>CM068745.1:57042024-57642024 GCA_035084275.1 Hydrolagus colliei | reverse complement strand
GGTGGAGGGTATGTGTGTGTGTGGGGGGGGGGGGGGGGGGTTGGGGGCTATATTTTTTGCGTGTGAAATAAAGGAGATGTTTTTTCCCCACCCTCCCTTGGAATCGTTGAATTCGCCTGTTTTATTTGACAGGCTCTGGAGTGCCCTGGGTGTGTGTGTACAGAGCACAGGACTTTCAGAGGTGAAGTTGGTGGATGTGCAGTCCTCCCGGTGACTCGGACTCGGCGTCTCTCGGGGCTTTCCGCGCTCCCAGCACTTTTATTGACAAGTGTATGTAAATCAGGCTGTTGGCGGCCAATCACATGTTGCCAATGGGAAGAAGCAGAGGATTTGGGAGATTATTAGAGCACATCCCCGGGAGCTTTATTCCAACATTGTTCCAGTCAACAAAATCTGCCCCTTTGCGTCAATTAATTCACCATTGTAAGAAACGACTGAGAAATTCATACATACAGACTGATAAAGTTGGCACTGTCAGTGAAGTAGTTAGTTGGAGTACAGTAGCTATAATGTTCGCAATTCTAAATTCACTCTGGAGTTGGATGAGATACACCTTAACTTCTTCTTTTCTTTAACTGATTCGGATATTCGGTGTATTTCAAAAAGGGAAGATTGTAAAACTTAGTGCGGCGGTGAATCTGGCGGAGACAAGGGAGATATTTTAACAGGACAATGTTTCAGCCGGATTCATACACTAATCTTGAGGGTTTGACTGAGTGATTTCTCGTGAGCAGATTTTGTTCTCTGTGAGCAATGCTAAATTTCTTACAAAACTTTTCTTTGTTGCAATGTTTTCATGCATAACGCTTCCCTGGCTGATCTCTTTGGCCCGAGCAAGTCGGCATTGAAAATGCTGGCAGGTGAAGAACAAGCGTTTCCAATGGGATTTAGTTTAAGCACCAGCAGAGTTAGCGAGGTTTCTATGGTCAGATTACTTCAATCGCTTATGAAAGTCTCGTTAGCAGTATCTGTATAATAGCATGGCAGGGCACCCCATTCGAGACATCAATGTCTGTGTTATTTCAATGCTGCAAACTAAAAGGAAGGATATTCGACAATTTCCACAGAGGACTCGCGCTAAGTTTAATATAATGAGGAATCGCCACATGTATCCACTCCGCGTTTCTATACGAACACAAAAGGCTGCCATAACTCTCTGACTAAACGATGATGTGTGTGGAATTGAATACAATTGCATTGGTTATTAAAATACATTTAGTGATCCACCCCACTGATATGTCTGTTACGGCTATATTGAGACTTTCTTTCCCACTGGAACCTTTCTTACACAGTAACACTTGGCCCCGTTTCATTGAAACAAAACATCAGTAGGCGGTTAGGATTGTTCAACCCGGGGGGAATGAAACCATCTGCCATTGAAGAGTTAAAGAATTAGGAAGCAGGTCGCGTGATGTACTGTGCTTTTTTTTTGCTGCCTTATATGTAGTGCATTCAGCAGCCCTGAACATCCCAGGCTTTGCTCCCTACCCCGGAGGCTTCCAGAGACGCGCTTGAAATATCTGCATGTTCTTTCCATCTCGACCTCAGCCAAATACATTCAGCCCAGATCACGTCCACCTGATCCCAAAGTTATATTTCAATGATACACTCAGTGTATCATTGGAGTCTGGAGAAATAAAGCGGGAGTGCTCCTGTCTCTCGCCGACTCGTTACATGCTGGGTGATAAGTCGTAACATACTCAAAATGGTAAAAGAAAACACAAATCTGGAATTCTTTGAGATGGTTCGCAGTAAAATCTCACAACTCACTGAGCAAATCAAGAGTTTATTATTTTTTAAAAAAAAAGATTGGCTGTATTGACTATATTCCAGTAAGTTTGGAATATACTCTTTGGAATAGTTTTGGGAAAAGTTAGAAGGTTTGAAGAAAGGCGACAGGTATGGGAGTAAAAACAATGACTGTATTCTGTGCAGGGATGTTGTGCTTGAAACCGCCTGCATTCTATCAGAGCGGAATACACACTAACGGGATAGGGCCAATCACAATATCCCGTGAAGAAGAAATATGGATAGATATGTGTGCGTGGGGAGATGGGTGTATGCCACTCACTAGCACATTGGAGAAGCGCTGGTCTGGATGTATAATGTGTGTAATGTGCAAGGCGTCAGGTGCTTTCCCAAAGTGTCCTTTAAAGCAATTAGCTGGAGTGAGGGCACGCGAGTGGAACGAGGCCGGATTGTTGGAAGTGCCTGAGTTTCTCAGGGATGCAGCCAGGATTATGTTGGGGGAATTGTGAAAGGCACCTCGGCACCCGAATCCCTGCAGAGAAATCTTTCGCGAATCACTTGTCCGACGAACAAAAGGGCAAATCGCCTAGTTATCATACCAAAGGGAGCGTAGCCACCTCGAAAGCTCGTTTTCCAAGTAACTTAGCAGACAACCGCCTAGTAATCATGAGAGCAAACACACGCACAATGGCCCCATTTTTTCGGGAAAGCGAACGCTGGATGCCAAAAAGTTGGATTTAATCGCACTGTGTCTAATACTGGCATTGTGCAAAACGCGTGCAGACAGCGATCTTGGCATAAAATCACGTGGTGGAATAGTTCCTCCTCTGATGATTTAAGGAGAACTTGGGTAGTTTATAATTACAGGTCAACCTGACAAAATCTAATTACTGATATAAAGCAAAATAAGAAAAAAGCACCAAGGATTTGTTAAACTAATCGGGTTATTTCCCCCAAAGCTGTATACGACCATTTATTTAAATTAGCCTTTTTATGTGTGTGTGTGTGTGAGGCAAGCCAAGATCTAGGTTCCCGGGACAAACAATGAATTTGTAGTAAAGCAGATTGTTTATAAACAATTCAGTCCTGTATTTCCATGATCTGGGTGCTGTGGTGGCTTATTTTTATATATTGTTTAACTTCTCACACGAAGTACTCGTACAGCAAGTAAGCGGGTTAATCTCCAAACTGCCTCCAAATGATCCCAGTGAAATCTGGCATCATCTGCCTACGATGTACTTTGCACCGGGTCTCAACAAAATAAATATTCCATTTGTGTTTTGAAATTAAAATGTTTCCTCCCCCCCACCCCCCCCCCTCCCCCCAGCTCAGAGATATTGAATAATACGATCTTCCAAATGGCTACAAGCCGACAGTCGCCCCAGGCAGGGTACTGCAGTCTTGATGTTGGATTTACTTTTCACTGCTGTATATTATTCGCTCCATTAAACAAAAACAATGTTGGGATCTGGGAGGTCCAACCCAGAAAATATATGATTTTCTATCAAGCGGCCCCTTTGCGATGTTCACTGGGAGGTTTGATATACTAAAATAGCAACAGTGCTATTAAGACAGGCGTATATGAATTCCAACATCCTCACTCTGTTAAACATTTGAAAGCAACCAGACATTTTATAGTCATTATTATAATTCTATAATTTCATTTTCACCAAATATTGCTTGTCCTTCCAACTGCGTTTCTCAACAGAATATGTATATATATATATATTATATTTGTTTAAAAAACTAAATACCATTCACAACAGAAACTTTGTTCATTTATTATTCCACCGAAATTAACAAGACTGGAATCTGTCCTCGACGTCTCAAATACAAATTTCCTCCCAGTTCTTCTTCGCATCAGTAAACAGTGCGAAAACCATATGGATCGAGGCCATTTCGTCAGACTAGAAGAATTTTGAGTGGATTTCCAAATTAGTCGTTAGCATCAAAGAGATTTGATTTTTTTTAAGAAATCGTACGTTTATTGTATTAAAATCTGAGAATAAAACTCAAGAGAATTTTTCTGAAACACGTTGATCTCGTGACCTAAGCAGGATCCTGACACAGTGATCCAGGTCACTGCGAGCAGAGAGGCATAAAGGGAACAAAAGCGTGTGTGTGAGTGTGTGTGTGTGTGAGTGAGTGTGTGAATGGGGCTGCCAATGACTAGAGAGCCGCTCAGCAGCGGCTGATGGGGCGCGTTTAGGATCCGAGAGGCATCTCAAATCCTCCTTAAATCATCATTGAAAAGTCATTAGAAATCTGGCAGGGACCTCTGTACAGATTGCTGAGAAACGGGACAATGCACCGTCTTATTTAAATGATGGGAAAGTAGTGGAAGAAATAAGCCAATTTTAAAAGATGTTTTAAAATTCCCCCCAACTCCCCCCAAAAAAAAAAAAAATCTCCATATAATGCCTATTCCAGACATCAAACGCAATTAGATATTCCCATTATAACTCTTTAAAATATAAATTAAATATCTGAGAGATTGTTCACCCCGCCTGAAGCACTGCATTTAAGGAATGAGCGCAATTTCATTTACCAGACTACTTTCATCTTGCGGGTGGCTTGCATGTTTCCCATTCCCAAACCACGATACTCTATTAGACAACACATTTGTAGGCAAACCTTGAGTAAGATGTGCATTTTCACACTTTAATGTTTAGCATTTTCTCCTCGTGGAGCACGAACCTCGCTCTAATTACAGGTCATTGGTGTGTGTGTGTGTGTGTGTGAGACTGTGAACGATGAGCAATTCATTTGAACTACTTTCAGACCTAATCCGTGGTCTCACAGCACCACTCAGTTCTCAAGAAAAGGCGATAGCGTTGCATTAATCCCTTCCAAATAGGTGCCCACTGCTGCTGTCGAGTGCACTGTTTAGCAAAGAATGAGCTGGTGCTTTCTGTGTCAGATACTCTCACTTGCCTGACACAGGTTATGGGCTGTACAGCTGCGACACGGTTGAAGCTCAAATCCAGTTTTTAGTTCAATCGATAGATTTGGAAAGAACGCAACCCTGGCTTCTGAGACAGTTCCCTCGTTTGCTGTGGTTTGGGTATTCACGTAATCTATTTGATTTACATAATCGGTGCCTTGATCAATTATTAAAACTGCATATTCTTCAATAGGTGCAGCTTTTCAAACAGCAGCGATGAAAAAAAATAGGCTGCGATTAAAGCCTGCAAGCTGTTGCAGGATAAAACAACGAGGGATCTCGTAGGGTCTATCACATCCTAATTTAATTAAGAATGAAATGATCTCAACACATTTCCACATTGCAGCACACGATCTGTTGCACTGCTATTACCTGACACTGCACCGTGGTGCTTCAGTTTAAATGGTCTAATAATTCGCTGTAAAAACTTTCTTTGGAGTACACCACCCGAGAGACAGAGCGAGAGTTGCGGACTTCCAAAGGATGCTGAATCTTTTTTTAAAATATTTATTTAACCAAAAATTGCTTTAAGGCATCCAATCTGTCTGCTACAAATTATTTATGATTCATCTGCTACCAAACTGTGATGAGCACAGTGAACATCAGATGATGTTTCACAACAGCCTTTCTTCCGCGGATCACACTCGACCCTTTGGGACAGAGTAGAATTACAAAATAAATCTGAATTTATTTACAGACCTTAATCAAATGCGCTAATAATGCCCCTGATTAAAGTCTAAGCAGTCTGCTCGTTTGGCTAACAAGCCTAGGAGGATTTCAGTGTTATCAGGGGAAGGTTGGCGTATTTACTTCACCTCAAATTGCAAAATAGGATCAAAATGTCTAAACAAAAATGTGAGGGATCCACGTCTAATAAAGCGTCAGCCCGAGTCTCTCACCGCTTTGATCTCACAGTCCATGCTGACACTCTGATATGGTGTTGGGAAAGTGATGGCCTGTTGGAGGTGCCATCTTTCCGGTATCATGTTGTATTGAAGTCCTATCTGGTGCATATTAAAGAACCCACAGCAGTGTTTGAGAAGAGAAGGGAAGGGAGTTTCTCCCTGTGTTCTGGCCACCAACCCCCAAATATATATTATTAACAAATAGCCATACACTGGCTGCTGCCGTGATTGCTCATCAATACAACTGTGTGTTTTTGTGGATACAGAATCAGTCGGTAGCCAGATATTTTGGGTCAGATTTGAAACTATCTTTATTGACAGTAATATAAAAGGTAGATAGAAACAGCTAGGCGCTGATAGTTATAGTGATACCGATCACACCATATGGGCTACACAACCAAAATGTATCAAGATTAACAAGCTTACACTCTCGAGGATCAGTAAGCTACCTACTCTGCATACATGTACCGCTCCCACCCCGCAGTGTATTGATGCATGAGTGTGCAATAGACTACAATGCCAATTAAGCTCCTGCTGAAAAGTTGTCTCAAGATCTGATTGCTTTCGCCCCGCTCGTTCATGAGTTGCCAGACGGTATTGACCGCGTCCCTGCTCTCCTATCTGTTCCTCCTTCTTGATAATTGGCCATTATTTTTGTCGGCTGCTGAACTCGACAGCTTCTTCGTACCGCCTCTTCCTCAGTAGCTGGCCGCTAAACTCGGTCTCTGATGGTCAGTCAATCATTTAGATTGACTGAGGCCGAGGGGCACCTCCTCACTTGTCTTTCTTACTGTTTGTCCCAAGAGGTTCCTTTCATTCCCATAAGCTGGTCTTCTCTCTCTCCTTCTCTCTCTCTCTCTCTCTCTCTTCAGTCACAGATAACCACGCTGTCCATCTCATTACAGCATACAACAGCACCCTTATCTTGCTGTCTAGCCTATTCACAAGCACTTGCTTTTGTAACTGACCCTTCATTGCCTATAAAGCAGAATGACTGAAACCTACCCATTCCAGTAGCTCTGGACAATAGCGGCAGGCTGGAGATCTCGGCTTCCCCCTTGAGATATTCCCCAACTGTTGTGATGATCCACTCTTTCCTTCCTATCTTTCTACTTCCCCAACAGCCTCGCTTACTCTAAAACAAATTCCCTCATTGGTCATCCTGGTGTCTCCTGATTCTTGGTGATCCTTGCCCTACTCTCTACTTCCACTGAGTTTGTTATCCTTTCGTACCTCCTTGTACATTTCCTTAGCTCATCCTGTTTAATTGGCTAACCTCTTCTAACGGTCTCCACATAATTGATTTCATGGCACTCTGCCCATTCTTCTACTACCCTTATGGTCTTTCCTAATTTTCCTGTGCTTGTCTCCCTTCTTTTCCCAGATGTTGAGATGGCTCTCTTGTACAGTTGTTTGTTAATTATATATTTGCCTGTAGATGTTGTCTATACCTTATCTCAGCCAACTCCTACCAGCTTGTTCTTTCACAGTCAGCAGTATGTGACTCGCTGCTCATGAACCCAGTCAGGCCACGCATAAACCTTCTCCCAGAATTCATCTGGTCGCTTCTCTTGACATTATTTTGTTACTATTGTTAGTCAACTTATATTAGAGTACATGACTTTATATTAGTATGTCTATGTCTATTGTTTCATGCAATCAAGTTGGAGAGATTACATATCAATATAAACATATATTTACACAGCCACTTTACAAAAAAATCTTTGAGGTTTTAACGTGACAAGTTACAATATCAAATGCATTTTATTATTAAACATGTGCTAAATTGAGTGAGAAGACCAATATGGTATCAACCTGGATCAGACAGTAACACTCTTGTGATTCAACCTTCTGATTCAAAGATAACATTCCAATACAATTCTGTGGGAGGCTTAAAGATCGTTACAGATCAGATTGCATGATTTCATAACAGAAGGGAGTTGTTCCCAACAATCCCCAGGTAAATTTGTCAACCACTTCACAGATATTTGTGGGATATTGCTCTGCTTAAACTGGCTTCTACTGTTAAGAACATAACAGATGTAGGAGCAGGAGTAGGCCATTCGGCCCATCGAGCCTGCCCCGCCATTCAATCATTTTGCCTATAATTACAGTCACTATACTTTATAGCAAAATCCTTTGAAATGCTTTCATTATTTTACCAATGTTGCCAAACTACATGAACATGTGAACAATAAAAATGAGTATTAATGATAATCCTTGCATTTGATAGAGTATCTCACCATGTCAACATCTTGTCTTAAAGTGCTTCATAAGATTTACTGTAGAATCTAGTGTGATTCAATATTATAGGGAAAATATGGCAATTAATATTCACACGGTCATTACCTCAAATGGCCATAAAGTGAAGGACCAATGTTATAATAAATAATAATAATACTTGCATTTGAAGGATGTCCCAAAACACATCACAGAGCATACTGTAAAGTGGGGTAATGGTGTTTTTTGTGGACAAATGTATAGCCATTTTTAAGCACAGAAACATCCCACAAACAGTTTTGTGGAGAATTTTTAGACAGGAAAACCCATTCTGTTTTTGAAGAGAGCTATGCAATCTTCAACAACCTCTTGATCTGTCAGACAGGATCTATGTTTAGCAATTCATCTGAAGGAAGCATCACCAACTATTCCTTGCTCTCCAGTAGTGCACTGGAGTGTGGAGCTATTTGTTGAAAGTCCTGAAATGTGGGTTGAACCAACAACTTTGGATGGTTATTTCAGTGCATGAGGCTCATTTTATGGACAGTTGAGAGCATGACTGTGTGAAAATTGGCTACCATCTTTTCCTTGAAATATTGAATCACACTACACACTACATACACTGCAGATATGGGCCAATTCAACATATATGTCAAAGAACAATACTGTATATGGTTTTTAATACAGTACAGATAAATACAAGACAATTCATATTGGGCAAAGTAACAGTAAATAAAAAGCAAATTAAAGCCATGGCAATTTGCAGAGGTAAGAAATAAAATGATTTGAGCTGCAGTTGTACAGCTGCAGTTGTACATTTGCTTTAAATGTTCTGTATTAATTAAACCATCCTCAACATGGCAACCTTTAGCCCTTTCAAAATAACAATTCGATGACTTTCCTCAAAACATTTTACTCTTTATCTACAACAAATACCAAATCCATCTGCTTTAATCCACATTGGAGGCACATATGAAACCATTAACACTGGTACTCACATTCAAAGTTTGGAAATTACATTTGTTCCTCAAAAACTATTTTCTTGGTTCTATTCTTATATGCATGTACCCATGGATTTAATTCTTTAACCAATGCTGAGCATTTAATATATTATAGATCAGACAATATTAACAAGATAAACACAATCTTCATTGATGTGAATATCCTTACCAATTAGTCTACCTGGAAATTGAGTTGTATAATTATAATATGATCATTGCAATGCAAGGAATAATATTTATATAATGGTCAATTACATTGATTTAGTCTTAAAATAATACATTTGATATACACAATTTCTAAGCCTCTGGCTTCAAGCAGGAATTCACATTGATTACAATTGGAGGAACTGTAAAATGGTACATAGCATGAAGTATAAATATGGACTTAATGCATGACTCATGCAAGATCCTTGGTGCATGATTGAAGATTGATGCATGTCTTGGACAAAACAAACCTAACCAGTACGGCAATAATTTGCCTTAGCTGATGAAACACCAATGGTTAGCCACTAGGCTGAAAACATTGAAGACAGCAAAAATGTGTACAATAATAATTCTTGCATTTGATACAGTGCTTTTCACGTTTTTTTTGAGGGATTATTACCAGGTGTGTAGCGCAAGGTTTTGCCCTGCCGGAATGAAACGTAGGTCACTTGCTTGTGAGGAGAGTAGTCTAACCACTGAGTTACAGGACTCCATTACCTGTATATTGAGGTTTCAAAGGTAATACAATAATAATAATCCCTGCATTTGATGTAGCGCTTTTCACATCTTCTAGACATCTCAAAGTGCTTCACAGAATATACTGTAAAGTGAATTGACTGTATATTTGTGGGCAAAGCGCAGCAGCCAATTGCACATAGCAGTGTCTCACAAAGGTATCCAGATGATCAGAATTATGATAAATTAACCTCCAATTCCATGGAATCTTAGGTAATTCAATTGGTCCACAATCTATTAGCCAACTTGTATTTTGGACCCTAAACTCAAAAGAGTGACTTGGTGTGTGCAATGGTACAGCATAACTGTGTGCAATGGTACAGCATAACAGTAATTGATACACAGCTCGAGATTTAAACATAAAACAATACGGCACAAGATTTAAACTCTCTTGTAATTAACAAAGAAGAACAAT
The DNA here is from genome assembly GCA_035084275.1 of Hydrolagus colliei. NCBI lineage: Eukaryota > Metazoa > Chordata > Chondrichthyes > Chimaeriformes > Chimaeridae > Hydrolagus > Hydrolagus colliei. The sequence continues at coordinate 57,632,070 of CM068745.1, read as the reverse complement.
AGTAAAATTTCTCAAATCTTAAAAGTGCTATTTCCAGCAACAACAACCACAAGAACTTGCATTGATATACAGTATAAACAAAATGCAAACTACTACAGATGCTGGAAATGCGAAACAAAAACAGAAGTTGCTGGGAAAACAACAACAAACAACAACAAAATTGCACTTATATAGCACCTTTCACATCGGGTGGACATCCCAAAGCACTGAACAGTCAGGTCGGGACCCGAGCGGGGGGAGGGGGGTGGGGGGGTGCGGGGAAGGGTCAGGGTGCGGGGAAGGAAAGGGGGAAGAGTTAGTTGGGGAGCCGAAGAGGAAGATCTTGAGACCGGCTTTGAAGGAGGAAAGGGAGAAAGCAAGGTGGAGTGGTTGCAGGATGGAGTTCTAGATCCGTTCTGATGCTTCGTCAGAAAGGATCCGAGTTCTGACGAAGGGTTGTGGACCCGAAACGTTGACTCAATGTTGATGCTGCCTGACCTGCGTTTTCCCAGCAACTTCTGTTTTTGTTACTTGCAATGATATAGTACCCTCCACAGTGAACGGCATCTCAGAGCACTTCACAATGGCAGAGCCTGAGACTGAGCCAGGGGGAGGGGAAAGATGACCGTAAATGCAGTCGAATAGAAAGGTCTTTAGGTGCAGCCTGTAGTTGGGAAAGGAGTGGGCGAGGCAAAGGGATTCAGTGAGGGAGTTCCAATGTTTCGGGGCATAGTAGCAAGTCCCAAGAATGCCAAACGTTTTACCAATAAAATATTGCTGTTAGTCACAACACATTTAAAGATCAATAATTGTTGATTATTGTTTTCTTGTCAGTTGTGCTTTTTAATTAAATTTTTACTTCTCTGCTCAGAACAATCTATCTAAAAATATGTATTCAGCAACATCCAAATCATATCAGGAGAGTTGTACACTCTATGTTATATCATGCAACTGGGATTTTTCTTGTTGAAAATTAAATAATTTACATGCAAAAACTTTGTCTAACCAGCTTATATATATGCAAGTACAGGTTTTTCTCGTTATGAACTACACTGGTTGAATGAAATTTTGATATGCCCTCACTGCTGATTACATTTATTTAATAATGCATAAATATAAGAACTGGTAAAGGTCACATTGGAATGGATAAAACACCCAATGAATGCCTGAATATCAGTGAGAAAGTGTTTGAAATAATTCTCTTATTATAGAGGTAGATATATCATAGAATCATAGAATTGTAGAATCTTATGGCACAAAAGGAGGTCATTCAGCCCATTGAGTCTGTGCCAGCTCTTTAAAAAGAGCAATTCAATCCGACTTCTTAGCTCTCTCTCCATAACCGCGCAAACCCGTCCTCCCCAAATAAATGTTTAGCTCTCTTTTAAAAGTTGTTATCGAATTGGCCTCCACCACCTTTTCAGGTAATGCATTCCAGATTAGAAGACTTTTTCACGCATTATTGGTTTGAGAGAGGATTTCTTTTCGACCAGAGCCATCAGCAAAAGATAATAGGACATTACCACAAAAGGTGTAACAAATCAAAAAGTGTCAGAAAAGCAATATCAGGGCATTTAGGCATGTTGGGGACAGTTACCCAAATAAAGGTTACGTGCAGAAATGCGCGTAGCATAAGAAATAAAACAAGTGAGTTGGTAGCACAAATTCAGATGAAAGAGTCTGATGTGGTAACCATGACAGAGACTTGGTTGCAAGCTGGACAGGACTGGTAGCTAAATATTCCAGGCTATCAGATCTTTAGAAAAGACAGGGAAATTGGGAAAGGAAGATGAGTAGAAATATTGATAAAAGACTGTATTACAGCAGTCGAAAAGAAAGATTTCAGTAAAGACGATCAGGTATTGGAAACACTATGGGTAGAATTAAGGAACAGCAAAGGAGGTAAGAATCTATTGAAACTAGGCTACAGACCTCTAGAGAGCTGTGATGCAGTGGGGAAATGTATAAATATGGAAGCATGTAGCAAAACCATAATGATTATGATGGAAGATTTTAATTTTCACATCGACTGGGAGGAGCAGGACACCTGAGGTAGTAAAGGTATAGAATTTTTAGAATGTATTCAGGATAGTTCTTTGGAACAATATGTGTTAGAACCAACAAGGGAACAAGCCATACTGGATTTGATGATGAGTAATGAGCCAGAACTAGTTAACAACCTGACAGTAAGGGAACATCTTGCATAAAGTGATCATAATATGATTGAATTTGACAATAGATTTGATAGGGAGAAGGGAGCGAACCAAACCAAGGTTTTAAATTTAAGTAAGGCAAACTTCAATGGGATGAGAAATATATTGAAGACTGTAAACTTGGCTGAATTTGGGCTTTACCTCCAATTGGAATTGAAAGGATAAGTAGAGTTACAGAATAGCCATGATCTAATTAAATGTCAGTAAAAGCTTGAATGGCTGAATGGCCTACTCCTGTTCCTCTGTTCCTATGTATGCTCTGAAATGGTACTTTAACCAGGTAAATCTAGCTTCACGTGGATTTTTAGACCGGAAGTCTTCACTTACAGGATCAGTTGTGTGACCTGTCAATAATAATAAGATGATAAAGTAATATTCCAAAACTTTAACACTATACCAATGGCAGAGAAAATAGTGCTGATATTTTCTAATCAATCCTAAGTTCCTCTAACTAAACTCCCCTTCCTCTCCATGTTCAAAGCCCACCTCCTCCTCTTCAGGATCCACACCCTGGTTTGGATGCCCAACTATCAGTGCAAAATGCTTTGAGATATAAACTCATAATACTTACCTTTGGTACAGCGCATTTCATGTCAGGAGGAAATCAGAAAGCACTTTGCAGGATAGAATATAAAGTGGAGTAACTGTTTATGAGTGACTATCAGCAAACTTGAAATGTGCTATATAAGCATAAGTTATATTGTTTATTAATTAGGGTCCGTCGATATGGAAATTTTTCGATTTAGATATATCGATGGGCTCATATCAAGATATACCGAAATATCGATATTTTCAGGGTTTTCGTACTGCGCATTCAGGGCCTATCTCCTCAGGAGGTAAATATCTTTCTCTCTCTGTGTCTCTCACACTCACTCTCTCCATCTCTGTGTTTTTCTGTCTTTGTCTCTGTGTTTCTCTCCTCTCTCACATCCCCCCATCTCTATCTATCTATACATTATCACATCCACCCCGTCTCTCCCCCTCCCCCCCCGCCATACCTCTCTCCCCCCACCCACCCCCCCACCGTCCCTCTCTCCCCCAAACCCCCTGCCACCGTCCCTCTCTCCCCCCACCCCCTCCGCCACCGTCCCTCTCTCCCTCCACCCCCACCGTCGCCGTCCCTCTACACCCCCCCCCTCCGCCATCCCTCTCTCCCCCCCCCCCCGCCGCCGTCCCTCTCTCCCCCAACCCCCCGCTGCCGTCCCTCTCTCCCACCCCACCACCCCTGCCGTCTCTCTCCCCCTCCCCACCCCTTGCATACCTGTATATTGTATTCGAGTACTATGAATACAATATGGCGGCTTTGCACCTCGGTCTGTGCATTGTGTATAGAGATGAGCATTCTGGGTCTTGTAGTTCAGTGCGCACGCATCCAGATTTTTTGATTATATCGTCTTCTTCGATATATCGATATTTTTCAAATACCTATATCGGCGTATCGATATGAAAATCTTATCGGGTTTTAGCGATATATCGCTGTATAACGATATATCGCCGGACCCTAGTATTAATACAGCAATAATTCAACTATTTAGATTGGATAAATTATTTCTGTCAATCCAAATGTGCAGTATACTATACAATTTTAAAAAAAGAAACTACTGTTACCATCCAAAATGATTAAAAATTTATTTACCAAGATTATTGTTTACATCTTTTGGGGTTCTGTTGTTCGATGGGTTTGTATTTGAATATAAACACAGTACCACCATCTTATAGAAATGTATGACTATGATGGTGTGCATAAACTACCAGACACCAGCAAATATAATGTAAAATGATTTTTTAATTCAAGATTCTAAAATCAATGGGTTCAGTAGCTACTCCAAGTCAATATCTAATACTATCATTCAAACAATAAAGAACAAACAACAAACAAAACTTACATTTATATAGCGCCTTTCATGTCGAGAGGACATCCCAAGGCGCTGTACAGTCAGGTAGGACAAGAGCAGGGTGGGAAGGATCAGGGCAGGATGAAGAATAGTAGGAAAAGTAACTGTATATTAGTGGGCGAAACGCGGCAGCCAAATTGCGCACAGCAGTGTCCCACAATCAGTCACGGAAGTGGGACTAGGGGCAAAAGGGGGTAAAGAAGCAAAAGGGGAGGGGTCGAGGCAGGGGGAAGAAAAGCAGGAAAGTCGACTGTATATTTGTGGGCGAAACGCGGCAGCCAAATTGCGCACAGCAGTGTCCCCACAAACAATCGCGAAAATGGGGCCAGGGGAGAAAGGGGAAAAAGAGGGTAAGGGGGGGAGAGGGAGGGAAAGGTGGGATGGGTTAGGGTTAGGGAGGAAGAGGGGGGAGAAAGGGGGGCAAGGAAGAGAGGGAGGGAAAGATGGGAGGGGGCAAGATCAGGAAGAGGGAAGAGGGAGGGAAGGGGAAAAGGGAGGAGAGAAAGTGGGGAAAGGGAGTGAGGGAAGAAGAAGATGGGGGCAGGGGTGGGGGGAATCAAACAACAATAATAAACAATAATAAACAACAAAAGCAATAATATTAACAACAAAAACAGCAACAAAAAGAACATAAAAACCACAAACAAGTGTAGGAATATGCTGAGTTAAATTTTTGCAGATTATTTTTAGGCACATACAGTGATGGTGACATTAGTCTCCTTTTATAATTCAGATAAAGGACACATTCATTAATATGTCTTTACTACTCAAGAGCTAGTGAGTGCATGAATGCTTGATTAAATTTCTCAAGTTGTTCTAATGCCATTTATCTGTTAGATAACCACAGTATATCTCAGTGAATACTTCAATCATATCTTGAGGTTTAGCTTTTTGTTTAGAAAATCATTCTCATTTACATTGGTTTTGGTTTTCAGTATAACATATCAGATGTAAATCGAGCAATTTCACTTGAATGAATCTTTCAGTAAAAATTGAAAAATCCAATAAACCCCTACAATCATTTTCATTCATTTCTGTAAGTTAATGCATTACATCTGTCAGTTCCTTGAAGCAAGAATCTCTTTCCCAAAACTAAGCAATTTAGAATGATTATACTCCGTAAGTGGGTCAAAATTCCATTAAAGCAACATAAAAACAGTTAATGCTAGTTAACATTTTTTTTGCAGTGATTCAGCAGTGCTCAAATACTCCAGGAAAATATACATTTCTCCTAGCTGCAAAAGAAATGCTGGATAACTAGTCACAGCCTGACATGAGAGGATTTGAGAGAATAATTAGGAGCTTCAACAACAAGAGCAAAATTGCATTTGTATAGCACCTCTCATGTTGGGAGGACATCCCAAGGTGCTGGACAGCCAATGTTTCAGACCTGAGCTGGGGTCGGGATCAGGGACAGTGTAGGGAAAGGAGGGGATTTGGGGTGACTGATGGGACCATTGAAGAGGAAGGTCTTGAGGCCGGAATTGAAGGAGGCTAGTGAGTGCACGAGGTGGAGGGACTGTGGGCTGGATTTCCAGAGATTAAGGGCAGAGTGGCTGAACGCTCTCCCGCCAATTGTGGAGCGGATGGGTCGGGAGGCATGGACCAAGCTGGAACCCACGGAGCGGAAGGAGTGGACAAACTGGTAGGGGGTTAGGAGGTCATAAACGTAGGGTAGGGAGAGGCCATAGAAGGCTTTGAAGATGAGGACTTGAATTTTATCCTCTGGGTGATGGGGAGCCAATAGAGTCGGGCGAGAATGGATGAGATGGGGTCGCAAAGCTTGGAGCGGTAGAGGACACAGGCTGCAGAGTTCTGGATGATCTGCAGCCTATGGAGGGAGGAAGTGGGAAGGCTGACAGCAGGGCGTCAGTGTAGTCAAGCCTGGATATGATGAAGGCATGTATGAGGGTTTCAGTGGCCTGAGGGATGAGATAGTGCAATATTGCAGAGGTGACAGAAGGCAGAATGGGTCATGGCTTGGATGTGTCGGAGGAGAAATAGTTGGGGATTGAACAAGACACCTAGGTTCCTGACTGGCTTGCTGAGGTTGAGTTTGCAACAATGGAGGTTGATGCTGCCAAGCCAATCATGGGAGCCTCGGTCTTGTTGACATTTAACTGTTGAAAATGTCCTAATCCAGGACTTGATGTCTGACAGACAGAGTCTCAGGACAGCAGTCATCCTGGAGTTGAGGGTAGAGGCAGAAAGATAGAGTTGGGTGTCATCGTCATACATATGGAAGTTGACCTCATGTCTGCGGATGATGTTGTCATGGGGGAACATGTAGATATCAAAAAGTAAGGGGACAATGACAGAGCCCTGGGGAATGCCAAAGGTGACAATGCGGGTGCTGGAAGGGAAGCCAGTGGTGTGGACAAAGTGTAAATGGTGAGAAAGGTAAGAGTTGAACCAGGTGAGGGTAGGTCCATGAAGATTGAGCTGGGAGGAGAGGCAGTGTAGGGGGATGGAGTGGTCGACAGTGTCGAAGGCTGCAGAGGGTTCAAGGAGGACAACGAGGCAGAGAGAGCCCTGATCACAGATGATTAGAACGTTTAGAATGTCAACAAGGTTATGGCATCCAATAATTAGTGCAAAACGTTTCCAAGCCTGGAACTAATAATTCTTGTACAGTATTTTGTATCTGAAAAACTGTTCATATACTCGGACAACAGGCTAGACTCCATTCACTTTTTATTAGTGCCATTAGACATTTATCTCCAATTGAACAGGGGTGGAACGTTGATGTGAAAGTCTCATCCAAAGGACAGCACCTACAACAATACAGCTGTCTCTCAGAATTACATTGGGAAGCAAGGTTCAGTATCGACCACAAAGTCCCAACCTGAGAGTTAAAACCACAACCTTTTGATTAAGAGGCAAGAGCACTAACAACTAAGCTGGGCTGATATCTCTAATAATAATAATAATAATAATAATAATAATAATAATAATAATAATAATAATAATAATAATAATAACAATAATAATAATAATCATAATAATAGTAATAGTAATCATAATCATAATCATAATAATCATCATCATAATAATAATAATAATAATAATAATCCTTGCATTTGATATAGCGCTTTCCACATCTTATCAACGTCCCAAAGTGCTTCACAGAATATACTGTAAAGTGAATTGACTGAAAATATTTGTGGGCGAATGGTAGTTCTAAGCAGTAGGTGAACTTTCAAAAATGTTGTTTAGTTTCATAGAAACAATAAACTTATTTAGTCATTGGGACTTTCTAATTTCAGAACATTATGCCTTTAGTAAACACAATAAAAGGAACAATATTAATAAATTGATACAAAATTTACGTACATAAATATTATTTGTGATATATATAAAAATATTTCTTAAGAAGGGCATGAAAAATTTACTTATTATAGAGATAATAAGAACATTGGCACATTAATGTAAATAATGCCAATAAAACATTTTACCCTCGCATTTCATCCCCATTACAAAGTGTAGCAAGTGAAGACATTACACAGATAAATACAGATGAAACCATTCCCCAATAAATTATCACAAATAATGGAAGGCATATGATGATGTATGTGACTGATAAATGAGACTGTTGAACCACAGTAGTTTATTTTTAAAGGTTGCAATTTGTTTACTGTGAGACATTATGTGTAAACACATCAGATTTTTCCATCAGAATTATAAAACAGTGTTCAATTCTTTCTGAAATAGAAAATTATTCAACTGTGAAAATAATTGTAAACTGAAATAGATGGGCCAGTAGCCCTGATATGGGGAATGGGGTTACTTGAGGTAGTTTATATTCTTTGTAAGCTTCAGGTTGTATACAACACTGTTATTGCTCAGAACATTGCTTCTGCCTTGTCTCTACATTAAGATGTATACCATAACTTTCTCAATGCTGCCTGGAGTCACTTCAGCTGCAGCCTCCTGTTCCCTTGTCACTTTTGACAGAAAGCTGCATTTGCCTCTGGTGGTTGGGAAACACACAGTAGTGTAGAGCACCACGTTTATGAATCGTTGAAGTGAAGGAAACAATGGTAAAGTACCCCAAAATCACTCTACAAGCCCAACGCATAATAATAATCAAAACGCAAAATCCTACAGTTGCTGGAACTCAGTTCTGAGTTCTGACGAAGGTCGTGGACCCAAAACATTGACTCACTTTCCTTTCTCCATAGATGCTGCCTGACGTGTTGAGCGTTCCCAACAACTTTGTTTTTATTACATAATAATAATCCTTGCATTTGATATTGTACTTTTTCATATCGTAGATATATCTTAAAAGTATTTAAGATACTTTACACATGAATTACTGTGAAATGGTTCTGTATTACAAAAATGTCTATTTTGTAGGGCAGACAATTTTCATAAAAAAAACATTTTATTTGGAGGATTGTTGGCCAGACTATTGGGTGAAAAACTCCCTTCTTTTTTCAAATAGTGCCACAGGATCTTTAGAATGCAATTCCAGGTATTGAGCTCAAAGTCGACTTGAAAGTCTCAACCTAAAAGCAACATCTCTGACGAAGCACTGCTTCAGAGTGTCAACCTAGACTATGAACTCAAGATCTGGATGTAGGAACCTTGAATTTGTCTCAAGTATCTTTGCTTAAGAATGGTTTCTACAACAACAACTTGTATTTACACAGCACTTTCTTCAATCTCACATCTTTTATGGAAACAAAATAAATCTCAATGACAGTCACAATAATTCAATAATAAATAATAGGGTCTAATCTATGGTATGCTTTAACAGGATCCTGGAAGCGATGATGTATGTCTGGTTCATCACAAAAAAACACACAGTCACTGCACCATATAATATTGTAATGCCGTTTGTGACATCCTCCCACCAAGAAAAGCACCATACCAAATGTAAGTATTATCGTTATTATTAACTAAAGGAGTTGTCATTTCTCTAATTGTCAATTCATATGAAGGAGTGCTGTTAATAAATACCATAAATTTTCCCCGAATACATTGGTTTATTTCAACCTTGCCATTTATTCTTCATTTCTAAATTCTTAGTTGGAGGTGCTGCAAAATAGTGGTTTGTTACACTAAAATAGCGATCACACCGTAGGAAAAAAAAGCCACATCTGAAGGACAGCACACTTGATAATAATAATAATCGTTGTATTTCACATAGCCCTCTATCATGTATTCATGATGTCTCAAAGTGCTTTGCAGAATAGTCACTGTAAAGTGACTTGTATATTTTGTGGGCGAAACACGGCAACCAATTGCATAGAGTCCCGCAAACAATCATAGATTGAGTGACTAATTTATTATTTTACATTTTTTTGGAAGGAATTATTACCCCCGGAAAAACAATCCGCCAATTGACTACCAACTGGGTTCCTACTTAATACTAGGTAAACAGAGATATGTGGAGCAAGGAAACTTGCCCAATGTTTGGCATTGCTGGAATTCAAGTGTCTCTCACTTGCCAGATGAATGCTCTAACCGCTAAGCAGGAGTCCACAATAAGGCAGCACTCCCCTAATACTGCATTGGATGAGAACAACTAAATCAGCTCAGGAAGCTTGGGGAAATAACTCAAGTTTAGATTAATGTGGCCAAATGAACATTTAGTTCCACAGGAAGGACAGCGGTGAGTATGGATCCATGACAGACCTCCCCCAAGCAGATGGCAAAGCTTGTTCTTAGCCTCATAGATGGTCGGTAAGCACATCACACATTGCTCTTCTGCCAGCTTGCAGCTCAGTGTCATCTGAGACATCCGCTGCATGAGATATTGCCCAGCCTCATCAAAGGTAATCTCAAGTGTGGTCTCTCTCCTTGGCATCTCTGTCCTTCCATTGATGCAGTAAAATAAATGTTGCCACTTCAAAATCTGAGGGGAAATATTTTGCCTGGTACTGAAGTTAACATCTTTGCTTTGTGTGTAAATATTATTTAGTAACAATACTGCTGATGACTAATGCCATTTATCAGGAGTACCACCTGACATTTTTGAACATCAGAATGGAGTCGATTGCCTCTGGCGGTCTTGATATTCAGTTTCTGTATTATTTCAAGTTACCGTTAGGGATGGAACATCAAATCTAACTCAATGGGACTTTAAGAATTAGATCAGTGATTAATGGCTAGGTTTAATGTTTTTTCACTTGCCACCATATAACCATTCAAGTCAAAGCCCCAAAGGGTAGGATGGTCCTAGCTGGATAAGAAGCGTGTATATTTATGAGATATAACAAACGTTCAGTTCTTAGCTGCTTAAATTTCACCAGTAATACATGGTACAAAGTAGGGTCCCCAAACCTTACCTGTGCAAACCTGTGCCAAACTGATTAGGTAAATTGATTTTGTTTCTCTGGGGAAAGAGTGCACACTCCATGGATTGACAAACAGAAAACATTCCTATTTTAGTAACTTGATTCAGAGGCTTAAGCAGACTGATGGATTTTGGTTGTATTAGACACCAAAAGCCCACCAAAAGAAAAGTAAATAATATTGTGTTTGTACTTCCTGTTTAGTGGTAAATCAGCAATTCTGACAGCGTTTTGGAACAAAACATTTCATATATGAACTCAGAAAATGTGAATCATGTTTCAATCACACTCCTGAGCCAGAATATTTTTCCTCAGAACTTTGAGTGTCACGTTGTAATTTCATAGCAAGAGAACAATGCCTCTTATGGTGGCCTTAAGCCTGTGTACCTGCTGTGAAATGAGTGATACTCAAACTATATGTGAGAGGTGGCTTTCGGAGTGGTTCCATTTGTGGTTGATATCAATCTCGCTGGACCTGCTCCCTTGACCTGTATCTTGGGCTATCCGATGGATAGACCATTGACCTTGAACAGAAAACCGGTAATCTTACAAAAGACCCAATCATGCCACCAGCTCCACCAAGATTCAAACATCAGATTTTGGTGCATTTGATCATCTTTCATTGTATAGGTCCAGTCCTGTCTTAAAAATATATTATTTATTTTAGATCACCTCGCAACAACAATACTCTTGCCTTTGTGGGTTAACATAATGCACACCTTAAAATAATACATTGCCATCTGTCTCTCCCAGGCCTTTGTCAGCTTTTGTTGATAAATTTCACACCTTGGGATAAGTCATTATCCATTAGGCAATATGTACCAAATGGATTAGTGCTTGTTAATTGACCAATTTAAAATAAATTGGAAAAGTGTGCAAACATTTCCATTGTAATGTTATTTAATCCACAAAATGCAATGTAGATTCACATAGTCCTTTAATTCAAACTTTACAACAATAACAACAACTTCGATTTATATAACGCCCTCAAATCAACCTCTTTCAAATCAAGCTGTATCACATTCTCTTTCAAATGTCATATCACTCTTTCCAGATCCTTTTGTAAGTGTGCCATCCATATTCAATTACCACTTATGTTGTTAAAGCAAATATGCAACATTTTCCCTCTATTAGTTTTACCTTTTTGTTTTTTCAATCTTGTTCTATCATTCTTGTGATTTAATTTGCCCAATTCTGGTTCTCCTCAGGTTATTTGACCCCTTGTATGCTCTTATTTCTGTTTGAGTTTGTTCTTGTGCTTTATGTCTGCTATATCTCCCTCCATGTTCTTGTCGAAGCGCTCTGAGATGCTGTCTGGCATGGAGGGCGCTATATAAATTGAAGTTGTTGTTGCTGTTACATGTTCTTATCTATTCCTGCATAATCTTGCATAATGCCCATATCTTTTTCATTGATAGAATTATTTTCCTTCTGCAGAACATTTCCTCATATGATGTTCTAATCGAAACTTGCCACATTTATCCATTCTATTTGGCCTCCTTCTTGGTCTGTATATTCTCTGCACTCCATACTGTTCATCTGTATCATTCCAAGTTTGTCTGTTAGGTAGTCCATCTATTTCCATTTCAGTTTTCTTTGTCCATCTCTCTCATATGTACTTTTGTCCAATCTTCAATCATTATTATCTCCTTTGCCTATTCTAATGTCAAATCTCTTGTTTTTCAAAAGCTTTCCTCTTAATTTTGTATCCTTTATGTGCCAACTACTATCTGGTCACAAATCATTTTGACCCCTAAAGTTCCATAGTTACATTTTTACTCAGGGTTCCCAGTACTGCACAGTACTGATTGAGTGATTCTGTGGGTCCCTGCTTTCTTGTTCCAAACTTAAAATGCTCAATTATCTCATTGTCTTTTTCACAACATCTTTCTCTCATAATATTCATCATTGCATTCAATGGCATTTCCACCTCTCTTTCTCAAGTTGCGAAAATATTCCCTCGCTTCCTCGTCTGTACATTCAAATATATCGCAGACTGCTGTTCCTGTGGCAGTTTCATTATGTTTGCTGCTAGTGCAAAGTCTTTTTCATACCGTTGACAATTGCACCTTAGACTTCAAAACAGTTTCAGTGGTCTTGGTATCTGTATGTACAGGTATAACATTTAATTCTGTTTGTCTTTGCATTTTGCTTTTCAATCTGTATTCCCTCTCATAGTCAGTTGCACTCCAGGTTCCTTTTTCATGTCTGACACCATGTACAGTACTGTTATTTAATCCACAAAACTCAATGTAGATTCACTCGGTCCTTTAATTCACTTTAAGAAGAAGCCTGCATTTCACAAGCCAAGTTCATTAAATTGTCCTATGTATGGCTACCAGATGCAAGTGCTTATCGTCCTATCTCAAAGTGTTTTGGAACAGTTTGTTGCAGATCAACCTTGCTCACACCTCTCCCTCCATTCCTGACGCAAACCCCTCCTGTCCAGTTTTTGCCCAGCCCAGAGCATAGAGACAGTGCTCGTCAAAGTAACAAATGACGTTCTCTCTCTGCCTCCATGTTCTGCTGCATCTGTCTGCCATGTGCAACACAGTCAATCATGTCATTCTCTTCCACCATGTCGCCTCCCTCGTCCACCTTAGTGGGATCACACTCATATGGGTTGAGCCCTACTTAGCAAAGCACCAACAATACATCCCAACCAATGTTTTTTGTTCCATCCCACACCTGGTCACCTGTGGGTTACCCCACAAATTGGCCCCTCAGTTTCCTTATCGATATGCTTCCTCTTGGCATTGTCATCCAAAGACATGGGTCAACTTCCACATGTATGCAGGTGACACCCAAATCTACTTCTCCTCTTCCAACTGCAACTTCCTGTCAGCTTGTTTGCTGAACAACAAAACCTGGATGAGTGCAAATTTCCTGCAGCTCAATATAAATGGGAAGCCATACTCCTTGGCTCCAATCAACATCTTCTCTCCTGGGAGTCTGAACCTTTCAATCTCCTTGGGTTATCCCCCAGACCCATGTGTAACTTAGGTGTGAGGTTCAATCCTCAGCTTTCCTTTCTATCCCACATCTGATCGGCATTGATTTTTCACTTCTGTCACATTGCTTGCCTCCACCTGTTCCTCACGACCAATGCAACCAAAACTCTTGTCCAGACCTTCATCACTTCCTCACTGCTCTCCCCAGCTCTATGATACACAAAATCCAATCAATTCAAAACTCCTTTTCCTGATCACAAAACTCTGTATCCCCATCACACCTGTCATTCAGATCTACTACTAACTCCCAATTACAAATGGATTAATTTCAAGATCCTCTCACACATTTTCAAATCCCTCCATTCCCTCGCAGCTCCTACCTATCTAATCTGGTTACCCCGCACTCCACCACCTCCCGCCTCTACTTGGCTGGCTCCAGCATCCTGATTGTCCTTCATCTCCTCCATTCCACCCTACCTTCATCCCTGAAAATCTGGAATTCGCTCTCTAAATTCATCCACCTGTCTCCTATCACCCTATCTTCAAATCCCACCTCAAGACCTTCTTTTTGGATCGAGATTATGATCACCTCCACCATACATGTCTCCTGGCTTGGCGTAAGACTACGCCACTCTCAAGTGCTCCAGGATGCCTCCCTTTGTGAACTTCTTCTATTTAAGGATATATCTGGTGTGCCATCCATCATAGTGTAGGTTGTACATGAAGGGTGGTACTGTATATAAATGCAAGTTGTTATGGTTGTTTCTAATTATAGCAATTACTGCTGGTCCACATTAAATTATGTCCAATCATAAAGAATTACTGTACAATTATGAAAATACCAAACAAGACAATTATTGGACAGATTGGTTAATAAACTGGTTGTAACCTGAAGTCAAATGACCATCTCCTTCTTGTTTATGTGTGTAAAACATGTTCTCTTTAAATAATATTTGGAGCTGACTTAAATATTTCCCTCCCACTGTGTTTTAGAAAGACTTTGGCAGATGTGTCTCATATATTTTCTACTAAGTATGAATCTGCTGTGATTTGTAGATCTGTAGGGAATCATTAATATTCTCATTGATGCTTTCTAAACAATCTGCTTAAGTAATCTAGGCAATCTATTAAACTAACTATGGTTATATTTTATTATATGGTTGATTTAAAGTGACATTAAAAAATAATTAGATGTTGTGCAATCATTTGTGGGGGGCGGGGGTAATTGAACAAAGCAACCCACTTTCTACAATTACTTATAAAGAAATTCAGAACCCATGAGGAGAAATTAAGACAAATACAAATTGTAGAGCATTGGGTGTAATTTGGGATACCTGCATTTCAAAACAATGTTATTTCACTGGAGATGGTTCAGAAAAGAGTGGGTAGGTTGAATCTGGACCTTAGGGTTTAACACCTGAGCGGAAGCTCAAATAAATAAATAAAAATTGTGGTAGAAAAGTTCATTGAAAGATGATGCATTTTTGTTCTTTAAGATAATGAACACATGGCTGTCAGACTATGTCACAGGTGGTGACACAAAGAGAATACATGTGGAAAGATATCACGATTATAAGATGATTTCATATCAGATTGATAGATAATTTTTTATTTTTAATTATTTCAATTTGAATTCTGCTTCCAAAAAGCATTTATTGGAGATCTTTTCAGATTTGAATTGATGGCTCCACACACATGGATGTGGTTCACTATTCCCTGAGAAGATAGAGTGAGTTGGCTTGAGAAAGAAGCTAGAAGTGTACCTCAGTTTGGTTAACCATAGATCCATAGGAGGCCTGTGTTATGAACAGATTTACCCTCTAATGAGGCTTATAATAGCTTCTCCGTATATATGTAACTTATTTTTATATATATCAGAGGTGCAATTTATGATAGGGTAGGTTGTCCGTGCTCTGTTGGAGGAACAAGTTTATAACCTGAAATTTCACTTGGCGTTACCCACAACATCTTTGATAACTGGATATGATAATAGGGAGATACCATTAACCGAATCATGGTTGAAATGTTCTTATGTTTTATCATGCAATTTCCTATGTCATCACATACTCAACTCATGAAATCCAATCTACAACTCAGTCATGGATTGTGCAGTTTGAGCATTCATTAAATATTTACTGAAATAAATATCAGAAATAACAGAAGTCATTCACATTGCTAACAGGTGCTCTTCGGGGTGAAGGCTGTGTACACACTGTCCATAAATCTTTTATAAAAATTAAGTGCAACTGCTTGAACATTTCAAGCATGTTTGTGCTGTACTCCAGACTTTTTTTTTACTATATTTCTTGCAAGATTTTATTGAACTTAAATAGGGCAGGAACAGAAAGTACATTGTGCTGTATCCATTCATCCATGCTAAAGTAAAATCGATTCAGGTGGAGTCATATGACTCAGGAGAAATATTCCCACAACTAATAAAATACTATGGAGTATTCCCTCCAGCTGGTTCAATATATGCATGAATAATGACAAGAGTAACATCAAAGCTTCATCACTGACTGTGGATATTTTTATTTCTTTAAAACAGAAATTATACATGTCCACTCCATGTTATATAACACCAAAACCCAAGGTTCAAAACAGGAATGAAACCACTTACAGATTTGATTTATGAATGGTAAATTAGTACTGGAGTTGTTGCTGTTTATGGAATTCAACTCAGTCTGAATCCCACGGCATTTATCTAGTCAAAAGATTCTACTATCCAGGCGAACATTTTGTACTTAGCCTCAAGCCTTATTTTAGCGACAAAAATTTACTGTAAGAATAGAATGAACTCATGAACCAACAATCTCTATGAAATCACTTCAATATTTATTGATGGTTCATTGGCATCCAACCTTGAGCTGCAGTAGTTAAGGATTGACAATAGTTTCCACAATGAACTGTCAACTGTGACTTACATATAACAGGATGAGGGGGGAGGAAATGTAACCAAGATTGTTTTGCTGATGTACATGAGGAAATCCTTCATTATTTTCATACAATTTTCTTTATTATCTCTAATAGTTTTACCCAAAATATATATAGCCAATTCACTTTACATTATTTTGTATTCTGTAATGCACTTTAAGATATCTCAATGATGTGGTAAGGCATTGTATGAAATGCAAAGAGTATTGTTATAACCCAGTTTCATATGATTCAACAGCAGTTACAAAGTCATTATTTCTCAGTGAGTGGGAATTGATTATTCCAGTGTTTCGAGATAGTTGAAGTTGCAAATCATAAAAAGAGCCGCACCACAGCTTTGATAAAATTCTCTTTCAGATTTACCAACAGAAAGTCGGCATCAGATTTGTGGAAAGAGCAAAAATCCCCAATACTCAAGTAGATGGAAGCAATCATGAAACAATGATGTGTACTGTACGGCAAAAGAACAATATATGAATAATCTTCAATTAAACTCTACACAACAGAGATGCACAAATGCAGATTCATAATTTATGCGGCAGTGTCTGAATATAATACAGAATATACTGTATTACCTGTGTTGTATGTCTTTCTATTCTTTGGTTTATATCCAAATATACTGAGCTACACGATTGTCATTCCGCCTTTGGTTTTAAATATTTGCTTTCCATCATTTTAAGATCTTCCAGATATTACAGTGATTTTATTGTAGAAAAATTTCATTTTAAACTAATATATTTAATAGATTTCCCATTATTCCGATTAATCAATGGAATTTAATGACTTGATACTATTTCTTAATTGGATTATAAAATAAACAATCTTCCCCAAATTGCCATTGACTTGCAAAGTGAAAGTAAATTGTTTTGGAGTGGAGTTCCCAAGGGTGTCGTTCGAAGGAGTCACTACTTATGCAATACAGATACCTTCTCAGGGAATCCTGTTAAGGATTATCCAAAAAAATGTTCTTGCCTGGAGGAGCAGTAATTCAATTCTACTTCATTAGATATTAGCATCATTTTGAGGCAGTGTCAAATGAAGTAGCTGGTGCCACAGCGAGGAATAATTTGCTTCCTAATAAAAGAGATTATGCGTTGATCTGCAATCTTTAGAATATGTAGACAAAACCAATCTCCAAAGTAGTGGGGAGCGGGCAGAGGAAATGCTCAATGAGAACATGATGATAATTATGTCACTGCATAATTATCACCATCATTTTAAAACCCCTCCATAAGTGAAATGGTTTGAACTTTTGAACTCCATCTTCAAGGTACAGTGTTGAACTGGCAATTACAATGACTAGAAACTGGAACCCACAAAGCCATTGTGTAGCATGCTACCTACCCTTGCTACCCATGGAGATCACTGAATCCCACAAAATAGTAAATATCTAACCTGAATCTCTAAAATAGCTTGCATACGTTTGTACTCTGGAGGCAATGAATGCACAAAACACAGAGTTGAGGCAAAGGGATTTAGATACCAATAGTGGATACTGTAATTCACATGTGTTCCTTTCAACACTATACAGGCAGTGGTATTTGTAGATTTATTTTACCTAAACTAGCTCTCCCTTCCTTGTAACCTCCTCATTAATTTTTGAAGTACATTACAAGTGGTTCCCTACTTCTATTCTGACAAACAGCCTGACATCAAACTGACAGACAGAGCTACAGGATAACTATATGTCATAACAGATATGTACACATTGCTATAATTTCAGCAGCAGAGATGCATTCAACGCAGACACATCAAGACTGATTATTTCACCGTGCTCAGGGCTCCGTTATGAACAAGTCACAGCACTTCAGCTGAATCGGGGTGGATTTAATGGTATCTCCAAAGGCCATCTGGTAGGAAGAGATTTCAGGCCAAGGTCATAGGGATAAACCAATTTACTGAACAAAATGGTTAACAACTCATGAATAAAACTTTTACCAGTATGCAAATAGTAACAAAAAGACTTAACCAACAACAAATCTGTTTTATACTCCACCCTCATTTCTTCCAGTTCGTTCCCACCATTATGTAAGGAAGCTGGTGTTTTGTCCTATATCTCAGCAATCTGTGCAAGGGTCTCCACCAGATTTCTAATGTCTTTCCAATGATAATTTAAGGAGGATTTGAGACGCCTCTCTGAGTCTTGAATGTTTCCATCAGTCGCTATTTGTGACTCTCTGTCATCACCAGCTCTATTCAAACACACACACAACTTTTGTTCACTGTACGGTTGATTGCTCACATTGCTCTGACTGAATGTGCTAGAATTCTAGTAAAGACACCAGATTAAACTGCTCTGAGAAAAGATTTTTTTAAGTATTAACATTTCATTTGAATACCATTAAATCAGTTCAAAGTACTGGTGGTAGCTGAGTTCTGCTGCAATAAAGTTAATTAAACAATTAATTAACTGGACTGAAATTTCAGAGCTATCACTTGAAACCATAAACTTAATAAAGAACCCCCAATTACAGCCCTTAAATCTATCAAATTGGCATGTAAGATTACATTGTAATAGCAAGTAGATAGATAGTAAGATGTACCTGTTTGCCTTTATTCATTTATAATATTGCTAAGGACAAGAAGAGCCGTGATCATTGAATTCTCTTAAAGTACCTTTAAAATATGCTGCAGCATGAAATTCTATGATCCTGAAAGTGGGTATTGAAGACCAACAATTTACTTACATCGTGATGATTTGCAAACCCAAATTAATTTAACCTCAACTACGAAAAATCAACTACGCCACTCTTGTCCATTCAACAAAGAGTTGCTTATTTCTTATATCTATCCCCATGTAACTGCATTCAGCATTCCTGTTAATTCTTTCTTTCACGCTTAATGTGGTTTATGCTGTCTTTATTATGTCATGCCAAGTTACTCGGATGGAATGTTGGCACCTCCTACAATAATATCACCTCCCAGAGATGGTATTCTGTATTTCTTTTCATGTTAAGTGGCAGTGAAATCCCACTTTTAATTTACTTTTTAAGAATATGTTATATTCAGTATACATGTGTGGAACTCCATATTCCCAAAGTGAGTGCATAATGCAATCTATCCTGATTGCTAAAAAGCGTGCTTCACTTTGGGTCATGGTAGTATATGCTCTGCTAGGTGATACTCTTTTACGATTGCAGACACTTCACTGAGTTCTCCTTGTTCTGTTCTGTCATCAGGATACATTACCAACGTAAATTCATACATTTGTTTATATAAATGTTGTGTGTTCAATGTTTTTTCCCCCCTCCTAATTATCTGGGCTGCCTCCTCTTGCTGGAGTTCATTTCCACAGGTTCCTCCTAATCCCCTGGCCAAGTGACCATTATTAATGTGTGATATTTGGTAGTGATTGTCATCACGCCACTGGTCTGCAGGTGGAATTACAGCCGGGCCAGCTTTCACCCTCCCCATCCAGCTGCCACCCATGGATCCAAACAGTGGATGGTGCTGAAAAGGGGCTAGGAACTCTTGACTGTATTTCCGCTTTCTAATCCTGCGAAAGCGAGGGCCCATTTGCCCTTCACATGCAGCCCCACCTAAGCCCAGGTTACTCAGTCAGAATCTATCAGCATTCAAATCAGTGAAGTCCCGGAGTGTAAAGTGAAGCTCTATCCATGACATAACAAGGGCTGCACACTGAGAAATCAATCTATTTGGATGTTGCATTGCACTGCTATGCGTGCTCTGACTATTAGCAGTGCAAACAATGTGGTATGAATATGCACAATCTGTATGGATACATTCTTGGGCCAGATAAAGCAATTCATACAATAAGATCAGTAATATGAGTAATAATATTACAACCCATGGGTTGGATGCAACTACAGGAACTCTGACCTATATCAAGATGAAGTGTTTACTTGTACCATGTATACCAAAACGTATATACAGGGTGTATCTGTAGTTCCATTCTTGGCTTCATGTTTCCATGTGGCAGATCCCTCTCTAAAAATGAAGCCAACTCTCCATAGCCAACTCCAGGAACATATTTAGGGAACTCGTGTCTCAAATCTATCCAATGCACCTAAAACCACTTTCACTGCGAGTTTAGCATTCGATCCAAATAGAAACTGCATTGAATTCACATCAAATGATAAGAAAAATAATCCTTGCTTTTCATCTAGCGCTTTCCACGTCTTCTAGACGTCTCAAAGCGCTTCACAGAATATACTGTAAAGTTAAATGACTGTATACTTGTGTAGTATAAAAGTAGTCTGATCTCCCTAATCTCCATGGGTCAATCTCTCTTGAGATCTGTGGGCAAAGACCAGCTTTAAGCTTAGCACAGGATGAGTAACTCGAGTGGGAACTAGATGAGAAACAAAATATGAACATGTCTGACCCTTTCTTTGAAAGGAATGCATTTGATTTTAAATAGGGAGTCATTTCCATTTGTTTTAGGCGAACTCGTGGGGGAAAAGAATAATATCCTGAATTTCATATACTCATGACCCAACATAGGATTAATTTCTCTTTTGTTTCCGAAAATGATGGGAAAATGATGTGACGCATACAGAGCAATGTTTTTGGTGGTGTTTGTATAACACGATGTGAAGAGCCAGGCTACAATACACACTTTATTGGAGCAATGTTGTCTTGCACCAGTGCAAGTTGTCAGTTCATAAAACGCTGGATTTGCAATTATTTTCTCTGCCACCTCAATCATAAGCATTAATCCATTTTATTTGGTGTTGGAAATGTTGATTAGGACGTGTAAACCAGCAACTTAATGTTCATTATGGATGCCAAGGAATCTACGTGCGATTTAAAGCGACGTATAACAGTCCAAGATCAAAGTTCAGATTTGAAATTTCAAATTAGATCATTCTTTCCTCGCAAAACGGCCTGTTATTTGAAAACACAATAACAAAGTGAAGGGAAGTACAAGGGTGTCTGTCTTATCTTCAGAGGGGTGGAGTTTGCATTTAACGCATGTTCTGTTCCAGTCACTAAACATTTACAAAACGATAAGGTCATGCTCCCTCTTAGTAGGAAAGAGGCGAAAAGAAATCACAAATGATATGTTAGCTGTTTGGAGGGTACAGTCTGGTGCATTCTGAAATATACCATCGAATTAGTTAGTGAGGATGATATTGACTAACATAGTACTGGAATCTTCCAGGTTCTCGGGTTTTCTGTGGCAGATGGTTCAAAATCTGGACTCCAGCCACCTGCTGCTCTCTTTTTGAAGTGAAATGTTACCTTCAAGATATGTAGGGGGAAAAAAGCCTTTGAGAGCACCATTATAGACACAGAGACGTGCAATGTGGTAGATCAATAAAATCTATTCTGTTGCTGAGAGTGATTGTATGTTTCTCCGTCTAGTTAAAGAGTCAAAGAGCTTTGCTGTGAAGAGACAGAAAGAGATAAAAGATTCATGTGGCGTTTCTCTTTTGTATCAAATTGACAGCGCACTTTCTGTGGAAAAAAAACGGTAAAGGTTACTCTTTCCGTATGATAACCTAAAACAAACCAGACATTGATGTATTGAATTTAACAAACTTTTAAGCCATTTCGTTCAGCTTCATTAGAAGAAGAATTCTGGGTGCACTTGTGGAGACTTGCAATTGTTACATCTGCTAGGCCAATTTGCAAATGTATTTGTAAAATGTATTTTTTAATACAAGTGTCCAAGACAATGAAATCGTTTGCAGATTCCATAGAATAATTGAATGATATTGTTCTTTCATACTTAACATGCATTTTAATACACACAACAGACAAATTATTGACTACATTCAGAAATAATACATGAGAATTGCTATAATGTTATTTAAATGAAGAATAGTGAATGCCCCAGAGTGATTACCAGGCAACAATCCAGTCCAGAGGTTCAGATATGTAGGATAAATTTACAAAACAGCAATAAAAATCAGGGGCTCGGATGATTTACATACAGATTAACAGATATCTCGGATTTACATACAGACTAACAGATACCCGGGTAAGGCAGTAGTTTAGAAATTGGCTCAGAGTGTAGAATGTTTCGTCAGATCACCATCCCTTCGAATCATTGCACCCAGAATAGCATTTTGCCCTCATGTTTAAAATTAGCTCATCCCAGCATCCTTCAATTCCTTCTAATGAGTTAGGTTGATTGATCAACAATGCCTTTCAGCACTTTTGAAGTTATCTCATTCAGTAATCAGTCAATTAGGACCAATTCTTACATTCTATTATCAAGCATGTAATCTTCGGCCAAGTTGATTTTAAGCCACAGTGTTAAGTAGCTGAACTTTGAGGAAATAGAGAATGTGTAATAATTTTAAAATATCTTTAAATGTTAAAAATTAATGGTGAAAAGGGTATTACGAGGGTTTTGAAAGCTGAAGGAGCAAGCCAAATTGATTTTGAGAGACCATTCCAGAGAGTGGTTGTATAATGGCTGAAAGCAAAATTGTTCGCAGGGTAAATGCTAGGAGAAATGTCAAAGGTAATGAATGTAATGTAAGTATACACTCGGTGGCTTTACTTTAAAAAGGACAGATTGCATAAACTCAAGATATATAAGGTGTTTCATTCTGATACTGTTTATCCCAAGCTCCTATAGTAATTGTGACCCCTTATTTTTCAAAGTTGCAATACTTTCCAGAGGACTAGAAATTAGTAAATACAATTCCCATATTAATAGGCTGCAGAAAAAATGTGAAGGTTTAATTGTGGAAAAGATGTTTTGAATAATGATCAGGGATAATATTAGAGAACATTGTAAGGCACACAGGTTAATCAGAGGCACTTAACATGGTTTTAGAATGGAAAGTGTTTAACAAATCATTTTTTTCTAGGATGTTATAGGCCTAATGGACAGGTATGCAATAGTTAATATTATTTACCTGATTTTTTGATTACTCATAAAATTCTGGTATGTAGCACTCAGGCAATAAAATAGGATACTTTAATCCAAATGTCCAAGTTGGAAAGCAGTGACTAATGAAGTAATATGTGTGGGATTCTGCATATATTGGTAATGTAACACTATTACTTATGGTTTTCTTAAAGAAATTGGGGATTGGAATCCAGTGTACACTATATATAGAATAGCACTGCAGCAAATTACTAACCACGTTTCAACAGGCCATACCAGCCCTGAGACCTAGAAGAACAAGAGCAATGTCATAATGGGAACAACAATACCTCCAAGTTCTTCTTCAAATTAAACATCACTCCTGACTTAGACAGGGCCGTACGCAGGATTTTTAATGGGGGGGTGCGAATTGCTAGTGATGGGACCAACAATGGCCGGGGGCTTGGGGGCTGCTCCCGAAGCCCCCTCGAGGCTCCGTCGTTTTACACAGTTTGAGGTCTTATTTAATCGGTTCAGAAGATCCAATATGAACGGTAAATGTTTCATGCCCTTGGTGTTTAAGAGCATCATTATTTATTCAGTGTTTTTATTTTCCCGGGTAGTCCGTGTCTAAATGTTTTGGGAAGGTCGAATGTGTTCGCCGATAAAAGCCAACACGATTGTTGACTCGATGATGTACGGAATGTGAACGATAAAGTAAATTACAATCCAATTAAAACAGTACAATGACGAATGCTTGATAAATGTAGGCGTATAAGAGAAAATGATTATAAACTACAGATTGACAGTAATTACTAAGTTGTTCTGCATTGTTATCCTAAGACTCAATTTCTTTCGGACTGTAATGAACAATAATGTAAGAGTAAAGTATGAATTATGTGCTCAGATATTCCAGCAAAGCAAATTTTATAAAAGACAAGAAAATATACAGAAACTGAAAATCAGTGTAAAACAGTTAATTCACACGTGTTACAAGCCTGTTATCAGCATTATCCTGAAAATATCGTTGAACTGTGAGCAATAGTGTAGTTAGTTTTTATTTATTTATTTAGAATCAAAATTAAAGGAAGTGACCCATCAAGCAATACTGATCTGACGAAAAAATACTTGAAAAAATAAGGGAGGGGAAATTAATTCTTTAATAGCGTTCCATATTCGAGACGCCTTGGTTGCATTGAAGCGAATACGTCAACCACTCTACCAATATCGATTTCCATATTATAATGAATGTGCATTAACGCGAGTGCTGAAAGTCGCTCCTATATGGAGCAGAATGCTGGACACTTACGCAAACCTTGACCAGGAGATTAGGTGACTCATGAGGTATATACCAGGCTTCTAAGAGACGCCCTGAACGTTTACTGGCGACAGCATCTGACAAATAGTGAGCTATATGGTACACTACCGCACTGGTATCACAGACATTACTGCAGAGGCGTCTTAGGTTTAGCGGACATAGCTGGAGAAGCCGGGAGGAAACTGTCCATAGTGCTACTATCCTATGGGAACCATTGCACGGTCACAGAACACGAGGTAGACCGACCCTAACCTACATCGATACTCTGGAGCGCGATTCGGGTATTGGCAGGCGGGAGTTTTCAGGCTGCATGGAGAGAAGGGATCAGTGGAGAAGTGTGGTTGTCAATGCCCGAGTTCGCTCGATCAGATGATGGTTAAACTATTTTTGTGCCAAATTCGTGCGACATTGATGTTTTTTCACTCTGGGTACAAAACTGAATGTGAAATAAAGTCGCACTGTTTATCTTTGCAGTCATATTTTTTTTGCATGCCAGTGGACATCTCTAAAAGCAATTTTTAATTACAGGAATACATTTTTAATAATATAAATCAAATGTGATAATCAAGACAAAACAAGAAACGTGATATTTCAGAAACACGCCTATCAAAACTTAAGTCATTTTTACTTACATTTATCAGATTAAAATACGATTTCAGCTTCCACAAAGTGGTGCTACCTTTTTATGTAGTGACTGTATACGGGATGATTTCCGATTGACACACCACGTAGAATAGACGCTAAAGCATAGGCCTACGTCCATGAGTATTTCTTGTAACGATAGGCATTTCCGTCCAGACACATATAACTTTTTTGTTGGGTTCTCAAAAACTTTAATTTCTCAGAAGCTTGTAAATATGTTGTCATTGTTTGCTAGCATTACAGTCACACCTCTCAAAACTTGAGTAATTTTTACTTACGGTGATCAGATGAAAAGATGATTTTAACTTCCAGAAGTGGTGCTACCCTTGTGTCTGTATACTGGATGATTTCCAAACGAGGATTTGAGTCTTGGCGCGCGCCTATGTTTATCCAGTCACGAGTCACAGACTCGCCGCGTCATTGACTCGTCTATCCACGCGGTATGTTTTGGGTAGACGCCGATTCTGGTGTGCGACTCGATAATTTTAAATTAATACTAAAACATTCAAAGATGTGTGTTTATAAATTATACGTAGTTTTGAAGAACTGATTGTTACACAAATGCTCAATAAATTTACTTTACTTGGTATTTAAATTTGATAAAAAAATACAATTCTCTACCCCGGAAAATGTGGACCTTTTATAATTTGGGGGGGTGCGTACGCACTCGTCGCACCCCCCCTGCGTACGGGCCTGCTTAGAGACATATTCTAGGTTGAAATCAAATCTCAGTTTGGGTACAAACCCTTGACTCTCCAGTACCTTGAAAAAGGCGCTATATAAATGCAACTTTGTATTGTTATTGTTTTTGAATTTCATACCTACTCCTCCTAGCACCATGATTACAAGGTCTGCAGTAATTTAAAGAGAAACCTCACCACTACTTTCTAGGGGCAACTAGGTAAGGATAATAAATCCTGTAGCATTGTCCACATATTGATTTTTTTTAAAATACGTGAAAAACATGAAAGAACTGGCAATCTTTACCACAATCGTTGAATAATTCTCTGTTTGTAAATTTACCCACTATAGCAGCTAAGCTATCTGTCTTATTCTCAGCTGTGGGTGAATTTACAAATCTTGGCAGCAGTAACTTTCCTTTACAATGAAGCCAGGCTTAGTAAATTTACAGTTTGCAAAAAATTACCCCCACAGTATATAAAATACCATGAGTAATGCATTGTTGCCAAAAAAATTCCATCGTTAATCATGTTAAAGAAACTACATTACTTCTGAATTTTAGTGTTCCTTGCTGGCAACTGATCATAAATATCTTGCTCTGGCTGCTAAAGGATTTGGAGGCAGCCTCAAGTGTTTGCAATGTCCTCAACTGTGCCATTACTCAACTCTAAATTCTTCCCACGTTTTGCTCGGTGACATTGAAGGTTCCAGTGACAATATAAGCAGGGAGAATGACATTTGGACAGTTTATAACCCCCAATGAATTATGAAGTAAAATTACTGGCATCAAATCACAACTGTACCACCATTATTTTTGATGATTGTAGAAGGCTGAACCATTATTTTTGATGATTGTTGAAGTGCTCTGAGATGCCGTCCGGAGTGGAGAGCACTAAATAAATCAAAGTTGTTGTTATTGGCTGAAAATACTTTCCAGGATAGTTTTCAGGTTTTAGTCTATTGGCAGTAAGTATCAATATGAAGAGCAACTGCCAGCCTGCTTCACATGATTGATGCATGATGACATGAATGTAGAAGGATTAATGAAGATTACACCATTACTAAAATCCCTGGATAAGTTGTTTACAGTTGATTAGAACAATGTTCTGTGAGGAGTGTATATTTTATAATGAAGTGGACTGTGTAGACATAACTTGAGGTTTCATTATCCTGTTTAGGTTCTCAGCTGAGATTCTGAAGTATCTCAGTGTGGGGTTATTTATTTAAATTATGTTATTGTTATATTAAGAAATAACATATGATTCCACTTGGTTCTTGTGTTTACTTGCTTTTTTTAGTTCAATGTGTCAAATTGAGTTCTATCCATTGGCGTATGCTTCTGATGTTGAGCCTCCTCATTTGGGGGTTTTGTTTTTCAGGTACTTGTTGGCCTTTCTTCCCCTGCCCAAGTTCACCATGTGTGAGCCTTGGCAGTTAATGCCACCACTCAAATGTAGAAAGTGTCACAACTGAGCCTGACCTCTTCCCACCAGGTGAACATATATGTAATATTAATAATAACCTTTGCATTTGAAATAGCACCTTAGCAAGTCTTCAACATATCTCAAAGCGCTTCACAGAATGTACTATCAAGTGAATTGACAGTGTATTCCTGTGGGTGAAATGAGCCAGGCAATCGCACGCAGCAATGTCCCACAAACAGTCATGGATTGAAATGACCAATTATTTTTATATAAGGAATTATTACATGCTGAAAAAGTGATCCGCCAATCGTCTAACAACTGGGTTCCCACTTACTCCTAGGAATATGTAGCTATTAATCAATGTTGTAAAGGTACAAGTAAACCCAATTGATGTATCTTCCCAAATTCCCTGAAGGCTTTGGCCAATTCAGCTCCCATGGTGATGATAATTTTGGCTGAGATCAGCAAACTCAGGATGGACTGAGATTCAAAGCAGTGATCTCTTAGGTTATAAGTCGCAGCTCTTTCCATTATACCTTTGTACTATTTGTGGCTGTATTTTTTTTTCTATTTTCTTGTATAACATTTGAAGTTGAATGACCAGGTTCGATTCACTAACAGATCGATAACTTATTGAGTACTTTTGAAGGCTAAACCAAGGTCACCATAACTCTGTCCTCTGGAATTTTCTGCAAACACCATTTTGCCTTGCTACCAATCTCACTTCTTATGATTTTTAAAAACAAAACAAACTTCCCATGAAGACATCTCTTCAATCATGCCATTGTTCACCTCTGAACTCCTCCGCATCTTTCTTAATGTCCATCGCTCCCGTTTACAAGCTTCTTTAAAATGTTCCTTGACAAGAAAGACACAGTTTGAATACGTTGAGAATGTTGATTTTTCTTTTTTGTTACAAAAAAACACAAACCTCTCAACAGATGCTGTCTTGTGTGTCACCACTAAATGAATCAACCGATTAAAATTCTCAGTAACAAACCTAGAATAGCATTGCGGGATACCTCGTTGGAAACATCATATATCAACGTCTAGTTTTGTTTCAGGTAGACAACCCAGAAAAGGAATCACTCAGTCAATTTCGGCCAACAGCTCTCTGTGGGATTAAATAACAGTAAAAACACCGCATGTGTCTATTCTTCCCTTTCATCGTGTCACGATCACTGACATAACTCTTTAGCTGGGCTAGTCATAGTTAGTGATGGTAATAAAAAGGCATTGAGTAGTTGACCCGGCTGATATCTCTATTACGCCAATTTGAGGCATTTCTTCTTCGGCTTGTGATTCCACTGGGTGTGACAGGCGGTGCAGGAATCGGACAAGCCTAGGCTTGGGATTTAAACCCATCTGCCAACAGAGACAGGAAGAATGGGACCTGAGCGTTCATGAAGAGGAATTTGGATATAAAGGGTAACTTCGGTCATTAAGATCCTCTCAGTAGATTGTAATTAGGACTGTGTTGCGGGCACTTTCAATCATTTACATTCTTGAGTAAATAATACTTAAATAATGTGCTATGTTTTATTTTCTATCCATCCAATAATAATCCCTCCAAAAAACACAATAATAAAATTGGTCATTTCAATCCACGACTGTGTGTGGGTCACTGCTGTGCGCAATTGGCTGCCGCGATTCGCCCACAAATATATACAGTCAATTCACTTTACAGTATATTCTGTGAAGCGCTTTGGGACGTTGATAAGATGTGGAAAGCGCTATATCAAATGCAAGGATTATTATTATTATTATCATGTTTTGATCGTCTTCCCGTCTCCTGAAACGCTACAAACTCAAACTCGCTCCCTGCTGATTTTTTTTTGGGGGGGGGAATCAAACAGTGGAACCTTAAATTATTAGCTGATTGATTTTTATATTTAAAAAAAACACAGTTTGAACGTGACAGAACTCTGCTGAATAAGAAAGTTAATTTCCATCAGGTTGCCTCGAGTGGCTTTCAGTGAACCGTGAGAGGGGCTGGGGAGTGGTGGGGGGGGGGGGGGGGGGGGGGGGCGAGACTAACCCAGGCAAATGGGGGTTGTGTTTTGATGTTTTCTGTATTTGAGGATGACCTGGGAGGGAGGGAAGGAGAGAGAGGGAGGGAGGGAGGGAGGGAGGGGGAGGGAGCACTTTCAGAACCAACCACCATTTGACGTTACTTGATGTATTCATTTGTTACCACCTTGGGGAGGGCGTTCAGATTTCACCGCGTTACAGGCGATGGCAGATTTCTTCCCCGGCAGATGTCGGGGCTTGCAGAATATTAGACTATTGCTGGGGAAATTGTTGCCGGTGTATGCGAGGTTCACGGTGGGTTTTTTCCCCCTGAAAGCTGCTGCGAGGAATGAAGGCTGATTGCAGTGCGAGGTCTCAGATACCTCTGGTGTTGTGGGGGGGGGGGGGGGGGGGCAGGGACAGTATACAGCTCCCTCTGTTGGTGTCAGTGTTTGCTAAGAGTCGAAAGATAGAAAATAAAAACCATCGTTTAAAAACTCCGCCGCATTAATGTTTTAGACGCACCCAACTTTACCAACACGAGCGTTGGCTTCACAACGCGATTCTAAAGTCACATTTTTTTTTAATACACGTATCAGATAATCCCCCCCAAAAAAGGATTTCTGGGCGCCTTGGTACTTGTGCAATGTGCACACATGACTGCAGTTTATCTATGAGAATGGCATAACTATAGGTTGGCTGCCATTTACTTTTACTCGATCACACAGTAGAGAATTGTCAGAAATATAGTTTCAAAATCAGTGCCTTCGGTTGCACTCACAACCAAAGCTGCTTGCTGTTGTGGAGGATGAAGGTTAAAAGCGTACGAAATAACTAAATAGAGGTGTTTTTGAGGGAAAGGTAAGCTTGGGTCTCCTTGGGGCTGAATTGGCTCTTAAGCTGACACGCTTAGCAACAAAAACAAGCAACACAATTACATTCCTGTAGCGCTTTTCACGTCTGGAGGACGTCCCAAGGCGCTGGAACAAATTGCTGGACTGGAGTCCATCCTCCTGGGGTGGGTGGGGTGGAGTTCTGCAGTATGCCAGTGCATTACTGATCATAGAAGGAGCCAGACTGATTCCTCCATACGACTTGAAGTTACAGGGAATCTTTCAACTCGGTTCCTTTTAACCCCGCAAGCCAAAACCCTGAGGAGTAGGGTTGTTTCAGCTGATCAAATAGAAGGAAGCTTGCGAGACAGACAGTGTATGAAATAACTCGCTTTTTTGTTGTAGTTTTAGCTGATTAAACTCCAGTGATGGTACCCCAAGCACGCACACAAGCCTTGGCTCTTGTCAACCTGTTACTAACACTCTGTGGAATTAATTAAGCAGAATACAGTACATCCCTTCTGGGAGACTGCGCATTCCTTCCTAAGAAGCCAAGTCCAGTATTTTTGATTGTAAAACCTTTAACCTCAGAGTTTAGGTTGAGTCTGAAGTCAACCTAATTCAGGCACATGACTGACAAACAAAAAAGGTTGGTGCTGTTATTCAATGGAAGTCAGCCCGACTGTATTTTGTTTTCAGTAAGGAAAGCATTTGTTAGATTGAATATCCATTTCAGTGCAGAGGCGAATCTTGTCACTCTCAACTGTGTTACTGGTCCTGAGCAGCCAAGGCCCCAGTTTCTCAATGCAACATCTTTAACACCAGGAACACCGCAGTAATTTGTTTCACGAATCAAATATTTAATGCCGCGAAATGCGACTTTATCTGATGATAGAAGGAGCCAGCCAAGAAAATAACACTGAACCTGACAGACAGCACTGTCTTAATATGGAAACCCCTCCAACGAGTTTATATAATTAACTTGTCCTGGACGCTTAGCATTCGGGGGAAAGATAGGAATTTATTTCTAAAAGTTTAAAAACTGGCAATGCCATTCGAGAATGTTTAATGAAAGCCTGGACGGGCTGACAAAATGTGGCTAATCCTCCTAACCCTTTGCAAGGTATACATTCTAATTATTTTCTGTCCAGGGACCTTATCACACGATGTGAAGTAAACGCTTTCCACGCTTGTTCCTAATCCGAGCTGAGTTGGAAAGTGTGGCAGTTACTTTGAAAACTTGTGCCAGAAAGTAAATAATATTAAGGAAGACACGCGAGTGGGACGAGATAAGCCGCAGCTTCGCGAAAATGGATCAGAAGATTATGTAAATGAACTCGTGAATTAATTCTTAGCTCTGGCACTCTCCCGCAAAGAAGCTTTCGAGTAGCTTCTGTGAAGTAGGAACTGTCAAAACAGTCAAGACCCCTTAATCAGACAACGTTGGCGCACAAAGAAGTCGAAGTCACCCATCATATCGACAATCTTATACCGTGATATGTCCTGGCTTGTCAACACGCCGATCTCAGAGCTGGTATCAGACTGATGAGGACATTGGACTTGACGTTTCTGATACCTTCCAACTTGTGGCGAGTGTCTCAAATCAGTGACTGAGTGTCTCAAAGCAGACACTCAGTCACTCGCCATGTATTAAATATTCACATCCATACCGCAGGTGGTCTCAGTGAATCAGAGAGAGAATGGGTCACTGGATTTGGTCAGGAAACCTGGCGTTCCTCTCAAACCCAGTTTTGAAATATACACTTTCTGTTCCAGCAGTTTTACAAAAACTAACGTATCACTTTTTTCCTCTCCTCCTGTATCACCATACCTACCGCAATTTAGCTTGTTAATTGTGTGTGCGTGTGTGTGTGTGTAAAAAAAAGAGCTCGTATCCATCACAGGAATTTAAAGGCTGACGGAAACTAATGTCAGCTCATCACTAATGCAATACAGCAGTCTGGCGTTTTAAGAGATTTGAGTGAATTGCCACAAGTGAGAGCTGTCTTGAAACTTTCCCATGGTCACAGTCCCTCAATCCATTGCTTCACTGGAAGTGATGTCTCCCTTCAGATGAGATGTGATGACAGGCGTCATGTAAAATCGGCTGTCTCAGAATGAGTATCTCTCTCCCGTCAAACCCCTTAATATCTTTATATACATGTGCATATGTGTGTGTGTGTATATGATCAGTCTGTTACTATCGTTTACATACATTCTACCACACACTTGATTTCAGTGAAAGAAAACCCCTCAAATATATATATATACACACACCCACAAACTGAGAAAAATAAAGGGCAATGTTATTGATGTTAATTCTATAGAAGAATAATCCTCATTTAAAAAAAACCCTCTATTCTAATCAGGCTTGATGAATATAAAGAACACAGCGATAACATCTGGACCACATCAGAGGCTGAAACAATTCCTTCTCAAGCGTCTACCCAGACTAATGATTATTACAGGCACAGAGGGCACGCGAGCGAGTGGGGGGAGACCAAAGCTGTTCGGATGTGGTAGACTTTC
This sequence comes from Hydrolagus colliei, assembly GCA_035084275.1. Classification (NCBI taxonomy): domain Eukaryota; kingdom Metazoa; phylum Chordata; class Chondrichthyes; order Chimaeriformes; family Chimaeridae; genus Hydrolagus; species Hydrolagus colliei. Next base: position 57,599,575 of record CM068745.1, on the reverse strand, counting down.
TGAATAAAAAGGCAGAGGAATATGCAAATAGTGCTCAGGCTAACACTCAAGCACACGACCCCCATCCCCACAGGGAAACCTTTTCACTCGTCGAAGCGAAAAGAATGTCCTCGACCTCTCTCTCTCTCTCTCTCTCTCTCTCACTTCTATTAGAAAAGAAGAAAGTGGAGGCAAAGCACCTCCCATCAATCATCAGCCAAGTCTTTGAGAGAAAGTCTGAGAAAGCAAATAGCAAAGCATTGCGATGTTACAAACTCACAGTATCCTCTTTGTCAACTGAGACTGAGCCTTTCACTGACTGCATAAATTGCCCATCGTTTGATCTCCAACAGAGCATTAAAGTACTTTTAGAGACACGAATTTAGCAGATCCTTAAGTTCCTCGCCAAACGTACGTGTTCAGTTTGAACCGGTTGCAAATAAAAGCTTCTGTTTATATTACAAGCACCAACCAACGTGGAGCTGCCCTATTATATAATATAATAATCCTTGCAGTTAATATAGTGCCGTTCATGTCTTCTAGATGCATCAAAGCATTTCACAGAATATACTGTAAAGTGAATTGACTGTGTATATTATGTACCGAATGACTAATTCTAATTGCAAAGTGATGATAAAGAATCTTTGGTTTCTTATGGAGAAAAAAAACCTTGCTACTTAAAAGCATTTATTGAAAAGCTGTAAGAAATGAAATGTTAGGCTCACTTTTCCTCAAACAGTAAGTTAATTTCCCTCTTAACAAACTTAGCAAAGGTGATGTGAAGTCGTTGATATTTAAGGGTTATGTTTCATGGCCCCTATTTAAAGGATACATGTTTATTACCAAATCCGATATATTAGAAATATAACTTGATTATTAACACTCCCCTATCCATAGACTACCTATGTAAATCACCCAGGTAAAATAGGTTTGAAGAACATTATAGGCATAATAGATTGACCCTCTTTACTTCAAACATATTTTTTAAAGTACAATTTTAATGCACACACAATAGAAGTTCAATCAAAATGTTCCACTCAATTCATGTACTTCCTTTCCTCAATGAATATTGTAGCTGCACAACTGTCTACTCTCAAGCTCCAAATCAGGCTGTCCATGACTACCCAAACCAACCTTTCTTCCCTCTCCCTCCTTAGCCCCTTTCTCCCCCCTCTTCCTCCCTGACTTTACCTCACCCCACCTTTTCCTCCCTCTCCCCCCTTGCCCTTCTTTCCCCCTTTCTCCCCTGGCCTCATTTCCATGACTATTTGTGGGATACTGCTGTGCGCAATTTGGCTGCCGTGTTTTGCCCACAAATATACAGTCGGCTTTCCTGCTCTCCTTCCCCCTACCCCTACCCCGACCCCGACCCCTCCCCTTGCCATCTGTCCCTGCTTTTTCCCCTAATCCCACTTGCATGACTGTTTGTGGGACACTGCTGTGCACAATTTGGCTGCTGCGTTTCGCCCACAAATATATAGTTCAATTTTCCTACTCTTCTTCATCCTGCCCCAACCCCTCCCACCATGCTCTTGTCCCTACCTGACTATACAGTGCCTTGGGACGTCCTCTCGACATGAAAGGCGCTATATAACTGTAAGTTTTGACCGATTGATTGATTGAACTTCGACAATGTAGTATTTATTGAACACTTGTTACCACATGTACCCCAAATCTATCTTTCTGCTGTGACCTTCGATTCCAGGATCAACGCTGACAGACTGAGAGCTAACTTTCTACAGTTGAATGTCAATAAGACTGAGGCCCTCCTGAATGGTTCACACCAGCGTCTTCACACTTCAGGAACTGACAGCATCAACCTCCATGGTTGCACACTCCACCTCACCAAGACAGTCGGGAACCTAGGTGTCCTGTTTGATCCTCAACTGTCGTTCCTCCACCACATCCATGCCATGACCTGCTCTGCCCTCCTTCACCTCTGCAACATTGCCCGATTCCGCCACTACCTCACTACTCAGGCCACTGAAACTCTCATTCATGCCTTCATCACGTCCAGGTTCGACTATGCCAATGCTCTGCTTAGCAGCCTTCCCAACTCCTCTGTCCATAGGTTGTAGATAATCCAGAACTCTGCAGCACATGCCCTCTACCACTCCAAGCTCAGTGACCCCATCTCCCCCATTCTCGCAGAGGATTCAGTTCAAGATCCTAGTCCTCACTTTTAAAACCCTCCGTGACCTTGCTAAACCCTACCTCTGTGATCTCCTACCCACCTGCCAACCTGACCGCTCCCTTTGCTCAGTGGGTTCCGGCCTGCTCAGTGTCCCCCGACCCATCTACCCTACCATCGGTGTGCAAGCCTTCAGCCACTCTGCCTCCAACCTCTGGAATTCCATCCCACCATCACTTTGCCTCGCCCCCTCCCTAGCCTCCTTCAAGACCCATCTCAAAACCTTCCGCTTTGCCCATGTCATCATTCACCACACTTCCCCTACCTTCCCTCCACCCTCCCTAATCCCGACCCAGCTCGTGTCTGAAACACCGACTGTCCAGCACCTTGAGACATCCTCCCGATGTGAAAGGCGCTATACAAATATAATTCTGTTGCTTTGTTGCAAAGAGTATGCCAGATTCCAGCCAATTTAATTGTTTATTTTAGCAAATAAAGACGAACAACAAATTAAATAAATACATAATAACTTTATATGTTTCATATATATCAAGTGACATATAATGTGATGATTGTAATAAGCCTGGAAGATTTGGGGGATATCTTTTGCATTTGTACATGACATTGATGTACATAACATCAATTCTCTGGCCATAAAGTTGTTCAAAGTCAAAACCTCATTTTATGGATAATACAATTTCCTCAGAGGATGCAAACATCAGGACAACATGAATGAACTGTCCATCTTCTCTATCATAACTTATGGCAGGGTTCCTCAGAGTAATATCCTTGACCCCAGTCTTTATCCCATCTTCACTGACAATCTGGTGGATGTCAAATGAAGCGACTTTATTCTCTTTGCTTATGACATCTCCTTGGCCCCTACAAAGCAGTTAACTTCCCATCTGAAAGAAGCTGGAATTACTTCAGGCGGAAGTGGACAATAGGTTGGAAACTGGAGTATTATTTTCGGCACTGTAAAAACAATGTTAGTAATTTCTGAGAGCATTTAGACCATAAGGTTTCTTCTGTACTCGTAATCCATACAGCCATGTTTCAGCGTGAAGTACAGTATTCAAAGCATAATTTATTTTACTCTTTCATGATTGTTTTGTGGTGAATTACAATTAAAAACCCCAGTATCAATTAAACATTGTTCGGCAGTTTGAAAACAAATCTACCTTTAACCCTTGGACATTTTATAGCTGTACAGAGCAATGAACTCAATTAAGATTGCTATTCTGTGACAGAAGCCTCAATAAAAAAACATCAGAGAGAGAGATATGACCGGGTGTTCGGTTCACACACAACATCAACATCAGCACAATTGCTTCAGACCTCTACCTCACAAACCTTACATGTTCCAAACTGAATCTATTTACTTGCACCTGGCAAAGGTACATGTGTAAGCTAACTGTCCTCAAAATGTTCTCCCATACTTAGTTGTCATGACATCTAATATATTCGAATTAAATACCCAATACGTCTGAATAGTCAGCATTCTATATTGGATAATAACACGGGAAGCAATGTACGGTTTTGTCAAGGAAAATGTATTTGGGCAAACTACTGGCTTAATAGTTCTAACGGCCTATTTAAAATATATTGCTTAACGCTGCTGACCCCTGATTGATGCTGAAGTGAAATAAACGCCTCCAGTATTATAATATAATTCCATCTGAATGGATAAATAATTTAAATATATTTATTTGGCAATTACATTCATACTATCTTTGCACAAAGCAATCCTTTGCCCACAAAATATACAGTAAATTCACTTGACAGTATATTCTATGAAGAGCTTTGAGACGTCTCGAAGATGTGATAAAAAGCTGTATCAAATGCAAGGATTATTATTGTTTTGGGCCCTACGAGCAAACAAAGTATACAACTTCCATGCTGTGCACGATGGAATCATCGAATTGTGAAGTCCTTCTCAGTAACTGATGTGTGCTGCTAAACCACTGGGTCCTTACCTAGGTTGTATGGATCAAGACAGCAGTGGGGTGGTCTGCTAGCCTCAATTTAAACAAATTTGCTATCAATTCCACTTTGATGTAAACTACAGAGTTTGGGGACACAGCTTTCACGCCATGTTGATCTGTGACCTGGAGCTTTCTGACACAGTCAGGCGAAGCAATGTGAACTAAGGTGATGGGAGCGCTGAAGCGCTGGGTGAAGACAAAGGTGTTGTGTGTGGGTGAATGGTGCTCCTGTAACAGAGAGCCACAAATAGCCATTGATGGAAACAGTTAGGAACCGGGGAAGCGTCTCAAATCCTCCTTAAATCATCATTGAACAGTCATTAGGAATCTGGCAGGGACCTCGGCACAGATTGCTGAGACGTAGGACAAAACACCAGCTTCTTAGCATAATGACTGGAATGAAGTGAAAGAGATCGGGAGGAGTTGAAAAACAGATTTCCTGATCTGCAACTAAAGCTTTTGAAACTTTTTACAACAGTTTTACTAGGTGATTGAATTTTATTCACGTGTTGTTAACCATCTTGTTCACTGAAACGTTTTATCTTTCTGACCTCAACCTCTCCTCCAGCCATATGGTACCCCAAGAGAACCCTTCATTTGTTTCAGGAACAAAGTAAAACAATATTGCCCTGTCATGAATGTGAAAAGCCCTATTACCAAACCGATGACCCAGTCACAGGGACATCGTAAGCAATCCCAAGAATTCTGCAGCAACCCTTAACTTGCAGTTTTTCAGTTTCATTCTCAATTTGTTGGACCTTCTTTTTCCGTTTTAATATGAATCTTCTCATCTATATCTAATTCTTGCGTGTCCTTAATTAGTTGGTTTTTGTTACATCAGGTATTCCAAATGAATCCCCCAAAATACCAATTTCACTACTTTAAAGATTAAGTAAATATCTGTTCCAGATTGGGGCTAAACTGGTGACTACACTATGTCCCAATTAACTGAGAATGAGGAAACCCTGGGTAATTTTGATAATCGACTGAATTGACTAATCGTTTTACTGACAATGAAACCTAATGTTCAGGGGTTTTAATGGGATTTCTTAATGAGGAATACCGTTAAAATTTCCATTGACATGGGAGCTCCATTGGACAAAATGTTTCTCTGAATTCAAAATGTATCCTGGTGAAAAGACTGATCAATTGTTCAAAGGGTCTATTTGTGATATGATAAAAAGCAAAAACTTCAGTATTATCCTTATGATGGGTATTGAAATCAATAAAATACATTATCTATACTCTGCCCATTCCAATTCCATCCTGTATAATTAGTATACATAATTTGATGCAAAATATTATCCAATGTTTTAGCATTGTGAGTGTCTTACTGTATGTATAAATCTAAAGTAGATATAATAAGAACTACATTATACTGTATCTGTATCTTTCTTGAAAGGCAATACGATCATAACAACCAGTCAGGTACCTCAGACACTGCTAGTATTAAAGACATAATAATAATAACATGAATCATTTGTGTATGAAGAGGTTTTAGCTCTGGAAGTAGGGTTAAACAAAATTTGAAAGTCAGCAGGCACTGGAAAATTCCCCTTATATACCTTATCAAAATGACCACACTTTTTCTTTTCAGGACAGCTGATTAGAATGGGGCCCAAAACCCCCTTGACAATCAAGAAATATGTATTTTATCAAGAGATGACACATAGGCCACTGAATCTAATTTGTACAATGCATTATAGAAGTACGTAAAGATGGTATTAATCTTTTCAGGGTGAGCAGTCACTGATGCTCTAGCAGCTGGAACTATAAAAAATATGTGTTATCAACTTTACCACCTTCAATTTTCTCCTCTTACCTGACAGAAAAATAGATTGAGCAGCATCTAAAGGGGAATTGGATGAATACTTAAAGAAAAGTAATATTAGATGAATTCTGGCAGTTTAAAATCTATCAGAAATGCAGGGTTAGTGTAGATAGCTCCAATGAAGGATCTAGCTCTTGCATGGACATGCTGGGTTGACAGAGTATGGAGAATGTATTTTTAAATTGATTTTAATGCACGTCATGCGCAAATGGTTTAAAATTTGGCAATTTCTTGATTGTAGGCTAAATGCCACATCATGTGATGCATTAATCTAATTTGCTAAAGTACCTGAGGAGGTGTGTCAGTGTTCATATAAGACATAAATTGTTTATTATAATATGTGATAATCTACCCAAATAAACTAAACAGTGATTTTATACATATTGATTTTCAGAGTTTGATAACTCTAGTCTCTAAATGTTTTTATTTGATAAACTTCCTAGTCTCATTCATGTAAATTGTTGGCAATATTCACTAGATCATTTTGTTATGTTATCTAAAGTAATTTTGTTTTCTTTTGTCAACATAAACATATCAGACCTGGGAATTAGGAACAGGCAGATTTTAACGTTTTACACCTAATATCACCATTCTTATGGGTAAATTTTATTTTGCAAATTGCATTGTATAATTCAATATCAATCCAGAGGAAAATTTCCACAGCAGAATCCCAATCTTAAAACTTCATACTGCTCAATTTCTCACACCAGCAGTCGGCCTTCTAATCTGTAAGGGATTATCAATTTAGTGATGAAATATGGGAATTATTTTGCTTTAAACATATAGCAATGGGAGATGGATTAAGTCTGGCATAACTTATTTGATTTAAGATCTTAACAAATGATTAAAAATTAGATTTTGATCCAATTATTCATGACTGGATTTATTTCTAGGATCCAAAGGTCATTACAAAGTGTTCAAATGAACTGCAATACCCATTCGTCCATCAGGAGTTATTGAATTTTACAAATATTTTGCTAAGAAATAAGAAGCTATCTGAATTAATTGTAGTTATTATGATGTGTTATGCCCTTTACTCATTTCCAACTTTCTGTCCACTAATCGAAAGGCACTAAAGTATGCTATGGTTTGGTTACATGGACACTTTTTACTTTCTTGCCATTCACTTAAACAACCTTTGTTCATTCATTAAATAGCCTTTGTTCATGTTGCATTATAGTAGTGTCACCAGACATTATGCGGGAGGGAAGCGGTGGAGTGGACATCACTGCCAAAATTTACCTTTTTCTCATATAAGGCCTACACAAGGGTTACTGAACAGTCAACAGAATTGGGTGGGAACCCTAGTGGACATTTTCCCTCCCTGGTTTAAAGGCAGTTTGGTCAGTTACAGAAGACCTACTTTTGGCAGTTTAGTGTGAATTAACAAGCAGTGGGAATCAAATACAGGATCTTCATGATTTGCATTCCAAAGTTCCACACTACATACATACACATGCTCACTGTGACAATACAATAGCTCCATGCTGATATTTTTGCATGTTTGCATATGTATTATTTTTGTGCCTGAAAGGCGCTATGCAAGTGCAATTTTGAAGTTGTTGCTGTTGTCTGAAAAGTAGTCAGTGTCTAATGTCACATGGTGTAAATTAATTCCAGAAGTAGTGTAATGAAGTGAAACAATCTATTGCAATTAAACCACTGTGCCTCTTGTCTCCCTTGTAGCACAAATATGCCATCTGGTGTAGAGGCGTGATTGTGACTTTATATTTGAAGATAAACATTTGGGGGGGGAATCTGCATCAGATCAGTTCATACATTTCAAATTAAAAAATTGAATTTATATGCTATTTGTGAGGTCATGAGCTGTTTAATTTAGAAATATAACACAAATCAGCATTGCAATATTGTAATTTGCTGGTGTGCCCATGAGCTGGGTCTTTATGTGGTAGGATTAGTATTTTATGCTCCAATTTGTTGTAAAATGGATTTCCAATTATTGAAACAAGGTTAAAAATATCTGAGGAAAAGTGTCTCTGGATTTTTTTTTGCACAACTAATAGTAGATGGTTAAAAATTGATGGACAGATCCCAATGAATAGTTTTCCTCCTGCTTTCTTGGCTAGGAAAGGATTTATAGTGCCTGATAAAAATGGATAAAAGAATACTGTTCCGACGTATAATGTTATCGGAAATATAATTTTTATTCAATTGTAACAAATTATTTAATTTGTATTCCTAATTGCCCAAAACATGTATTATTGGCCAATACTCAAGTTTATAAATAAAAGCACATTGCATAGACTTGGCTTTGAAGATTCATATGTCTGTTAGAATATCAATCACTCACATAACTAACCTGTCACTGGTGAGTTCTCTTGTGGCGGCTGAGTATGATTAGAGTAAAATGGATGTAACAACAAACTTTGTATATGAGAACAACTGAATGTTGCCATTGAACTTGTTGATGTTGCTGCTACCGGTGCTATCAATCATTCTTTATTTAGTTTACTCACTTGCACTGGAAGCAAAGAATACCATAATTGACATTGTCCCACCATTCACTTCAGCTGGGATGATATTGCGCAGCCAGAGCTTTTGTTTCAGATGTCTTTCAATATCATAAGAAAGATTTGAGTGACTACTCAGAAATTTGCCTTGTTTTAACTAGCAGAAGAACAACTGGCTCGGTGGACTTGAAAGGGCAGACTAGTCACTTGTGGTGGGAAATCATCCCACACACTTTTGGTGGATGGTCCAATAGCATTTGCGACTGAGAAGTTCAGTAGAGTTCTGACGTCATGTTAATTTTTTACATAGTAATGTAAATGCAGGCAATGTCTATGCAAAACAAATTGCTCTGGTCCTCTCTGTATGGTACAGAAAACGAAACTGAACTAATTTAACCATTGCAATTATTATATTAGAATGTGCGGTTGGTCTTCTCTCTATTATTCTACCCCCTACAATGAAAACTACGCATTAATTAATGTTAAGTGTATAGAAATTTTAAAGCAATAATTTATAGTTGCTAAGAAAAGTACATCATGTAACTTTTATCTGGAGCTCAGTTTCCAGCAGCTAGAAAGTGTTTTTGGGTTCACCAGTCTGGTATCACAAAGGAATACACATTGTACAATGTAGTTGTAATGAACCACAGTGAATTCTGTGGCATCTAATTAATTTCTGTAGCACTGGGGCTGTTTACACAGCTGTAAACCAAATTACTTTGCAGTGGAGCAAAATGAAATCTTCACCCTGGAGATAGTAGTTTTTGCAATGCAATAAATTCACAATTTTGCATTTACTCAGTTGCAGCTAAATCAGAACAACTGTTAATTCATGACAAAACTAAATTAGTGCCTGCAATTTAAATGGTACAGTAAGGTCAGAGCATTCTAGAAAATCTCATATAATTTTGAGAATATATTCAAAATTGTTAATATGTTCATAAGAAAGGTTTGATTGAAGATGGCCCATTGACCCATTTAATCTCAACCTTCCAGACTATCCACTGTACCTATTTATGGTAACGTCAAACTGTTTCGTAAATGAATTCAGTGACCTGAGGCTCTAGATTTTTATTTTGGCATACGTCAATAGTTTAAAGACGTAATATGGACAGAAGGTCAGACAATCAAGGGGCAATGTTTTCCATATAAGATATACAAGATACAAATAACTACTGAATTATTTTACATTGTAATCGCCTGGGATGGCCACGTCAATAATATTACATGTACAATCTATTTGATTCCTTTGATAACCGATGACTGTCTTATCTGTATGTACCTCTGAATCCCAGATGATTGTGATGTTATTTCTCAATATTGGTTGATGTTCATACCAGTTAATCTATACATCAATATCAAAGTGTTTACAAATTGTCAAATGAATATATTTTGCTACCTTATTTTGTTTATTCAGAAACTCTGTAATGGGCTGGATGTGATGGCAATATGTGGTTTACTGTCTTTGGGGGGAAAAATGTAATGTAATTTTGTTGTTGTTATTTGATGACACACTTGATTATGGATCAAATTTTTCTCTTTAACATCTTATTTTTATAATATCAGGTAATAACAGATAGGTCAGCTGCTGATATTATGAGAACTTATGTATCATAGTTATTATTATTTTTATTGTTAAGGTTGTAAAGTGAATGGTTAATGAAGATACTATAGGGAGCCTGGCTGACATACTGAAGAGTAACAAGTTAAAGGAAAAACGGATTAAAGGCAGCATAGGTAGCAACCCACATAGCTCATGGAAGACAGCTGCACCACCTCTTGGTACCAGCTACCATACCATCCCTGTCAACTGCACCTTCCTGCCAATGTTCACATAATTGGACATGAGTGAAGAGCATTGCGTTAGACATCTACAATTAACTAATGATGCAATTACAGAACTGTGTCACCTAGCATGTCTTGCCCAACAGATAAGAAGTGTCAGATGTATTGCCCTGGAGGCCAAGATGACATTGACAAGTTCATTTCTATTTCAATGGCTTTTACAACTTGAGGGGATGCTTTGCCACCCACTTTACCCCATCCATCATTTGCTTCCTTTTATTTGAATTAAACAAAAGCTACCTCTGTAATTACAATGTCAAGTGAGGTTGTATTTGTTGGGGAATATACAAAACAATTTATTGGCAATAGCCAATGACTGTCCAGCACCTTAGGATCTCCTCCTGACATGAAAGGCGCAATACAAGTGTAATTTTGTTGTTGTTGTTGTTGTTGTTGTCGTAGGAGAGGTGGTATTAAACTTAACAATATTGAGATAATATCCTTAATTTTGCAGTCCTTTTCCAAGCATGGAATTTTATTTGACCACTTCCACTATCATCCATCAGGGGCATTCACATGAACAGTTATCTTTGTCGTGGTCTCCTTCCTGGTCTTGGCCTCTGCTATATGACCATGACAACCAAATATGCAGTTCTATTTGTTGTTCCATGTTATCATGATGAATTCCATGATGTATCCTCCAAATACATATCAGCAACATCCTTAAGTATCTTCACCTACCGTTGTTGTCAATACAATACAAAATAACATTTCTATTATTACTACAAAAGAAAGTATTTGTTTGTTGGGCTTGCATTTATTGCCGCTTCCTAGTTATCCTGAGAAAGTTGTGGGCATTTTGTTTAAATTGCCACAGTCGTAAGGTGAAAGTCCAATGTTGTTTGATAAGGAATGCTTTGATTTTAGATTTTTAATATTGTTTTATATAGCATTGCTAATCAGATATATGGTATCTTATATTTTCCATGCTGCATTTCAAATGAATAAATTCTTCTATATTTAATTTCATGTACGATTAAAAGCAATTAAGAACACATTCCCTCATAAGGCTTCATCAAATGAATCACCTTCACTGTATCCATTGAATACAGCTCTGAAGCTTTAACTATTTCACAGGACAGTTCAAGAAAATAGTAAATCCTCTGTTAGAGGGGAAATCTAAATGTGCCTTCTCTGGATACACTATACAAAGTGTATGCTACCCATACCAGAAGACACATTTGGTACATGAGACAGATAGGGCAAATGCCACCCCCTACTGCCACCCAGATCACTATTGCAAAGCCTGGTGGAGGAGGGTATGCGGTAGCCTCATGTGAAAGATTGTGCAGAGAAATGATAATTAGCACATTGAATCAATTATGAATCTGGTACCACATTTATAATTATCACATTAAACCCATTATGGAACAGCAGACTTTAGCGAACAATTAATGACTGGTTTCAACTCTGAACACTCGTGAACGCTCCACCAGCTGAGTTAAGCCAGTATCCTATTTTAGATCTTCAAATCTGCCATACTGTACAATAAGGAGCATGGAGATCTTTGATTCTCTGGAGAAGAGAGAAAATTAGAGCTGGAGAAGCATCATTTCCACACTCAGAGGGATGGAGGTTCAAGAATAGTTCTTTTAGCTAATGTAACCAGGCTTCTCAAATTTTATATTGGTCTTTATTTATATTATTAAGTGTGTGGGCAGAGTCTCTGACAACTTCTTTAAATAATTTTGAATGTAGTAATTGTAAGCTTTCTCTAAGTAATAGAACCCTGTAGCAACTGCATATTAAAAATGAAAATACCTTGTACTTTTATAGCGCCTTATCATTATTGAAATAACTCAAAGGACTTAAACACTAATTTCTGCCAAGTGTAGTGATTGTCTTTATTATAATAATAATAATAATCCTTACCATAGTATAACATCTTTCACATCAAGAGAAACTCCCAAGGTGCTGCACAAGAATGCTTTCACATACTGTTGTGACGTGAATTTGGAGGCAAATGTTACAGCTATTTATGCTAACAACGTCCCACAAACAACAATAAAGTGAATGATCAATTGCTTTGAACTTTGCAAGGTGCTGGGAGTGGTGGTGGTGGGGGATGGGGGCGGGCGGGTGGTGGGGGGTGCAGGGGAACAACAATAACACAACTTGCACTTATATAGTGCGCTAAATGCAGGGTAGCGTCTCAGAACACTTAACTCAGATAAATACCCCTTACATTCATGTCCCATTGCTAGAATGCTGAATTCTCCATTAGATTGACCTTATAGGGGTGGGATAAGGTCCAATGCATACAATTACTTATTTTCAATTGCATGAGCTTAGGTTTAACACCAAGTTGATCTTTTTTCATGTTCTGGTTCACTGGAGCAGTTCTATAGTAAAGGATAAATTGTTTTCCTATTTGCTTCTGACCAACTGTGGTATCTTATTTTCCCGTTAGGATACTCAAGAAGTGCATTATTGCGATATATAGGTTTGTGCCACCATGATAATTCCAAATAAAGTGCAAAGCAGAGCATTATTTGGAAATAATTTAAATGTGATTGGTTTCATTTTTGTTTTACGTATCATCACACAACATTGTGTTACATGGACATGGATCTTTGAATTTTTAGACATGAATTCAGGAATTGAAAACTGATTAAAATAGTGTACAGTAAAATATATGTTCTATTGGATAGTGTGGTAATGTAATGGAGATACAGGCGCTCTCTATAAGCTTCTTCTGTTCAGCGCTTTGGGATGGCCTCCCGGCGTTGTGAAAGGCGCTTTACAAATGTAATTTTGTTGTTTTATTTTAGACATAGTTTATAAAATGAATAATAGGTTATATTCAATTATATAATCAATTACAATAAAGATACAAGCTCACTAGATATGCTCTACAGTTATACTCCAATGATGAATTTCACAGTTCAGTTACCAATAGCATGTAAGACTCACAGTCCTTTTAAATGAGAAATAATAGGTATTGTTCTCTCTCAACCTTTTCAGAGTGTTTCTCCCTTTCTTCTATCTGAAGATAATATAACACTTTTTTTTACATTTTGCAAGGTTAATGGTGAATTGCGGGACCCGCTTAATGTGCAGTAGAATTACTGCACGGAGTCACAGTTCTGACTTAGAAGCTTGAAATCAGTTGATGACATGCCAGCCTAATTTGTTAGAATTGTTACTTTCTCAGTGCCTGATGACTAATTAACATAGCTGTCAACATTTGCACAGATGATATTGTGATTCCTCCCACTAAATGTGATTCCTGACAATACATCAGAAACAAATTTCAGACACTAAGTGCAATGTAACATTTTCTGTGTGATGATGAAGACATGCTATAAAAATATTGGCACCTTTTAGGCTGAAACATATTTTTCTGTTAGTCAACTATAATTTAACACATGATTACTTAGTCTTAAATGTACAATGTATTATTTTTGTAATGTAAACTTTTATTCTCTCCGCTTTTGATACTAATCACTATCAACAATTGCTAAAATTTGCTGTTATACAATTTATTCCCGATGTGAAAGGCGCTCTATAAATGTAATTTTGTTGTTGTACTGTATTTTGTTGTGCTTCCTTAAACATGTTTCAGCATGGTGACATTCTATATGCAATCTTGGCTGAAACTTCCTATGGATTATTTACATCTCTTACTGGAGCCACATACTGTGGCTCACCACCAGCATCCTCTTTGTTAAGATCACAAACTCCAACTCTGATGTGGGGTTCAATTCTCCCTGTATAATATGTCTTCTGGGATGTCCAATTCTTCGGAGGTTCCTTCTTAATGTTTTTAAAGCATGTCTTTAACAACCAATTGCAGCTTTGTTTCAGCAAACAATTTTTACGGTGTCTTTTGAGGGGTAGGAAGATTGGGAGTAACGCTGAATAAATTGTCAGCATAAAACCACAAAATACTGTGTTTACTTGCATTCAACAATATTTCTGCAATCGTATTTCAACTGGATAGAATTGGAATTGAAATTAAAAATATCCCCCTTTTTATCCGTTTGAAGTATGACAGAGCTGTCTTATACATTTCTGCAATGCTAAAGTCTGAGCAAAGAGAAAATTATCAATTGCTATCTTATGAAGATAAGAGGATGCCTACTTCCAGCAGCAAACAGATTTGATAGAATAGAGTGTTTCTTTTAAAAGTTGATCTGTTTTCACGTTTGCCTTGTGAGAGCACTTTGGGGTTCATCACTTCTGCACCAGTTGAGCTCCATTTGCTTTTAGTAAACCTGGAGATCCCATGAGCCCCAAATTCCACTAGCCTTTGTCTGTGCCTTGTAGTTTAAGATCTTGTGGGAAATTCCTAAGTTCAGTCCTACTTATGAAAAATCCTGTGTTTCTGAAGTGATTAAAGATATTCAGTGTCCAAATTAAGGCTGGAGTTAAGTTGTTTGATGCATTTCTGTAAAATCTTAAATTTTAGTACCAAATAGTCTCATAGGAGGCTAAGATCAGATGGATTTCAGATCTTATGAACATTGGCCATGATCTCTTCTATCACTGTGGCTCAAAGTCTTATTTCTTCTTGTGGGAATTGCAGTACTTTTTACAACATCATTCATGGCTTATTAATTCCATCAGGAGGTCTGCCTGAGGGCTGGAGATTTGTGGGTGCACTTCAGTTCCAAGCTTTTAGTGAGGTGTGACACCATCCATTCAGGTTATATTCTATACATTACAACAGTCCTTTTTTGGAAAGTCACCATCATTAGGTGGTTCAAAGGAAATCTGTTTTTGTATTTTTCTTACCTTTTATCTAATCTGTCCTATCTAACATTTCTTAGGTCTTTTTAAGAACTGCAAAAAAAAGGTTTTGAAATTGAGTCATAATCGAATCATTTAAAAAAAATTCTGCATGACTTTGGTCACGCATTGATACTTGGATAACAATACATTTTAAACTATTTAAGCAAATAGAATAACTAGAATAATAGATGGCTGGAAGTAATAACTGAATCCCAGTGGTCTCATTTTGATATCAAATGCAATTCATAAATAACAAGATGGCATCAGAACTCACCAGATAGAATTGCTGACTCTGCCAGCCAGTTATTATTCTTTGTAAAATTAATTGTGGAGTGCTTAAATATATTACTAAAGCTGAGTTACTGTATCATTCTGGCTAGATGCATTGAATATCTAGCTGCATTCTTCAGCCAATGTGGGAGTCTGTGAATAATATAATGGTAGTGGAAAATAGACCCGAATGTAAATTATAAATAATATAATTACCCCACATGAAGAGTGCTATGTAATTGCAAGTTAATGTTGCTCATATAATTTGCTAACACAATGGAAATAAATAAGTGGCTTCCCCATGACATTTTGGAATAAGCTTCTGTCATTCTTGGGTTTCAGATAAAGGCTACAAATGCAATTCTTTATTGTGTAACATCTATTTCTGACCAAAGGCCATGTGGAGAGCTTTTGAGGAAGAATAGGGGAGCACAGTTTTACCACTTTGGCAACACCTCTTTGCATCATTACTCTCCAAACCAGTGCACAACTCAGCTGTCAGGTTAGATCCCCAGTGATACTTTCTCTTCCACATCCAGTCGTTCACCCAGCACTGCTTTCTTCCATCTCTGCCACAATGCCCATCTCCACCAATACCTGGTCCATGCCTTTAACATCTATTGCCTGGACTACTCTAAAAAAGTTCAAACTTTTTCGGAAAGTTCTATTCTAAAATGTTCGAAAAAAAGAGAACTCTGGAAAAGTTTGCTTTATACCGATACAACTGATATATCGCCAGACAAAATATACTGATATTTGTGATGTACTGATATTTTTTTTTCATATCGAATTTTTCAATACACCGATATATTTGAATTTCCAATATCGGCATATCGATATGAAAAATTATACCGATATAACCGATATATCGATATATTGCCGGACACTACTGTCCAATATTCAAGCATGCCTGCAATCACCTCGACCCTCTCTCATTCATTCCATGTTTTGGACAATCCCTGGAAAGTGATTCAAGAAGTTGCATTATGTGAAGAACAATTTGTAAATATATGTTGTTGCTGTTGTTGATTCTGGAAACTGCAAAAAAGTCACCAGTTCCACTGGGGGAAAACTGATGATCTGTAGCAAAGGAAGCAAGGACAGAAAGCAGGATGAGAGCAACAATAACAACAACAATAACAAAATTACACATGTTTAGCACCTTTCACATCAGGGGGATGTCCCAAGGCACTGAGCAGTCATTGTTTCAGACCTGAGCTGATGTTGGGGATGGGGATAGTGGAGAGTAAGTGGGGGATTTGGGGTGACAGATGGGACCGTCAAAGAGGAGTGTCTTGAAGCAGGACTTGAAGGAGGCGAGGGAGGGGACGAGCAGAGGGACTGTGCGATGGAGTACCAGAGGTTGGGGGCAGAGTGGCTGAAAGCTTGTCTGCCAATGGTGGGGTGGATGGGTCGGGGGATGTGAAGCAGGCCAGAGCCTGCTGAGCGGATGGGACAGGCAGCTTTGTAGTGGGTTGGAAGGTCACAGAGGTAGCATGGGCCGAGGCCATGGAGGGCTTTGAAAGTGGAGTCACCAAGATTGGAGTGGTAGAGGACACAGGTCGCAGATTTCTGGATTATCTGCAGCCTATGGATGGAGGATTTGGGAAGGCTGAAAAGCAGGGCATTGGCATAGTCGAGTCAGGATATGATCAAGGCGTGAATGAGTGTTTCAGTGGTCTGGAGAGTGAGGTACTGGTGGAGTCAAGCAATAATGCGGAGGTGAGGGAAGACAGAGTGGGTGATGGCTTGGATGTGGGGGAGGAAACGCAGTTGAGGATCGAACAAGATACCTGGGTTCCTGTCTTGGTTGGTGAGGTTGAATGTGCAACCATGGAGGTTGAAGCTGCCAATGCCAGAAGGCACTGGTGTGTGCCAATCAGGAGTGCCTTGGTTTTGTTGACGTTCAACTGTAGTAGGTTAGCTCTTATCCAGAACTTGAGAGCAGTAATAGAAGGCATTGATCAAAGAAAACGAAAAACATTAGAAAAGATGAAAACACATTTCTCTGTTGTGAGCAAAAGGCAACCTCACTTTAAAATCTAAATTGGTCTTTAAAAACTTACAGCTCCAAATTCGCCAGCTTCTTAAATTGAATCTTAATTTGGATGGTAACATTTTACAATTGTTTTTAGGTGCTATGGAGAGATAGCCTTCAAAATCAGGTGGAAATTTAAGACTGCTGCACAAAATTCTGAACAGCTTTACATTTTAAGCCAATTATTTTAAGCATAAGGAAACTGAGAAATTTTGAGAGCGATTACAGTTGGTCTTTATAGTTTTATGTTGGTATTTGAATCCACCAGTTAACAAGTACTTAACTGAAAGAGGCAACCGCAGTAATATTTGTGAATCTGACAGGGAAAATTGCACTGCAGATTCTTCCACAATTGATTATGTTGCAATTTTTCCGTTATGTTGTAAAACACCTGCCGGTAAAGAGAAGTGCCACTAGTTTCTACAGAGCAGCAACAAAAAGTTTACACAACTTGAACTGGGCTGACAGTTGAAAACATATATAAATCCGGATGCTGCAGATCATAGGAGGTAAGGGAGTTCATATACAGAATTGACTGTGTAGAGTATTGGGGAGAAACAATATTCCTAAAATAGTCAAATATCTGACAATGCACAAATACATTTAGTTGGCTTGGATATTATGTAGTTTAATGTACCAACAACTTGCATTTTTACATAGAGTCCTTCAAGCAAGGGCTTGAGCATAATGCTGAGCCTGGGGGATGTTGAGATGACCTATGGCACAGTCAAAGAGAAAGGTCTACAGGTGCGACCTGAAGATAGGGATAGATGGGCAACACAGAGGGATCAAAAAAAGTGTTCCAGAGCTTCAGGGTGTATTGGATGAAAGTGTGGCCACCAATAGTGGCATGGAGGGCACTAGAGACATGCAAAAAGCTGCAATCAGTCGAGTGGAGGCAAGCGGTGGTCAGCAGGTCAGAGTGGTAGGAAGGTGCCAGGGATGAAGGGATATGAAATTGAGTGTGAGGACCTTGAAATCGATCCGTTCTGCAATAGGGAACCATGGAGCCCAGCTCAAACTGGCATGATACCAAAGCAGAAGATATATTAATCCATGTGCCACTTGAATTTTCACTCCAAATGATAATAAATAGATATTTAAGAGATAACCAAGTATACAAATTAATAGGGAATATGACATGTTTGCCTTCCAAGTTTAACACATTTGCCAACCAGTGGAGAATGACCCCATTGCAGCTTTTCTTGACAAGGAGAGACATTCTAATCCAGAGGTGTTCCATCAGAGATTTGATTAATTATTTTATTTAAGTATAATTTGGCTCACTTGGTAGCACTCTCATCTGAGTCAGAAGGTTGTGAATTCAAATCCCCCATTGAGACTTTGAACTTACTGTCCAGGCAGTTCTAATACAATACAATGTTGGAGGTGTTGACTTCAGATAAAACATTAAACCCAGTCTGCCTATTTTCGTGGATGTTAAATACATCCCATGGTACCATTCAAAAAGAGAACTGTGGTGTTTCCTGGTGTCGCTAGATAAAATTGACCATTCACTTGTTTGTGAAACATTGGTATGTGCAAATTGGTGACTGTGTTTGCTTACAAATACACATTCATTGTATTTTATGGTAATTTTTTGGAAGCACTTTGATATGTCTTGAGAACATTATAAAAAGGAGTATTGTATTTATTTATCAGTAATATTAGAAACAAACACTGTTGAAATGGGAGTACCTGTGGGTTCAAGCTATATTTGTAATGAAACTTTAGAATCATAAGGTTAACAATCAACCTCTTCACTTATGCTGCTTCACACTGCATGCATGATTTTATCAGAACTACATAGTGCAGTCATTGTCCTTTCTCCCAGGGATCTGAATCTGAATGTAGATTGATGGCATGAAAGCTTTTCTACTGGCAGTAGAGGCCCCAGGTGAAATATACTTCAGCTTTTTGAACCAGTGGGTACAAGTTCAGAGCCAAAAAATGACTATAATTTCACACTAATTGGCACTAAATTGGGTAGTCTGCCTCAGAGAAGGCAGAAGGTTGTCAGGTGTGGGAAATGGAAATATTACACTGGTGTAACAGGAGATGGTCTTCTGAGGTAGGGCAAAGAAGTGGGAGTTTTAGCCTAAATCTAATCAGCGCTATAATTGGCACTAAATCAATGTTGTAAATGACTTGGGAGTACTTCTTAATATCAGCACTGAGTGTAAAATGTAGAAACATGGCACTGGTATTCTCCGCAAATAAAAATCAAAGATTCTGCCTTTTACAATATTTAATTGTTCTTTCTATCTAACGTTACACCATAATTTAAGCATTCATGGGAGTGACATAATTAAAAAGGAAAGGAAAATTCAAAATGCTGGGAATCTAAACCTTACCACTGTATCATTTACTTTTTTTTACCTAAACCTATAAACCAGTGTTTCATGTTATTTAAATGGACTCCAGGTGGCTCTTGAAGTGTGAAATGATTTATTAACATTTTCCCAATGTGTTTTTCTCCTGGACTTGTTGTATCTCTTGTCTATATGGTGGTTCACTCAGCATGCTAGCATTCTAACTCTAATGGATGATTATACCCTAATATATTAACCTATTTTTTCTTTTCAGCTGCTGATTGAGCTGCTGTAGATTTCACGATTTCTGAGGTGTAGAAATGTGTTCTTCTCACCAGTGATGGCATCATCTCCCCATTTTAGTTTGCATCTCATGGTGATAATATCACAATCATGCTGCCACTGGACCCACACTGCAATCTGCAGAACAATATTGTTCCATATTAAATTCCCAGATACCTTTAATCATTTTAATTTGAATTGCTTCTCCGACAAGAGGTACAAGTATAAAAAAGATCGGTAGATGAATAGAGTTCACTCTGCAGTCATGGTGCTATCTGTAATTGACTACATCTGAAGTTATCAGCAGGTAGGTGGGTTACAATAATAATAATCCTAGCCTTATTATGTTGTTGAGATGTCTCAAAATACTTATTTGGTTGAATCTGTACTTGTATTATTTGTAACCTGCCTGCCAATGACATGAAAGACAGGAAGGAGATATCCAGGAATGGCTCCGTGAATTTGAAAGGGAGCAACCACTTTGAATGTCACCTAGTTCATGGAAAGAATAAAGCTGGTGAGAATGCAAGGACACCCTAGTAATGTAAAGATTTCTCATAATATGTGCTTTTAGAAAAATATGTTTAATAATTAACAACATGGTTTATAATAGAATAACTGAACAATTAACCTGAAACAAATCTGCACAAGTCAAACTCTGATCAACAAGCACTTTTTATATTGAAAATATTGTATATTTGGGTATTTTATTAATTTTCTCCTGCTGTTCTGGTTATCATTATTCACATTTAATTGGCTTGAAACATTGTTGTGACAATTCTCCTTGAGGGTAAGATAACCAGGTCTCGCTGGGCTAGAGTTGACTTCACAGTGATATGCCTGGAGAAGAGAGAGAAGCACAGAATGAACCCTCTGTTAATCATTCAGTGGTCCATCATGGAGCCAGCAGGCCAGCACTACTTACTCTAAGGCACTGAAGTGATTGACTAGCCTGCTTGGCTCATCAGTCAGATGTGGATAAATAGGCATTTCACAAAGTAACAGCATTCTTCTCAATAGGAATAACTCCTGCAAAGCAACACTAATTGGTACGGTAGTACTAGCTGGACAATTGATAGGAAGCTCATTGGCTTGGGAGGTTCAAGCTAATAAGACGTTCTCCCGATGTGAAAAGCTGTACACAAATGTAATTTGTTGTTGTTGTTATGCTATATGAATGACAATGTCTCTTTGACAGTGACAGTTATGTATGTTGTTGCCCTTATTGTCCTCTGCAAATTACACTTGTGCTCTCCACACATAGCCAAGTAGGATCTGTCGGCCTTTGCCCACCCTCTTCATCCCCTCAGAAAGACTTGTCGTCGTAGAATTTGCAAATAGTTCTCTGTGGTTCAAACTGAAGCCTGTTAAGCATGACAACTGGCTTCTATACATATTCTGGCAGATCGAATAAAATTGTGGATGAAAGTATAATCATTCTGATTTAGAAATTGATCATCTACTGTTTTGGTGTTCAAAACTGTTCATGTCTCCATTTGATTTATAACTATCCTAAAAGTTTTGTCAAAACACATGTAATGCAATAAATCTTAGGAAATCATGTTCCATATGTGTGAAACAACACAAGCCCAAAGTTGGGAAAAGTGGTATTGCGAACATTACAGAGTTTTGTAACTACCCCAGGTTCTTGTGCCATGTCTTGCAGTTTTCAACGATCTAGTTTTCAGCACTGAACAGTTAGGTTGCTCAAGGACTTCCCCCAGCAGACTACAAAAGACCACAATTTGCATTTGGACTTCAGCTGCTATGAGCTGCTGTACCTGGACAAGATGATCACCCTCGCTGTACTGGTGTTTCTCATTCACACTTCAAGTACAGAGAGAGTAAGTCCATCACTGAGCTTCTCACTGATTCAATTGTTGTGTTATGCTTTGAACTATTTGGATATGTTAGCACATTTATCTGTATTACAATAAAGTGTACTGTTATTTATGCCCTATTTGTACTGCTGGAAGTGAAGTACTGTAATATCACTTCCAACAGTAGTACCTAGTATGGGAATGTGATTCAATCAGTCAGGGGCTGTAAAAAATTGAATAAGCCATGCACAGAATTCAAAATTTGGATGTTAATGTTATTAAAAGCCTCTCATATACTGACTGCTAATAACAGCCAAAAAAAAGGCTCTTTGAAAAATTCTTGGGTCTTCCAGTAGATTGCTGAAAAAAACATATGTGACCATTGGATAGTGAAGCTGACCTGAATTCACATTATTGTGTTAATTCTCTGGTGGGGCAGTGTTATTACTGCGGTGGGGCTATGTAAATACTGCGGTGGGGCTGTGTTAATAGTATAATAAGCCTTGCATTTGATATAGTGCTTATCATGTGTTCTAGACTTCTGTAAAGTGAATTGACTGCATATTTGTGGGTGAAACACGGCAGCCAATTGCACGCAGCAGTGTTCCACAAACAGTCGTGGTTTGAAATTACCAATTTTTTTTTAATTGCCACCTAGGTGGATGACTTCACACTTTCCTACATTATACTTCATGTGCCGCCTATTTGCCCACTCACCTAACCTATCTATATTGCGTTGCATTTTTTAAATGTTATCCTCGGTGTTTACTCTCCTTCCTAGTTTAGTGTCATCCGTGAATTTTGATATGTTAAGTTTGATGTTCTCATCCAGATCGTTGATGTAGATTGTAAATAGTTGAGGCCCAAGCACTGATCCTTGTGCCACTCCACTAGTCACATCCTGCCAATCTGAGAAGGACTTGTTTATCCCTACTTTTTTTTTCTTCCCGTTAGCCATTCTTCAAACTAAGCTGAACCAGGTTAATACAATGAATCATTCAATGGTACAACATTAGTGGCATTGCCTTCCCAGAATTGTAAAGTATCAGCGCAGGGTATAACTGGCTAGACATTTATATTCCTGGTTAAGTCAATTCCATGCAATGCAAGAAACAACAACAAAATTACATTTGTAAAGCCTCTTTCTCGACCGGAGGATGTCCCAGGATGCAGAACAGTCGGTGATTAGGAACTGAGCATGAGGTGTGGTGGTTGGGATGGGCGGGGTGGGAGGTGGGGCAGGGTTGGGATTAGGGAGGGCAGAGAGGTAGGCGGGCGGCTGAATGTACAGTTGAAAAGGAGGGCCTTGAGTTGAACCTTGAGCAAGGCAAGGGAGGGAAAAAGGCAAAGGGATAATGGGATGCAATTTGAAAAGTGTGGGGGCAGAGAGGCTGAAAGCCCAGCTGGTGATGGTAGGGCGGGTTGGGCAGGGGACGTGGAGCGGGCTATATCCTGCGGAACGGAGTTAGCAGACAGGTTGATAGGTGGGGGGGGTCAAAGGTAGGAGGGGGCAAGGCTGAGGAGGGCCTTGAAAATGGTGACAAGGATTTTGAATACTATCCACTGAGGGATGGGGAGCCAGTGGAGCTGAGCTAGGGTGAGGGTAATGGGATCACGGAGCCTGATGTGGGAGAGGGCATGAAATGCAGAGATTTGTATGATCTGCAGCTTATGGAGGGAAGATTGGGGAGGTTGACAAGGAGGGAGTTTCGTAGTCAAACCTTCAGGTGACAAATGTACATATGATTGTTTAGGCGGCCAGAAGAGTGAGGCAGTGATGGAGTCGGGCAATGTTGCGGATGTGGTGGAATGTAGA
Organism: Hydrolagus colliei; assembly: GCA_035084275.1. Taxonomy (NCBI): domain Eukaryota; kingdom Metazoa; phylum Chordata; class Chondrichthyes; order Chimaeriformes; family Chimaeridae; genus Hydrolagus; species Hydrolagus colliei. The sequence goes on along the minus strand of CM068745.1, from coordinate 57,576,061 downwards.
GCTGGTCATAACATGAATGTGGGGGTGAAAGGACAGTTGAGGGTTGAACAAGACACCCAGGTTCCTGACTGGTTTGGAGTGTGCATCCACGGATGCTGATGCTGCCAATGCCTAAGGTGCGGAGGCCCTGGATACATGTGAAAGTTTACCCTATGTCTGTGGATGATGTCACCAAGGGGGAGCGTGTATAGGTTGAAGAGGAGGGAACCAAGGACAGAGTCCTGAGGAACTCCGCACAACACACATTGAAACAGTAAACTTTTAAATTTGAGACAATGACCTTACAAAAAGTTTGTTACAAAAATGTCTTGCAAATAAAAATCAACAAATTCAGATATTGATTATAGCAGCATTGCACATATGCCTGTCAACTGCCCTGCTTTGCTGAGTATAGAAGGTACAGTTACAGCTTGATAGTCCGAAGGTTTGTTAGTCTGAAAGGTTCATTAGTCCGAAGGTTCGTTAGTCCGAAGCTTCCTCTAACCCTAACCCTAACCATAACGCTACCCTAAGGATAGAAATGTTCGGATTAACAAACCTTATTTTCGGACTATCGAGCAGTAACCACGCCGGGTATAGGAAATTTATGTGTTCGGACTATCGAATGTTCGGACTATCGAACCTTTGGACGATCGAACCTTCGGACTATCGAACCTTCAGGCACACGACTATCGAGTGCCCCCCGAAGGTACAGTCAGCAATATGTCTTGGGGATTCTGTCATGCAATCTTGTACTGCAGTACTGGTTCAGTGCCTTGGAATCTTGCTTGACCCTCAATTATCCTTCCCAATCCACATGTGTGCCATGACCCGATCTGCCTTCCCCCACCTCCGCAACATCGCTTGTCTCACAATGTAGGCCCCAAAACCTTCATGTATGCATTCATAACATCCCGGCTTAACTATGCAAACTCCCTACTTGTCGGCCTCCCCATCTTCTCCTTCCATAGGATGAAGATCATCCAGAACTCTGCAGGCCCTGTACGCTCCTGCACCAGTTTCCATGACCCTATCAGTCCCACCCTCGGCCGACTCCATCGCACAGAGGATATAGTTCAAGATCCTGCTCCTCACCTTCAAAGCCTTCCGTGACCTCACTCGCTCCCTACCCTTGTGATCTCCTAACCTCCTACTATTCTGCCTGCTCCCTCCACTCAGTGGGCTCTGGCCTGCTTCACATCCCCTGCCTTGCCCATCCCATCCCTTGCCTCATTCAAGACCCATCTGAAAATCCTCTTCAATCGTGCTATCGATCACCCCCATTACCCCCTGGTCTCCACCTCTGCAATACGACCCCAGCTCGGGTCCAAAACACTGACTGTCCAATGCCTTGGGATGTTCTCCCAACATGGAGGTCACTATGCAAATGTAATTTTGTTGTTGTTGGTTTGACTTCAGAAGCCTGGAGTGAAACTGCAGCTTATTTATAATCTATGTCCATGTTGTACAGTAGCACTGCTTCATGAAAAACTATTCTTTGCAAACAGACAATGTGATGATAATGGTGTTGAAATATTTAGCACATCAGTTGTGAGCAATGCTGTAATAAAGAAAATGACATGCGGCTTTTCTGGATCTTCTTCCTTTCTAAACAAATAAGGGCCTTTTCAAAACTTTATGTGAAGACAGTGAATCTTTAATATTTATTGCTGGAGGCATCCTTCTAGCAATCACTATGTTCTTTTATCTTGGGCTTAGACTGTCGATTGACCTGTGGCAGTATTTCTGTCATCACAGACTGTTTCACCTGAAAAAGAGGCAGTCTACGTTTGGGTATGCACCTGCAAGTCAGCAACCACTGCTATTATTCCCAATTGCTCAATGGAAGCTGCCAATGGATTAATTGACAGGAATGTGTGGAACCAGTAAACTCACTTACATGTCCGTGTACTCACACCTGGAGGATTCACAACATTGTTTTTTTCATATACAGTACAATCCTATGTTCCAATATTTTGAGTATTGTATGTAAAATAATGAATAGTGGTCACATGTGCATGCACTTATGATTACCGAAAACAAAATATAACTTGCATAAATTTACAGGTAATAAAATAAACTGATTCTAAATTATAATTTGCCTGTAGTATTTCCTTCCACAAATGTATATGTATATTTATTTACAGATTTCTAGATCAAAACTCAAATGTGTCAGAGATAACTATTCATTGTATCTTGATGCTATCTCTCTAATTTTGTTGGCTGTTCCTATCTTCACAGACTGTGTCTCATGTCAATGGAACTGTAGATGAAAAAGGAGACTGCAGTTGCTCTGTTTATCTTCCTGATAACATTTTCCCAGTACAGAGATTTGAACAGCTGGAGTTCACATCTCAGCACCTCTTCACCAGCATGCAAAGGGAAATTGTCAAGGTAACATATCAAGGAACCCTTTGAGAACAGAATGCCCTTATTATATTGCAGCATGTTCAGAACCCTTGCACAGAATTATAACGGCATACATTTTCAGTCTTGGTGAAATACTGAGAACAAAACACCTCTTTTCATACTTGTTAAAAAAAAGTTTATTAAATCTATTGCATATTGATTGCTTGCAATAACAATGGTGTCAATATTTAGTTATCAACACTTATCTTTCTACCAGGATTTATGGTTGTAAACCTTCTTTCTCCCTCGCTGATTACACTTCCACTGTAGCACCAAACAATATATATGTCAAATTCAAACACAAATGAGAAAAATTATTTAATAATTTAAACAGGATGAAAGAAATCACAACAAAATGTAGCAAAATGCCACAGAATTCATCAGGGATGCTGCTTATGGCTTATTGATGTAATTTCTACGTGATGATTCAAACTATGCAGCCGACACACAAGTATTTAGAACCCCTATTCATTTTACCAAACGTCTGATTGACATTTATGTTGAAATTTATTTCTGTTTATTTTAGTGTTTTTCAGGTCACACTGTGCCTGAAAACTCCAAACAGCTGACTTTCTTCCAAACCTCTGCTAATACCACTTCTGAGGCAGTCAATTAGAGAACATTGATTAAGAATTATTATTCTCCCTCCTCTCTGTGTGGAGAGTGTTGTCTTTGAATTTATCCTGATGACATAGGCTGAGATTGACTGGGGCTATGGGTCAAATCTATATCAGATTGGCTAATTTGGAAGGATTCTCACTCCAGAAGTTTGTGTACTCAAGTCACCATCATTAGACTTTGATCTCATAGACGAGGCTGGCACTATAGTGCTCTGGAGTGTCTAACAGTATTAGGCACTAAAGTGTTAGAAGTGTTGCCCTTCAAATGAGAGGGCCATTAAGAACTGGAATATGTTGCCAAGAAGTGTGGTTCAGGCCAAGACACCGGACTATTAGATAACAGCTTGTCACTGAGATGGGAAGATGGCAGGGTGGGTATTCTGGAAAGATCAAATGGAGATCAAAGGATCTTTCTCATCTGAAACGATCTTGTGATTTATCCTCCTCCAGCTTAACTGGCTCCAAGGTGATATGATTGGCAATGGAATGTTAGAATCAACAATTCCCTGTGGTGGGCTTGATAGTCTGACTGCTGAACCATGGGATGCCTTCCACTCAGCTCCTGTTAAACATTTCAACCATAGTTCGAACAAGTCCTAACTGGATAAGCAGTGGAAAGCCTACAACGCTGTGCTTTCAATGGCAAGTTATGTGGTTTTAGCTAGTTCAACTCCAGTAATACTCCAACTCACACTCTGGGGTCCCCCTAAACAACAACAACAACTTGGATTTATATAGTGCCCTCCACACCGAACCGATGTCTCACAGCGCTTTAAACATTGTCTCTTGCCAACTTCCCAATGCCCAATAGTCTCTAGAATTTGTAACTGAAATGCATCCCCCTGGGGAGAGAGTGCACAATTCCAGTCCAGATGTAGACATTTCTAAGTGTAGATGGCATATGCGGAATACTCAATTTAATTTGGATATTCTTCAGCATTGTAATGGGTTTCTGACTGTGTCAAAGTAAATTGTGATCCTGTGAGATGGTAAACCAAGGTCAGTTCAGCTGCTATGTTTTAAGATCTCACAACACTATTTGAAAACAGAAATTAAGTTCTCCCAGTGTCATCGCCACAAATTCTTCAGATGATTTGTCATTCAATGGGACATTACAGTGTGCCTATAACTACACTCAATAACAATTACTTGGGAAGTACTGTACCTTGAAATATTTTGATATTACAGTCACAATTTAAAATGGTGAAATGGTTATAAAAATGGCTATTATTGTGAAATGCATAATATCACATTGCCTCCAATCTTGGGTCCACTGAATATGCATTGGGATAATGCTGGAGTTTTAATCAGCTAAAACTGCATAGTTTGCCATTTCACGCTGAATCACAAATACCGATTGGAAGAAACTGAGACTTACATTCCTGAGAAACAATGCGCTGAATTGAAATATACTAAAGTGATGAGAAACTACAAGTTTGCAGTAAGTGTGATAGAGTGTTTTGAAAATAAATCACTTGAGTTTTTAAAATTCTAATCTGAGATTATTATTATATTCTGTGTGCTGTTGTGTGTCTGAGTATATGGCACAGCAGATATAACATTGTGGCCCTTTCTGCCCCACTTTGGCAATAAATGTAATGGAATTTTAAATTATAAATAATGTTCTGCATGAAAAATGAAATTATTCTTTTGAAATGGCTTTGGATTTATTTATAAGCCTGCCGAAACAAATTTCAGCAGAAATAAATTTGTTAAAGTTACTGAATGAAACAGAATAGTAATCAGCTCACATGAGCAAATTTACTGCAGTGAAGCAAATGAAGTCGAATAATTCCTTTAATTTAAATTTTACAAGCAGTGCTGAACACTTTTTAAAGGATTGTATGGTGACCTATCTATTAATAGATATAGTGTGGGATCATGATGGTTCTACTTGGGGACTTTGAACTATTTAAAGCTGTGTTGGCTTCATGCTTAATTCTCGGGTCGGTCTCTCTCGCAGATTCCCCATGTTCATAAATTATACAGTCACCAACATCTCCATTGACAGTAACAAACCCGGACATTGACTGTTAAAAAGTCAGGTAATAGTAGGAATCCAAAAATATGTTGAATACTGAATGACCTTTAAGTCTGGCCTATTTAAATATTCTGATTACATTTGACAGATTCATGAATATGCATCAAAAATTGAACGGTATGAAAAACAACTCCAGAATATCACTTTGACTGTAAGGACAATGGAGGTGACAAACATTGTTTACACTGAACTGGACTTTGACATCCTGAAAGTGGAAATCACAGAGTTAGAATCCCTGGTTGCTGAGCTAAAGAAAACAGTAACTGGGAGCACTGTCCTCATTGATCGCATTTTCTTGGAGGTAAGTGTAATCAATAGCAAAATCTGTGTCAACTGTCAATTAACATGAACTCGTGAACTTGACAGATAGAATAAATAACCGGCGGGGTGCAGACTTCAGCAGAATCAGAATTTTGATGAGGGTCAGACTGACCTCCAATTAGTGATTGCCGTGGTTGTTGAATGATATGTTTTCAAAATATTTGGGTGGCTTTAGTGGGTTAAGGTAGCATAATGCACAATTTAACAATATAGCCTGGGAAGCCATGGATTGGAATTCTGGTGTGTGCGATAGCTGACCTCAGCTGTGGTAGCAGTTGAAGTCTCTGTATCTAGGAGCTCAGGGCAGAAAAATCAGCCGGGGTTCCTGTTCCTGAGCACTAAAGATGCTGTCGAAATATATAGGTGGAGTTGGTTCAATTATGATCAATAGCAGCTCCTACCTTCAGTAAAGAGGAAGCTAAAAGCCAAAAGTTTATCTAAAGTCTTTTGAGGCCAGGGAATCTTTTATCATAGCCATTAGAAACATAATTTATTTCTGTTCAACTCTCTTATCACCTATGATGATAGAATACCTGAGGTAGGGATTATAAGGTATACACTACTGGATACTTCGAAATACTAAGAAGATAAAAGTAAATCTACACTCTGATGAAATGTCCTCCTCCACCTCCTCACTCCCCTAGTGCTTCTTGTACAATGTAGCATATTATTATTAATACTAAGAAGATAATCCCTCCAGTCCTCGCTAGCCTCCTTTAACTCCCGCCTCAAGACCCTCCTCTTCGATGGTGCTACCGGTCACCCCCCTTCCCCTCCCTTCCCTCCATCATCCCCGATCATAATCCCACCTAAGGTCCAACCACCAACCATCCAGTGCCTTGGGATGTCCTCCTGTTGTGAAAGGCGCTTTACTAATGTAATTTGGCTATTGTTGTTGCAAATCTATACCTTGATGAAACCACCTTCAAGGTTGCATCACATATATAGATTTGAGTGAAAGGATCTGGGACAAACATTCCTTAGAAACAATGCACTGAACTGAAAGGTGTAGTAGTGATTAGAAAATGCAAACATGTTGTGAGATAGATTTTATTGAAAATCAATTACCTGAGTTGTTTAAGGTAGCTACATAGTACATTTAAGTGACGTTTATTCAAGAAGATGAACACTATGAGGAAAAGGGAGTGCAGGTCTCCGAATAGTCAAATTAATTGCATTTCCCACTCTCCCCTCCTCTATTCCAAATACAGTAAATACATGGTGCTGTCGGCGTTCCTTTCATTATCTGTAAATCTCAATACCATTCAGTGCTTACCAATGTGCTCTGCTGATGTCTAGTTATATACAATCTTAGCAAGGTTGAAATTTATGATCTGTGGAACTATGCAGATCGTGTGAACACTTTTGAGTAAACTATCATGGAACATGGTTTGTCCTGTATAATAATAATAATAATAACAACTTGTCTTTATATAGTGCCCCTCACGCAGGGTCGTGTCCCAGAGCGCTTGACAGTGGCTGTGACCGACCCGAGCGCTTGGAGTATAACTCCAAGACTGGGGGATGAGAGGGTGACCGTAGACACATTCAAATAGGAAAGTTTCAGGCTTCACCTGAAATGGGGGAAAGGAGGCGGAGGGATAGAGGAAGGAGTGTTCCAGAGTTTGGGGTATAGTAGCTGAAAGTGTTGCCACCAATGGTGGAAGGGTGGGCATGAGGGATATGCAGAAGGTAAAAAGTTTGTTTAACTTGTTGTGCAATATTTCTTCCCTCTTTCTGTCAGTACAGTACAGAATATAACTTCATGCTGACGATGTAGTCAAGATTTTGGAATGTGTTCTCTTCTTGGTCTTGGTCTTTCGGCTGAGATCAAATGTAGTCTATGTACTTATCAGTTTCATCTTGTGTCCACCATAAAAATCTCCTGTTGAGATTTGCTTGTGTTACCACAGCACAATGTAAGTTCCCCATAATGCAAGCACTCTGAGATGCCGTCCGGCGTGTAAGGCGCTATATAAATCAAAGTTGTTGTTGTTGTTGTTGAAACCCTGGTCCATGCCTTCATCACCTCATGGCTGGACTATTCAAATGCCCTCCTCGCCGGTCTCCTCTCCACCACAATCCATAAAATCCAACTCATCCAAAATTCTGCCGCCTGCATACTCACCTGCACCACACTTCGCTCCCCCATTACCCCAGTCCTTGCCAGACTTCACTGGCTTCCTATCCCCGAGATGATCAACTTCAAGATTCTCACATGTTTGTTCAAATCCCTCCACTCCTCTGCACCCCCCCACCTCTTTGACCTCCTCTCTCCTCAAATCAGCTCCCGTTGCCTTCACTCCACTGAGTCTAGCCTCCTCCATGTCCCCCGAATTCTCTGCTCCACCCTCAGCGGCCATTCAGTCACTATGCCCCGAGGCTCTGGAATTCTGTTCCTCATTACCTTCGCCTTGCCCCCTCTTTTCTCAGTTTCGGGTCCCAGCTGAAGATCTTTCTCTTCAGTCACCTTTCTAACCCTGCCCCTGGCTCAGTCCCGGGATCCGCTTTTGTGAAGTGCTCTGAGATGCTGTCCAGCGCAGAGGGCGCTAGATAACTCAAAGTTGTTGTTGTTGTTATGGGAATGTGGACAACCTGGCTGGAGCTGTGCCCTTAGCCCACGGTTGGCTGGGATCAGTATTACAATATTTCTAATCTGAGGAGTTTGAGGAATATGGAGCTACCTAAGAGCAGTTGGTCACGAGACTCAGGCTGGGCTTGGCTGATTAGAGAGGTGATCTGGTCACCTGAATTGCTTATGTGGTCATGAAGACAGATATCAGGTCTGCATTGTACTTTGATGATTTGGGGTATAGAGAGTTTGTGTAGGAAGGTCTGGGGCACTGTGATCTAACCGTGTTCATAAAAATAATTGTAAATGTGCTGCATGGGAACGACCAACTTGCAGGTTAATTATTTCAAACCGATGCGTTCTTACACCAACAATGACAAAACAAACAATATTTCTTTTGGGGCATATTTTCAACTTGACGTTTTCAAATTACATCAATTTGACACTTTGCATCCTTTTCATCTGTCTGGAAGCAATAGTATTGTGATCAATCTTCTGTGGAAATACACAGATGGGCCATCGCTGAGCTGAATCCATTCAGCCCTCACTCAAACATTTGATTTTACTGCAGGCGATATTGTTTACTTCATGCGCAGCATTAGCTGGTCCTCCAGCCAGGAAATAGTTTACCTGATTGCTTGTTTCTCAATAAATAATGCTGCCTAAATTGAATCATAAGGAAACCGTATGTTCTTCAAACGGCTAGCACAGGATTAGACAGAAAACTTTAAATATTTAAAAATATATTTTACTTCTATTTTAGATTGAAAATGTATCTACCACGGTGACCCAACTTGAAAAATTTGATAAAAATAATATCCTTGAAATACGCAGAACAATTGCTACTCTAAGAATAAAATTGAAGGAATGCGAAACCACGAAGAATTCAACACATCCAACAATTCAATACGGTTGGTGTTCCTTTTATTTTGCTGATCCTAATTGAAAATGTTATTTTACAATCAAACTCAACATTCTTTGATAACAACAATATTAACAACAACATGTATTTATTTAGTACACTTCATGGGATGGGTAGGGGAGGCATCGCAGAGCCCTTAAATATTCACAGCAGTTGGAATATGCATGTATAATGTTCCTTTGAAATACAAAACAAAATTACATTTGTATACCGCCTTTCACGTCAGGAGGATATTCCAAAGCACTGGACATTCAGGGATTTGGACCCAAGTGGGATGTTTGGGAAAGGGAGGGTAGAGGGTGAAGAGCAGGGAGGGTTGCCAAAAGCATGGCCAAAGAAGAGGAATCTTAAGATGTATCTTGAAGGAGGCAAGGAAGGATGCAAGCCAAAGCAATGGGGGATGGGTTCCAAAGGATGGGAATGAGAGACTGAAGGCCTGATCACCAATAGCCGGACAGGGGATTTGTGATAGGCTGGAGCATGCTGAATGGAGGGTATGGACGAGTTGATAAGGAGTTAGCGTTTCACAGACAATGTTGTGGATGGCCTTGAAGGTGACTACGAGGATTTTAAACTCTATCCTCTGAGGGATGAGGAGCCAATGGAGCCAGGCAAGAGTGAGGGTGATTGGGTTGAGGTTGGAGGCAGAGAAATGGAGTTGGGTATCATCCGCATGGGTGTGAAGGTTGACCCCATGTCTGCAGACAATGTCACCAAGAGGGATCATGTACAAGTTAAAGAGGAGAGGACTGAGGACAGAGTCATGAGGAATACCACATGAGACAAAGGAGCAGACAAAATAATGTTAAATAGAATGGTAACTTTTGATTCTCCATGGACCCTCTGGGGGATGCTGATACTTTGCCTGCAGCATGAAATGCAGACACGTGGGTCAGGAAACTGCATCCTGAATTTGTTCAAAGAGGTCTGGGTGATATAATGTGTTACATCTTCCACATCTAAGACCTGGGTTTGAATCTGGGCCAGGTAATTGGCAGAATGATTCCTCATACCTGATGGCCGTGAAGGGTTGTCAGTGAAGTTAGTTCCAGAAGTTTATTCCTAAGTTAGTTTCAGAAGTGTGTTTAGCACAGCACAAATCTTGTATTCATGTGGGTATTAATACGAACAGGGTGACATTTTTTCGAGACCAAAAATCCTCCGGATATAAATTGGTTGTTCACTTTACAGTTATTTGTGGGATACTGATGCAAATTGATTCCCGTGTTTACCTACAAATACATAGTCAATACAGTTCACAGTAAATGTTGTTAAGTGTTTTGAGGTATTTTGGTGATGTTATGAGGTCCTACATCAAATGAAAGGATTATTATTCAATATTAATTATTATTATTTATTATCTTTATTTTTTCCACTCACAACAGGAAGCTGCAACCATGGCAAACTTCAAAGTGTGAGCAAACCTGCTATAATCCAGCTGAATTGGAGAGGATTTGGTTACAAATATGGTACTTGGGGGAAAGATCCTAAACCTCTTTCTAAGGATAAAGATCTGTACTGGGTTGCACCATTAAAATCTGACGCAAGACACCTGGAAGTTATGCAATTATCCAAGTCATATGATGACTTGTTGCTCCGAAGAAGTTTTAAATCAATTAACATTTATCGTGGAACAGGTAGTGGAGCTTTAGTGTATCAGAACTCCATGTACTACAACTGCTATGATTCGGCAGATATGTGTAGAATGAATATATCCACCTCAAGTGTTGTTGTCCGCAAAACACTGGCAGGAGCAACTTATGGCAATAGGTTTCCATATGCTGGGGTACCTTGGCAGGATATGGATTTTGAAGTAGATGAGAATGGCCTTTGGGTGATATATTCTACTGAGGCAAGCACAGGGTCTATGTTGATCAGTAAGCTCAATGAAACTTCACTTGATGTTGAAAATACTTGGACAACTAATCTATTCAAGCCTTCTGTAAGTAATGCATTTGTATCATGTGGCATCCTTTATGCAGTAAGGCCAATCAGCACAAAAAAAGAAGAAATATTTTATATGTTCAATACCAACACAAACAAAGAAGATAAAATCAGTATTATAATAGATAAACAACTGGAAACAATACAGTCTCTTACTTACAATCCTTCTGAACATAAATTGTACATGTACAACGATGGGTTTCTTATTACATATGATATGATATTTTCTCCTGCTTAACATATCCCTAAAAGATTAACACTGCCACACTCTAGTGGTTATAAATGGGCACTTAATAAAATAAATTTGGCTGATATATATCCTTCATTGTATTTTTTAAACTTGATCAATTCTGTTTTTTAACAAAAATGCTGAATAGAATTTAAATGCATTAGAAAGGACTAAAAGTAATTGGGAATTTACCCATGTATGATTATTTTGCTAGCTTCCAATTACATAGACATTTATATTATCAATATCTGTAAATTGTGTGCTATACAAATGTAATTTTGTTGTTGTTGTGGATGTTGGGAACCAAGTGGGTGGAGAGAGAACCTACTGAAATCTCAAAGCAGAGACCAAATGGAAAGGATTAAACACACCACACTGTACTATCTATGACTATCTCAGATAAAGCTTCAAAGCATTTCATTACCCCCATCTGATATCTGGCAGATAATATTGGCTATCGAGCTATGCTAAATTTGTGTTTCTATTGAAAATTTACCATTTCCAGCAGCAGATGAATGTGGATTGGAAAGCCTAATTCGTATTTAGCAGCAACTAGCTAAAATCCAAAATTGAAGTTTTGCTCAAAACACAGAAACAGAGGCTTAAATCTGTCGTTGGGTGTTATGTTTAAGAACTGGACACACAATTGTCTTTTTAGTAGAATTTAAAATATTATCCATTCGATCCCCAAAAACATTCAAGAGATTGATTAATTCATTGATATATTGTATTTAAAAACACTGCCAAAATCACTGCCTCTAAATGGTATCAGCACTTGAGTTCTGCACAATTGATTCCCAAATGATGCTGTTCAAACCAGATTTCAACTGAAATGCTTATTGGAAATAAATGTGGTTCGACACAAATAATTCAATGTAAACACACATTAATATAAAGAATTAGGTCTCATTGGTAGTTATGCACACTGAAGCACATTTATAAACCTGCCACCAAAAGTATTTTTTTCTCCCAGACAGAATTCTGACTGATTAAACAAAGACAACTTTCTGTGCTTGGCTGCAGCACCCCAGAAAATGTTTATAATAGTACACGTTGCAAACGTTGACAGGCTGTTACTCGATTGAAAAGCTGATTTATTAAATAACAGTAGCTCAATTAACCTTAAAGAATACCAACAATATAATGGTGACAAGCATTATTGTGATACATTTCCGGTAGCTCAAATGCAAGGATTATTATTTTATTATTATTTCTGTGCTGGCCTTTGCAATAGAATGAATGGTTCCAATGTTTTTATGAAAATTCAATAAAGATTTTACTCCAAATTTAATGTAGTGATCTCTATTAAAATAAAATTATTATTTTCTTACAATAATGATTTTTTAATTTTTTTACTATTCATATGATAAAATAACAAATAATAATCCTTGCATTTGATATAGTGCTTTACACTTCTTCTAGATGTCTCAAAGCACTCACAGAATATACTGTAACATGAATTGACTGTGTATTTGTGGGTGAAACCCGGCAGCCAATTGCCAGTTTCCCACAAACTCGTCGTGGATTGAAACGACCAATTCATTATAGTTTTTTTGGGAACGGATTATTATTGGGCATGTGGAGTAAGGAAATTTGTCCAAGGTTTCGCCTTTCCTGGATTCAAAACACAGGTCTCACACTTGTAAGGCGAGTGCTCTAACCACTGAGCTACATTTGAATACATTTTACATATTAATGGACATTTGTTTCAGTCAAACATCTGGAGTCTTTTAGGAAAACTTATTTGTACTCTTAACTCTTTTAAATGTGTTCATTTAAATTCAACATGTGTGCTGTCCATGAAAAGTTTACAACAGCTAATTTCAATCAGAATCACAATTTAGCCAGGTGAAGGATACACAAACCCAACATAGCTCATTAATTGAGAATGTAATGAATTTATTGGCATTAGTTTACATTTACAATAAGTTAGTAATAAGTTAGTTTACAACAGCAACAATAACTTAATCTTAACTAGCACCCATTGCATCAGAAAGCATTTGAAGCACTTGAAATTTGTTAACTCCCTCTATTCATTTACCATTTCTAATACTTTTCTAAAACTATTGAATACATCATGTGATGTATTAATCGATAAATTTGAAGTGCTTTAAGACGTTGATAAGATGTGGAAAGCGCTATATAACTATAATAATTATTATTATAAATGTACCAATTTTGGCAAGAAGCTTCCATTCCACGGACAGATGTTCTCTGAATGTTGAATGTCCTCCTGTTTAACTGGTTATTTTCTCTAAGTAAATGTGAATTTGTTGCTACTGTAAAATTTATTTCTGTACGTCAGCAACTCAATCAGCCTATTTGATATATTTAAGGAAAAAGCATTAACTAGGAGTATGCCTTAAAGTTGGTGCCCAAACCCAATGAGTGGAATAAGCCTTCAACACATAGTCAAACTTCATTTATTGTTTGACAAAATATACAGCTTCACTGACATGAAACTATTTCTCCAGCTCTGGAACTGGAATAACATCAAAATCTGGGAATACATCAAAATATTCTCTACTGACATGAATGAGATGGCAAGTTTTACTCACTGTTCTACAGTTATTGATCTTATTTACACATTTGGTCTGATACAGTGACTGTCCAGCCTTGGGTCATTCTCCTGACGTGAAAGGCGCTATACAAGTGTAATTTTGTTGTTGTTGCATTGTTAGGCTACAAAATTTTATTTATTTTATTATTACAATATGGGATAACATATTAAAACTACACATACAATACAAAATTATATTTGTATGTGTCGGGAGGATTTCCAAGGCATTGGACAGTTAGGGATTTGAATTCGAGTTGGGGGGTTGGGATCAGTCAGGGCAGTGAGGGCAGCAGGATCGCCGAAGGCACGGGCGAAGAGATGGGTTTTGAGATGCGTCTTGCAGGAGGCAAGGGAGTGAGTGAGGTGAAGTGAATGTGGGACAGAGTTCCAAAAAGGGCAGGCGGAATGACTGAAGGTCCAATTGCTGATGGTGGGGCAGCCGACGTCATGCATGTCACATGAGGTGTAGATAAGTGATAGATTTTGATTTTTGTGCTTATCACAGTTTGGTGCAGTATTTGGTGCAGCACAGAGTAGATATAGAATAAAATTACCACTACATTTCTGTCCCAATACAATGCTAATGGAAAAACGTAGTCACCCTAACAAAAAAAATTGCAATGCAAATTGCGCACAGAATCAATGGAGTTTCCAAGAAGAAGAGACACTATATAATGATCAGCTTTCCATTCTCTCTCTAGAATTATTAGGGTTTGAAACACCGGATATTTTGCAATACAATGTTATGTCAGTGCACAAGGTTGGCAGTTTCACAGTTCCATTAAATCTGCCCAGTTTATGGTAATACTGTAATTGTTGAAAATGGGCCAAAGTTGATAAATATATAATAATATTTACTACACTTCAAAGCAATTTTTGGTTAAGTGATTTAAGATGTTTCATGTAATAAAGCATTATATTAAATGCAAGTATTATTCAAATCTACATATATACTGTGAAAATATTCATTAACACATTCCTTGCTTAGTTTCGTACAGAGCAGTTCTTGTGTATGTGAGTGTCCACCGTCACAGTAGATTAAATTGTTTTTTCAATTGAATATCATTGATCTAGAAGAGCTATTTAAATTACAATGCAAGTCAAACATTTAAAATACTGGAATACTTTTAAAGAGAATGACTAATTTAAGATTACTTATATTTACTTTGGTCTTTTTCAATGCTATATATTTCTATATCACTAAATCCCTAGAGGACTTTGCAGAGTGACTAGTGATCTAGTTAGTAGATGCCATTGTGCAACACTCTTCCCAAGAATATGTTTTTTAACCCTATCACCTATAAAAGTATCACCTAATCATCGAGTAAAGTTACATTGTAGCACTTTAGACTGATTTTTTTTAAAGTAAAAGTATTTACCAAAAAGTCCTGTAATCAAAATGCATTTCTTTGTCTTCAGGTAACAAACAACTAAATTGAAACTAAATTGATCTGATGTAGGCAATGCGTATAAAATTTAAGCTTTCTCTGAAATTCCATCAGTCCTTTTTGAATACTGTACTCCTGAGTGGCTTTTTGCATTTGCTGTTCTGCTACGCATACTAGGATGCAGCTGGGAGATATTTTATTAGTGACGTGTAGAGGTATTGTGAGAATCTACGTCCAGAGGCATTGCCTCACACTGTGAGGAACACTGCAAAGGTGAGACAAGAACTAGTCTCTCTGTCTCTTTTACATACAGATAATTTAATATTCCTCACACACTATCATTTGCTAATGAACAAGATGAAGTTCATTTTGCCATGATATGTTTTATGCTAATGTGATTTCTATTCAACATGGTGCTAATTTTGGTGGAATCAGCCAGGTGAGGTGTCTGTGACATGTAGAAACCCATTACCATGTTTAAGTGTATCCAAACCAACAACAACAAAATTACACTTTGTATAGCGCCTTTCATGTCACTAGGATGTCCCAAGGCACTGAGACCAAACTGAGAATTACATACATCCAATTTACACATGGAACTTCCAGAGATAGATTGTTGGAAAAGAATGCACACTCTCTCCGTGGACACATTCTGCTTATCGAATTTCGGAAGGTATTAGGCGCAGGTTGGCAAGAGCCATGGTTTGGGGATCCCAGCGTGTGCATTAAAGGTACTGAAGGACAATTACAACCACATAGCTTATCATTGACAGCTCTATCTGGCAAGCCTTCTCGCTGGTTGTCCAGATAGGACCACTCTACCTGTTAGTGCTTTGGCTTACATGGTTTAGAGGAGCTGAGTGGGAGGATTCCCTACCCCAGTGACTGGTCTGCCTTCCAAGTCCTGCCAATGAGCCAGACTAGCTGTGCTATCATCAGCAGTGCCCTGGAATACTGCAGATCTGCTTGGCTCAGGAACTAGACTACCAAGACCTGATGCTTCAACCTACCTTATTAATATATGTTTTTGGCAGATATGCAGGGATGATTATTTTCATTAATTCTATCACATTGATGGTGTGACACATCACCTCTTATTCTAAAACTTTATGTTAGAGAATTGACATTTGTGTTAAAAAATTGCTTTTAATGTCTTGGATATCCAGCAGAAAGATAGCATCTCATTCCTCCTGAAGATCTTGTTATGTTTCATCTTGAGAATGACTATCTTGTTTTGTATGTATGTTAAGGGTTGATTGGGCCTGTTAGAGAGAGGGTTGAATGTGTGGCTTGATTACAGTTTGAGATGACATGACCATAAGCGAGGAGATGCAAACCTTCACCTTTCCCACTTTGGCAAATGGATTCTAAAAAGATAACGATTTTTACTCAATTCCCATATTACAATGTATTTCCCTGAATAAAATGTATTTCATCACTACAATAAGAAATGTTCCCACAGATTTTTGAATGGTATGTATGTACACATATTTCATTTTAATAACAATAATAGTTGCATAGCATCAAATCGTTGAGATGTCTCAATCAATCAATCAATCAATCAAAACTTACTTTTATATAGCACCTTTCACATTGAGAGGACGTCCTATGACACTGTACAGTTAGGTAGGGACAAGAGCAGGTGGGGAGGGGTCGGGGCAGGATGAAAAAGAGTGGGAAAATTGACTGTATATTTGTGGGCGAAACGCAGCAGCCAAATTGCGCACAGCAGTGTCCTACAAACAGTCATGGAAGTGGGATTAGGGGAAAAAGAAGGGAAAGATGGCAAGGGGAGGGGGTGGGGTAGAGGGAAGGAGAGCAGGAAAGCCGACTGTATATTTCACAGGATACACTGTAAAGTTTGCAAAGATTGACTGAATTTTGTGTTCCTAAACTTGAGGACATCAGAAAAGACGTTTGTTATCACTGCACAGATTTCTACATAACTAAATGTCATTAACCCACCCAGCCTTTAATGGCTGAACTGTGGCAACTACTTTTCACAGCCTAGGAATATTAGGCCAATGTGAAATTTGTTTTTCAGTTTCACTGGATAGTTACTTTAATTTCATTCAATTCCTAAATTATTATGTCAACCATATCTGGTAGATTACATTATTATTAGGCTATGCTTTAGCTTTGAGTGGTTTGTATATTTACTGATATATTAATATTTGATTAACTTGTGAACAATAGACCAGACATGGCTACTATGGGTCACATATAATGCAGATACTGACCAGTTTGAGATGGTGCCTGAAATAAAACAACAGAAGTCATCAGATTGCAGTTATCCTGCAGGCTTTTCATTTCTCTCTCCCTTACTATACTCAGGACATGTGGAGACTAGCCATGCATCCTAATGTGCAAGTGCAGAGCTCTGATAACTGGCACTGAATGCCAATTGACTTTCAATATTATTAAACAGACTTCAACTTTTTTTTAATGTTGTTTGTTTAAAATGTGTTTAAAAACTTTGAGATGTTCTACCAAATTGTACAGATACTTTTAATCTGAACAATTTACATTAAAAAATTGGCTTTTGCACTTATTTGCCAGTTGGCATGAAGTTTCAACAAAGCGAGATTGCCACTACAGGGTGTCTCTCACACCATTTATCTAAATTGGGCATGGGGATCATTGTTCATTGAAAAACGAATCTTATTAAATCAAGACAAACAGTTGATTAATTGGCTCATTATGTGTATTTACATTCATTTAGCAATATAATAATATTTCCAAGACTGAAATGATATAGTGGAAATTATTTTAAGCATTTCAAAGAAAATTACTTTGGGAAGGATATCAAGACCTTGGAGAGGACGCAGGGGAGATTTACCAAAATGGTACCAGGGATGAGAGAATTTTGTTGTTTCAAGAGACGGGAGAATCTGGGACTGTTCTCCTTAGAGCTAAGAAGGTAAAGGGGAGATTTAATAAAGGTTCATATCTATGAGAGAATTTCATAGAGTAGATTTGTAGAAATAGTTTCCACTGGTAGGTCAGACAGTAACCAAGGGACATAGATTAAAGATATCAGTGGAGAGATAACAAGAAATGTTTACACAGAGAGTAGTTACACTATGGAATGCACTGCCTGAAAGAGTGGCAGAAACAGATCCAATTAAACTTTTGAAAAGGTAATTAGATAGCTCTTTGAAAATGAAGAATTTGAAGGGATATGGGGAATGAGTGGGGGAGTGGGACTGACTGGGTTGCTCTTCCAAAGAGTTGTTTCAGGCAAGATGGGCAAATGGCCTTCTCTGCTGTTATATTCTATGATTATAACAATACACCAGTGCTGCATTGTATTGCAGACTCTAGCCTGGCTAAGCATATCTTGCATTGGAGTGGTCTAAAGGAATTAGAATTATTGAAGGAGAGTTCATAATTTTATTTAGAAATAAATTAGACTGATACAAACAAACAAACAAAACTTACATTTATATAGCGCCTTTCACGTCGAGAGGACATCCCAAGGCGCTGTACAGTCAGGTAGGACAAGAGCAGGGTGGGAAGGCTCAGGGCAGGATAAAGAATAGTAGGAAAAGTAACTGTATTAGTGGGCGAAACGCGGCAGCCAAATTGCGCACAGACAATCGCGAAAATGGGGCCAGGGGAGAAAGGGGGAAAAGAGGGTAAGGGGGGAGAGGGAGGGAAAGGTGGGATGGGATAGGGTTAGGGAGGAAGAGGGGGGAGAAAGGGGGGTAAGGAAGAGAGGGAGGGAAAGATGGGTGGGGGCAAGATCAGGAAGAGGGAAAAGGGAGGGAAGGGGAAAAGGGAGGAGAGAAAGTGGGGAAAGGGAGTGAGGGAAGAAGAAGATGGGGGCAGGGGTGGGGGGGAATCAAACAACAATAATAAACAACAGAAGCAACAATATTAACAACAAAAACAGCAACAAACAATAACCAACAATCGTCCAACAATCGTCCAGCAACCACTCCCTGTCCTCGCCGCCCGCCCGGACGATCCCTGAGATGGCGGGAAAAAAAGGGCGCGGAAAAAAAAAGGGCCCAGTGTGGTGTCAGGCCCCAAAACCGACCGGCTCCTCAGTCGATGAACCCGGGGACTCTGTGATGGCCCTGGCACCTCGGACACGGTGTGACTGGCCGGCTCGCACAGCAGCAGCAGCAGCAGCCCGATCACCGTCTGGATCTCCCGCGACCAGATGATCCGTCGCTTGCAGCACCTGGGCGCTCTCCCCCTCGCGGAAGACGTGCGCCATCCGCTGCCCGAGGAAAGTGCCGAGGTCGCGGCCTTCCTAGGTCCTGTCGAGGGGCCGCTCTTCGCACAGCCGGAGGAAGCGCCGACAGCGAGTGGCCGCCATTCCCTCCGCGATACTCCCCGTCGTCCAAAAAGATGGCATTCGTTGGCCGACCGCCCATAGAGGAAGAACCGGCAGCGATGGAAGCCGCTCCAGCTGGTGGGCTGAGCGGTGCATAGCGTGAAAGCTCTGTCCCCGCGATCGTTCCAGCCCGAAGATCTCTAGTCTCGGGAGCGGGTGGTCCGCGTGAAAAACATCACCATACATCCAATATATCACCACCAGACAAAACACTAGATTAAATAGATGATATAAAATGATATAAAATGATATAAAATATCATCTATCGCCAGGCGAGGTGGAGAGAGTGCAGGATAGCACCTGCACTCTCTCCACCTCGCAGACATTGATGATCCATAAAGAAAATATAAAGGGTATGGAGGGCGGGGAGAATGGGATTAGAGCTAGGAATTCATAGAGTAAAACACCAGTGCTTACGTGATGTGCTCTATTTCTGCACTGTAACATTCTATGATTCTGTGCCTTGAAACAAATTGCAGACAAGAATAAAACTTTAAAAATCAGAACAATTTCAGAGCAATCAATGAGAATCTAATAAATGTCAGGAACAATAAGATGACATAATTTGAGTTAATGACGAGGATGACTAAGAGTGATTACGTATGCAAAAGATATTCTATGGACTGCTTTTCCGAACAAATGCTGTACCACATTTAAGCACCACATTTGAATGTGAATTAATCGTTTTCACAAGCAATGCCTCAGTTTTGTTTCAATGTATAGTGGCATATTGCATTGCTTCCAATTGAAACACAAGTTTTGGGAAATTATAGACCAAAAGTATCCCAGAAGGAAACTGGCTTATTTTATCTCCCAAGTGTGTGAGTGGAATGATTGTGGCTCTGCTGTTCCAGGTGACCTATTCCTTGGCATCTCCCTTGAACCTCTTGAAATAGATCCTGGGGATATGGCAGAGTGCTCAAAATAAATCACCTACTGGCCTGGATAGCAATTCCCCAAAATTGGATCAGGAAGATTAGGAACCACTATGGGCTCAAACCTCCATCCAGCTCTGAACATTAAGGAGCACTGTGCTCTCTTGTCCAGACACTTAATGCATTTTCTGTCATGATAGAAACTTTCTCTCAGCAATATCAAATGTCATTGTTATATCCAATGTTGTCCATGAGAATAAATAGTAGTGTTTTTTTTAAAAGGAGCGGATAGTAAAAGTACAGTAAACCTGTTTCAACGACAATCTGTTGAGGACCAACAACAACAACAATAACAACTTTGATTTAAATAGCGCCCTCCACGCCGGACGGCGTCTCAGAGCACTTCACAACAGCGGATCCCGAGACTGAACCAGGGGCAGGGGTAGAAAGGTGACTAAAGGCGTGGTCGAAGAGAAAGGTCTTTAACTGTGACCTGAATCTGGGAAGAGAGGGGGCGAGGCAAAGGGAGTGAGGAAGGGAGTTCCAGAGCCTCAGGGCGTAGTGGCTGAAGGCACAGCCACTGAGGGTGGAGCGGAGAATTCAGGGGACATGGAGGAGGCCAGACCCAGTGGAGCGAAGGCAGCGGGTGCTGGTTTGGGTGAGAGAGGAGATCAGAGAGGTAGGGGGGGTGCAGAGGAGTGAAGGGACTTGAAAACAAGGGTGAGGATCTTGAAGTCGATCCTCTCAGGGACAGGGAGCCAATGAAGTCTGGCAAAGACTGGGGTAACGGGGGAGCGAAGCTCGGTACAGGTGAGTATGCGGGCGGCAGAGTTTTGAATTAACCACTATCTTTCAACCATCAGCTGACAGTTGCACCAGCAAATTAGTGATTGTGAGAACAGGAAGTCACCTCTCTATAAAGGCCAACTTCACTCAGCCTCCAAGGCCATCATTAAAGATAGAGGTCACATTTGCATTATCCTCTTGCTACCTGATAAGTTCAGTTGGTAATGCACTGTGGCTGTTTTCATTCCAGGCATTCTATCTGTGCTGAGATGTCACACTGCCAATTACAGATGCCTGTGGTCAAACATCTGAATAGTCCCTTTAGGCAGCTGGAAATTTTTTGCGAGAATATTTCCTGCCAATGTTTTCAATATGTTGATTGCTAAGAGTCTATCTTATCGTTTCCATCAAGAGGTACTTGACCTTTCCCACCCCCACTGGTTAAATTCTTTACCAGCCCTGGGCATTGTATTGTGCTGCAACACAAAATGGAAAATTATTCATTGAAGGGGAAGCATATTTTCTGAATTACCCTATCATACTAAATGTCATAAAGGGAAAGTAGCTGTCCCAGTTTCTCTCAGATATCAGATATTATTCTGTTGTATGCTTTAGATATGTTTGCGAGAGGGAGCCTAATGTTTGTTAGAGATTGCATGCAGGCCTTCCTCTGGCATGCCATTCATGACCTACTGCCTTTCAGATTTGTTGGTTCAATTCTACATGAAGAGAACTATTCTCTGCTTGTTGGAAAGTTTATTTGCCTTTGAGCTAATTATGTTCCAAGATCAGTAAAGTTACTGAGAATTGAGAACTAATTACAGTTCCCAAGATTGGAAAATTTAGTTAAATAGAAAGTAAACCTGTAAAGACAACTGCATGTATGTTTCCAATCAGTAGATCTAAAGGCTAAAACAGGGCAACAAAGGATAGTTACACAATTCATGGTCTGAATTACCTACTAGTTATTAGATTGGAAATATTCCTTATCCTCTGTCGGTAAATTAATCTCAGTCACATTTATAGCTAGTGTGTCTAAGCTCTGAGTTCAGAATATTTGGGGCTGTTGAACCGGAGAGGATTTATCAATGTGTGGGTAGTGTGACTAAATACTTCACTTACTGCTAGGGGAGGTCACTATCATGATCTCTTACCATTTAGATTGGTTTGGGTTAACTACTCTTGTCTTGTTGCATACATTTTCCCTTCATTACCTCATTTATATTGTTAAATGAGATCAATGACTTGTGAAAATGGTTATGAGCATAATCAGGCCTCTTTAACCATCTGTCACTGCTATCTAAAATTCATGTTGATGTACCAGACCCAATCTCTTATCTTGCATCTGCATGGAAATAAAATGTTATCACGTGAAATTGAAAAAATGTAATAAAATTTGTTACATTCTTCATTTATAATCAGGAATGTAACCTCTTGCCCTCTGTTATCTGATATTTATTACTGTGAGCAAAGTTTCAATGAATTTCATATAATGCTCAGTAGTGGCTGGAAATATTCAGTAAATAAAGTGTTAATACCTTTTCCAGTGTCAGAGATGTTATGTCCATTGTCCACTGTTCAGTGATTCTTATAACCCTAAAAAGAACCATAGAAAATGACAGTACAGAAGAAGGCCTTTTTGTGTCTTGTGCTGGCTTGATAATAATCCCTTCAAAGAAATAATAATAACTCGGTCATTCCATCCAGCCTCCAGCCTGTTACCTGCCTCTGCCCGACCCACCCTACCTTCGACTGCTTGGCTTTCAGCCTCCATGCCCTCCGTCTGGAGCTCCATCCCACATCTTGCTCCCTCCCTTGCCTCCTTCAAGACATGATTCATTGACCCTCCTTTTTGACAGTGCCTTTAGCACTTCTACCTCTCCTCCCTCCCTCCCTCACCACAATCCTGCCTCTCCATGCTCAGGTCCTGTTCCTCAACTGTTCAGTGCCTTGGGATGTCCTCCCGATGTGAAAGCTACTTTACAAATGTAATCTTGTTATTGTGTGTTGTTGTTTGCGGGATACTGCCGTGTGCAATTGGCTGCCATGTTTTGTCCACAAAATGTACAGTCAATTTATTTTACTGTGTATTTCGTGAAGTGCTTTGAACCATCTAGAAGACATGATAAGGTGAAATATCAAAGGTACGGATTATTATTATTACCTTATATTGATGCTCTCCAGATCCACTGACCAGGTCAGGCTTCCTCCCAGGTTAAGGCTTTAGTCATTGGAGGACATGCTTATGAAATGCCACAGCCATCCCAGTTTATAAAAGCAAAATATATATTTAATATCAATAATCCTTGCATTTCATATAGCACCTTATCACGTTTTTGAGATGCCTCAATCCTCGTCACAGAAAATATGGTCAATTAGCATCATTTTGTGATGAGTTCAATTCAACTATCTTCCTTTGAGATGTCCTCCTGACATGAAAGCTGCTATAGAAAATAGGAAGACGACATTCCTTTCATCTGTGGCAAGGCCATGTCTGCCTCCGTGTTCCTGATCTCTATGCCATCTTTGACAATGTTGACCACTCAATCCTTTGCCACTTCCTCTCCTCTCTGCTCTACTGTGATTCTGTGGAGGGCTGTGATACTTCTAGAAGACGCGAAAAGCACTACATTAAACACAAGGATTATTATTATTATTGTTATTACCTTCACGGTTCCAACTTGGTTTCTAATCCCCACAATATTGTTGGACTCCTCCACTGCCTCACGGCACAGGCTGCTGAAACTCTCATCTACGCATTCATAATATATAGGCTTGACTTTGAAAACTCCTTGCATGTTGGCATACCCAACTACTCCCTCCACGGGCTATAGTTCATCCAGAACTCAGCAACCCATGTCCTCTCCCATACTAGGTTTCATGACCCTATCACCCCCATCCTCACTCAACCCCACTGGCTTTCCATCACACAGAAGATACAGTTCAAATTCCTGATCCTCACCTTCAACCACCCTCACAACCTCGCTCTCACCTACATTTGCAAACTCCTAACTCCTTACCAACCTGTCCTCTCCCTCCGCTCAGTGGCCTCTGACTTGCTCCATGTCCCCCACCTCGCCCACCTCACCAGCCACTTTGCTCCCACTCTGTGGAACTGTCCCATCCATTGCCTCCTCTAAAACCCACCTTAAGGCCCTCTTCTTCGACCATGGTTTCGATCAACCTGCTTTGCTCATGTGCTTCACCCTCCTAAATCCCAACCCCCAGCTTGGATCTGCCTGACGTGAAAGGCGCTATACAAATATAATGTTATTCTTGTTGTCATTGCTTTACTTCTCTGTGAGAATACCCATGTGAAGGGTGCTATTTGAATTGTATGGAGTATAGAGGAATAGGCTGTGGAAGACTTTGAATGTGAGGACCAAGATCTTGAACTGTATTCTCTGAGTGGTGGGGAGCCAGTGGTGTGGGGTGAGAATGGTGGTGATAGGATCGCAGAACCTGGTGATGCCTCCCCATTCCTGTTGGTTTTCAGTGGCCATGGATACTGACTTTAACCCAGTTTGAAGTCCACTTATTTTCTATCATTTGTGGGATTTTCTATCATTTGCGGGATTCAAACAACCATCAGCATTTTAATGGTAATTGCACTTAACAGGTTAAACTCCAGCAGTACCTCAACAAACACTTTCGGGTTCCCAATCATAGGCTCTTGCCGAGCTACATCTAACATTTTCTAGAATTTGGTAAGCAGGATGTGTCCCTCCAGGGTGAGAGTCTGCATTGCACTCCAATAAACATCTCTGGAATTTCCATGTATAGTAAAACTGTACACCTGGTCGGACCAATGGGAGAGAGATGCAGTCTGGCAAGCTGGTAATGCTGGAGTGTGCTGTCATTAGAAAGACTTTGGAAAACTGCAGACCTTCCCCCCAACCCCACCACTCAAAGAAAGATAACAAGATTGCTTCTCACACATGTAGCCTAGACTGATTTCCTTTTATGGATACCTTAAGAGTGAAAAGGATAAATTATAACAGCGTTCACTTTAGTGATGTTAATCAGAATGAAACACAGTTTGCTTATAGACATGGAGTTATGTTTTACTGTAAACTGTAAAAGTAGAGTGTAAGATGCTGAAATATTTTCAGTGTTAAAAGTAACCAAATAAGCTGCATTTGCAGAATCAAAAAATAATAAGCATTCTTGTCAAAGTGACTTGACTCTATTCATTTGCTTTGTCTTTTGAGTACTGTTTCAGATGAGTAGAGTTACTTACTCTACCATGTCACTTGATTGAGTGGTTTATATCCATGGTGATACCATCTCTTATTTCCTCCATTCAGCAAGCACCCAGGCTAGCAGTGGTAACCATGGAAACTAATTCATAATATAACCCTTACATCCACAGATAACCAGACGAAAAGTCTGCTTAATGTTAATCTGAGAGCCATGCTGCTAGACTCTAAAGCTGTCTTTATTGTCATGTTGTAAAAGGAATTAAGAATGAATGGTTTGCAGTCTAGTCCAAATTTTATTGATAAAACTACATGTATTTCTGGAAAACTAACAATGCTGCTCAGGTGCAAGCCTTACACTATCCAGCACCTTCGGATATCCCCCTGACTGGAAAGGTAATATATGAATGTCAAATTTGAATTGTAATTCACACATGCTCAGTATCACAGTGCTGTATGTCCTGATGACTATATACATGCTTAGTGTGAAAACAATGTATGCTTTGAGAATGTCAAACTATCCCTGATTTATCTGCTAAGGCAGTATTGATGTTTGTAAATTGGTCGTTTTACAAACATCAATACTGCCTTAGCAGATAAATCGGGGATAGTTTCATTAAAATGTTGTCCTTACAATGTCTATAATGTCAGCATTGGTCAGGCACATTGTTGGCACAGATAAATTGTTGCTTTAATATTTACTGCAGCAAAGATAAGCAAATGCAAGAAACCTTCTTGAGTTCAGTGATTTCTCCAAGGAGCAAAATTATTAGTTTTTTAACACAATTTAAAAAAAAGAATAACATTAATGAATGATTGTGCTGTTAAAGATGAAAGTATTTGATGTATTTAAATATGGAAACTATTGCATAATGATGATTTTAACCATTTAACAATACAAATTAAGGACAATAATGTCTGCGCAAAATAGGAATTTTACATGTTCTCTCTCTGCCTGTTAATGTATCAATTTTTATCAATTTGGTAAATGATTAATAAGCACAGAATAATTTGGTTTAAGCATTAAGAGCAATACATTTACTGACAAGCCAGTATTACCACTCTTTGCACTTGCAATGGTGAAGTAAGGAACTTTCTGACTAAAAAAATAAAATTCTAACAGAAAGAATCCTCATTACAATTATCTGTGCATAACAACAATAAAATTACATTTCTATAGTGGTTTTCACATCGGGTGGCGCAGATTTAAAGGGGAAAAGAAAACCATAGAAAGAGACCAGTTGCATTCAAATGATTCCTTCATGTGGATTCACTCCACAGGGATCCACTTGCCTAGAATCCTAAGTTTGTGTCCACTTCACTTCATCCATCAAACAGACATATTTGGGCTCTATTGAAGAACACTTCAAATACAATTTATCAGAAGTAAAGATAATGATCAAAATATAGATATCACACATGAAGGAATAACTATTTTCCATTGAAATACTTTTCCCCAGTTACCATGTGCTTTCAAATTCTGATTGCCTGTTTTATTTTTCCACAGGTCGTTACTCTTGAAACACATTAGGGATTTAGATTCTTTCTCTTCTTGGGAATCAGACTGGTACTGGAAAAATCTGCTCCAGCGGCTTACACTCACCTTTGATGTAATGCCTAATCATGTCAAAACTGCTTAAAGTGCTTTACACAATAAGTTAATTTGAAATATCGGAAGCGTTACATAGGCAAACATGGCAGTTGATCCATACCAGCTACATTCCCCATACATTATAATATGAGTGTCCAATCAATATTTTTAGTAAATTAGGAATTAGCTTAAAGTCCACTTCAACAGTCAAATGGAAACTTGGTTTAAGCGGGTGTTCCAACCATTTAACTGGAAAAAGGCCCTTCTTTCGCTTGGGGTGGGATGGGGTGGGGCGTGGGGAGGGGGCTGTTCTTGTCAGACTGCAGCAATGGCTTGTATTATTTTATTACTCTGTGCTGTGTTGTCCCAACTACCTGCTCCTGCCACTGCCATGGGATGATTTTACCAGGGAAGGAGTGGAAGCCTGAATTTTGAAAATGATCTTCAGCTGGATAAAATCACTTGGACTGGATGCAGCCCGTGGGTCGCCAGTTGGACAACTCTGGTTTAATGTATCACCCAAAGATCCAATATGAACCTTGAATCCATCAGTTGTCAACAACATTGTCACTTAGACAAAGTTAAAAAATCCTAATTCAAAAATCAAAGCAAGTAACATCTATATGTTTTATTTGAAAGTTTCTTGAGTACAAGTTCCACCTGGATCAAAATTAATTCAATTTATTTAGCATCTTAAAGTAAATTGTTGAAATAACAATTTTCTTGACTCTGAAGTTGTTTTCCTGTAGTTTTGAAATGCTACATAAATCTAGACACAGATTGGTTCTTTCTGGGTCTTGTCCATTGTAGTTTTATTGCAACTTTTCCCTGCCCCACTAATCAGTTCTTTTCCCAGACAAGTGGGGTACTTTTTCCAAGTTGATTTCAGTGGATTACATTTGAGGAGAAAAAAACGAACTAAGTATACATCTATCTTGTGATGGGTATAGGTGAGGTTAAAAATTACACAGACTGAAAAAGATAGTGTGGAATAGAAGGGGAAAAAGCGTTTTGGAACAGATCTGCGATATTAGACAGATGGCTAAAACTAAGATGACTGAAATGGATACAATACAATACAAAATTACATTTGTATAATGCCTTTCACTTCAGGAGGATGTCCCAAGGCGCTGGACAGTCAGGGGTTTGGACCCAAGCAGGGGGTTGGGATCAGGAAGGGTGGAGGACAGGGAGAGTAGGAGTGTGGTCGAAAATGCGATTGAAAGGAGGATCTCGAAACATGCCTTGAAGGAGGCTATGGAAGGAGGGAGGTGAAGGGAATGTGGGATGGAGTGCTAAAGGACGGAGACAGAGAAACTGAAAACATGACAACAACAACTAAATTACATATATAGAATGCCTTTCACGTCGGGAGGACATCCCAAGGCTTTGATGGTGGGGTGAGCCTGCTGAGCGGAGGGAAAGGAAAGGTTGATATGTGATAAGCAGGTCATAGAGGTAGGAAAGGGCAAGGCCATGTAGGGCCTTGAAGCTGAGCACAAGGATTTTGAACTGTATCCTCTGGGGGCTGGGTATGACACAAACAAACAAATAAGACAGTCTACACATCTATCAACTCCCCATCGCCCCACCCCACCCCACCCACCAAAACACATTAAATTTTTCACTTGTCTGTGGCCAGAAATCTTCCCTGGTATTGTGCAGCTGACTACTATGACTCCAAACATGTGTGCTTCCTCTCAGGCACCAGATATTATTTCTCAAACTCAGTACACCTTACTATTACTTTTAAATGCAAACTAATTTTCAGAGCACTAATAGCTGAGCACATCTACAGTAACTGAACGGGAAAACATGACTAGAGTAGGTAGATGGTGATTTTGTCGACAGTAAAAGCAGGACAACTTTATCCATTTGGATTTATGGAAATGTTTGACTTGGTGAAGGCTTAGAATGGACTGATAAATTTATAAATAAATGGATAATCATATATGTTTACGGCTCTCACCTCCTCCACCTTCCCGGCCTGCCCATAAAACTCTCCGAACCTGTGCGCAACCTTGGCGTCAGGTTTGGTCCCCAACTGTCCTTCCTCCCCCACATCTGGTCCATTACCAGCACTGCCTTCTGCCACCTCTGACGGATCATCCATCTCCAGCAATACCTCACCCCAAAAGCCGCTGAAACCTTGGTCCATGCCTTTGTCACCTCTCGGCTAGACAATTGCAACGCCCTCCTCTCCGGTATCCCTGCCATCACAATCCACAAAATTCAGCTAATCCAAAACTCTGCTGCCCGCATACTCACCTGCTCCAAGCTTCACTCTCCCATCACCCCAGTCCTTGCCAGACTTCACTGGCTCCCTGTCCCTGAGAGGATCGACTTCGAGATACTCACCCTTGTTTTCAAATCCCTCCACTCCTCTACACCCCCCTACCTTTCTGATCAACTCTCTCCCCAAACCAGCACTGCTGCCTTTGCTCCACTGGGTCTGGCCTGCTCCATGTCCCCTGAATCCTTGGTGGCTGTGCCTTCAGCCACTATGCCACAAGGCTCTGGAACTCCCTTCCTCACTCCCTTCGCCTCGCCCCCTCTCTTCCCAGCTTCAGGTCACAGCTTTCTCTTCGACCACG
The DNA here is from genome assembly GCA_035084275.1 of Hydrolagus colliei. Taxonomy (NCBI): domain Eukaryota; kingdom Metazoa; phylum Chordata; class Chondrichthyes; order Chimaeriformes; family Chimaeridae; genus Hydrolagus; species Hydrolagus colliei. Next base: position 57,546,686 of record CM068745.1, on the reverse strand, counting down.
CCTTTGGTCACCTTTCCACCCCTGCCCCTGGCTCGGTCCTGGGATCCGCTACTGTGAAGCGCTCTGAGACGCCGTCCGGCATGGAGGGTGCTATATAAATCAAAGTTGTTGTTGTTGTATTGGATGTCGAGGAGAGAATGATCCTTTTTATCTACATATAATTCCCAACAACCGAGATAGAACAAGACTACTAGCAACTCTAGGAATATTGTTGAGGCTCAGTGGTTAGGGCACTCGCCTTACAAGCGAGAGACCTGGGTTCAATTCCAGGAGGGTATAACCTTGAACAAGTTTTCTTACTATACATGCCTAATAATAATCTAAGAAAAATAATAAGTTGGTAATTTCAATACACAGCCGTTTGTGGGACACTGCTGTGCACAATTACCTGCCGCATTTCACCCACAAAATATATAGTCAAGTCACTTTACAGTATATTCTATGAAGCGCTTTGAGATATCTAGCAGATGTGAAAAGTGCTACATCAAATGCAAGGATTATTATTATTTAAAAAAATGTAAAAGATTACTGCTTCTCCATGACAGAAGCTGATTTTTATTCATATATATGCCCATTAAATAATTATTCTGGATATTTTTAAAGTTCAGATGATTCTACAGTATCAGCAAATGACAGATCAGATATAATCTTCTTTAGAGAATGCTAATGTCAGAATACAATAAAGCAGGAAAAACAATAGTTGGCGAATGAAAAGGAGAGAATACAATGAAATACTGAATAGAGACATGGTGAAAGAAATCAAAGACTGTTGAAGACTATTATAGTAGATGAAAGCACAAAATTCAAAATGAAAATTTCAGAGAAATTGGAGCTTGCAAAAGATAAATTAAGATTAAATGAAAGGAAAAATAGCTCATTAAAGTTGCTTTCTCTTCTGAAACAACGTAGAAAATTCAATTATACTTATATGTAAAGAATCGTTGTTTAATTCTATTTTGGCTCAGAAGTAGTAACATAGTCTGTTAATTAAAGGGATGAAAAAAGTCAACACTTTTCTCAGATCAATTACGATGAGGGTGAACGGTTTTGAATTTCAGATTTATTCAAATATCAGTGTTTCCAGATATGTGGTCTTGAAAAACATTGCATTCATGGGATGTCTATAATCCAACAAAGTGATGCTTCTGAGGCAATACTATTGTGTATGTCTGGCTCAATGGTAGCACTTCTTGTCTCTAAGTCAGAAGGCTGTGAGTTCAAGCCCCATGTTGGGTCTTGGAATCAGATCATCTAAACTGACATTCCATTGCAATGCTGGGGTATTTTGCATTGCATTAGCAGGCATCATCTTTTGGATGAGAAGTTAAACAAAGGCCCAATCTGCCTGTTCAGGTGGATGTTAAAAATCGCATGGTACTATTCGAAAAGTGAAAGGAATTTATTTGGGTGTCCCAGCCAACAACACCCCTAAATAAAATTAGTCATTCACTCCGTGGCTGTCTGTGAGACATTGCTTACGCAAACTGACTGCTGAATTTGGCAGTCTAATACCAGCTTAGCACGAGAGTAAAGTGTCATCTGCAAGAATGTAGAATAAGACAGTTTAGAGGCACCTTGTTACTATGAATGCATCTTTTTATACACTACATTTACAGGATATATTTATGTTGCTTTCTGATGTAACAGGTGTTACAGTTATTCACTAAAGTCGTTCTGATTATTTTTAGCTCATAAAGAAAAAAAAACTTCAGATAATCATGTAATATGCCACAATCTGTAGGAACAATGGAGTCAGTGTGAGCCTTCAGAGTATTATGTCTGAGAGTTATTGGTTTAAATATAATAATGATCTTTATAATTGATATAGTATTTTTCACATCTTCTAGACGCCTCAAAGCGCTTCACAGAATATACTGTAAAGTGAATTGGCTGTATGCTTGTGGGCGAAATGTGGTAGCCAATTGCATATAGCAGTGTGCCACAAACAGTCATGGATTGAGTGAACAAATTCTTAATTTTATTGTGTGAGGGCTTATTATTAGGCATGTGGAAGAAGGAAACTTGCTCGAGATTTCACCCTGCTGGGAATCAAACCCAGGTCTTTTGTTTGCAAGATGAGTGCTCTAACTACAAGGTTCATTCATGATGAACTGCCTTTATTAGACCTTCATTCTAGCTTTTATTCAAAAAAACGTGAATACTTAGACTTACAATCACTAGTCTCAAAATATTTGGAAAATTCCTTTTACAGTAGTATGATAATAAAATGATTTACCTTGGATCTTTGGCACACAAGAAAAAGAGGAAAGTTTCACTATAGCGATTTTAGTACTAAGGAATTAATTTCCATAATCAGACACCTTTCTTTAAAAAATGACCACCAACAGTTAAACTCTACTTGTATTGCATGGTTCTGGGCAAATAGACCTGTACTTACTTTCAACCTTAAAACTGCCTCCAGACAGAAAACAGGGATAGATGTACTGATGGACAAATGGAAAAGAATAGCCTTATCTTATTCTGAGAAAGTGCACACTCATTCATTATATTTGCCCAGACCTCTTCATTTTCATATAATGCAACTTCAATCCTTATCTGAGGGGTTAATTTTAAAACGAAGTCACCGTGAGTATATATTTCAGCTTGTCTGCTCATACAACAAATAGAGCACACTCACCTCAGTAACTCACTGCAGACTTCATTCCAGCAATCTTTGAGTGAAGACATCCCAAATGTAATCCTTTAACAAGGACATCCTTGGAAAACAGGAAAACTCACTGTGCCCTGGTACATCCTCCCGATGTGAAAGGTGCTCTACAAGTGTAATTATGTTGTTGTTTCTAGAAAAGATGGTATATTCAATGGCTCTGTTTCAAAGTGAGTTTTCATTTGAGTGAGAAGATTTGTCAGCTTTCCTGCTCCCAAATGTCAATACCTAAATCAAACATTCAGTACCAGATGGGACTCAAATTCTAATCAATATTGAATCTTTGAGCTAGCTTTCAGCAGTATTCAGTATCCAGAAGCTGGATCATGTTGATCAACATTTACCTCTACAGATATTGGAGCAGTCAGAACTGACATGATAGAAATATCTTTCTGTCCTTTCTCCAGCCATACTTTAATGGATAGCTCCACCTGGGAAGGAGAAACAAAAATAGTCTTCTCATTATCTCATCTAGGAAGGAGTACATTCTTTTCAAAGTAATTACTTTCCTATTCCCCAGTGATTTTCCCTTTAAGGCAATTAACCATGCCAGCTCTCTGAAACCTGCTCTAGCAGAACACATGTTGGACAATTCATCATAACATTATGAACAGAAAGTAACTTGTATGAAGATTGCATACTATGGTGAATGCTACTAGTTAAATGGGAAAAACATTTTAACATTTTATCTTTTAAAAAATTTAAATTTCCTCAGATTTGAAAACATGACTTGGAGTTTTGCAACCAAATCAAATGCTTGCATTTTAAAATGTGTGATTATTCAATTTTATTATGTAGATAAGATTTTCCTAAAAAAAGGTGAAGTTAAGGTATTAGACATAATTTTGTTGTTGTTGTATACATTACACATGAAAAACATTTATGTTCAGTCAATTATTAATGCAAGGTAAAGTGTATTGATGTATAGCACAGTAAACGACTGTGTTTAATCCATGAATGTGAACGATATTTGTATATTGTAGTCCAGTGGAGTGCTAATTCCCTGGAGTGAACAATATAAATTGATAATTTACATGGGAAATATCACGTAATAGGTGGCAGCTGCACACAATGCTAGAGAATCAAGTGCTGTGAGTTCTGGAAGCGATCACTCTCTTCTGGAAACAACAGATGACAGTGAATGTAGTGTTTCACTTGACCAAACAACTTGACATCGTAGCACACTCACAATTGGATTCATAGAATCATAGAATTTTACGGCACAAAAGGAGGCTATTTGGCCCATCTAGTCTGTGCCGGCTCTTTGAAAAGAGCAACTCAATCCGACTGCCCAACTCTCTCACCATAACCTAACAGATCTGTTCTCCCTAAATTAAGATCTAATTCTCTTTTAAAAGCTGTTAACGAATCAGCCTCCACCACCTTTTCAGGCAATGCATTCCAGATTTGAACAACCTGCTGAGTGAAAACAATTCTCCTCAGCTCCCCTCTGCTTCGTTTTGAAACTATTTTAAATCTGTGAACACGAGTCACAGATTCGCCCACCAGTGGAAACAGTTTTTCCTTATTCATCCTGTCAAATTCCCTCATGATTTTATAAACCTCTATTAGGTCTTTTCTCAACCTTCTCTGTTCTGAAGAGAATAAACCTACGCTATCTAGCCTTTCCTCATAACTGAAGTCCCTCAATCCTGGTACCATTCTAGTAAACCTTCTTTGCACCATTTCCAATGCCTTAACATCCTTTCTATAGTGTAGTGACCAGAATTGGACACAGTACTCCAGCTGAGGCCTAACCAAAGTTTTATAGACGTTAGTCAGCACTTCCTGACTTTAGTACTCTATACTCCTATTTATAAAACCTAGTATCCTATATGCCTTCATAACAGCTTTATCTAGCTGTCCTGCCACCTTCAAAGAGTCACTAATACAAATCCCCAGGTTCTGTTCCCTCACACCCTTAAAATTGTACTATCTGGCCTATATTGCCTCCCCTCATTTCTTCTCCCAAAATGTATCATCTCCCACTTCTCTGCATTAAACTTCATCTGCCATGTGTCTACCCACTTTACCATTTTATCTATATCTTCTTGCAGATGGTTACCATCCTCCTTACTATTTACTATTCTCCCTAACTGAGTATCATCTGCAAACTTGGAAACTGTGCTCCCTACACCCAAGGCCAGATCATTAATGTAGGTTAAAAACAGCAGTGGTCCCAAAACCGATCCCTGGGAGTCGCTGTACACTTCTCTCCAGTCTGCAGTTATGATTGCGCTGTGAAGAAAGTATCTGTGAAGAAAGCAACAACAAAATTACATTTGTATAGCACCTTTTATGCTGGGATGATGTCCTGAACTTCTTTATCTATCTCTAAGATAGATAACATCCACCTGACTGTTCTCCTCCTCCGCCCTCATGTCACCTATCAACCTCCCTCTTCCCCATGTATCCTCCACCAATCTCTCCTTCTATTATGGCTCTTACCCTACAATCCTTTACCTCCATCTCTCCCTCTTCCACATCCCCACCCAGCTCTGCTCACGTAGCTCCCCCTCCTGTGCCCACTCCTGGCTGACATAATCAATCAGTCCCTCTCCTCTCCCAAATTATTGTTATATTATTTGCTTGTGTTGCAAAGTTTGCTACCTGTAGATCATATTTCAAATCAATGATGTGAACAAATTTCCCCAAATAAGGATAGGAAGTTATTCAGAATCCTGCTAAGTCACCCATATATATATATATATATATATATATATATATTGTTAAATGGGTCAGTTAAAGATACAAACACAGGCAGGCTTGAATGTCAAATGTTGGCCTGAATGTAGACAGATTTGAAAGAAGTGAATGGATACCTACTGAAGCAATTATATTGTCCCCCATTTGAGTCCACTGACATTTAGATGACATGTGAAGGCAGCTGAGTTAAGCAAAGGCTCATGAGTTCAATGACGCCAAGACCCCGTGTGATGGGAGGCAATGGCTATTTTTGAGGAAGGATTGGATATCAGCCTGAGCAACAGTAGGAGTATAACAATCTACCCCAATGTTGCTAAACTCACCATCTGACACTCGGTCTTTTCTGAAATGTGTGCATGTATTTGAACATTTGGTGGTGCCAGAATTAGGCTTGACTGTGACAATCATCGCCTCTGTACCAACATTAGCTGTGTAAATTTACACATGAAAAATGATTACTGTGGGTAATGCACAAGATATGGTGTCTGGAACCCATGAGCCTATACTTCAGGATAAATCAGCAACTTCAGCAAAAGGGCAGGAAAAAAAAGTCTTATTCTAATTCTCAAAGCACCAAAAGAACAGACAATAGAAAAGCACAAAGAGGACAGTGATCAGTTCTCTTATGTGCTGTACCATGGATAAACAAAGTGACTTCATGAACCTCATTCCTCATTTGATGAGTTTCTGATGATGCTGTCAAAGAGATATAGGGAATGGAGATATAGGGAATGGAGCCAAAACACAATCTCAAAAGAGAGAGGGAGAGTCACCTTGGGCTTTATTTCCTAGTGATTGATTCAAAAGTAGGTTTAAAACGGAGAACAGATTGACCACATATTCAATATTAGTTCTCAAATGGTACAGGAAGATTCTAAAGGAGACTGTGCAAAGTCAAAGTAAAAGATTTAAAATGAAATATTGCAAAATTATTAAAATAAGCTAAGAAAAGAAAATTGCTCATACATGTTGAAATAATCATCAAGAACAACATTGACAAATTGAATCTGAAGCTTGAGGTCTACATAGATGTACAGCACTGCTCTGTGGGTTATCTTTTCGGTAATGGAATTCATTATACATTCAAGCCGAAGAAGCAATATCATTTACAATGATGCGATATTGCATTGTGCACATTCTCAGAGGGGGCAGGAATAGTTTTAATATCAGAAACACCAGGCTAACTCCCACAGGGGTGAAGCACAGAGATGTGAAGGCTATAAAACCATGTGTGTGGGTAAACATCCCAACCCTAAACAGGATCTGGCTACATTGTATCAATTCAATGCTGCACAGAGACCACCAGAGATGCTTGATCCACAATCTCCTTTCTACCACGCTGATTTCTAATTACAGTCCTGGCCACTCTTTACACGTTCAGGAACATAAGATTCAGAGAAAATAACATGTGAACAATAAATAAAACAATCAAAAGTAAAAGCTCCTAATCCACTGGAGAGCACATTACAAACCACAGCGTAGAGAAAACATCCGCACATGATTTGCTTTGAATCTGCACCTCTCCAAAAGAAAATCGGTGTGTTTCAGGGCATTCTTTGAAGACAGGGTAGCTTTGAAAGAGAATTGATACCAACATATTTTTGTCAACAAACCTTTTCCTGAGACAGTAATGGAAAAAAAAATGAGGAAGGATTTGGGGACTATGTAGCTTAAAGCTGAAAATGTCTGGGAATGGTATTGTTCGATAGATGTCAGCCTGGCTCAGTTTGTATCACTCTCTCTGATTCAGAAAGTTGTGGGTTAAGCCTGACTTTGTGTACTCATGCTGACACTTCAATGCGCTACTGAGGGTGTGTGGTATTGTCTGAGTTACTGTCTTTTGAATGAACCATTAATCTGAGGTCTTGTCTATCTTTCCATATGTATTAAAGATCTCTCAGTGTGTTGGCCAACCATGCCCATGGTCAAATTGGTCATTCACTTCATCACTGTTTGTGGGACATTGATGTGTGCAAATTGGCTTCTGTTTTTTGCCTAAAAATACAGTCTCAGGACTTTACAATAAATACTATGAAGCATAAGAATATAAGAATAAGGACCAGAAGTTGGCCATTCGGGCCCTCAAGCTTGCAATGCCATTCAATAAAATCATGGTTGATTCTTCTAATCTATCTTCATATATCCGACTTATCCCCATATCCCTTGATCCATAAGATATCGATCAATTTCAGTCTTGAATATATTCAAGGACTGAGCATCTACAACCTTTTGTGGGAGAGAATTCCACAAATTCACTACCCTCTGAGTGAATAAGTTTTTCCTCAACTCTGTGCGAATAGGCTGACCCCTATTAAGACTGTGACCTCCAGTTATAGTTTCTCCAACCAGGGGAAACAGTCTCCCACTGTCTACTCTGTCATGCCCCTTGATAATCTTATAGGTTTCTATAAAATCACCTCTAATTCTATCGGCTTAATTTGCACACAATATTCTAGGTGCGGTCTCACCAGGGCCCTATACAGTTACAGCAAGACTTCCCTACTCTTATATTCTAACCCTTTTGTAATGGATGCCAACATGCCATTAGCCTTCCCAGATGTTTTCCTAGCATTTTGAAATGGTTAGACGACATTTAAGGTTCTATGTCAAAAACAAGAAAAATAATTGTAATAATAACAATCCTTGATATAGCACTTTTTCACATTTTCTAGTCTTATGAAAGCACTTAATGGAATATACTTGTAAAGTGAATTTACCATATAGTTGTGGGTGAAACGTGGCAGCCAATTGCACGCAGCAGTGTTCCATAAACAGTCTTGAATAAAGGGATAAAGGGTAACATTTTCTTGTTGAAAGTTTATTTTTAGTTGATTTCACATTTGTTTTGAGATGAAAATGCACAAATCTAATAGGAAACAAAATAATTAATAGGGTTCTAGTAAGCCTCTACAAGTCAAAGAATTACCCATGTTACCAATTGAAAATTGGTCACGTCTTGAGAAAGGCAGATTTCTTTGTTTACCGTAGACATGTTCACAGCTGAGATATTTCTGACAGAACTGTGCACATTTTAGAAACTGCAGTGGTCTGTTTGCCAGATGACTTACTGCCAAAATTGCTGCAGGAATCAATGTAATAAGAGTGAATCAAACACAGACGGAAACTTCTTATTGTTTCCCTCTGTTTACTAAATGCTGGCATAAGATTTCAGGTTTATATCATACCATACCTTTGTTGTCATACCAAGACAAACTGAATTTAAAATAACACTTTTAACAAGTGGTACAAATGGAATATGCCATAACCAGCAATAAAATGTGATGAATAGCAGCTGCTGTAAGAATGGCCATAACTCATCTACAGCTCCCACCTCATCTGTGGAAGAGCTTGTAGAAGAGTTTATCATGTATTTCTGCTGACCATGACATCCCATCTATTTACCCCATAAATCTATGCATGAAACTGTAGATGTGCATTATCTAGGTTAATAGTGAAATATAGGAGACCGCAGCAGGATGGGGCTGAGGAAATATTTGGTAAAGTTGGGGGAATATCGGAATAAAGTTTGGTAAAAATGGTAATATTGAGGTGATATTCAGTAAAATCAAAGTAATGTTGGAGTGAGTGCTCAAAGAAGCTGCCCACGTGCAGGGCGCTACATAAACCCAACTTTGTTGTCATTGTTGTTGTTGTAATGTTTGATAAAACCAGGATAATAATGGTGGTGAATTTTAGTAAAATTGGATAATAGAGTAATATTCAGTAAAATCTGAATAATATTAAAGTATACATGGCAAAATCAGGACTATACTGGGATAATATTCAATTCTATCAGGGTAGTACTGGAGGAAGATTCACTTAAATCAGGGTAATATTGAGGTATCATAGAATCATAAAATCATAGAATCTTACGGCACAAAAGGAGGCCATTCGGCCCATCGAGTCTGTGTCAGCTCTTTAAAAAGAGCAATTTGATCCCACTCCCCAGCTCTCTTCTCTTAACCGCACAAACCCATCCTCCCCAAATAAATGTCTACCTCTCTTTTAAAAGTTGTTATTGAATTGCCTCCACCGCCTTTTCAGGCAATGCATTCCTGATTCGAAAAATTCGCTGTTTGTTAATATTTGGTGAGTGGTAAAGTCATAGAAAAAACAGCCTGCTTTTATCCTCTTTAAGTGTATGAAAATGTTTAATGATAGTATCTGAAATTCTGCACTGTAGAGAGGACAAGCACAATGGTATTAGCGCTTATACCATCTAGCAACCAAGGCAACACAATTTGATACTATTCAAGCAACTTGCTGAGATGAAAAAACACCTAGGGAAATAACTCAGCTGCGGAACTTGGATTTTGTTGCACTTTGGAGTGCTACATATTTTTCTCATCAGATATAACAAATTCACCTGGAGACAAACACTCAAGCTGGGGGGTAGCCAGGGGGGAGGTGTGGAGGAGAAAGGTGAATGAAAGCACAGTCAAGTGCTACGTTTTATGATGGGACTTGAACGAAGGCAGGGAATTCTCCCATTCTAACATGCCGTTAATTCTAATTTATTGTATTATAATTTTCCTTCTACAGTGATTGTTCCTAGTTACATCATAGTTACTGTAATACAACCTACAGCTGGATCAGGACTGTTGTGATTCTCAGCAAATTTTACTTGATGCATTACTTACATATTTTCTTGAAAATCTTACTTGAATATATCCTATGGATGAAAATATGATGTTTCTACTTTATTTGGGTAAGAAAATGCAGTCACTACATTTTAGTAAATTCTGCGAAGCACATTGAAATGTATGCCTGATGTGAAAGGTGCTGTAAATCAAATGTATTACATTTTTTAAATATAAAAATAATAATCCTAACATTTGATGTAAAGTCTTATCAAGTCATTGAGATGTGTGAAAGCGCTTCACAGAATATACCATAAAGTGAATTGGCTGTATTTTGTGGGCGTACAGCAGGGTCCAACAAACAAACAAAAGCAGGGTACTGTCAAATGTAAAAATATGCTTAAGGCATGACTGAAGACATTTCGTTTGGAAAAGAACATGTGTGTGAGGCAGCAGATGGCTGTTCATTGCCTTTCCTTTTGCTCCTTACCTCTTATCTTACATAAAACACAGCTGCATTTGGTGAAGTAAATGGTAGCTGGTGAGTGAAAAGTGTCACTGTCGCAATCCCTTTTTCACACTGTAAGGAATTCTACTTTGGAGACCAAATGATGCCTGAGAAGGTTTTATCTTAGACACACTCATTTGGCTTACTCTAAACAATAGATCTACCGTGGAAAAGCAAAGTTAGAAATTTGTAAAACCATTCAAAATTAGATTCAAAACAATAAGGGTGAAAAGTCACTGTATTCATTTTAAATGTACTCATATGTTAATAAGAAAAATAAATGTTTCTGTTCAGTTTTTTCTGGCAGGATTTACCAGAGAAAAAACAAAAAAGGTATTTGTTTGCAGTTATGAATTCATAGCAGTGGCATTGTAAAGAGATTTATACAACAACAACTTCAATTTATATAGTGCGCTCCATGCCAGATGGCGTCTCAGAGCGCTTCAAAGCACTTATCCACATTAGAAATGGGACCAGTTCATTTCCAGCAACTGCATTCATTATTTAACATTCAGTAATTTATCTGTATTCCATTGCAAATTCTAGATGTAGCCAGAGTATTGATTCCTATTTCCCTTGGGTGCATTTCAAACAGGGATTATATCTGCTTACAAACGTTTACTTAGAGAAGACAAACAGAGAATTATGAAATAATCTGCCTCATTTTATTAATGTTTGGATCTGATGGGATAATTTGGCTATAATTTGACTCTGCATGTCTATGATTTTATACAGCCTGATATCTGAAGCTAGAATAATGGATGTAGATGAACTATTGTCTACCTTTGAGAAACTAGGGGCTGAGTCCTGCTGGAAATGTTTTATTTCTTAATTACCTGTACTTTAGGCCGAACTTATACGATTCCCTGAACTCACCAGATGGTCCTTTGTGGCTGAGGGCACCGCTGTTAATACCACACTGATCCCATTCCAGCCCTTTAACTTTTTTGTTGCACCGATTATCTCTGTGAACTTTCTTGCAAAGTGCAAATTAGGGACAGATTGACCTATAAATCTGGAGTTTAACTGAAGCTTCTCATTGAGATATAAATAAATCTCCCACATGGAGTGCTTTCAAGATCATAACAGTAACTTGTCATTGTTTTTCCTGAAGGTCTGACTTTCAACAATTTGTATTTCAGTGGCAGTATAACTTTCTTCTAAATTTTGTTTAAATAACCAATTTATTTTCAAATAACCACACAGATTTATGCATTATAATTTTATCTTCATTACACAAGTGGAAGTAGTATTGTTAATATGTATAAATATATCGGATATATCTGTACATATTAACCAGATACTGTATGTTGTTGCTGGAAGCGTTGCAGCTCAGATTCATCAGAATTATACCAGGGTTTAAAGGGTTAATTTATGAGGAAGGTTTGCATACATCTGGTCTCTATTCCATTGAGTTTAGAAGTTTGAGGGATGATCTGATTGAGGTTTTCATATCATAATAATAATCCTTGCATTTAATATAGCGCTTCTCACATCTAGACATCTCAAAGCGCTTTACAGAATATATTGTAAAGTGAATTGACTACATATTCTGTGGGCAAAATGGGACAACCAATTACTCACAGCAGTGTCCCACAAACAGTCGTGGATTGAAAATAACCAATCTTTTTAAGGGTTAGTTATTAGGTATAATGGAGTAAGCAAACTTACCCAAGGTTTCACTCTGTTTGGAATTGAATCCAGGTCTCTTGCTTGTAAGGCGAGTGCTCTAACCAATGAGCTGCAAGACTCCACAAAATATAATGAACGGATTTGATAGGGTTGATACAACCAAACTATTTCCTCTGGTGGAGGAATCCAGAACAAGGGAGCACAATCGTAAAATTAGAGCTTACCCATTTAGAAGTGAAATTAGGAGGCAATTTTCACCCAAAGGCTAATGGAAATCCGGATATGCAAGCTTGGATACACTTTGTAAGTTTTTTTTGTCAGAACGTCAGCAAGAGGAACAGATAGGCAGACGTACAGAGAGTGAGATATTGTACTTCTTTGTTATATTCCTCCATCCATCGGAAATGTTTCACAACATGACGGCAAGGTATGTTTATGTTTATATACAGAGTCTTCTTTCATTTTATTTTCCTTCTTCTGATCAAAGAGAGAAATTCACAGCATCCAGTTTGGAGTGCCTGGATTTCTCCCAAGTACCATATGTCAAGAAAAGTAACAGGTCGAGGTCAGAGAGATAAACGATTGAATGAGCAGAGTGTCACTTCCCTCTGAAGGACCTCCATACTCTAATCAATATCAAATAACAGTGAATCTCCTTTTGGTGGCGGCACTCAACTTAGCTGCTGTATGGCCAAATGTTTTCTAACATAAGGATTTGTTTAGCACTCAGAATAATGCATCTCCTTCACTGAAGAAACACTCTTATTATTCCCGGCTTGACAATCTGGCAATTGTTCCCATTTGGGAACCTTGCTGGGTGTTTATTTGATTCATTAAAATGCTTCCAAACATAAGAGCATTTTGTAAGACTGCTATGAAAAAGTCTCTATTGTACAGAGATATTGTCACCACATCTTGATGTTTTTCATTTGTTTCTTTTTACCCAACATAATATCCAGTAAGCAGGAAAATTCTTTCCTACATATCAAAGGATAAAACCCTATCCTTATTTACATCATATTAGCAGAGTGATAGTTGCTTTGCAAAAAAACTTATGTACATGCACAGAAGTGCTCTGATTTTAAACATTCAAAAGGCGTATTCTCACTCCAATGCTTAGTGACATTATTGAACCGTAAAGATTGCAGAGCACTGGTACATAATTCATACAAGGTGAATGTTTACCAGTGATATGTGAGAATCCCATGGATTAGGGTATGCTGGGTGCATGAGTGTTAAAAGTGAAAAATGTAGCAATAACAAACAACAACAAAATTACATTTATAGAGCGCCTTTCACATCGGAAGGACATCCCAAGGCGCTGAAAACTGAAGCATATGTATAATTAGAATTGGTGCACAAGACTTTCTTTACCACCAGGAAATACGAGTGTATGTTTATCTTCCACTGCCCACACCTTCACCCACCATCATCACACAATCACAACACATCCTTACTTGCTGCCTCTGTTCAAATAACGAAAGATCCCATGTACTATTTACTCAACTGAATCCTTCACTTTATACCAAAAAACGTTTGAGTATGAGTTTGTAAACAATTTCATAATATGTGTATTTTCTTACCTGCAATCTTGTTACACTTGAGTTGAACTCAAGGCTGGTCTAATGACAATATAAATGGGGAGAATTTCCAGGTGACTTAAAGGTGCTTCAAGTAATGCGTGAGAGCATAACTTCAACCCAGGATGAGAGCTGATCTGGAGTCTCGACTAGCAAACTAAGCTGGGGATGAGGTTTTCTCCCCAGGAGGGAGAAGCGTTTTCACTGAGATGAAGTAGGAATGTGTTATAAACTGATACTAGACTTAAGAATGAACTGGTTGGCAACATAGCATCTGTCTTGTATCTTATGGTAAAATACAGTCCAGTCAAATGGGATGCAAGTCTCCTCACTGAATGCTCGGGCTACAAAGTATAATTAGTTTAAGCCATTTAGTTCCTGGTGAACCTGCATTAAGAGTATAACACTTCCTTACAATAACAGCTGAGTTTCTACATTGCAAAGCAACTTTTTTCCATTTAATAGGAAATTAAAACGTACATTTTGAAAGAATTTATCGGTTTCATATTCAGTTCAGTACATAGACATGTCTCGGAAAATATTTTGTGAGAAACTGTGAAAATTAGAATTTATTCTATGAGGAGATGAAGGTTTACTTCGCTCCTCAATGAAATGGAAAAAATGTAAAATGGTGTAATGACCGGTGACAGTGCTTTATTGTGTGTTGTTCACTTTAACATGACATTAATAGGAGTTCCCGTAGTTGTAAGAATATAATGTTGGTATCAGAGGTAGTGGTTGTTGGTTTGCTTGTGGAATATTCCAGTTCATTATTACAATGGCATCCAATTAAGTGATTCTGTGGAATAATTGTTTATATATGGTTTGCAATGCTTATGTAATTGTAACTAAATCTTTGACAGACCATTAACTTACAACATAAAACCTAGTGTGAATAGAATAGCACAAAGCTAACACATGTACTGAGCTTGTAATAACATAGTATACAAACTAACAGCTTTTATCACGTAGTCACTCTGTCCTTAATGCAGTAGCGGTTTGTTTATTTGATTTGAAGAACTCTTGATTCATGTGGTATTTATTTCAATTGGCCAGAGCATTATTGGGAACGGCAATGTGTGGCTATTACTTGGACATTTAATTCAAGCATGAATTAAATTCTGATTGTTAAGTAAATTGTTTCTTTGTAATTGTATTGTGTTTATCAAGTATATATATAGTTAGAGTTGTACGTACTTTCAAAATACAGGTATATGTTTCTATCAGGACTAAGCATACCCCAGGAATGAAGCTATTCAGCATACAAACAAGAGATTTATGGCAGTAGCCAAACAAAGATCCTACTGTTTAACATGGTGATGGAATCTGATCAATTCTGGGGTAAACAAGTGGTCAATATGACTGGGAAAATTTGAATTTCTAAAAAAAAACTTTGTCTGATTGTTCAATAACTTGGTGTTCTTCAAAGCTTGCATCTGCCTAGTGATTAAATATTGTACCCATGTTTCTCAGGTTCCAGAAAACCGATCACTTTCCTCTGGATTCAACATAGTGCACAGCTGTGCAGACCAATGGATGAAGGAATGAATGCAAACCATCTGATCATCAGAGAGATGAGTCTGATACTCAGTAATCTAAGATAATGCCTAGGCAGTACTTACTATGATAGTTACACTTAAGATAGCAATGGATGTTTATGGCAACAAACAAATGGTTTATAGCTGGGCCTCAGCTTTCTATTACTATCCAGAAATTTCATGCAGAAGCCCAAAGTGAAACTTCCTGTCCTGCCTAAGTATTGTTGCCTGAAGTTCCACCTTTTGCTTGAGCTAATCATATGTAAAGAATCATTGATTGAAGCAGAGTTTCTGAAACCCAAATTCAGTTATGGCAAATTTGACTTGTCCGATTGCTACCACAGGTGCAATTACTGCAGTTCCTTCTCATCTGTCAACAACCATCAGGATTAAATTTGTGAAATATCTGTCTTCATTATAATAGTCTAAGGTTCTGTTATTCCACCCACATGAGGATGACACACACACACACACACACACATAAACAGAGGTCACATTAATCATTATAATCATGTATTCAGTATATTTTATTTCAGAGAGTTGCATCACAACCTTCGGCAGTCATCCGCAAGATCTCCCTAATAGAGTTAGGATAAAGGCACCACCTTTACATTGTGTCACATTGCAATGAAGGTTGCAATATATGATCATATGCTGATTTAGTTAATCAAAATACTGGATTAGAACTACAAATAGCTCACAAAAAACTCTATTAGAGTGGTGAAAAACAGCTAAAGTGCACCATAGGCCTGGAATCATTATGCTCTTTCCTGAAGACCCTCTTTTCAAATTTAGAATTCTAAATTCAATTCAAGTAGAAGCCATTTATTTCATAATTCTTAAACAGAACCTACTGGACAAACTCATTTCACAGTGAACCATTACAGTCAATAGCCACTGAATCATGTTGAATTTGAATGCATATTAGTGTGCTAACTAACCCATCACACCATCTCATTCTCCCAATAAATAGTTGTTTTACTTTTTGCATTTAAACTGGTGTTAAAGATCAGCACCTTCTTATGAAAAGTAATGCAAAGTTGTTTACCTGTCCATCTGGTAGGTTTTAGTTTCTATCTTTCACCCACTTCCCTTTCATCAGTTCTAATCTACCAAGCTTTATCTTAACTTTGTATCAGTTCATAACTTTTTGCCTATTCCCACTCTGGTTTTGTCCTTCACAGCTTCTTCCTTTCATTTGATCTTGTCTCATTTCTCTCACTCTGTGACAGGGCCCTTTGATTAAACTTTGTCCCTCTTTCTCTTCATAAATCAATCTTGCCGAGTACTGACCTCTCGTTCTGTTATGCCATCCATTTTAAAAAAATTGGTCTTTATTATGGCTCTTACTGTAAAATCGGTTGTCTAGTTTAATATTCTGCTTCTTTCATTTCGTCATTGTCTTCCTCCCACTCATAGCACTGCTACGCCAGTACTTGCCAATTTCGACAACTCAGCTGCCTGAACAGACTAATGCCTGATGATGTAGAACATGCTGAAACACTACATCACCCACTATCAAGTCTGTATTTAATTGTATCTTATCCAATAAGAACATTTCCACAAATCAAAGTGGATTGTTTTATTTGAAATACATTGCAGGTGAAAAATGTGGTGTTTCATAACAGATGTTTCGTAACAAATCAGATATGTAGGCTAAATTTCCTCTGGGTTTAGATTTATTCTATTAACATAGCATTTCAAGACATTAAATTGATCAAAAGTTGCAAAGGAATACTCTATGAAAGCAGATCATTACAACACCAAGGTTATTAATAAAAATACATAGTCTCTACACTTTATTGTGTGAAACACTTTGAGACATCTTGAAGACATGAAAAGACACTATATCAAATGCAAGGATATTTATTATAATAACTTTGCAGTAAATTCAATGCTTTTGCCATTAATATAATTAATACAACAATAATAATTCTTGCATTTCATATAGCGCCATATGACATCTTCGAGATGTCTCAAAAAGGTTCACAGAATATATTTTAAAGTGTAATGACTCTGCATTTTGTGGACAAGATGTGACAGCCAATTTCGTACAGCAGTATCCCACAAACAGTCATGGACTGAGTAACAAAATTATTATTATGATTTTTTGTATTTTTATTCATGAATATTGGGGCGTAATAAACAGTATTTCTTCAATAAGGAATCTGGTTAGTTCTTTGCTGTGGAATTCAATGGAGTGGAGAACCCATGGGTCAGTGTAATATATGTTCATTACCAGAAGGACTGTTTCTATATTTTCATCTGTTGGGTTTTATTTACTAAAAAAACATCCTGTCAACAAATGCGGCAAACTAGTTCCCGAGCTCTTTTTTGAGTTTTGAATGTTCCAGAGGTTATCGGAGGTCAGAATAATTCATGTAAACAATTCCAGTGATGCTGTTACATTACAAGGCATGTTAAATGTATATTGTATGTCAAGTATTTTTTGTAGAATAGAAGCAATCCAGTCAAAGTTAAGAAAAATTGTAGTGTTGCTGAGCTCTCTAAATTGAGTTTGTGAAACCCAAAGAAATATGTGAAAAATCTTTTCAGTTAAGGATAAATGATTGATGCTTCTGTCAAACTTGGCGTTCCAATCCTTTGGGCAACTGATACTGAATAGACTACTAAGATTAACATGCATCATAAACATATTCAGTGAATCATGTCAAATGTAAGTTTAGGAAGCTTCATTATGTTAAAAAATAATGCTGACCACTGCTTAATGAAGGAATATTGGCATTGCTGAAGGATTCCAGTAAAGTCTGCCTGAATTCACTTATTATGAATAAAATGCCTTTGCATTCCTTCAGGCATGCTTAAAATACTTTAATTTCAGAGTTGAATAATCGTATTAATTATATACTGGAATACATTTAGAAGAACGCATTGTTACTGTACTATGCAAAAAAAAGTCACCAATGGTGGATCAGCTACAAAATCAGACATTTCTGTTTTGCCTCTATAATATATGCCAGAGACATATCAAAGTGCTTCACAGATGATATTGTAAAGTGGATTGATATGTATTTTGTGAAAGAAATAGAAATGGTATGCAGTAATACAATATGAAGATAATGTATGCAGTCTTCATATTGTATAACTCTAAATGATTTATATAGATTTTAAAAAATGGAGAATGGTTTAAGAAACAATAAAACAACAGGATTAGAATGACACAGCTATGGCAGGAGGGAACGAGAACAGTTCAAAATGTACAGGGTGTAATGAAGCAATTAAATTCTGCAAACAATTAAACAATTGGAAATCCTTGGTTTTGCTTGTACCTTTTTTCTTCGTACCAGTATTCACGTTGTTTAGCTTGGTACCACATTTACTGCAACCCATGTCAAGAAGAGTTTTATTGGTGGCAGATTTAGTTATGTGACAACATCTTTCCATGTACAGGAATGAATGCTTTTTTTTGTGAAACAAAGCTTGTCCGTGTTTTCAGAATATGAATTGTTCCACCCTGTATTTGTTAAATGATGTTGCCATCCTCTCAGTTTGTGTGGTGTAGTAAGAAATAACAACAATAGCTTCTTGACATATGCTGTACTTTTCCATATTTTCATTTAAATAATTAAATAGACATAATTTTTAAAATTCAAGACTGTTATTATCAGCATAATATATGGGGAAGCCATTGTTTATTAATATTAAATGTGGGAGATAGATTTTTGAAGCAAATCAATGATAAAATGTTGCTGGTAATTTTCTGTAGAATTTCATTAATAGGAAGGGTATGCTTCTGGCTCTAAACATTCTGTGATTTCATGCATGTCCAAAGGAAAAGTTAGGCCATCCGGGAATAAAGGAGCAATAAAAAAATAATAGGCTTCAATGATTTGCATCTCTTTGGAAAAAAACAGAAAATAATAACAATCCTTGTATTTGATATAGCCCTTTTCACATTTCCTATCCTTATTAAAGTGCTTCACAGAATATACAGTACTGTAAAGTGAATTGACTATATTTGTGTGTGAAACGTGGCAGACAATTGCACACAGCAGTATCCCATAAATAGATTGAAGTGACCAATTTTATTAGTTTTTTCTTGAGGGATTATTATCAGGCATGTGGAGAAAGGAAACTTACACAAGATTTTACCCTGCAGGATACCTAACATAGCGGATGTTCAAGGTCAGGCAATCATTACAGTCTGCTAGGGGAGGCTCAACTAATTGTCTAAATACAATTGCTGTAGCTCTCTAACTTTCAATTCTTGTAAATCTCATCACTATTATAAAACAATCTATTTCCCTTTTCGTACTTTCAACACTAGTATCTACATTCATTGCTTCTCTGTGGAAACTGCTCCACATATTTACAATCTATGTAAAGTTGACATCTAAACTGTTCAGGAGTAGGCCATTCGGCCCCTAGAGCCTGCCCCGCCATTTGATAAGATCATGGCTGATCTTCTGGTTACAGCTCGATAGTCCGAAGGTTCGTTAGTCCGAAAGGTTCATTAGTCCGAAGGTTCATTAGTCCGAAGCTTTCCCTAACCTTAAATCTAACCTTAACCCTAAGGATGGAAATGTTCGGATTAACAAACATTATTTTCGGACTATCGAGTGGTAACCATGGTAACCGCACCGGGTGTAGGAAATTTGTGTGTTCGGACTATTGAACGTTCGGACTATCGAGTGCCCTCCAATCTTCTGACCTAACTCTCATTACCTGCCCTGTCCCCATATCCCTAATTCCCCCCCTTTTTTTTAAAGAATCTATCATTCTCAGCCTTGAAAATGTTCAAGAACTGAGCATCTAAAGCCTTCTGGGGGTAGTAAATTCCATAAATTCATTACCCTCTGAGTGAAGAAACGTTTCCTCAACTCTGTTCTAAAAGGCTGATCCTTAATTTTAAGATTATGAACCCTGGTTATAGATTCTCCCACCAGGGGAAACAATCCCTCACTGTCTACTTTATCCAGCCCTTTAAGAAGCTTATATGTTTCAATAAGATCTCCCCTAATTCTTCTGTACTCTAGAAATACAGTTTATTCAACCTATTATCATAGGTCAGTCCCCTCATCCCAGGAACTAACCTAGTGAATCTATGCCGCACCTCCTCTAAGGCAAGTATGTCCTTTTTTAAATAAGGAGACAAAACCTGCACACAAGTCTTGGTGAGACCACACTCCAGGTGTGGTCTCACCAAGGCCCTGTACAGTTGCAGCAAGACTTCCCTACTCTTGCACTCTAATTCTTTTGCAATGAACGCAAGCATGCCATTTGCCTTCTTAGTTGCTTCCTGCATCTGCAAACTAACTTTTTGAGACTGGTGTACTAGGACACCCAAATCCCTTTGTACACTAACACTATCTAACCTCTCCTCGTCTAGAAAATATTTTTTATTTTTGCTAACTAGGTGAATAATTTCACATTTCCCCACATTAAATTCCATCTGCCACCTACTAACCCATTCCCCTAGCCTATCTATATCCCATTGCAATCTTTTTGCATCATTCTCACAGCTGACTCTCCTACCTAATTTAGTGTCATCCGCGAATTTAGACATGTTACATTTAATGTTCTCATCTAGATCATTGATGTAAATTGTAAATAACTGAGGCCCAAGCACTGATCCTTATAGCACTCCAGTAGTTATATCCTGCCAATTCGAGAATGATCCATTTATCCCTACTCTCTGTTTTCTACCCGTTAGCCACTCTTCTATGCATGCTAATATGTTCCCATTAATCCCGTGGGCCTTGACTTTGTGCAATTGGCTTTTTGTGTGGCACTTTATCAAATACCTTCTTGAAATCTAAATATACCACATCTACTGGTTCCCCCTTATCCAATCTGCTAGATACATCCTCAAAAAACTCTAAAAGATTAGTTAAGCATGACTTCCCTTTTGTAAAGCCATGCTGACACTGCCTAATCTTGTTATGGTCTTCCAGGTATCCCATTAGGACGTATTTAATTAAGACAAAATAATTTTCTCTACCACTGATGTCAGACTAACTGGTCTAAAGCTCCCCATGTTTTCTCTCCCACCCTTCTTAAAAAGTGGAGTTGCGTTTGCAATCTTCCAATTAATGGGAACTTTTCCAGTATCCAGAGAATTTTGGAAGATTATCTCCACTATCTCAGTAGCCACCTCCTTTAAAACTCTAGGATGCAGGCCATCAGGTCCAGGGGATTTATTGGTTTTAAGACCTGACAATTTACCTAAAAAACATTTATTTACTAATATTAATCTCTCTAAGTTGCTCGCTAACATTGTCTTCTTGGTTCCCCTCTATTCTTGGTAGGTTTTTACTGTCTTCTATGGTGAAGACAGTAGCAAAGTACTTGTTTAACGACTCTGCGATGTCTTTGTCCCCGATTATAATTCTACCTGTTTCTGCCTGTAACGGACCCACATTCACCCTTGATAGCCTTTTCCTCTTTATATATTTGTAGAAACTCTTGCATTCTGTCTTTACATTCCTCGTTAGTTTGCCCTCATATTCTGTTTTCTCCCCGTTGATCAATTTTTTGGTTCTCCTTTGTTGATCCCTAAAGCTCTCCCAATCCTCGGGTTTACTACTCACCTTAGCTGTTTTATAGGTTTCATCTTTTAACTCTATACTTTCCCTAGCTTCTCTAATTAGCCACGATTGGACCACCTTTCCCATGGCATTCTTATTCCTCAAAGGAATACCTGCTCGTTGGGAATTTTGCACCATATCCTTGAATGTCTGCCATTGCTGCTCTACTGTCAAATCCTTAAGTCTAATTTCCCAGTTTATCTTGGCTAAATCCTCTCTCATACCAACAAAGTTGGCTCTATATAAATTTAGGACCTTTGCTTTGTACTTAACTACTTCCCTCTCTAACTTAATGCTGAATTCCATCATATTATGATCACTTTGCCCTAGAGGAGCTTTAAGTTCCAGTTTGCTGATGAGCCGTGTTTCATTACACAAAATAAGATCTAATATGGCCTGTTCCTTGGTTGGCTCCTCGGCATACTGATCTAGAAAATTATCCATAATACATTCTATAACCTCTTCCTCTATCTTAGTTTTCCCAATTTGGTTGTCCCAGTTTATATGCAGATTAAAATCACCCACAATTAGTGTCTTTCCTTTGCTACATGTTCCACTAATCTCCTGATTTATACCTTGAGCGATACTTTGACTGCTGTTTGGGGGTCTATAAACTGCTCCCACTAGAGTTTTCTGCCCCTTATTGTCATGTACCTCTACCCATACTGACGTTACATCCTGCTTTTCTGATTTAAAATCTTTCCTCTCCACTGTTTTTATCCCATCCTTTATTAGCAGGGCAACCCCCCCACCCCCTCCACATTTACCACATTGCCTATCCGTCCTATATACAACGTACCCTGGAATGTTTGGCTCCCACCCTTGATCACCCTGTAACTTTGGTCTCGGTGATGGCTACTAGATGATACCAGTTTGTCTCTATTTGTATTTAATTAATCTATCTTGTTTTGAATGCTACATGCATTCAGATATAGCGCCCTTATTTCTGACTTCCGGCTATTAGTCCTATTCACCAGTACCTTATCACTGGGCTCCTTTTCCCAGCTTGACGCATTTTGCTCTTGTCCCTTGTTAATCCGCTCTCCCACTTTTGTCGATTCTAATTTTAACTGTGAATTTTAAATTTGAATTAAAATTTTTGTTACCATCATTTCAGCATTGGATATAGTATATTTTGTATTGCTAAGATTGCTACTGCTGAAGTTTTATGAGTGACCTGTTTTGTATTGATGAGTGGACCTAGTTTCAGGTCTCAGCTAAAGACCTTTCTTGTCGACCGCGCCTTCAGTCACCTTGTTCCCTCTGTCCATGGCTCGGGCCCGGGATCCATTATTGTGAAGCGCTCTGAGATGCCGTCCGGCATGGAGAGTGCTATATAAATCAAAGTTGTTGTTGCTATTGTATGTTATACAAAGAGGCTATTTAATAAAACATTGGTAAACAAACGCACACTTGTCTGATATCGAATGACAAATATAAGTGGAGTTTGCTTGGAGTCAGCTGGTTACAGGGTGACATGTTTGGCAATGGAATATCAGAATTCAGCCCACATTCTGTGACCATCTCTGCAGTCCATTTCTTGAGAAGATAGGCCCGCAGTACCCCAGAACACTACGATGATAACTCAGCCAGCCTGGTTCCTTGGCAGGATATAGAAGGGCAGACCAGTTGCTGGAGGCAGGGATTCTTCCCAACTAGCCATGTTAACCTACAAACCCAAACCAAACATTGGTACCAATAAGAGTTATAATATTCGCCTTGGCAACAAAAAGTTGCCAAGGCGAATACTCGCTGCTGCTATTTCGTATCCTTGACACATTTCAAAATGATAGGTTACTATCAAATATAACTTCTTTCCTTTCATATTTTCCTTAAGTGAGTTATCTAGCTTGCCTCTAAGATGTATTCCAAAAAAATTTATCTTCAAAATTACACATTGAACTGCAGCCACAGAAACGTTTTTTTGTAGAAATTAAAATTGTACTTAATTACTTGCCTCAGGAAAACAATGGAGAAGATGAATTGCAAGAAACTGAAGTTTAAGGAACAATTTAATTCAACAATAATATCTACAACACAATAATTCTTAGGACCCAGCAGTAATCTGTGAATCACTTTCAAAGTAATGGCCTTTGACTCTGCTCTGAGAGACAGGGAGATAAAAGTTTCATGCGATGCTTCAAATTGCATCAAAATTGACCATAGATTCTCTGTGAAAAAAGGATAAAGGGTACTCTTTCTGTAAAGCAACCAAAAACAAACCTGACAGTGATATATTGACTTTAACGAATTTTTAAACCATTTTGTTATGCTTCATTAGAACAAGAGTTCTTTGTGCACTTGCAGAGATCTGCCCCTGAAAGCTTGTTTTGGAAGAGCAATTTACTGCATTGTAGCGTATAATTTTAGTATGTTTTAATTAAATGTCTCAGTCATAAAACAAAGTGCAACATCCTTGTTTGGCAAGTATTAAAACACTCAAGATTTAGTCAATATAAAACAAAGAGCATGTTCACTAAAAAAGATACAACAAGTTTTACTGGTGATAATAGAAGTTAGTAATATATTAGTAGGTGTGAAACTAAACTAATAATGACAGCACACAGATATTTCCAATTTTATGATATTTTAGCTTCCATTCCTATGAGTGGTAAGCTGAAAAAAGTTAAGAAGTCTACTGTCACTAGATTAAATTTTTAATGAAACACATTTTAGTGAAATACTGCAAAGAATCAGTAATATTTGATGATCTAACTGTGATCAGCACTTTGATGTATTGGTGATATAAGAGTCCCCTGACCTATTGTTTTT
The DNA here is from genome assembly GCA_035084275.1 of Hydrolagus colliei. Lineage (NCBI taxonomy): Eukaryota > Metazoa > Chordata > Chondrichthyes > Chimaeriformes > Chimaeridae > Hydrolagus > Hydrolagus colliei. Next base: position 57,522,154 of record CM068745.1, on the reverse strand, counting down.
CACCAAATGAGTTGCCCATCTCAGTTTCCTTTGAGAGAAGATAATGAGTAGAGCAATATCCTTGTTTCAAGGATAAAAATAAAGGAAATTGGAAGTCAATCCACACATTTTCCAGCTATCTATCAATGATGGATTTTGTCACGAAATTGGGAAAGGCTTTGGAGCAGTTACAACAACAACAATAACTTTCATTGATCTGGCACTCTGCTCAGTGAAATAATGTTTCAGAGCATGAACATGAAAAGTATTGTGTGGTATGTGAAAATATTAGTGACTCTGAGCAAAGCGAATAAAACAAACAAAAACAAGCAGAAATTTGAAGCCACGCGGATAAATCCAATCTATTGGGAAAATAATCAGAATTATTGAATCTTAAATGAGAAAATTATTGAGTGAAACCCTTTTTGGTCAGCCCTATCATCTTGGAGTTTACAAATATGGACCCTCCCGTACAGTCAGTGGCAGGGGGATCAAAGGGCCCTAGTTTAAATCTGGATTCCTTTCCATTGCACACCAAACAGCTTTGCAGATATAACTGCAGTGAGGAATTACTCTCCAACTTTGTTAACATGGCTTTGCCTGAAAGCCAATTTCTACTGCAATTGAGATAGTAATAGTTACTCTAATCTCACCACCATGCAGATCCTAGTATATCTAGCCAAGGAATGTGGAAACTTGGTATCACCCACCACCTCTCTTGATGTAAGTGTCACATTCTATATATTTTCACTCTTATGGGTAAAAAAAAGTAATATTGATGGAGAACTTCAGTAGCTCAATACAACCTGGCAGTTCCCAAGAGGAAAGCATTCTGAACTTGTCAATAGTACATGACTGATTCCTGACTCAATATGTCTTGAAGTCTCTACTTTACTTAATTTTAGTCACTGATCCAGTCACTCTTCAGGGAGTAGAAGGCATTGAACCACTGAGTGATTGAGACTATAGCACAATAACGTTTAATCTAACTAAGAAATTGTACAAGCATGCAACCAGACGTTATACTACTTCAGATAGGAAAACGTAAGGGCTATAATAACTGAGTTCGGTGATATGAAAATTGGGGTACTACTCAATGATAAATCAGTTCAAGATAAATAAATATACTTCAAAAAATATAGAAGAGCTCTGATATAATGAGTCCAGAAAATCCCAACCAGTGTTATAATGAAGAGTGAGATCACCAGTCAGCATTTCCACATTTCATGTGTATGTACACACAGGGCTTTCCATCTGTTGGCTGGAATTATTAAAGTTACCAAACTTAGCAGAATATGCATTGCTGAGGAGCCAAAACTCACTGCCCGAAGCTACAACTACAACAACTTGTACTTATATATCACCAGACTCATGTCTCAGAGCGCTTAAAATAGACAATCTTTGACAAACCAGGATTGAAGCAGAAAACATCAATATAATTGAGATGAAACCTGATGCATAAATGAGGGAGAAGGGAATATAAGAGTAATGGAAAGAAAGTGGAGGCTCATGTGAAGTATACACAATGACATGGACTAGTTGGGTTGAATGTCCTGTTTATGTGCTGGAGCATTCTATCTAATTCTATGTAAAACACATTTTAGGCTCTCGATTAAATTGTAAGGCCAGTTAAGCTTTTTTCCCTTCCTTCTGACTCTCTGAACTCTGAATTGCATTACCTATGAAACAAACATTCTGAAATGCATGCAATACAGACATTCAAATAAAATTATTTAACAATTTTGTGGAAAACCTATATCATTTATGAAAGTGTGAGGTGGGTTCCTGTGAATTCTGCTACTAAAAAGATAGAGTCTGTTTAGGGGTTCATGTGGATGAAAAATTATAGAGAATTTAATCAAAAAAATACTTTGGTAAAGTAAATACAACTGAAATTTGAAATTGCAAAAAACATATGCAACTTTCAGAACAGAATCAAGTTGAAAGAGTTAAGATGTTAAACAGATATAATTAGGAAAATTAGTGTATGCATCATATGTTTCTAAGATGACAGTTACCATTGCCTGTTGACTGGAGAGGTCGCAGCTGCAGGTCAACTAGCTCTATTAAGACAATGAAGCACATAGAGGCTGCTACTCAAGTTAACAGGTCTGGTAATTATCAGCCTGATAAACATATTATAAATTGTCCTTTGCTTTCCAGCCTGTTTATCCGGTCAATCGTCTCTTTGGCCCCTGTTGCTCATGGGCTTTTAATAGAGTATTAATATGGTTCTGAAAGATTGACTTTTACCTTTGTACTTTCTCTGAATCTCTCTATGATGAGACTTTAATCAGCTGGTTATAAATTACATAGAAAGTTGTCAAAGGCCAATCATACTGTGCATATTGCATTCTGCTTTAAAAGTGACCCACACTTTATAAATACAGTATCCTTTTTGCGGTCTCAGGTCTATGTGGTACAAAATACAGTATGTGGTTTTACTTAATTCTTGATATTGGGATTCTAACTTGATTTTTAACCTTAGAAATTTCCTAAATATACATACAACCTAGATTTTTGGAGGCAAACATCCCCTCATAACACTGTGCTCAATGCTCAAAGAATCAGGGTCACACATTCATCTTTATTATTATTATCTTATTATTGTTATGATAATACATTTTACATCTTGGAAATCACGGATTCCAGCTGTTGTTTTTTTAGGGCAAAGTAAGCCTCCTTTATGCCACAGCAGCAAGATAAGAGGGCACAGGTTCAGGGTTGTGAAGGGCAAGTTTAGAAAAAAACAGGAGGAAGTCTTTCTTTATGCAGAGATGAAGCAACAGCTAAAATAATATTTCAAGAATGTTGATTGAGATAGGGATACTGAACTCATTTAATAAACTGTTCACACCTGAAATGGGAAGATAGTAGGGTTGGCATTTTGGAACGATGAGATCCAATGGGATTTCATTCATATTTCACTCATGATTTTGTGATTGGAATTTACAACAACAAAATGACATTTATAGAGCGCCTTTCACATTGGGGGTACATCTAAAAGCGCTGAAACTACTAAATTTGGAATTTACTAAGAAATTTACAGTACTGTACTAAGAAGTTTGTTTTTAATACGCTCTGTTTCCCTTACCTCCATAACATTGCCCGCCACAACCTCTCCCCTCCAGCCGCTGAAACTCTTATTCATGTTCTTCATCATATCCAGGCTCGACTACGCCAATACCCTGCTTGTCGACCTTCCCAATTCCTCCCTCCATAGCCTGCAGATAATCCAGAACTCTGCAGCCTGTCTCCTTTATCACTCCAAGCTCCGTGATCCCATCTGCCCAATTCTCACCTGACTCCATTGGCTCCCCATCACCCAGAGGATTCAATTCCAGATACTTGTCCTCACCTTCAAAGCCCCCCATGGCCTTTCCCACCCTACCTCTCTGACCTTCTAACCACTTACCAACCTGCCCACTGTCTCCGCTCAGCAGGCTCTGGCCTGCTCCATGTCCCCATGTCCCCTGCTCCACCCTCCCCATCATTGGCGGGTGAGCCTTCAGCCACTCTGTTCTTAACCTCTAAAACTCCATCCCTTAGTCCCTCCGCTTCACCCCCTCCTTAGTGTCCTTCAAGTCGCTGAAGACCATCTTCTTCGATGGCCCCATCGGTCACCCCAAATCCCCTGCTTTCCCTCCACCCTCCCTGACCCCAGCTCCCTTCTGAAACATTGACTGTGGAGCGCCTTGAGACGTCCTCCCAATGTGAAAGGCACTATACAAATATAATTTTGTTGTTGTTACTCATCATGATTACTCATCAATTAAAGTTTTTTTTATTGGAATGTGACTGAAATCCAGTTTCATTGTCAGGTACTTGACACATCATGCCTCATTCACTGAACAACGTCACAAATAAAAGATTGCCAAACATCTTGTTTACAGTATTGCATTGAAATGAGCGAGAATGTCTAACAAAACATTCAGGGTTGGAAATGTTCAGATTCGGTATATTTTTCAATTCATTTCCACAACTTTACATTGAAATAGTAAAGATAAAGCATAGTGCGTTGATTAAATGTTTGGCATTAATAGTAAAGAAAATGCTGTGTTAATAACATTAATTTTTCTCCCATATCTCTAATGACTTTCTAATAATGACTTTGGACATGGTTTTTAAAACTCTGGGACGAGACCCTAGGAGGGGTGTGACAATGGGGTGAGGGGTGCTTGAGGACCTGACTGGTTACAAATTTTTGGTGTGGGCAAACAGACTTATCCTACCCATTAAGATTCATAGATTCATAGAATTTTACGACACAAAAGGAGGCCATTCGGCCCATCTAGTCTGTGCCGGCTCTTTGAAAAGAGCGATTCAATTCCACTGCCCTGCCCACTCCCCATAGCCTAATAGACCTGTTCTCCCTAAATAAAGATCTAATTCCCTTTTAAAAGTTGTTATCGAATCAGCCTCCACCACCTTTTCAGGCAATGCATTCTAGATTCGAACAACTCGCTGAGTGAAAAAATTTCTCCTCAGCTCCCCTCTACTTCGCCTTGAAACTATTTTAAATCTGTGACCACGAGTCACAGATTCGCCCACAAGTGGAAATAGTTTTTCTCTATTTGCCCTATCGAAACCCCTCATGATCTTATAAACCTCTATTAGGTCTCCCCTCAATCTTCTCTGCTCCAGAGAGAATAACCCTAGCTTATCTAGTCTCTCCTCATAGCTGAAGTCCCTCAATCCTGGCACCATCCTAGTAAATCTTCTTTGTACCCTTTCCAATGTCTTCACATCCTTTATGTAGTGTGGTGACCAGAATTGAACACAGTATTCCAGCTGAGGCCTCACCAAAGTTTTATAGAGGTTAGTCAGCACTTCCTGACTTTTGTACTAGATATAGGTGATTCATCAAATGTTCTTTTATGTTCAAGTTTATTCAGGCATAAACTGCTATGCTGCCATTTATGTTGCTATGTGTCTTTAGCAATATGTTAAATTAGTTGAGAACATACATTCTTTGTGGTTTAAACTTAGAAATGTCTTAAATATACAATATGAATTACCTAGATATGCGGGCGGCAAACTTTACCCGGAATATACATTATATATCTTATGCAGCAAACAAATTCTATTTAATGCAAAGAGATGTCTAATCAAGTTATTTTGACGTGAAAGGCGCTCTATAAATGAAATGTTGTTGTTGTTTTTATATGAACTCACTGTTGCCATTTTAACTGCAAAACAAACAAATTTTCAAAGTGGATGTTAAAAAAGTAACAACATTAGTTGAGGTAAAATTTTACTGCAGTATGAATCATATGGTACAATAACACTACAGTTTTATGGCCGAATGCAATCACAAGAGCCTGTTGCTTATGTTAATCATTACTATATATTTTCCATATTACAGTCAAATAAAATTGAACGTATGTATGATACACATATAAGAGCATACTTGAAAGGCAATAACATACCCCAGGGTTCAGATGATGTGAAGCTTGACGAGTTTTTCTAATTTAATTCAGAGCTTGTTGATGTGTTATTTCATATGAATTATGCTCTTAGTTAAATCTGTTTCGCTGCATGTCAGCGCAATCCGAACTCTCAGCCAACCTGTATTTTGTCAGTGAGATTGTTTGCTGTATTTTTGATCAGTTGATGGCATCACAGTGTTTGTAATTGATTGCTGACAGCTATGGCAGCCGAGACAATAAATGGTGGGTTGTACACTGAAATGAAAACTCCTCTCACTGGTCTCTGTGATTTAAGTGCTGCTGGATGCTTACAATGCACCCGTGCGATGGGTGTTATACAAATGTATGTTGCTTTGTTGTAACAGGTGTGCCAAAAAGGTGGAGAATATCTTCCAGTATGATTGCATCAAATCTAAAAGTATATTCTGTTTACTCTACTTTATTTCTTAGTTTCCTCCGAAATTCCACATCAAAATAACTCACTTTGAACTTAGAAATAAAAAAAGAATTTACATTTTTAGAACAGCTTATCGCATGAAAACATCTCAAAGGCTTTTTGCATATGTACTGTCAAGTGTAGTAACTACTTTTGCAGGAAAATGCGACAATCATTCGGCACATTGCAAAGTCTCACAAAGAACCATAAAATGAATCATCAATTGATCTGGAGGATTGTTTGCCAGTCTACAAGGAAAAAGGAAAAAACTATTTTCAAAGCTAACCATGCCATCTTAAACCTAAAAAATATGGACTTGTGACTCTGGTTAACATTTCATGCAAAGTACAACACCTCTGAAACTGCAGACCTCGCTCAATACTGGACAAGAGTATTGGCTTCCACTATGAATCCCTATGTGCTTCCACAAATCTCTGACCCTAGGAAGAGAGTGATACCAAATGAATTAAGTTGACATGATTGCATAGAATTACAAAACAATTACACAACATAGGTCATTCCATCCAACAAGCCCATACAAGCCACCATTCATCCTATTGATGAGGCACGGGAGCAAATAGCAGGGACTCTGGCCACGATCTTTCAATCTTCCTTGGACACAGGGGTCGTGCCAGAGGACTGGATGATAGCTAATGTTACTCCCTTGTATAAAAAGGGGCAGAAGGACAAGCCTGGTAACTACAGACCAGTCAGTCTAACGTCGGTAGTGGGCAAACTTCTAGAGTCCATAATCAGGGACAAGGTAGATCTTCACTTAGAAAGATATAGGCTAATAAAGGACAGTTAACATGGATTTGTTAAAGGCAAATCTTGCCTTACAAATCTGATAGAATTTTTTGATGAGGCAACGGAATGGGTGGATAATGGTAGCGCAGTTGATGTAGTTTACATGGACTTTCAAAAGGCATTTGACAAAGTGCCACATGAGAGACTTATTATGAAATTAAAGGCCCATGGCGTAAAAGGGACAGTGGCAGCGTGGATCCACAACTGGCTGCGAGACAGAAAGCAGAGAGTTGTAGTGAGCAGCTGTTTTTCAGATTGGAGGGAAGTGAGCAGTGGTGTGCCACAGGGATCAGTTTTGGGACCATTGTTGTTTGTAATCTACATCAATGATCTGGACTTGGGTGTACGGAGTACAGTTTCCAAGTTTGCAGATGACACTAAGTTAGGGAGAATAGTAAACAGTGAGGAGGATAGTAGCCATCTGCAAGAGGATATAGACAAATTGGTAAAGTGGGCAGACACATGGCAGATGAAGTTTAATGCAGAGAAGTGTGAGGTGATGCATTTTGGGAGAAGAAATGAAGGGAGGCAATATAGGCTAGATAGTACAATTTTAAATGGTGTAAAGGATCAGAGAGACCTGGGGATTTGTGTTAGTGACTCGTTGAAGGTGGCAGGACAGGTAGACAAGGCTGTTAAGAAGGCATATGGGATACTAGGCTTTATAAATAGGAGTATAGAGTACAAAAGTCAGGAAGTGCTGACTAACCTCTATAGGACTTTGGTGAGGCCTCAGCTGGAATACTGTGTTCAATTCTGGTCACCACACTACAGAAAGGATGTGAAGGCATTGGAAAGGGTACAACAAAGATTTACTAGGATGGTGCCAGGATTGAGGGACTTCAGCTATGAGGAGAGGCTAGATAGGCTAGGGTTATTCTCTCTGGAGCAGAGAAGATTGAGGGGAGACCTAATAGAGGTTTATAAGATCATGAGGGGTTTCGACAGGGCAAATAGAGAAAAACTATTTCCACTCGTGGGTGAATCTGTGACTCGTGGTCACAGATTTAAAATAGTTTCAAGGCAAAGTAGAGGGGAGCTGAGGAGAAATGTTTTCACTCAACGAGTTGTTCGAATCTGGAATGCATTGCCTGAAAAGGTGGTGGAGGCTGATTCGATAACAACTTTTAAAAGGGAATTAGATCTTTATTTAGGGAGAACAGGTCTATTAGGCTATGGGGAGCGGGCAGGGCAGTGGGATTGAATCGCTCTTTTCAAAGAGCCGGCACAGACTAGATGGGCCGAATGGCCTCCTTTTGTGCCGTAAAATTCTATGATTCTATGATTCTATTTCCCTTGCCTACATCCCTTTATTCTTTCTCCTTCATAAATGTACTGTATTAAGATTTTATTTTAAAAGATCAATACTCTTTTGCTTTAACCACAATATCCTGCAGTGACTTTCAAATTCTTGCCACACTGTGTAAATAACATCATCTTAATCTCCCTATTGGATATAATACTGTAGTTATCTTATATTTATGCCACTTTGATTTGGACTTAGCAATAGGTGGAGAAGAATGTTATCATCCACCTTATCAAAACAGTTATCTCAAATCTACAGAGAACAGCTTCAAAGTTTCAGTCAATAAAGGAGATAAATGATATATAGTATTAGGGATATAGCTTTGTGCAGGAAAATTGGTTACAGATTTGCTTATGGGTCATTTTCATTTCATTTTCTTCACCATTAAGTTCACTGATTTTTAGCTTCTCATATTTGTTGGCTTCTCAGAAGCATAAACTACACAATGGTAGTCTAAAATACCTCACAGTATTTCAAATTAGAGTTTGAGTGATTTGAAAACTTCAAGTTTGTAACTAAAACCACAGGATTCACTAACACATTGGCAAACAAATGCCATGCCAAATACTACTCAAGACCTTTTTGCTATCAAATGTTTCTTTGGACTTTTTGGACATTTTTGTGCAATTCTGACCAATTTCAGATCCTTAGTCAGAAACTGTAAATTGCAATTAATGCAGCTGTTCGGTTCTTACGACAGGAATTGTATAGTGTTGTAATGAAATTATTTGAAATGGCATTTCTCACAATCAGCAATTAGGACTATTGTGCTATCATGTGATTATTAATAGCTTTTTTCGCCCCAAAATGTAATGAATAGCTTTTATGCGATTCTTAGAAGATTGCTTCACTTTTTGTAACTTCTTAAATGCACATATATTTGCTATCTCACAGTTTCCTAACAAATCTTTTTCGACATCTAACTCTCAACTCCTTGCTGTGTGTAATATTGTAAATATCTTATCATAGCAGTTACAGATGAGATGTATCTCAATGTTGCATAATACAGGCTCAATTGGATGGACCACAACTTGGATTAATTAGTTGGTCAAGATGGAATATGCATTAAAGTTCATTCAAGATTGATGTCCATGGTGCTGTTATGCTGCACTTTATATCAAAAAATCATTACAATCCTGGTGATAAAGATCATTTTTCTGTTTGCAATCTAGCTGTATACCCGATCAATAATCAGTGATCAACACACTGTGAGCTTTTCTTCAGAGATAATTTATATATATATATATGTGTGTGTGTGTATGTATATATGTGTGTGTATACTATATATATATATATGTTTTTAAGATAGAAAACAAGATGAATAAACTTATGGTTTATTGTGTCAGAAATGTTAATCCAATCGCTTATTTTATTATGTGTACATATATAGCTGCAAACCTACAATCCAACACAGGGGTTAAACTAAAATTATTGCTGTGTGTTTGTTATTCTTGACCTTCCTTTGCCGTGTTTGATTTATGTATATGTTAGCATTTATATAGAGAATAATAGATACCCAGAAGTGGTTACAAGACTATAATCAAATTGAGGGTGGTGCAGAAGATGCTCTAAACCATGTTACTAAAGATCAATCAGTTTATTAATCTAATTTGAACCCTGAGATGAGATTATAGCCTTGAAATCACCCCAGGTCTCTGTTAGTTTTTCATGGATACTGATGAATCCAGTTTGTGCGTTTTATACAATTAAGGATCTAGTAGGTGTTCCATGTTGAATTTCTTATTGAGTTTGTGTTGAAAGATTATCGATTGTGGAATCATTACTGAAATCTTGTCAGGAAATAATTTTCAGTTGGTTAGTCCAACATGCCATAGCTGCTACATATTATAAAATGATAGCCAAGAGAGACTATTGGACTAACCTAATCTTTGCAGATTTAGTAGTGTGAGGTTATATGTTCTAAACAGAGATACTAAATTGTATTCACTGACAAGAACGTGACCTAGATCGAAATAGCCTCTTATCTCTAAAGAAAGTATGTCTGCTTTGCAAGAAGTTACATTAGTGGAGCTGGGGGCAATTGATTTAATCTCTTTGCAACATCACAGATTGAATCAAACCTCCAAAGCAGACTTTTCTAACTCCATAGGGCTTGCTCTACAACTCTTAATTTAATGTAACTGTAAATTATCTGAGACTCAGAGGATCTCGCCCTCAACTCACTCATTGTTAGATTCTTCAAAAGCTCTTTTGTTGAATGTCTCTGTTCACATTACAATGTAGCCACTCAGATGAAGTATACATTTCTCAGTTTGTTAAAAAGTGACTCAAAGCTTCTTTCCATGCAATTGGTTGCCCTTTCCCCTAATCTCCCCCCCCCCCCCCCCACACTCCACCCTGCCTCTCCTAATGGCACTAATGCGCTTTGGGACATCCTCCCGATGTGAAAGGCGCTATATAAGTGCAATTTTGTTGTTGTTATTTTGTTGTAATGCTCTCAGAAATAAAGATTCCATTGGAGCTGGCACCTCTGCATTCCCTTGTACAAGTAGTTATGTATTATTTGTCTAGCAGCACACCCATTCCAGAAGTAATATAATAGTTCCTTAGATTTGATACAAGACTTTATCACATTGAAACATTTCTAAGCTCTTCACTGTGTTGCAGAGAATGATACAACACATAGCAGGCCATTCGACCCAGCCAGTCGATGCCAGTGTTTTCACTCCAATCGACTGTCCCCTCTTATGTCCCCCACTATCGCTTCTCCCCAGCTATGCATCGAGTGTTCTCTTAAGTGTATTGAGCTTTTTGTATCAACCATAGATTTTGGCTGTGAGTTCCATATTCTCATCACCTACTGCTTGAAGATGCCACAACAAAAAAAATTACACCTCAAGCATACTCCATCACACTAAGCCAGTTCGAAACTTTGACATCTCGTTTGACCCTCAACTATTCTTTCTACCCGATACCTGTGCCATGACCTGCTCTGCCTTCCCCAACCTCAGAAACATCACCTGGCTCCACCACTGGTTCACACCGCTAGTCCGCCGAAACTTTCATAGAAGCATTCATAACACCCAGGATTGACAATGCAAACTCCTTGCTAATCGGCTTCCCGAACCCTTCCCTCCACAGGCTGCAACCCATGTGCTCTCCTGCTCGAGGCTCCGTACCTATATCACCCTCACCCTTGCCTGATTCCACTGGCTTCCCAGCAGACAGAGGATACAGTTCAAGATCCTGATCCTTACCTTCAAAGTCCTTCATGGCCTCATTCCTCCCTAACTCTGCAACCTCCTAACCCCCTACTAACCTGCCCGCTCCATCTGCTCAGCAGGCTCTGGCCTGCTTCACTTCCCTACCTCGCCTGAATCACCATTAGCAGGCAGGTCTTCAACCATTCCTTCCCCAACATCTGAAACTCCATCCTGCAGTCCCTCCTCCCCAACCCATCCCTTGCCTCCTTTAAGACCCAGCTCAAGGGCCTCCTCTTTGACTGGACCTTCGATCAACTTCCTTCCCCCCCACCTCCCCAATCTGTACCTCCAGTTCAGATATGAAATACTGTCTTTTCAGCGCCTTGCGAAGTCCTCCAGATGTGAAACAAATGTAATTTTGATGATGAAGTTGTTGTTGTTGCCTTTCACAACTAAAGGATATCATAAGGCATGTAAAGCGGTGGGAGGTGAGAAGGGTGAGGACAGATTAGCAAAAGTATGGTTAAGTGGTAGATTTTAACAAAGGAACTTGAATTAGTTGAGAGAGGCAGCAAGACAGAAGGACGCCAGGTTGACGTTCCAGTGAGAAAAGCAGATTGGGTGAAAGATCATCCACCATTCTGGGTGATGGGGTAGGGGTGAGTAAGCGGTTAAGCAGAGGACATGAAGCACGCTACTGAGTAAAGGGAGTGGCCAGGTCAGTAGTGTCATTGTGGTCTGGATAGTCTGCAGTTTGTGGAGGAAAGTTGGGTAGTGCTTGCCAGTGAATGCTGAGCATTGCTGTAGTCAAGCCTGGATGTGATAAATTAGGGACGTGAACTGAGGGGAGAACAACAAAAAGTCAAGTATAGTGGTTAGCGAGCTTGCCTCGCAAGCAAGAGGACCTGAGTTTGGTTCCCGGGCAGAGCAAAACCTTAGGTAAGTTTACCTTAGAGTAAGTATCCTTACTCCACACACCTAGCAGAAAGTAGGAATCCAATTGTAAGGCAAATGACAGATCGCTTTAGAGGGATAATAATCCTTCAAAAGAAAATTTGGTCACTGAAACCCATGACTGTTTGTGGGACCCTGCTTCCCCCTAACGTGAAAGGCGCTCCCTAAATGTAATTTTTGTTATTGTTATTGTGTGCAATTAGCTACCACATTTCGCTCACAAAATACAGTCAATCCATTTTACAATATATCCTATAAGGTGCTCTGAGAGACATCTCAATGTGCTAATGTTTCATGTCAAATGTAATGATCATTAATATTATGATTATAATTCTTATTGTAACAGGGTAGATTAGATAATAGATATGTGATCAAAAATGCGAATTTTAGCTGGAATCTCCCAGGGAGGAGGGTTAAAATAGAATGTTGCTCTTGACTAATACCTTGTCCATTATCAGCAAGGTAAACATCGATCAGGGATCTAACCTGCAAAATGCTGGTTTCATGTTTGGTGGAATGTCAAGTAATCCCTTACGTACCTACTATGTCACCAGCACTTGCATAACTTTTTATTTCAATTTTTCTGACTTAAAGGAACAACAACAAAAAAAGTAAGTCTTTCATTCAGTAACATTAGCTTCTGAATCAGATTTATTGTAGTATTCAAGATTTGGTGCAGGGAAGGAGAGTCAAAAGCAGTCATTTTGTCATTCTGCAAATCTTCACTCCCATTATCCTACGCCCAGTGATGAGAAGCCAAATGTAACAATCAGGTTGAAAATGTTTCAATTGTAAATTGGAAGTCACTGCGTTAATACCATTTTACAGTTTGTAATTGAAATGAAGTGTTTATCTAAAATATTTACGAAAGGAAATCACGATTTTCCTCCTTGCATCATCACAGATTGACAAGTAGTATTTTAAAACTGATGTTTTGCTTTGAGTTCTATTTGGGTATAAAAAAATCTACAAAATTTTTCAGGAATGCACAACGTTCTTCTGGATCCTTTATTGTTTACTTCAAGCAACATAACATTTGATACCAAGCTGTGGGAACAAACAGGTGAATAATGTGAGTAATAAAGCTGTCAATAATAGCAAGACCAAATGAGGAGACAAGCCAAGAAATGGCAGATGTTTAATGTATAATAATACAAGTTAATGATATTGGAATAAAAAAGCAATAAATATGTGCACAGAATTCAATGGTGTCTATTAGTGGAGGTGGAGAAGGAAAAGTATTTGAGTGAGATTACCAATCATTCACTGACGGTTTCCAATCAATATGAAGAGCTGCCAACAAAGCTAATCAAATACAAGGTTGTGTCTTAAATTTGTTTGGTTATCAGCCAAAATAAATTATTCTATGCTGTGTGCTGCATTAGGAACATTAGAAGAAGGATGAAGTTTGGAAAGGGGTCAGAGAAGAGCAACACAGATTAAACCATGGATGAAAGCTGTAAATTGTGAAGATATTTTAGTGAAAGGTTGAGGTGACATTACCAAGGTTTGAAGAATGGTGAAGGAGGCACCATGCAGGATGTAAGCTGTGAGAGTAGAACTAGATGGTGATTTTAAAAGTTCCAAGCTCAAGTGGAAGTAAAATAATCAAAAGAAAATAAGAATTAGGAGCAGGAGTAGGCCATTCGACACCTCAAGCCTGTCCTGCCATTCAATAAGATCGTGGCTGATCTTCTAACTCCACCTACCGACCTTATCTCCAAATCGCTAAAACCCTTTATCCATAAGAAGTATATGAATCTCAGTCTTGAATATGTTCAAGGACTGAGCGTCTACAGCCTTTTGGGGTAGAGAATTCCATAAATTCACTATCCTCTGAGTGAAGACGTTTTCCCTTAACTCAGTACAAAATGACTGACCTCTAATCTTAAGACTATGATCCCTAGTTATAGTTTCTCTAACCAGATAATTTTACCACCGCAATGGATTTTTGGTGGAGCAAACCTAATAAAAGTAATTATGTTTTCTTGAAGAACTTCTTCAAAAAATTGGATAATTATTTGATTGAGAAAATTCCAAGATTTATATATAGATATGGACTGTGATGAACTTTATGCTTCAAATCACATAATAATCTGTGCTGCTGGGAAGGAGATGGGAGTGTTTCCTATGAAATTAAAGTCACAGTTATATAATGGGTTTGAAAAGATGGAAGAATACTCCAAACTTTTGCTTATTTGCTTATTTGCTTTGGGGATTCAAATTCTATATGTATAAATTTCCTCTTGAATATCTAAAGTCAATGGAATCATGTCCATAATATAAAATAGGTTTTTACCATATCTATACAAACATTGGGTTTGTTGAGTCAATCGGATTCTCCTTTCAATGCTTCATTGTGCTCATGAATTAGTGTCACAAAATATTTCCAATAACCTGATTTAGGCACTGAGTATGATAATAATAATCCTTAATAATGCTTACATTTGATATAGCACTTTTCACATCTTCTAGACATCTCAAAGCACTTTACAGAATATACTGTAAAGTGAATTGACTATATTTGTGGACGAAACGCTGCAGCCATCTGCGCACAGCAGTGTCCCATAAACATTTGTTGATTGAGTGATCAAATTATTATTTTTTAGGATTATTATCAATTAAATTTTGTTGTTGTTGTTGTAGGCATGTGGAGCAAGGAAACTTTCCCACGGTTTCACTCTGCCTGGAATCAAACCCAGGTCTCTCACTTGTGAGGCGAGTGCTCTAACTATTGAGCTACAGAACTCCACTGATGCGAAAAGAACTGCAAACAAAACTATTTACTTAGGAAAATGGCAATATCATTCTAACTTGATTTTATGACGTGAAAAATTGAACGAGACACCTTTTGACATTCACTCCCTTTGTTTAATGAATGGCCCAGTTCACTATGGACTCCAGTAGGAGACTTTGGAATACATGGGACGCAGGATATCCTCCCATTCCACAAGCCTTAACATCAAAGTGTGTGTGAAATATGGTATGAGAAGAAATTATTCAGCCTGATTATACCGTTTAACTGTCAAGATTGAGCAAGAAGCAAAAGCAGCCAATGTAGCTGATGTACAGACAGAGGTGCCTCAATCAATCATGTTCTTCTGATTATGAATCAAGCCAGTGTATGGTGGGGTTATTTTTGATGACTGAAGTGAATCTTACATCAACATTAGGATGCTACCATACAGCCATCATTAGAGCAGTTATTCATAGTTCTCCAGAATCAGAGAAGCAGAGCTCCACTTATGTATGTGCAACTGTGCAGCATACAACTGCACTCATCTTTCTGTAAATATGCGATTGAAATTTCCGGAATTAGAAATACGTTTGCAGTAAAGTGAGCTTGTATCTGCCATTAGAGACTTGAAATAATTTCAGTGGACTGATTGAGATATAAATTGCACAACTCACACAGGGTTTTGGAAGTCATGTATTTCAGATGTATCATATGTGACCTGTGGACATTAGGCTGATCTCAGTTATAACTTCTATGACATTGATTTAAAAATGAAGATCAGCTACTACGCATAGAATCATAGAATCTTATGGCATAAAAGGAGGCCATTTGGCCCTTTGAGTCTATGCCGGCTCTTTGAAAAGAGCAATTGAATATCTAGCTCTCTTTTAAAAGTTGTTATTGAATCGACCTCCACCACCTTTTCAGGCATTAAGGATTCAGGCATCCTTTTGCAAATCTTATAATTTAGACTCCACTGAGTACTTACTAAACTTCAAGTTTAAGTTGTTTGTAAGGTCTATAAAGATTTGTTTTCTAACTGAAGGGAATGGCCAGAGCAGTAGGGTCACAGGAAGTTACCAAGATAATATGAGTCAAGGATTTGAAGTGAGTAGGACTGTTTTCTAATTTAACCACTGCAGCTAGTGGAGCTGAATGAGGGTGCGGAGATCGCTTGTGGAAGCTGGTTTGGGACAGGGCATGGGATACAGAGTTCTGGGTGGTCTGCGATTGGTATAGGAAGGAAGAAGCAAGGGAGTCTGGTGAGCTGGGTATTGGAATAGTTGAACCTGGAAGTGATGAAATGGTGGATAGGGTTAATAGTAGCCTAGGGAAACAGCTATTGGTGAGGATGGATAATATTGTAGAGGTGAGGGAAAGCAAAGTGGGTGTTGAAGGACAAACTCCTTTTCGCCACCTTTAACCCTTCCAACTATGGACTTGCCAAGTTCAAGCTTCCAATAAATTGTGTGAAATGCTTTGAGATGTCTTCCTGACTTGAAATACTCTGTATGAATTAAAATGGTTGCTGTTTGAGGTGATCATCGGTGTCTCACTTTCAATGTTAATCTCATGTTGATAAAGCATAGTGACTTTTCTTCCATTGGTTAGAAATACCCAGACACCTGTGTCTTGGCATCTACTGTTAAAGAACTTCAAAGTGGCATTTGTGAATTCCTTTTGATATAAAGAGAGATTTGTGCTTAGTGCCTTTAAGGCAGTAATCCAATTGAGTAGTTCAGATGCCATAAAGTGGAGGAGTGGAGATGAAGCAATTTATGGTTTTCTTCTGAATTCCAAAATTGGATTAGTGTCTTTAATTCACCATTCCACTAAGGAGGGATTATATATATATATCTATATATTAAAAAAACTGAGAAAGGTATTCCTGTTAAACAGGTTTGCTATGGATTCCACAGTTGTGCTCCTGGTGCCTCAGGAATTAAGTCAAGTTAATTAATAGATAGCTTGATGACCTTTCTTATTTGCGTCAATATGTTTTCCTGACTTTTAATGAAGATTTCTCTGTTTCCTTTGATGTAGATTATAAATGGATTTAATTGCAATTTTAGTTTCTTAATACCATTGCTGGAGTCTGATTTCTTTGATGTACTAGTAACTGCTCTTTTGAAGATAAAAAGAGTTCCACATAATGTCAGAGCAGTTTTGTGAAGAATTATAATTTGGAATAATATGTTTCAGGAAAAAATCATGACCCACAATATATTATGAATTATTTAGGAATGTTAAAACGGGAAGATGATAATAGTGTGAAAGGTGATTGGTGTTTTAAAATACTGTACTGCATAATATGATGACTTTGGAATCTTACACAATAGCCTGCTGAAATAGAGCTGCTGTAATGAACAAGCTTTTTTTGAAGATTGCTTTGAAACAGTTTGAATTCAGCTGATGGATAGATCTCTTTTTACACAAAGAAAAAATGCCATACGAAATTACAAATACAAATGTCGATAATTGCATTCCTCAACATAATCCCTTTGTATTGAATGACCCCATTTAAGAATATCGCAATGCATTCAAATACTGAGCTTTATTTAATCGGTCACATTCTTACAAAATAGCCTTCAATAAAGACCCTTGAGAAACCTTAATATATATACAGTACTTCTCATCTTGAGGGAGAGTAGTAAGACCGTGCGGTGTTTGAAGTAAATTGATGAATGTGATGCTGCATTACATTTTCCAAGTAAGGAGAATTAGGTGTATATGAAATCATGCCAGCCTGTGGTGAAAACTTTTAAAGTTATTAAAATATAAGGGCTCTGAATGGCTTTTTATTGCTCTTTAAAATACTCAAGAGTAAACTCATTAGACTATCCTGTAGCTCAGTGGTTAGAGCACTTGCCTTACAAGCGTGAGACCTGTGTTCAAATCCAGGCAGATCAGGGCGAAACCTTGGGCACATTTCCTTACTCGATAAACTTCATAATAATCCCTAAAAAAAATAATAAAATTGGTCAATCCACGACTGTTTGTAGGACACTGCTGTGTGCAATTGGCTGCCACATTTCGCCCACGAGCAAACAGTCAATTCACTTTACAGTATATTCTGTGAAGTGCTTTGAGACATGTAGAAGACGTGAAAAGCACTATATCAAATGCAAGGAATATTATTATATTATAAAAGATTTACCCCTACTTTTGTTTTTGTTAAGTTTGCAAGTCAGTGTAGCTTCAGCATATTGGAGTTATACCACATCTAATATGAAGTAGAAGTTACCAGAAACTACTTATTCAAACAATTCTCATGTCTTGATCATACAATATAGCTTTTGAAGTTATCCATTGAAGTAAATTCATGTTGCATAAACTGAAGAGATAGCCTACTGTTGTACTTTCCATTAGCTGTAATATAGCTACAGTAGCTTGTTTGCATGAGATGCAAAACCAACTTTGAGGCGTTCTTAATTATGTACAGTATTTAGTAAACAATGAAATAGGCACAGGTCACAAATTAAATTTCACTTTTGATAAGTACTTTCTTCACATTCTTTCATTTTACAAGTACTATTCAACCAAAGGGAACGAGAGTTGGTACATTTGTGCTATCCTGTGGACTTACACTAATAGACTTGCGATCGATTCAAGACAAACAAATGCTACTGCTACTACTCTCAAAAGCCATTAACCTTCACTGAACCTAATAAATGATATAACAGATGAAGGGTATGCTGACTTATACCTCTATCCTTTGAGACATCTCTTACGCTAGCCTCCACTGATCTGGAATGATACACAATAGAAAGAATATTATTCCTCACTTTATTGCATTGATAAAAATGTTTGGTTTCCAGTTATTTCTCTTTAATTTTAAAGGTCTATTTCCACCCCAAAATTGCTAAAAAGCACAAAGTATATGTGATATTTAAGTAGCATTTGATGTAAAAAGATTGACTGCCTATTGAAGTCATCAGCTTCTGCTATAGAGTGTTTAGTTTCACCCATTTTGTTTCAGTTCCTAATCACCAGAGGCAACAAATTAAATAAACATTTCCCAAGGCTAATTAAAAATTTGCTGCATACAATATTCCAATCTTAAAAGTCTTATCTTACCCAGGTTATTCAAAATTCCGACACCTGCATTCTCACCTGAACCAAACTTCACTCCCCGATTACCCCAGTCCTTGCCAGACTTCACTGACTCCCTGTCTCGGAGCAGATCAATTTCAAATCCCTTCACTCCTATGCATCTCTCTCTGACCTCCTCTCCCCTCACAAGAGTAGTTGTTGCCTTCACTCCACCTGGTCTGGCCTCCTCCTTGTCCCCCGAATGCTCCATTCCACCGTTAGCGGCCGTGCCTTCAGCCACTACTCCACGAAGTTCTGGAACTCCCTTCCTCACTCCTTTTGCCTCGCCCCCTCCTTTCCTATTTTCAGGTCGCACCTAAAGACTTTTCTTTTCGACCGCTCTTTCGGTCACCTTTTTCCCCCCTCTCACTGGCTTGGACAGATTGATAGGGGTTCAGTAAGGTCAGAGAGGTAGGAGGGTGCAAAGCCGTGGAGGGCCTTGAATGTGAGGATGAGGATTTTTAATTCTATCATCTGAAGGTTGGGGAGCCAGTGGAGCCAGATGAAGATTGGGGTGATGAGGACACAGAGACTAGTGTGGGAGAGGACAGTAGCTGCAGAATTTTGGATGATCTGCAGCTTCTAGAGGGAAGAGCTGGAGAGGCCGACAAGGACGGAGTTTCAGTAATCAAGCCTTGAGGTGACAAATGCTCATCTTTGAGACATCAGATCCTGTAGCTCAGTGGTTGAAGCACTCGCCTTGCAAGTGAGAGACCATGATTCGATCCGCAACAAGGTGAAATCTTGGGCAAAGTTCCTTACTCCATACAGCTGATAATAATCCTTCAGGGAATAAAAAAACAATAATAATTCACATTGCAGAATATTCTGCGAAGCACTTTGAGATAAATAATAATAATAGTCCTTCTCTTTGATATAGCATTTTTCATGTCTTCTAGACATCTGAAAGTGCTAGAAGACATGAAAAATGCTACATCACATGCAAGGATTTTTATTATTATTTATCTCAAGGCACTTTACTAAATATACCGGAAAGTGAATTGACTGTATATTTTGTGGGCAAAATGTGGCAGCCAATTGTACACAATAGTGTCCCACAAACAGTTGTGGATTGAGTGACCAAATTATTATTAATATTTGTTAAAGGAATTATTACTCTCGGAAAAGCGATCCGTCAATTGACTAACAACTGGGTTCTGACTTACTGCTGGATAAACAGAAGTGTAAGGAATAAGGAAACTTGCCCAATGTTTACCCATAGAGGATTCCTAAAAAAGCAAACTTTGAATGCAAACTTGCTAATTTTTCAAACACTCATCTCAATTGAAATGTATGAATTCCTTCCAGCTATGGCATTTTCTTCTACATATGGCTTGTGTTTGTTTTCTCTCACATTGATATTGTTCCAGAGCTTGGGAATGTTAAATAGGCATTATCTCCTTTTGTTTGTGTTTTCACAAATAAGTGATAAAAGTGTTCCCAGCAGGGCTTAAGGTAGTAGAACGACCTATCTGATACCAGAGGCTCTCATCAACTCAGACTCACTTGCATCCCTCATGTGCTGTCAGTCCCATTGATGGCTTTTAGTGCAAATTGGCAAAATGTCTCCCATAACTTGCATCCCTGCAGAGAGATCCCAAATGTTACTGTATCAGCCGTCAGTCACGCAGGGTGACAAAAAGGAGCAAACGTCAAATGCTGACACTCCAATAAAAAGTACGAATAAATAACAGTTCATCACAATGTTTCTGTGCACAAATCCCAACTGGGAGATGACAAAGTAAACTTAAAAGCCAAAACATTTAATTATCATGTGAAACAACATGAGATAAGTTTTAAAAAGTAAAATACATCATCCATTCCATCATATTTAATTGTACATAAACTACTTACTTTCATTCTAAAATTACTTGACAACCAGTGTTTGTGTTGTGCTGCATAATGCCTCTTGAAAGTGCTCCTGCTTTGTTGCCTGCTGGCCATGAAAGGGTTTAGTAACAATCATTTGACACGGTGGGGTATGTCAGCACTTAGCAATTTGCTGCCTTCCTTCAGTTTTGTGACAGATGGTTAACACCCCCACCCCTCACACACTCATACATCGCAGCAGTGACCACCCGGCTTAATGAAAACCTTTCCCAGCCCTCATCGGAACCCCCCCGCCCCTCCCCCCACCCCCCTCTCTGTTAACTGGAAAATGGTCTGAGGCAAAAAGTGGACAAATATGATGAGACAGTATAATGTCACTGAGAAACTATATTTCAGAGAGAATTGTGTTGCCTTGGCCACACAATAATGTGATCTAAATGTATCCTAATACAGTACTTGGAAGAGGAAAATCTTTTTTTAGTGAAATTAATGTCAATTTTGTTTAGTTTAGTTAGAAATTCAAATTCTGTGTAAACAAAGAGGCAGGAATTAAGAAGAGCTGTGTCCAGCTTAATGAAGCATCATAATGTGGTATTTTATAGTTCAGTATGCATTTTTTAATAAAATAATGATTTGAAATATAATTTATGTGTTGAACCCTTCCAAGCACAGCTTTACTCAGAAACCAAAAGGAAAGTGTGGTTCTTTTGCTGTCCCTGTACAATTCTACGAAAAACTGGGCTCAATTTTAATCAAATTTTACCATGGAACATTAAGCACTTAAATCCAACTAAAGTCTAGCATTAAAAAGTGTAATATACGTTTTATTGTCTGTTCAGCAGCAATAAGATTTCAATAGCTGATCAAGTTACATTGTCCATTTTAGTGATAGAAAGCAACCCAATACGTTTATGGCTAACATATATTTCAAAAGCCTGCCTTGAAAATAACTGACACACAATTAATAATTCTTGCAATTTGATATAGCACCTTATCATGGAGATGTCTCAAAGTACTCCACAGAATATACTGTAAAGTGAATTTACTTTATCTTTGTGGGAAAAATGCATTTTATTGTTTAAAGATTGTCTAAATGATATACTATTTTAATGATTTGCTTATGAACTGGGTCAATATAAAAATACAGCCACAATTTTTTCAGGAATTCTTCTTCTATATGCCTCCATTACAAAATAATTAAAAAATTAAGTGCCTGCCCCATTTCGACGGTTTACTGTGGTGATTGTCTGTAAGTGTCTCTCTCCTTCTTTGTTTCTGAGTGTCTCTATGTGAATGTGTTTCTCTGCCCAACTGATCGGCTCGCACCAGCGCCTTCTTGTACCAGGCACTGGCTGCATCAACCTTCATGATTGCACACTCAACCTCACCAAGCCAGTCAGGAACCTAGATGTCTTGTTCGACCCTCAACTGCCTTTCCTCCCCCACATCCAAGCCATGACCCGCTCTGCTTTTCCCCACCTCCGCAACATTTCCCGACTCCGCCACTACTTCACCCCCAAAGCCACTGAAACTCTCATCCACGCCTTCATTTTATCCTGGCTCGATTATGCTGCCTCGATCCCATTCCACAACCTGCTGCATTAATCCCATCCCCACTAATCTACTGCTCACCCAGCTCCCCCTCCTCTGCCCACTGCTGGCTGATATCATCAACCAGTCCCTCTCCACCGAGATCAGTCCCTGCCCCACTCAAAACTGCTGTTATCACCCCACTTCTTAAAAAACCCTCCCTGGATCCCTCATACCCCAGCCACTACAGCCCTATTTCTAACCTGCCCTTCCTTTCAAAAGCACTGGAACGCATTTTTGCACACCAACTCCGCGCACACTTCTCCTCCCACTCCCTCTTCGAACCCCTCCAGTCCGGTTTCCGTCCTGCCCACAGTACAGAGACTGTGCTTGTGAAAGTGACAAACGACGTCCTCTCTATCTGCGACCAGGGCTCGCTCTGCCTCCTTATCCTCCTGGACCTGTCCGCTGCATTCAACACAGTCGACCACACCATCCTCCTCCACTGCCTGTCCTCCAACATCCACCTCAGTGGGACCGCACTCGCCTGGTTCGAGTCCTACCTCACAAACCGCCAGCAGTACATCTCCACAAACGGTTTTTCCTCCCACACTCACCCAGTTACCTGTGGGGTACCCCAGGGATCCATCCTTGGCCCCCTCCTTTTCCTCATCTATACGCTCCCTCATGGGGATGTGACCCACAGACATGGGGCACACTTCCACATGTATGCGGATGACACCCAACTCTATTTCTCCCTTCCCTTTGTGACCCCCAGTCTCCTGATGTTCTGTCAGTCTGCCTGTCAGACATCAGAAGCTGAATGAACGCAAATTTCTTGCAGCTGAACTTCGACAAGACGGAGGCCATACTCCTTGGCTCTCGTCAACATCTCCATTCACAAGGTTCTCACCTCCTCCACCTTCCTGGCCTGCCCCTAAAACTCTCCGAACCTGTGCACAACCTAGGCGTCAGGTTCGACCCCCAACTGTCCTTCCTCCCCCACATCCAGTCCCTTACCAGCACTGCCTTCTACCACCTCCCACGGATCGCCCGTCTCTGTCAATACCTCACCACAAAAGCCGCTGAAACCTTGGTCCATGCCTTTGTCACCTCTCGGCTGGACTATTGCAAAACCCTCCTCTCCGATCTCCCCTCCACCACAATCCACAAAATCCAGCAAATCCCAAACTCTGCTGCCCACATACTGACCCGCTCCAAGCTTCGCTCCCCCATCACCCCAGTCTTTGCCAGACTTCACTGGCTCCCTATCCCAGAGAGGATCGACTTCAAGATCCTCACCCTTGTTTTCAAATCCCTCCACTCCTCTGCATCCCCCTATCTCTCTGATCTCCTCTCTCCCCAAACCAGCACCCACTGTCTTCGTTCCTCTGGTTCTGGCCTCCTCCATGTCCCCCGAATCTTCCGCTCCACCCTCAGCGGCCGTGCCTTCAACCACTATGCCCTGAGGCTCTGGAATTCCCTTTCTCACTCCCTTCGCCTCGCCCCCTCTCTTCCCAGTTTCACCTTTCTCTTCGACTATGCTTTTGGTCACCTTTCTACCCCTGCCCCTGGCTCGGGATCCGCTATTGTAAAGTGCTCTGCGACGCCGTCCGGCATGGAGGGTGCTATATAAATCAAAGTTGTTGTTGTTGTTATGCAAATGCCCTGCTGGGTGGCCTTCCCAATGCCTCCCTCCACAGGCTGCATGTAATCCAGAACTCTGTGGCCTGTGTCATTTATAGTTCCAAACTTCGCGATACTATCTCCCGCATCCTTGCCCGACTCCATTGGCTCCCCATCATCCAGACGATCCAATTCAAGATCCTGGTCCTCACATTTAAAGCCCTCTACAACCTCGCCCCACCCTACATTCATGACCTCCGATCCCCTTACCAACCTGCCCACCCCCTCGGCTCAGCAGGGTCTGGCCTGCTCCATGCCCCCAATCCCCGCCCAAACATTGCAGGTCAGCCTTCAACCACTCTCTCCCCAACCTCTGCAACTCCATCCCAAAGTCCCTCCACCTTGCCCCCTTCCTGGCTTCCTTCAAGTCTCGCCTCAAGACTCTTCTTTTCTATGGATCCATTGGCAACTTTGTATCCCCCTCTTCCCTCCACCCCTCCCCCATCCCCAACCCCCCCGTCCTCAGCTCTGGTCTGGAAGCAGTAATTGTTTAGTGACTTGAGACGTCTTCCTGACATGAAAGGCGCTATACAAATGTAATTTTGTTGTTGGTGTTGTTGTGAGTGTCAGTGTGAGTATGTCTGTATGAGTCTCTTTATTTGCATGTGCTTGTGAGTGTCTGTGTGAGTGTGCCTCTCTCTTTTGTATTCATGTCTGTCTGTGAGTGTCTCTGTGTAAGTGTGTCTGTGTCTCTCTCTCCCCGCTGTATTTGTGCGTTTATCAGTATCTCTGTGTCTGTACTTTGTCAAACCCTGAGAGGCAGCAGGTGGTGAGTTCCTGTAGCCCCACAGTCAGGGCACTGGTCCCGAGTGTCTGATTAATTTTTGGTGGTTCTCCAGGCCCTTCAAGCTTTGATGGTATCGAACCACCACCATCCCCAGCTCCCCTCTTGGCTACCAAGTTTACCAGCTTCACCATACATAGGATCCAGCTGATCCAAAACTCAACTACCAGGAAACTCACCTGTAAACTATGTAACCTGATCACACGAGTTCTAGCCAAACTGTGCTGGCTCCCCATCACTGAATGAATCGATTTCAAGATCCTGACACTAATTTTCAAACCCCATCATGCCCTGGCACCTCCCTAACCCTCTGACCTGCTTTGGCCCCAACCCTCAACCCACTACTTGTGCCTTGTACCCTCCGTTCCATCATTGGTGGCTACGTTTTTAAGTCACTATCCCTTTTAATCTCTGGAACTCTCTTCCTCAATCCCTCCGCCTTCCTTTCCCACCTTCATGTCACACCTGAAGATCTTCTGATTCGACTGTGCCTAAAGTCAACTCCCCGTCGCCCCAGCTCGGGGTCATGCTCCGCTATTGTCAAGCACTCTAGGACGCTACCCTGCAGGAGTCGCTATATAATTGCAAGCTGTTGTTCTTTTAATATATGTTGTTTCCGAATGTTTTGCTTTTATCAATAAGGTGAAAAAAAATTTGCTCAGCAGTAAAATTAACCTCAATGGCACCAATCAACCGTCGGAATTTTCTGCAAAGCCTGCCAAATTTCCCCACAATTTTTGGCAAATATTTCCGCGCTTTTGTGTTGGCCCAGCTCATGAGCCCGTACTTGTTTCCTTGAAAACCAAACAATTTGCTAAATGTGTGTCACACACTGAAAAATACCTTCAAGTGTTAGAAGCGGTTTGTTGAATTGAATTTGGGGGCAAAATTGATCACAAGCTCTTCACTCTGAAATTCACCTTAATTTCAGTAGAGAGTTAATGAAGGTGAAAGACTAACACCCAACCTGCCAATACAATGCTTTCAGCTTCCTTGAAACTGGAATGATCAGATTTTGCTCAGAACTGCAATTACTTTCCGTTTCCTCAGTATAAATGACTTTAGGTTCTCCTGACGATATTTCTCCATTTGCCCATCTACACTGGGAACGAAATACTGCAGGATATTCTGTTAAAAAAAACGAAGAGTATCAATTATTTTTACAGTGAAATGGTCTCAAATGGGTTGGTTTGTTTTGCAATTCGGGTTAATGTAACTTAACTTTGCTGGCAAACGGATACAGGCACGGTGATCGTTAAAATAATATTTAAACAACAGGGGATTAACTTTATAATGCTTCAAGTGGCTGAGCATCCTGAGGATCGGTGGCGGTGGCGTTGGGGGGGAGGAGAGGGGGGTGGGGAGTAAATCAGAAAGAACGAAGAAATTCGACATGTCAACAAACTTACCGCAACAAATTCAAAGGGGAAAAAAAACACCATTTGCTTAAATGTTTCACACCCAACAGGCGGTGGGTTGGTTGGTTGGTTGGATGGCGCTGAACGCTGGTTGCAAATGGTGCAAGACACACACACACACACATACACACACACAAAAAAGAACATTTGTTCGGCTTTGATTGGGTCAGGACTTGGTCTTATTTGCATGGAATCGACCATAAAACTCCCAATGAGTCACTGACCGCCGCAGCCCCGGGAGACAAGAGGACGCTGTCGACTGTCCCGGACGCGCCTGTTGCATTCCCAGGATTTCAACACCAGCTTCAACTCTCTCTCTCTCTCTCTCGGAGAAACAAGTTCCCGGGAGGAGACCCAGCGCAATGTCAGACGGCAGATTCCCACCCAAGGTGCCGGCCGCTCCTGGCCGCCTTCCCTGCTCCCGGCTCCGCTGCCTCTTCCTGCTGTTGTCCGTCATGTCCCCGACAAATGGCAACACCTTGAAGTATTCCATCTACGAGGAGGAGATCCCGGGAACCGTCATCGGAAACCTGGCCGAGGACGCGCAGATCGGGGCAGAGGATGATCCGCAGAGCGGGTTCCGGCTGATGTCGAAGCTCAACTCGTCTCTGATCCGAGTTGGAGAGAGTGAGGGGCGGCTGAGCATCGGGAGCCGTATCGACCGCGAGCAGCTTTGTCGGCAAACCTCGCCTTGTCTGATCGCCTTCGATGTGGTCAACTTTTCCAGAGAGAAGTTCAAACTCATCCACGTGGAGATTGAAGTCAGAGACATCAACGACAACTCGCCCGAGTTCCCCAACCCCGAGATGTTTGTGGAGATCTCCGAGAGCTCAGCCCTGGGCACACGGATCCCTCTGGAGGTCGCCGTGGACGCCGACGTCGGCGAGAATTACCTGCAAAACTACTCCGTTTCTGCCAACGGCCACTTCAGGCTCGAGGTGCAAACCAGGAGCGAGGGCGGCACGGGTGCCGAGTTGGTGCTGATCAAACAGCTGGACCGGGAAAGTCTGTCGGAGCTGACGTTAGAGCTGTCGGCACAGGACGGGGGGCAGCCCCCGGGGGTGGGGAGAGCTCAGGTCCATGTCCAGGTCCTGGACTGGAATGACAACAGCCCCGAGTTTGTGCAGAAATCCTTCCTGGTGGAGCTGAAGGAAGACGCTCCCGTGGGTTTCCTGTTGGTCCAGCTGGAGGCCGTGGACCCCGACCTGGGGCTGAGCGGCCAGGTGGTCTATGGCTTCAGTTCTCACCTCTCGCCTGAGGTGCGACAACTCTTTGCCGTCGATGCCACGTCTGGCCGGTTGACCCTGGAGGGAGCCGTCGACTACGAAAGCAGAACAAGTTACCAGTTGGACGTGCGAGCTCGGGATCTGGGTCCCAACTCCATCCCCGCCAACTGCAAAGTCACCGTCAACATCCTGGATGTCAACGATAACGCCCCGGAGATCGCCATCACCCCCATGACCTCGGTCAGCTCCGGAGTCGCCTACATCACCGAGGCCGCCGCCAAAGACAGCTTCGTGGCGCTGATCAGCACCTCGGACAGGGACTCGGGCTCCAATGGCCAAGTGTCTTGTACTCTGTATGGACACGATCACTTCAAGCTGCAGCAAGCCTATGCCAACAGCTACATGATCGTCACCACCGCGGCTCTGGACCGCGAGAGGATCTGGGAATACAACCTGACTGTGGTGGCCGAGGACCTGGGCTCTCCTCCCTACAAGAGCATCAGACAGTACAGCATCCGCCTGAGCGACGAGAACGACAACGCTCCCTCTTTCTCCAAAGCCGTCTATCAGGTCTCCATCCTGGAGAACAACGCCCCGGGGGCTTACATCACCACCGTGGTGGCCCGCGATCCCGACCTGGGAGCCAACGGGCAGGTCGGGTACCGGCTGGTGGAGGCTCAGGTCCTGGGCGTCCCCGTCTCCGCTCTGGTGTCCGTGGACCCGGCCACCGGGGCCCTGTACGCGCTGCGCTCCCTGGACCGGGAGCGTCTGGAGGAGATGGAACTGCGGCTGGAGGCCAGTGATGGCGGCTCCCCACAGCTCAGCAGCTCAGCTCTCATCCAGCTCAGGGTCGCCGATCAAAACGATAACCCTCCGGTCATCACCCACCCCGTCCCCAGCAACCGTACAGCCACCGTGCTGCTGCCCAGCAACGCACCGTCCGGTTACCTGGCAACGCGCATCCGAGCGCGGGACGCTGACGAGGGGATGAATTCTCAGCTGACGTACGGCCTCCTGCGGGGGGAGCCCCCGGGGTTCTTCGCTGCCAACAGAGTGACGGGGGAGATCTTCCTCAACAGGCTCCTCAGCAGAGACACGCCAACCGCCCTCAAGATCATCGTGGCTGTTCACGACAACGGCCGACCGTCCCTGTCCTCCACAGTCACCGTCAGCTTTGTTGTGAGGCCGCCAACATCTCCTGGCAGCCAAGAGCTGGTCATCCACAGCTCAGCTCAAATGCAGCGCCCCTGGGACATCTCCTCCATCATCATCATGGTCCTCGGCGGAGGCTGCGTAGTGTTAATAATGGCAATTATTGGAGTGGCAGCAACTTGCCATAAAAGTACTAAGGCAGGCAAATATAGTGATAATTCATTTGGGACTAAATGTCACATTTCTCAGCTGGAAGCAAGACAACACCAAGATGACAGGCTGATGAAAAGCAGTGAACCAGACCGTCTGAACATTGTTGATATGCAGCCAAATTCATCTTGTGAATTATCTTTGACAAATGAATCAAAGGATCATGAAAGTGATGTAGTTGTAAGCTCAATAGGGGAAGAAGAGGGTGTTTATCTACTGGAAGTAGATCATAAGGTCTCAAGCACAAATGTGGAGGTAATTAGAACTTATACAATACCTTTGAAATTAGAAAGTTTAACATTTAATTATCCTACCCTTATATTGAGTTTTTCATGTATGTATTGACACAAGTGGGCATTTCAATCATAAATCAATAATTTGCACAATGATGGAACAAAGTGTGATCACAGAGTTTACTGTAAGTTTTAGTTTCTATTTTGCTGCAATAATTCTGTTAGTTATGGAGCAATACATTTTGCTTGTCAGCATTTTATATTCTTTTGTTTTTATATTACAAAAGTGGTGGCATTACTCTTTGTGTGTCTTCAGAAGTGTAGTGCTTTCCACAGATAGCACGTCCTTGTTCTGTTAAAGTGCAGCCATATTTGAGAAGGAAAGAATACAAAGCAACATGTTTGTGACAATAATGTCAGATGGAAGCAAAGCTTTGATGTTTTCATGCAGTGAGGACATTTATCATCGCCAGCTACAGTATTATGTTTTTAGAAAACAGTAGTTTAAAAACTTCTTTCACTTGTGTAAAACTGTGTGTACCATTCTGACATTCTCTTCTGTATTCAGGTCATCTCCAAAATTTGTATTCCCTGGGCTCTGACTTAAACTACCATATTGTGATTGCAGTGCAGTATGTTTCAAAGTACTGGAGATTACTCTTTGTTCTGCAGCTTGTTTTATATATTTTGGATAAATGTCCACACTATTGCGTAAAGCTCATGAAGGACTAGACAGAAATACATTGTATTACAATGGAAAGATGTCTAACAGTTATGGTTTTCAGTTTCCTTGTTTTAATTATTTTCTTTGTGTTTTAGAACATTTTACCAGTATCTACTCTTAATCATGGAACGTTCCATAAAGTTTCAGTCCAACAAGACAGAGGGTAAGTGACAATTTTCATAGTCAATCCCTGTGTTTGCATTTAAAATCTAAATCATAGTCATCAAAGTAAAAACTACAATTTTAAACCATTCACTGGTCTGTTAATATCATGCAGGCATTTATTGTCACAATTCATTTTTCTGTATAAAACAAATGTTTATTTTTCCCCATTGCAACAGCTTTTTACAGCCAGTTCAAGATGGATTTAGTGGAAAGGACAGTGGAAAAGGGGACAGTGACTTCAATGACAGTGATTCTGATATAAGTAGTGATGGAATAAGACAAGGAAACGTGCCATTGGATCAAAGACAGAATGGTAACGTAACACGATGAATCATTAAATACACACTGCCTTAAGCTTGCAACTGTAGTGCTTTAGTTTATTGGAATGAGTTATATTAATGTACAATTTGAAACAGAGATCCTTTTATGAAAAAAGTTAACCTAAATCTTGAAAGGAATAAAATGTATCAGCTAAATGTGTTAACTTGTAGGTTTATTTGTGAATAATATTTTTTTGCAGATATAAATTCAAGCAAAATTCTTAATAGAATACCAGTTATGATTAACATTTGAAGTCATAAGTAACTGGTATTTCTCTTTTCCATTTTAGGTCCATTACCGTGTGTTGAGGAAAACCAAATGCTTGGTTCTCATCCAGAACCATACTACAGGCTGGCGTCTCAGGGTACAGATATTAGTAAACTCCCTCCGCAGTTGAAACAGAGCTATATGATTGCTTATTCAACAGTACCTACTACCCTCCTGCACTCTACATGTGTTAAAACCACTTCACTTCCTCACGATTGTCCAATAAATTACACATGTCAACATGGACACTTACCAAAATCAGGAGGACTGCAGATTTCTCAAAGGGTTTTGCCCAGAAAATCTGGAAGAACAATGATTTTTCCCCATCCACCAGAAGTGAGACACAGTGAACTGACTGAAATTAATTCAACTGTACATACTGTACCAGGATCTAGATGCCACGAGAACTTTGTCAAAAGAACAATCTCAGAGGTGGCTACTTCTTTTTAATCAGCGGAAAGAAGAACAGTCCTTTTGTCTATTAATTATGTTTTGACCAAAGATTCTGTTTCAGAACCATTAACCTACATGTGCAATGTGATTGATTATATGCATCTATATTTCAAACCTAAGACCTAGGAAATTCTGTTGTAAATCATTCTGTAGTGTTTCCAGATTTTAGTCACTTAAGTGATCAGTTTCAAATTAACTTAAGCAGATCTATTTTAATGTACACAATGCAAACTATGAAATACAGTAATTTTATAGTAGGGATGAATACATTTAACAAATAGATGGGAAAAGACTGGTATTGAACAAGGTACACTTTGTGACTTCTGGATGGTTACTGTGACTCATAACCAGTTTAAAAAATTAGTAAGTGTAAATTTAAAAAAATTTAGAGTAATAAGATTAATTATTCCACTTAACCTGATCTACTTAACCTGATATTTTATTTGAATTTGTAGTTCTCTGTTGGCTCGGCCTTGGGTTCCGCTATTGTGAAACGCTCCAAGATGCCATCTGGTGTGGAGGATGCTATATAAATCCAAGTTGTTTTTGTTGTTGAATACTTCTGTTTTAATTGCTTAGAGGAAAAAATATAATTTGGTTAACCAAATTGTTTGATGATAGGGTATTTATCATGTGTTGTTTAATTTACGGTTTATTGTGTGCATGTCAGTATACCAAATTTTAGTGACGTGTGCCTGTAATGGGAGGATTATATTCAATCACTGCTTCAGGTCAGAGTATAATCTCCCTGTGTGCTGTAAAGTGAGTAACGTATTTCTAAATTTCAACAAGTCACAAAAAGCCATTCAAAAATGAGCAGAAGGTCAGTTCTGCAATTTCTCCATGTATCAACGTGGTATCTTAGAATGGATGCGGGGTGTTTCACAAATCAGGATTCACCACACTGAATTCTGAATCTCAGACCTGCAAGTGCCATAGAATGTAGACACTATATGTCTCCATAAAGGAAAAAATAAAGGAGAGAATATTGAAATTCAATCCAAGGGCACATTCTGTTGTTTTACACCTCCTGGTGACTACTGCAGAACAAACATGAGTGTGGCAGAAATCTGGGAGAAGGTCCAATGTTTTCTGTTTCTATCACAGAGTAGGACAGTATATAAAACATATCGCACATCTGATTTTCACTTGAGACTGATATTATAGGTGTGGAGCTATTATAGATAGTTGCAAAATGAACAAGGATTTGCTACAGAAAAAAATCATCAATTTTTGGGGGGACTGTTAATTTGTGTCAGATTATACATAAATTGTACTCTTTGATGAGGTTATGGTACCATTTAAGGATGTAAATTTTCGTTTGGGGTGGGGAAGGGAAGGAGTTCTGTGCATTTACTTTTCCTCTTAATCTGTATTATTATTTTGTTACTTTAACACAGTGAGTCCTGTTTCATGATATAAATGTAATGATTACAACTATTCTTTCATGATGTGCTGGTCATTATATTTTGGACGATTAAGTGTTTTGACAGTTTAGCATTCATTTTAAATTTGCTTTACTAATATGACATTTCACATTTGCAGAATAGCATCTTTCATGTCTGGAGGATGTCTCAAAGTGCTTCCCACAGCAGACTGGGAGCCTCAGCTGCATATTGGGGCAACTGAAGAGGGGAGGAATGGGTTGGGGAGAAGGAACATGGGTTGAAATGATCAGTTTTAAGGTGGGCTTTACAGTTACGGGCAGGGTGGGGTAAGAGGCAAGGTAGAGAGTGATGGAATTCCAGAGACCTGAGACAGGATATCTAAAACCCACTTGATGGTGGAATTGCAACTGCAAACCCACTTGATGGTGCAAACCCACTTTTGTCTGCAAATGTCCTGCAAATTCAACCGCAGGAAATTTGCAGACAAAAGCAGTCCTGATCAGGGAATGGATGTGGAGTAGAAAGGATAGCTGGAGATTGAACCTAACACTCAAGTTGTACACAGATTGGTGAATCTGAGGGAAAACCTACGGAGGTTGAGGAGTTCAGACCCACAAGAGAGAAGATGTTGACGGGAGACTAAGTATATGGCTTCAGTCATACTGACATTCAGCTGCAGGTAATTTGTACTCATTGAGGCCTTGATGTCTGTCAAACAAGCTGACAGAACATTAAAGCACTGAAAGTTGGAAATGGAGGAAGAAGTAGATTTGGGTGTAATCTGCATACATATGGACTTTGATCCCATGTCTGCAGGTGATATTGCTGAGAGGGTGCATGAAAAGAAGGGTGCCAAGTATGGTGCCTTATGGTACTGGGCAGGTAGCCAATTAATTAGTTTTGATGATAAATTTGGATGAAGCAGGATATTGGCCAGAATTGGAAGGAGAATTTTATATCTATTTTGAACACTAAACATTCGAGATTTCTGTCAGACCAGCTTAGAGTCTTGTTCAGTGAATGGGAACATTGGATTCATTTGGATTCAGTCCCAGGTTATTATAAATAAAGATCTGCTCTAGTGCTTCAAGCATCTCTATATAATAATAATAATAATAATCCTTGCATTTGATATAGCGCTTTTCAAGTCTCTGGACATCCCAAAGTGCTTCACAGAATATACTGCAAAGTTAATTGACTATATCTGTGGGTGAAAAGCAGCAGCCAATTGCGCACAGCAGTGTCCCACAAACAATCGTAGATTTAATTCACCAGTTTTATTTTCAAGGAATTATTATTAGGCGTGTGGAGTAAGGAAACTTGCCCAAGGTTTTGCCATGCATGAAAATGAACCTGGATCTCCTGCTTGTAAAGCGAGCGTTCTAACCACTGAGCTACAGGACTCCACTATATAATGGTCAGACAGATCGAGTCATTTTTATCTAAGATTTGAATTTTTAAAAATTGATAGATTTTATCAGCTGATCTTCATTTGTTGATACGAACATAAGAACATAACAATTAGGAGCAGGCGTTGGCCATTCGGCCACTCGAGCCTGCCCCGCCATTTGATCATGGCTGATCTTCTGACCTAACTCTAATTACCTGCCCTATCCCCTATTTAAAAAAATCTATCAGTCTCAGGCTTGAAAATGTTCAAGGACTGAGCATCTACAGCCTTCTGTGGTAGTGAATTCCATAAATTCTGTACCATCTGAGTTAAGAAATGTTTCCTCAACTCTGTTTTAAAAGGCTGACCCTTAATTTTAAGATTATGACCCCTGGTTATAGATTCTCCCACCAGGGGAAACAGTCCCTCACTGTCTACTTTTCCCAGCCCTTTAAGAAGCTTATATGTTTCAATAAGATCTTCTCTAATTCTTCTGTACTCTAGAGAATACAGCCCTAGTTTATTCAATCTATCCTCATAGGTCAGTCCCCTCATCCCAGGAACTAACCTAGTGAATCTATGCCGCACCCCCTCTAAGGCAAGTATGTCCTTTTTTAAATAAAGAGACCAAGACTGCACACAATATTCTAGGAGCAAGGCCCTATACAGTTGCAGCAAGACTTCCTTACTCTTGTACTCTAAACCTTTTGCAATGAACGCTAACATGCTGTTTGCCTTCTTAGTTGCTTGCTGCACCTGCAAACTAACATTTTGAGACTGTGTACAAGTACACCCAAATTCCTTTGTATACTTACACTATCTAACCTCTCCCTGTCTAGAAAATATTTTTTTTTGCTAACTAGGTGAATAATTTCACACTTCCCCACATTAAATTCCATCTGCCACCTACTCACCCATTCCCCTAGCCTATCTATATCCTGTTGCAATCTTTTTGCATCATCCTCACAGCTCACTCTTCTACCTAATAGTGTCATCCGCAAATTTAGACATGTTACATTTAATGTCCTCATCTAGATCATTGATGTAAATTGTAAATAGCTGAGGCCCAAGCACTGATACTTATAGCACTCCACTAGATACATCCTGCCAATTCGAGAATGATCCATTTATCCCTACTCTCTGTTTTCTACCCATTAGCCACTCTTCTATCCATGCTAATATGTTCCCATTAATCCTGTGGGCCTTGATCTTGTGGAATAGTCTTTTGTGTGGCGCTTTATCAAATGCCTTCTTAAAATCTAAATATACCACATCTATTGGTTCCCCCCTATCCAACCTGCAAGATACATCCTCAAAAAACTCTAAAAGATTAGTTAAGCATGATTTCCCTTTTGTAAAGCCATGCCGACTCTGCCTAATCTTGTTATGGTCTTCCAGGTATCCCATTACAATGCCTTTAATAAGGACTCATGAATTTTCTCTACCACTGATCTCAGACTAACTGTCTATAGTTCCCCATATTTTCTCTCCCACCCTTCTTAAAAAGTGGAGTTACATTTGCAATCTTCCAATCAATGGGAACTTTTCCAGTATCCAGAGAATTTTGGAAGATAATAGACAAGCTGTCTACTATCTCAGTAGCCACCTCCTTTAAAATGCTAGGATGGGTCAAGTCCGGGGGATTTATTGGTTTTAGGACTCACCAATTTACCTAAAACTATTTATTTACTAATATTAATCTCCCTTAGTTGCTCACTAGCATTGTCTTCTTTGTTCCTCTCTATTCTTGGTAGGTTTTTACTGTCTTCTATGGTGAAGACAGTAGCAAAGTACTTATTTAACGACTCTGCCATGTCTTTGTCCCCTATTATAATTCCGCCTGTCTCTGCCTGTAACGGACCCATTTTCATCCTTGATAGCCTTTTCCTCTTTATATATTTGTAGAAACTCTTGAAGTCTGTCTTTATGTTCCTCGTTAGTTTGCCCTCATATTCTATTTTCTCCCTCTTGATCAATTTTTTGGTTCTCATTTGTTGATCCCTAAAGCTCTCCCAATCCTCGGGTTATCACTCACCTTAGCTGTTTTATAGGTTTCTTCTTTTAACTTTGTACTTTCCCTAGCTTCTCTAGTTAGCCACGATTGGACCAACTTTCCCATGGCATTCTTATTCCTCAAAGGAATACATCTTCATTGCGAATTTTGCACTATCTCCTTGAATGTCTACCATTGCTGCTCTACTGTCAAATCCTTAAGTCTAATTTCCCAGTTTATCTTGGCTAAATCCTCTCTCATACCAACAAAGTTGGCTCTATTTAAATTTAGTACCTTTGCTTCGGACTTAACTACTTCCCTCTCTAACTTAATGCTAAATCCCATCATATTATGATCACTTTGCTCTAGACGAGCCTTAATTTCCAGTTTGCTGATGATCCCTGTTTCATTACACAAAACAAGGTCTAATATGGCCCGTTCCCTGATTGGCTCCTCGGCATACTGATCTAGAAAATTATCCCTAATAGATTCTATAAACTCTTCCTGTATTTTGCTTTTCCAATTTGGTTGTCCCAGTTTATATGCAGATTAAAATCACCCACAATTAGTGTCTTTCCTTTGCTACATGTTCCACTAATCTCCTGATTTATATCTTGAGTGATAGTTTCACTGCTGTTTGGGTGTCTTTTAACTACTCCCACTGGAATTTTCTGCCCATTATTGTCATGTACCCATACTGACGTTACATCCTGCTTTTCTGATTTAAAATCTTTCCTCTCCACTGTTTTTATCCCATCCTTTATTAGCAGGACAACCCCCCCACCCCCTCCACATTTACCACATTGCCTATCCGTCCTATATACAACGTACCCTGGAATGTTTAGCTCCCAACCTTAATCACCCTGTAACCATGTCTCAGTGATGGCTACTAGATCATACCAGTTTGTCTCTATTTGTGCATTTAATTCATCTATCTTGTTTCGAATGCTACATGCATTCAGATATAGCGCCCTTAATTCTGACTTCTGGCTATTAGCCCTATTCACCAATACCTTATCACCGGGCTCCTTTTCCCAGCTTGACACATTCTGCTCTAGTCCCTTGTTAATCCGCTCTCCACTTTCTTCGATCCTACTATTAACTTTGATGGACTATACCTGATTATGTTTTTACCTCCCCACTCCTCCCTTAGTATTTTAAAGCCCTTTCTACCTCCCTATTTATTCGCGTAGACAGAACATTTGTCCCAGTCCTGATAAATGTAAGTGGAAGGAAACAGCCGCCTGGAAGGGTAACCCAACTATTAAAGGGATGAGAACAGGCAGTGACATGGCAGTCTATTATATGTTAATTGTTACAACATGATCTTTTCATTCTATGTAATGTGAAATGTAATGGACCTCCAATAATAGATAGTTTAGGCCACGTTTTGTAATTTGTAAAAGTATCTTAAATATCTCAATGATGTCAAATTCATATGCAATAGAAATTCAATCTAATTTAAACATCATATTGAGCTCTGCATGACATAAGATTATATCTATTAAAGTATTGTGTCTAAACGAACTATGCACTTACCTTCGCTTGGTTGATAACACTTTAATTTCTGGTAAAAACATTCCAAACTCAAACCCCATGTTAAAACTTTGAGCTGCAAGTCTAGGTTCACATTCCATACAATACTTGGAGAATACTGCATTATCAGAATAAGACAATTTATTGAGGTTCCATCCATCTGTTCAGATGGATATTACAGAACACAAGACACTATTTGAAAAGAGAATGGATTTTTCACAATAACCTGACCAACAATTCTGCAGATCCATTAATCAATCACGTTGTTGTCTGCTGTGTTTTCAGACTTTTCAATTTATATGGTACTTTATCAAATGCAAGGATTATTTATTATACAGCATCATTTTATTATATATCAAATGATTGGATAAGTCAATGACCATTTAGATCAATATTTTGCTAGCATAAGATGAAAATCAAACTGTACAATTGTAAAACACTGGAAAATAATTCAGTATGCGATAATCATATTGTTCAGAATGTACCATAGGAAAAAAGGGAAATAGTTAGGTACAGGGCTACCAGCTGGAATTCTTCACAATAGAGTAGGATATGGTGGTGAAAAGCTGAGGTTTAAGTTACTCTTAAAAACATAAAATAACGGGTTGCATTTCAATTTTAGTGGAAAATAGATTATGTATACAAGCTAAATGAAATGTATACAAAACTTCTCAGTGTGAACATTCTGAACTGCTGAGAAAACTAATTTCATCTTGGAAATACACTTAAATCCATCTACATCAAAGCTTTAAGGAGAAAAGGTGGCAGCAATCATTCAAATGTAAAGTAGACAGAGATCCAGATGGTTTGACAGAGGTCAAAGTTTCATCAAGAACATGCAGCTGCAGTCTGCTTTCATAAAATGGTTGAAGGTGACAAGAAGAGAAAGGCATGAAACAGAAATTGAAAGGGACAACAAAATTGAAAAAAAAGTGGATAGGAATATAACTAGACATGGATTAATGTGGTGATTAAAGTATGGCCAGGAGTTCTGCTATCAGTGAATACTGCCACACTGTGCATGAATTTTACATACAAAATGTGTTGCAATCTGTAGGAAAGTACATCATTCACCATAGGATGGGGGTAGAAACCCCAAGAGAATAGGAAGCAACAGGTACGTTGCATCACACAATACTGATAATCATCAGAACTTCCCTCATATTTCTCCTCACTTTGAAGGTAAACACAGATTGCAATCTTACAGCACCAAATGAGAGGACATAAGATTAAATCTGCACACTGTAGATTTCAAATAGCACGCTGGATTTGAGAACCATGATTAACGCACGTTTGTCATAGTATGAACAATAGTTATAAATAATTATTCTTTGACACATTAAAATAATATGAAAATAAACTTAGAGAAGATACACAGAAAGTGAAGCAAAATGCATAACAAACGATGGCTATATCTTTGATTACAAGTATTTAGTAGCACAATTAAATTATCTAACATGTTGAATAAGGGGAAAATAATCCAATAACGTGAGGAAATGAACAAAATACAATTCAAAGATATACCTCTAAAATTAAATAAACATCAGCATTGCTCCGCTTGAGGAATCTATACAATTGACTGGCAAAGTGAGAAGATTAGGTTAAGAGCATGGACACACCAGCGGCAACTCAACTCCTTGCTTATTGAAACGAAAAAAGCATGAATAACCTTAAAGGTTCGAAGCAGAATTTATTCAAATGAAAATTAGGAAGCAGCAGAACCATAATTAAAATAAGCAAGTGGGGAAGAGAAACACAAAAAACAGTCAAACACAACAACAACAATAGAATTATATTTGTAGATTGGCTTTCACATTGGGAGGACGTAACAAGGTGCTGAACATTTAGGGGTCAGAACCCGAGCATGGGGGCGTTGGGAGCAGGGTTGGGATGGGTTAGGGTAGCTGAATTGGGGGAGCGCACTGGTTAACAAGGGGTCAGCAGGTCAGAGAGATAGGATGGGGCAAGGCCGGGATGGGTCTTGAAAGTGAGGAGGAGGAACTTGAATTTGATCCTCGGAGGGATGGAGAGTCAGTGGAGCCAGGCGACGGTGGGGGTGACTGGATCGCGGAGCCTGATGTGGGAGAGGAAACGAGCTGCAGAGTTTTGGAAGATCTGTAGCCTGTGGAGGGAGAATTGGGGAGACTGACAAGGAGGGAGTTGCCGTAGTCGAGCCTTGTTGACATATGCGTGTATAACAGTTTCAAAGGCCTGAGGGGTGAGGCAGTGGCAGAGACGGGCAATGTTGCAGAAGTGGTGGAAGGTAATGCTGGTTATGGCATGGATATGGGGGAGAAAGGAAAGTTTAGTGTTGAACAAAACACCCTGGCTCCTGACTGGCTCCCTATCCCTCAGAAGATCGAATTCAAGATCCTCGTCCTCACTTTCTAAATCATCCACAGCCTTGCCCCCTTCCTATCTCCAACCTGCTGACCCCCTACCAACCTACCACCTCTATACAGTGGACTCCAGTCTGCTCCATGTCTCCCGCCTGACACATCCTACCTTCGGTGGCGAGGCTTTTAGCCTCTCTGCCCCAACATTCTGGAAATAATCCCACAGTCACTTCACCTCACTTCCTCCATTGCCTCCTTCAAGGCTGGTCTCAAGACCCTCCTTTTTGATTTTGCCTTCTGCCACCCTCCCACCTCTCTCCCTCCCCTCCCTCGTACCCTGTCACTCACCCCTACATCATCCCTCCCCCTTGCTCGGGTCCCGATACCTGACTGTTCAACGCCTTGAGACATTCCCCTGAGGTGAAAGGCGCTTCATCAATGCAATTTTGTTGTTGTTGTTGAGGTGCAGTGTGCATTGGTGGATGCTGATGCTGCCAGTGCCTGAGGTGCAGCAGCTAATAAGGAGGGCCTTGGTTTTTCTGATGTTCAGCTGGAGAAAGTTGACTCTCATCCAGAATTTGATGTCTGACAGGCAGTCTGTTGGATGTCAGTAGTCCTGGAATTGAGGGTGGAGGCAGAGAGATAGAGTTGGGTGTTATCCATGTACATTGAAAATTGAGACCCTATACTGAGGCCCGGATGATCACCATGGTT
Source organism: Hydrolagus colliei (assembly GCA_035084275.1). NCBI lineage: Eukaryota > Metazoa > Chordata > Chondrichthyes > Chimaeriformes > Chimaeridae > Hydrolagus > Hydrolagus colliei. Next base: position 57,481,894 of record CM068745.1, on the reverse strand, counting down.
GAATGCTGTGGAGAGAGCGTTTAAGAGAGGAGAGGAGAGAGAAGTCCAAAGAGATGGAGAAGGAGGGTGAGGGGGTGAAGTGAATGTTGAAGTCACTGAGGATGAGGAGGCAAACAGAGGCAGAGGGAAGCTGGAGGGTGGAGATGTTGGAGATGAAAGTGGGAGAGGTTTTTGTGGGGGCGGTAAATAAGGAGCAGGAAACCTTCAGACACGGGAATGAACAAGTATTCAGCAGGTGATGAAATTATGTGTAAACACAAAATCTGTTGTTCGATACTCAAATATACTTTTGATTACAGGAGTGGGTTGAATAGAGTATTTATTAATTTAAATGGGATATAAATTTATCTATTTGAACACATTAGTTGTGGAGTCGGGTAGCTCAGTGGTTAGAGTACTTGCCTTACAAGTGAAAGACCTGGGTTTGATTCCAGGCAGGGCAAAACCTTGGATAAGTTTCCTTACTCCACACATCTAATAATCCCTCAAAACAAATTGGTCATTTCAATCCATGACTGTTTGTGGGACACTACTGTGCACAATTAGCTGGTTATTTATAGGAGATAGGCAGGCGTCAGGGCGTAAAGGGATTTGAAAATTAGGCTGAGGATCTTGAAATCGATCTGTTCAGTATTATGAAGCCAATGGAATTTGGCTAGAACTGGTGTGATGGGTGTATGGAGTTTAGCATGGGTGAATATGTGCGAGACAGAGTTTAGGATCAGCTGGTTCCTGTGCATGGTGTAGCTGGCGAGACTGGCAAAGAGGGCATTTGAGAAGTCGAGTTGGGAGGTAATGAACGCAGTTTTAACTGTGTCTGGGATAAGGTGGAGAAAGGCGATTCTAGTCAAGGACGGAATGTGGGGAAGTTCTGTAACAATTCGCTGAATCAGAGACATAGACCAGGAAGGTTGAGCAGGTCAAATCCGCAAAACAGAAATATTGATGGGAGCCAAGGAATATGGCTTCCTATATGGCAGGGCCGCTAATATATATATGTCAATGAACCTAAGCACCGAAACTTAACAGTCAGCTCAATTATTAAAAGCCCAAATAGAGGATGAAAATTCTGCATCCTCTGTAATTCACAAACAGAGTTGCTGAATGTAACTTTAATGCAAATAATCCTCCCTCTCCAAACTTCTACAAACCTTCCATTCCACCATATTTATTTCCTGATACAGTAGTTCAATTGCTAGCTCTTCAAAGAAAAATTAGATTTTTAAATTCATTTTTCCATATTAGCTTCTTTGTGAAAGAACCTGCCTCCATTGCATCATTGCTTTCTACCACTGTGACCTGGGATAATATGAATTGTATCTTCTATATGAATTGGATCTTTGGCTCCCAGAACGTATTGGTTCCATATCTGAATGCCTCGGCTAACAACACTCGGCTAACACATGGACATTTGGGAGATTTCTGTCCTCTATCCCCTCTTTTTCCATTTTTGCTTCCTTTTTTTCCACTTAGCCAATATCAGTACAGCTATAGTTTCCCCCTTTATTTTTCACTGATTTCATCAATAATAATAATAATAATAAGCCTTGCATTCATGTAGCACAGCACCTTATCATGTTGTTGAGATGTCTCACAGGCTTCACAGAATATCCTGTTAAGTGATTTGACTGCATAGTCTGCATATTCAGTGGGTGAAACGTGGGTGCCAATTGCACAGAGCAGTGTCTCACAAACAGGCATGGATTGAGTGACCGAATTATTATTATTTTTGAATGGATTATTATCCCAGAAAAGCAATCTGCCAATTGACTAACAACCGCGTTCCTATTTACTGTTAGGTAAACAGGGGGATATGTGGGTGCTATTCAAATGCCACCTTATTCAAATGGTTAATTCCTAGTTACAACAATAGCACCATCCACAAATGATCAAATAGTGATCCACTGGGAATATATGTTTAGGCAGAATGTTTAACTATATTTGTTGAGGATCTTGAGGCCCCATGGGATTACGGTAACTACAATAAGGTTGTCTTAAAATTTAATACCATGTATAGTTTGGGAAAACGTTTTTCAAATGTTGATTCAATTTGAGGTCAGTTTTTTGCAAGTCTTTTCAATATCTGGAGAAAATGATTTCCAATTTAAATTTAATAATTTGACAACATACCTCAGAACATGAATTCTTAAACCAACAGTTTTTTGGGAGAGCTCCGCTATATGTATTTCAGTGAAGATCTAGGAGCCAATGAAATACCAGCAGTCAACAAGGGGCAGCAAATTATTGGGTAGGAAAAGAGCAGGCTCAGAATGAAGCAGAACCTGATTTTACGATAAGGATCAGTATTTCAGAAAGCACACAAATTCAATCATTGATTCAATCAATTCAAATTATTTGCTGTGGACTGATAGAATCTACACACTATACTGAATATTTGATATATTTGGAGGGTTAAAATGTTTGTCTTTGATTCTGCGATCTGAAGTTTTTGTAATATTCAGAGCAAGCAGGATTACAATTGTTACTTTACTATCTAATCGATTTTCAAAGACAATGGATTAGATTAGATAACTGCCGCTTGAAGTCTTTGTTCCCTGATGTAAAAAACAGATTCAGTTTAACCTGATCATAATTCTGAATAATAAAATAATAGGACTAACAGTGAAAAAGATTGTAAACAACTTCAGGAGAACATAAGCAACAACAACCACTTGCAGAATAATAGATTAAGCAGAAAGAGGACAAATTAATTTGAATGCAGAAACATTTGTGTTAATGAGATCCCAGGTTTTATAAATAGGGCATAGAATATTAAACCAAATAGACGATGATTGACCTACATTAAACATTAGTTAGGTCGCAGTTATGTCCAGTTTTAGTTGCCCCATTTTAGAAAGGATGTCAGGACCACAGAGATGGTGCAGAGATTTATTAGGTGAATACCAGGGTTGAGTGATTTAACCTATGAGCAGAAACTATAAATACTAAATAAATAATCCTTACATTGCCTACAACATCGTTCACATGAATGTGTCATGGGAGTACGTCTCAAAGTATTTCACAGGATTTTACTGGAATGTGTAGTTCATTTTATACTTATCAGCCAACCATCTACACAGCAATGTCCGATAAACAGTCCCAAAGTGAAATACAATTTTTTATCTTATTGGTCAGGAAACCAGAAAAAAAAACTCCTTTCTCGTACAAGTAATCCCATGGGATCTTTAATGTTGACTTGAACAGGTTTAACATCTAATTGAACACCATTTTAGCGTTAAACATGGAATCCTATAATTCAGTGGTTAGACCACTTGCCTTACAAGTGAGATATCTGTGTTTGATTCCAGACAGGGTGAAACCTTGGGCAAGTTTCCTTACTCCACATGCCAGATAATAATATCTCCCCCAAAATCTTTTAACTGGTCATTTCAATCCACTGTTTGTTAAACACTGCTGTGCAGAATTGGCTGCCGTGTTGCGTCCACAAAATATCCAGTAAATTTACTTCATAGTTTTTTCTGTGAAGCACTTTGAGATGTCTAGAATAAGTGAAAAGTACTATATCAAATGCAAAGATTATTAGTATTGATAGTCATTATTTATACATAATGATTCAACTCATGTGTTTCATTAACACGCCTAATAATAACCCTCCAAAAAAATCACAATAATAAAATTGGTCATTTCAATCCACGACTGTGTGGGACACTGCTGTGTGCAATTGGCTGCCGCGATTCACTCACAAATATATACAGTCAATTCACTTTACAGTATATTCTGTGAAACGCTTTGGGATGTTGATAAAATGTGGAAAGCGCTATATCAAATGCAAGGATTATTATATTAACTCTCCCCTCAGTCTGTGTATTTGCTAATTCTCAACATTTAGGAAACCTTGAAATTGATATAGTGCCTACAAACAAATGTTGTCAAGCTGGAAGGCCTACTCATTCGTTACTATAAATGCCTTCTATCCTGTGGCTCTGACCTACTCAACCTCCTTGGCCTATCTTTCAGACTCACCAAAACAGAACAACCTCAGCATCAGGTCCGATCCATAATTGTCCTTCCTTCCACACATCTGGTCCCTGGTCATGAATTTAGAGAAAATCAAGAGATCAATAAATATTCAATCAAGGAAAAGCTGACACACAACTGATCAAATATAGAATTACCGGGGTGGGGGGAATGTAGGTGTTATTTGACGGTCATACAGGAACTTCTGGCCCATGGGCCACAGGATGATGTCATAAATTTCAGCAAATAATTCTCCAACTAATTATAATAATCCTTGCATTTGATATAATGCCTTATCATGTCTTTGAGATGTCTCACAGAATATACTATAAAGTGAATTGACTGCACTGTATATTACATTTTGTGGGTGAGATGCAGCAACCAAAGAGCAGTGTCCCACAAACAGTCATGGATTGAGTGACCATATTATTATTACTACAGTAAAAGCCCGTTTATCCGGCATCATCTGGGGGACCGACTAATTGACTGTGTCGGATAAACGGGCGGCAAACTGCTGAAAACTCAACACAATTTTTTTAAAAAAACAACATACCATATTAATAATACACAAAATATTAACAGAATGTTGTATGATACTTACCAATAAAGATTCCAGCATACTCGGTAAAATGATCGGTAATAAAGCATTTTTTACTGATCGGTAAAAACCAAGAGTTTGTAAGTTTAACAAGTGTGCATGTATTGCATGCATGCGCAAAGTGAGCATATTTGCGATTGCTGGAATGGGGAATTGCCCCGGGAGGGGGTTAAGCAATCCGGTTGATCGGGTCATGGATAAACAGGGTTTTACTGTTAGTTTTTCAAGCGATTATGACTTCTGGTAAAGCGATCCACCAATTGACTAACAGCTGGGCTCCTACATACTGCTAGGTAAACAGAGGAGAGTGGAGTAAGGAAACTTATGCAATGTTTTACCCTGCCCGGGAATTGAACCCAGATCTTCTCACTTGTGAGGCGAATGCTCTAACCACCAAGTTAGAAGACTCCACAGATAAATTGATTATTCACTTAATGGCTGCTTGTGGAATATCGCTGTGAGCAATTGGTTACCATGTATTGCCAACAACCACACACTTTGCAATATATTCTCTAAAGCGCTTTGAGACATCTCAACAAAAATGATAAGGTGCTATATCAAATGCAAGGATTATTATCTGTATGGCTCAGAATGGCTCAAATAATGGTCAATGGCTTTATCAGCTGAGCCATTTGGGTACCTTATATGATTTTTTATACTCTTGTTTCCCTACTAATGCTCAGCAGAAGGATTGAAGACACGATAAGGCACAATCAAATGCAAGCATTATTAATATTATTATACTTCTTTTTGTGAATTATTTTTGCTGAAAGCTCTTACAGAAGCTCATTCCTATGTTCAATTGTCTGATACAATTGAATTGAATTGAATCCGATAGAATTGCTGTGGATTTCCACATTACTGTTTTTTATTCAATCATATCACCTGCTTCATCAATGTCTTCAACTGAAGGCCCTTAGACAAAATGTCATACCAGTAAACTGCAAGCCCAATAATTAAAGCCTCTTGAGAAGGAGGTTGGTTTGTCTGTCAACATAATCAGTGTCTGCCTGAAGGTTCCTAATGAAGAATGTTTTAATACTGCTGACCTTTCAGAACCTCTATATTTGTTATGCTGCTTACATTTTCAGACCTTCAGGAAACTCTGGGGTAGTGGATTAACATGTTTTCTTCACTCTTGGATGTGGAAAAGTTCCACAGCTGCAACAGGAATAAAGTATTGATCTTTTGAGGTTTTGATTCTCAGAGAGAGAAAAAGAGAAAAAAATCAAGATTAAAATCAATTTAACCATTTTTTATAATAAGTACCAAATAGATACAATGCAGAACCTCGCATTGCCTTTGTTTTAAAGACTTGGATTCAGTTTACAGTAGCTGATAACATATAACTTCTCATTAGTTACAGTCTGGAACCTTTAACTATGCAGTCAGTAGAGAAACTCAACAACATAGCAAAACATTATTGTTTTATCGTTCTGCTTTAATCCAATTTAGTGTCTGATAATCTACCTAGAGACAGGTTCCTATTGAAAAAATTAATTATTGTTGGCTGGTGAGCTAAGGAAACATGCACAAATTCGCTTTTAAAGAAGCAGTGTTATTGCATTTGGTTTAACTAAGCCTATTACATAAAATTATCATGCCTTCAAATTGTCAACAAATACTGTATAAGCATTCACTTAAATGGGACACCAACAGAGAAGTTTGATGTTGATGTCCTGTTTAACTAAACACAATTTTCATTTGTGGTTGTTTTATTTCCCATTTTTCTTTACAGCAGCCTTTGTATCAAGTCAAATAATAAAATTCACTTATTTCATTCATTTAAGCAGTCAATCTAGCTATCACTTTGAATATTTTTATTGAAATATTTATTTGCAGTCATTCTGCATTGGTTGCAATATAAAATTGTACTCTAAGTTTACAAAAACCACATGGTATTAGAATCAACTATTTATGTATTACTTTTGTGCGTATGTATACGCATCAAGGCAGGCTTATCAGGTGCTGGAGGATGAAACCTCTTTCAATTTACTTACTCAGATTCAACTGCAAGCTTTTCCAGCTCAGACTATTGCAGCAAGATATGAAACTAAGCTCTCTCATCTCTACAACAACAACTTAAACTTATAAAGCGCCTTTCACGTCGGGAGGACGTCCCTAACTCTGTCCCTAATAATGCATCTGTTTGCTTGTTCAGTTAGGAACCCCCTACCAATTAGGACTTTGACATATAGGGTTAGCAGGAACTGATTGGGGAGAATAAGAGCTTGACTGTCCCTTCCAGCTCTGTTGATGAGCTAGGTTGGCAATGCACCTAATTCCAAACTACAAAGATCACTCACTTGCATCACCTGATTAGCTGCCACTGGTCAGCCAAGACAATTAATTCCTGACGTGGAGCTTGAATTCATAAGCTTCTGATTCAGGGGTGAAAGTGCTACCAATTGAGGCAGGCTGATGCTAATCCTCAAACTGTCTTACTTGCAAATAACAGTTGCTTTCTACAATCCTTGCATGCATAAAGCCAATTCCTACAACACACTTGAATAACTGTTCCTGGCAATTACTGGAACTGGCTTTTCATTGACATTGCAGGAATTGCCATAGCAGCAAGTCAAGTGGGCACCCACAATAACAGCTGCTGAGAAATATTGTCAAAGTCAGATTTTAAAAAATGCATTTGGAGAAAATATTATTTTAACCATTTGCCATACACTGAAAAAAGTATTTATTGATGAAAATTGCTTAAAACAAAGCAACTTTAATAGTCTTTACGCATAGAACTAACATTTAGGAGGGAAAAAAACACATTTACATTTTCAGAATTAGCTGCCTCCAGCTCATTGCTTTGCAGCTCCCATGGCAACCTCACTAAGTTCACAAATAGCAGCTTAAATGATACAAAAGAGTGTTCAATATCCATCCATTTGTCCCCATGTCTTTGTCATATATCATACACAACACATGGATTGCCTCACCTGTGGGACTGTTTTGCCCTCAAAATATTGTAAACAGTTTACAGTATATTCTGTGAAGCGCTTTGAGACTCTTCAATGATGTGATTGGAGCAATATCTATTGCAAGGATGATTATCATTGCAAAATTGGTGATAAAAAATGTTATTCTCTGGTTATTACATTTTGCAGATTGATCAGTAATGCATATCTGAAGCCTCCTACATAACCCTCTTAACAGGAAGACATTCACATTTATTTCTCAATTCAAATCAAGCAGGTCAATTTATATTTATTTATAATAAAACAAAACATTTTGCTAAATTTATTTAGGATTTTCTCTTTAAAGGAATGGCATCATACAAGCACAAAATAAGAGTAATTTCCTGTTGTATCCCTCTCGGCTGGACTATTCCAATGTCTTCCTCACTAGTCTCCCCTCCACCACAATCCATCAAATCCAACTCATTCAAAACTCTGCCACCCGCATTCTCACCCGCACCAAACTTCTCTCCCCCATTACCCCAGTCCTTGCCAGACTTCACTGGCTCCCTGAAAGGATCGATTTCAAGATCCTCCCTTGTTTTCAAATCCCTCCACTCCTCTGCACCCGACTACCTTTCCGACCTCCTCTCTCCTCAAACCAGCACCTGTTGCCTTCGCTCCACTGGGTCTGGCCTCATCCATACCCCCGAATCCTCCACTCCACCGTTGGCGACTGTGCCTTCAGCCTACACCCCAAGGCTCTGGAAACTTCCTTCCTCTCTCCCTTTGCCTCGCCCCTCTCTCTTCCCAGTTTCAGGTCCCAGCTTCTCTTTGACCGCGCCTTTGGTCACCTTTCTACCCTTGGCTCTGGCTTGGTCCCGGGATCCGTTGTTGTGAAGCGCTCTGAGAAGCCGTCCGGTGTGGAGGGCGCTATATAAATTGAAGTTGTTGTTGTTGTAACAATACAATTATTGAAGTTGCGCTAATAGTTTGAATATCGCCAGGGTTTACTTGCTACTGAGCTAGTACAAGACAATACAACGTAATACTGGCAGCAGAACTTATTCTCGGTCTCTGCCTGGTTCTGAGTTTCCATCTGGGTTATATTTTACTGAGTTGGCTGACCTATTTATTTCATAGTGTAAATTTATAATTGGTAGGAATTGGGGATTTCATACCTCAGGTCACAAGGAATATATGGTGACTAGACACATCGAGCCCAGTGTACTAAGTCTGGCTATGTGGTTTTGCTCACAATCAGATAAAATCTTGCTTTCGATTGAGGCAAAATATATACAGTAAAAGCTTGTTTATGTGGCACCCAACCAACTGGAATGCTCAACCAACACAATTCACCATTCCTGCAAACGGATCTCATACTCGAGCCATCCGGGACACTCGCGAGTATGCCCACTTTGCACATGTGTGCAATGCGTGCGCATGCGCACTTATTAAACTTAACAAATGCTGGAATTTTTATATTACCGAGTGTGCTGGAATGCTTTATTGGCAAGTATCCATCCAATATTCTGTTATTATTTAGTCTATTATTAATATGGTATGTATTAAAATGTAATTTTTTTGTGTAGGATTTTCGGCAACTTGATGCTCAAACATCCGGCATATTTGATTAAACCGCACCGGTCAGGTCCCAAGGGTGCCGGATAACCAAGCTTTTACTGTACCTGGATTCCTGTGCCACTGTGGACAATTCTTCAATCAACAAATAAAATTCAATTCAAGTTTCTCATAGCACAGAAATACTGTTCAGATCCAGGCCTCCAAAAATATCTGCAAGGTGGCCATTGTTATCCTTAATGCATATGAAAAGGTAACACAGGATGATTGAGTGGCAGAGTGGCATAGTGGGTTAACTCTGTCCTTATCTCTAGGATTTCTAAGTAGGCGTCACTTGGCACACTCGCCTCAAGGTCAAAACTTTGTGAGTTCAAGAGCCACATCGGCACTTTAAATTCACAATCAAGTCCAGTACCATAAGAGTGTTTAACTGCCAGCGATGTCATAGTTTGGGTGAAACATTAAACCTAGGTTCATATGTCTGTTCAGGTGGAAGTTAAATATCCCATAGCACAATTTAATAAAGAGAAGGGAGTTACTGCGGGTGTCCTGACCAACAGATAAAATCAGTAATTTACTTCATGGCCTGGATGAGCACAAATTTCCTGCAGTTGAATGTCGGGAACTGTGGAATTCTCTGCCTCAATCCCTCCGTCTTGCTCCCTCCCCACTTTCAAATCCTATGTAAAGACCTGCCTTTATGATCGTGCTTATGGTCACCTCCCACATGTTCTCTCCCTGGCTCGGGGTCACACTCTGCACTGTCAAGCACTCCAGGACCCCACACTCTACATAAATGTAAGTTGTTGTTGTTTAAGAAAGCTGTTTGCTGTGTAAATTGGCATTCCATATACGCCTATAAATACACTGCCACTACATTCTATTGTATTTTCCATGAAGCACTTTGAGGAGTTTCACAAACATGTGGTGCTATTTAAGTTTAAGGATTACTATTGTTTTTATGTTTAGCTCCTGGGTTCAAACCAGGCTAATTATGTAAAAAGTCATGTTTGGTATTCACCCATTTGGTGTAAAATTGGTGTAAAATTGCCCACTGTTTGTTAACACATACTAAATTTTATGCTAAATACAATTGTAATTTGAAACTAATTTTTTTACTTCATTCAGAAATGTCATAAGGTTCTACCAAATGGTACGAGTTAGTGACACAGTAAAGTATTCCTCTATGATTAGAATTATGTTAACAAACAACTTGGATTGATATAACGCCCTCCATGCCGGATGGTGTCTCTGAGCACTTCACAAAGTGGAGCCCAGGGTTAAGCCAGTGGGAGAGGGGTAAAATGTGACCAAAAGCGTGGTCGATCAGAAAGGTTTCAGGCGTGACCTAAAAATGCGACAACAGGGGCGAGACGAAGGGAGTGAGGGAGTTCCAAAGTTTCAGAGCATAGTGGCTCAAGGCACGCCGCTGATGGTGAAACGGAGGATCGGAGAACAAGGAGGAGGCCAAACCTTGTAGAGAGAAGGCAATGGGTACTGTTATGAGGAAAGTCGAGGAAAGTTGAGGTACTGGGGTGCAGAGGAGTGGAGGGATTTAAACACAAGAGTGAGGATCTTGAAGTTAATCTGCTCTGAGACAGGTAGCCAGTGAAATCTGGCAAGGACTGAGGTAATCGGAGAGCAAAGTTTGGTTCTGTGGGGATGCAGGCGGAGGAATTTTTAAGGAGCAGGATTTGGTATAAGACATATAATTGAGACAAAACAGAAGAGATATACTCTGAATATCACCCACATTAAAATGTTCTGGGAATTGTTTGATGCTGACAAAACATGTAAAAATACAACTGTCTAAGAAGCAGTGAAAATATTTGGAAAATGGTGAGGTAAGTGTGGTCCTTCGGGAAGGCACCAGGAAGGGATAGCCAATGGCATCTGGGAATGAAAACAGAAGCAAGAAGTATATATTATATACTGTATATAGGGAGGTTTTTTTAGTCTTTATATGAATAGAACTTACATTTATAATGCCTGTTCTAGTGAAACTTCTCAGAATGCTAATTAGTGCCTCATGCGGTGACTTATTTTGTAGGAAAAAGCAGCAGCCAATTTGCACACAGTAAATCACACAAACAGCCAATTAATTTTGAGAATAGTTAGCTAGGACACCAGGGGAATCTCTTTTTCAAATGGTGTTATGCGATCATTAACATCCACCTGAACTGTCATAGGGGATTTGGTTTAAACATTTCAACCAGAGGACAGCACCTCCAACAATACAACATTCCCCTAATCTTGAACTGACATGTCAGCATGGACTCTGAATTTAAGTTCTTATATGGAGCTTGAACTGATAACCTTACACTGCAGCTTATCAGTTCAAGTGAGCAAAGCTGACACCTTGGAACAATATGAGAGAAAAAATGGGAGAGCATAGTACCAGCAAGAGGAACGTAAGGCCAGGAAATGTGTGGGAATTTTATGGGGAAAAATCAGTATGGGACTAAAATAACTTAAAGCAGCAATATAAAGGAAACATGGATAAACACAGTGATGTAGGCATATAGTGTAGTAAAAATCTATGTCATACAACCAAAAACACTTAAAAATAATAGTGCCAAATTACCCTCATGGGTATAAATCATTACCCTCATGGGTGAAGGAATCTTCAATTGCTTGTGATTTATTAAAGAATGTAGTATAAATTTATCGAAGAACTTAGCAGCAAAGTTGACTGTAATATGCATTGGGTCAAATAACGTCTGGTGCTAAACACGAGATATTTCCCACAAATCTTCAATAATCCAATGTCAATTACAAATGATTGAAGTCATAATGATCAACCCTCACAGATCCTACATTCATTGATGGTAAATGATACATAGGTATTGAAATGATGCAGTTACACTGAGACTGATTGATACACTGATAATCCCCAATAGAATTCGAGAGAATTTAGGTGAATTGTGACCACAAGAACCATTTATCATATCATTTTAACTTCTCGATTAGACCAGTACCTTGCAATCATCCGTTATTCAAAATATGAACCAACTGAACCATCCTTGCAATCAATCTGGATATCCATTATTCTATAAACCATCTAAAAGTCTCAATTAAATTCCTCTTTTCATCACTCTCAGTATCTATTATTCTTTAAATAGTGCATGAATATGTTATTATCCGGGGGTCTACAGCCGATTAAATTTTGGTACTTTCACAGTGATTGCATCGAAGAAAGTGTGCAGCAACCAAATGAAATGTCCCGACCTTCCATTTCAGCCAATTCCCAGTTTCTTATTAATAAAAATGTTTTCTGAACAACAATAACAGCACAAACAGTACTACACTACAAATCTCATATTTAGGACAGTGTGGAGTCCTGTCTAGTCTGTATGAAATCCTGCAGCTCAGTGGTTCTGAAGTCCTATAGCCTGTGATCCTTGTTGTGAAGCGCTCTGAGATACTGTCCGGCGTGAAGTGCACTATACAAGTCAAAGTTGTTGTTGTGGTTGTTGTTGTTGTTGTAGCTCAGTGGTTGTGGAGTCCTGTAATTCTAATGAGCATTTGTCTTGCAAGTGAAAGATCTGTATTCAATTCCTGGCAGGGCAATACCTTGGGTAAGCTTCTTTACTTCCATATGCCTGATAATAATCCTTCAAGAAAAACAGTAATAAATTGGTCACTTAAATCCACGACTATTTGTGGGACACTGCTGTGCACTATCAGCTGCTACACTTTGCTCACAAAATATACACTCAATTCACGTTACAGTATATTCTGTGAAGCACGTTGAGACATCTATACATCGTGAAAAGTGCTATATCAAATGCAAGGATTATATTATAAACAAGATCCTAGCAAATATTCCAATATTGATAAAAATCGCTAATGCGAAAAATAACTAAAGATAATCTGGGTACACTGTATGTTATATTATACAGTACAAATGAGACATATTTATAGCAGTAAGTCAATTTGAAGGGTGCAGATATTAAACAAAGTCATTACCTAAAACCATCACCTAACTACAGATCTTCAGTTCACTTATGCATTGTCCTTTCAATAAATTGTTTGTTTATGAAACATTGAGAGGTTGCCTCCTGTGAAGGGGTTGCTTCTGACAGTTGGCTCCTGGCAGTTGCTTGTATAATGTGCAACAATGACTTTCAGAGATTCAAAGGACCATGTTCAATTAATTGTTTAATCTGTAAAAATCTCCATGGGAAATAGTAAGTGCAGATGGCACTTTGATTCTTCCCATCCTTCCTGTTTGATTCCTCCCCTACACCCTATTGAGTTTGAAGCATTTTGCTTGAGCTGATAGAGGCTGTTATACATCTCATTACACACGTGCAATCTACATTCTCCCTAATTCTGTGAATGACAATCTTTAAATGGTCACTGGCAATGACATGAGAGGTGACAAACGAGGACTGTCACAGACTGCACCATCACACAGCAGCAATAGGAGCTACCTTACTTTCTGCCAGAATGTGTGGATCATCAAGGCACTGTGATTAGATATTTGGAGTAGCACAGATATAAATGGGGACAATGCAGTTTTAGTTTAATTTGTATTTAAAAGCCAGAGGCTTGGACTTGAAATAAAGTGGGTACAACTATGTTTTAAAAAGCCAGTAGCAAATTAAAAATGGAGTTTCGAACATCATCTTTATGTGGAGGGTAGTGAGAATGTTGAATTCAAGTTGAAGCAAAAATCAACATATTTACGAGTACATGAAGGAGAAAGGAATAGAGGAATATTGGAAGAGGAGATGAGGAAGGATGGAGGCTCCTTTGCAGAATAAACACTGGCATGGACAAGTTGTGCCAAATTGCCTGTTTGCATGTAATAACAATCTAAGCAACTCTATTTAATTCTATGTATATTTGTCGATTGGATTTATACTTAGATATTTTCTGAACAAGCCATCCAATGTCAGATGGGTGGTGAGCAGAAGACCTTCATAATTGAAAAGAAATGTGTAAAATCAATGGTTTTGAGAACCAAGGGTTTACATATCTAAATGTGCTCACATCTCAACAATATTCTTCAATTGTAATTTGTAAACATGCCGAAGGAATTTTTTCACAGTAAGATTATTTTGCCAATTGGAGATCTGTGTATTTGTAACCACGATAGAAATATATGTGATTTCTCCCAAAGAAAACAAATAATTACTTTAAAGTGAATAATAAAAACAAGAATCAATTCATCTTTTTGATTAGGTACAATTGTGCCTGTTTTTAGCATTGCAGAAGCAAGCTTTGGGTTACATTTTACATTAGCTAATACCACTGAAGCCTGCCTGGCTGTCAGCAATAACAAGAGCTTACACTCAAGCAAACATGTTGTGTTCATTCTGACGTAGCAGTGCAGCCATTTCAACTGTTGCTTACACATTTTCAACCTTTCAATTTCTGAGCGCTACTGAATAGCTGCAATCAGTTTCAGAGCTGAACACCATGCAGGAATGATTGTCCGACCTGAAGAATGTATATTCCTTTTTCTTCCCCTTACCATGCGTCGTAAACTCTTATTTTTGACAAACATAAAATGCAGCAATTATTTAAAGGCATTTAAAAAATATAAAACTCCTTCATCATGAATTAAATTTATTTTCTTTAAATTCCTTCACAGTGTCATGCTTTCAAGAACACTCAGCCTTTAAGATCCCATCCTGCTGGGAAGCATTCAGTATCTGCTCAGCACTAAGTTTGTGAAATCATTGCATAGGAATTCTGGTCTAAAGCCTGGTTTGTGTCTTATTGTTCAATGAAACAACATCCTGGACCACAAAACTGTGTCCTAAAATATAGCCTTACAATATAGCCCTACAACTCTCATATTTGTTAATAATTTGCATGCTGAGTTTCCAGAGAGATTAATTTGTTTTTAACAAACTAGACTTGATGGAAATTTCCAAGATGCAGCACATTTTTTATTCTTAAGTACAGAGAGGCACAATACCTGCACAATATCCAAAATACAAATTTTAAAAAACATTCCATATTAAACTTGAATTTATAAATTCTACCAAACCTTCAATTTTACAATAATGGTCTTAAGATATTGAGATACTTGGGATCAGAAATATTCAGACTCAGTTCCGGGTCTTAGATACTGTTATTTGGAGAGCAAAGACTAGATGTAGTTATAAAAGCATGTATGAATTCTTTTGAACTGACAAAATCAACAGCCAGCTGAAACGAAATCCATGGAATATTTATTGAAAACCTAAACCATCTGGGTCCCAGAACAACCAGCTGCAAATAAATGAAATAACCATAGACTGAACTCTCAGACTGATCCTCTGTTTCACCTCAGCCTTCTTACCCAGGGATTATCCGGTTTGAGTCAGGAATCATATCTCATCTCAACAAAGTATATGAATCTTGTATACTTTTGTTTAAGTAAATTATATAAATATACATACATACAATAATAATATATAAATGCAATGCTGAATACCATGTGCTTCCTTCAAACCTATATGACAGTTGGGTAGGTGACTGATGGATTTTGGAGCTCTTAATCATTTATATCGGTGTGAAATCTCTCATGGGGTTGTGAAAGTCGAGAATAAATGTGAATTTAATTTGTCTTATGTTTAACACCATGATGAATCTGGTTTTCTATTTGCCCTTAGCATCGCTGTTAATGTGGTATTAGTACAGACAATTTCATAGATACTTGCACTAAATTCTGCAATTGATATTACAATTTATTATCTCATAATTCAAAGTTATATGCATGTGGGTGAACTGGAAATGTTATCAACAAGCAACATTCTGCACTAAAGTACCACAAAAAATGGATGATGGGCTCAGTAATATAATAATATAATAATCCTTGCATTTGATATAGCGTTTTCCACATCTTATCAACGTCCCAAAGCGCTTCACAGAATATACTGTAAAGTGAATGACTGTATATATATATTTGTGGGTGAATCGCGGCAGCCAATTGCGCACGGCAGTGTCCCACACACTGTCGTGGATTGAAATGACCAATTTTTATTATTGTGGTTTTTTTGGAGGGATTATTATTAGGCGTGTGGAGTAAGGAAACTTGCCCAAGGGTTTTGCCCTGACCTGCCTGGATTCGAACACAGTTCTCCCCAACTTGTCTCCCCAACTTGCAAGACAAGTGCTCTAACCACTGAGCCACAGGAGCTCCACAGTATGTAATTAATAGAATATTTTCCTAATATTCTACATTTTTAAAAATGGCAATAATTAGACCACTTAACTTGATGAACCTGATGAAAGTTATTTCACATCACATGGGAATCAACCATGGAGTTTTGCCGACAGAGTGATTATCAATCTTTACTTACTACTGGGTGAACACCTGCAATCTTGTAGCTTAGTGGTTAGAGCACTCGCCTTACAAGCAAGAGACCTGGGTTCACAGGGTGAAACCTTGGGCAAGTTTCCTTACTCCACACGCCTATTAATAATTCCACAAAAAAATATATATATTGGTCATTTCACTCCATGACTGTTTGTGGGACACTGCTGCGCCCCATTGGCTGCAGTGTTTCACTCACAAATATAGTTAATTCACTTTACAGTATATTGTGTGAAGCACTTTGAGATGTTTAAAAGATGTAAAATGTGCTATATCAAATGCAAGATGTGCTATATCAAATGTAAAATGTGCTATATTATTTCTTAACATTATTGACATTATTAATATGATTAATAATATCAATATTATTAATAAAACCTGCATTTACCCCCATTCTTGCCCAACTCCATTGGCTTCCTATCATTCAGAGGATTCAATTCACGATCCTGCTCCTCACCTTTAAAGTCTTCCATGGCCTTGGTCCACCCTACCTCTGCGACCTCCTAAATCCCTGCCAACCCGTCCACTCCCTCCGCTCAACAGGCTCTAGCTTGCTCCATGTCCCCCGCCCCACCCTCCCCACCAACAGTGGGTGAACCTTCAGTGACTCTGCACTCAAGTTTTGGAATTCCATCCTGTAATCCCTCTGCCTAGACCCCTCCCTAGCCTCTTTCAAGTCCCTCCTCAAGACCTTCCTCTTCGACCATGCCACCAGTCACACATCTTCCCCTCCCTTCTCTCCACCTTCCCAATCACCGCCCCAGCTTGGGTCTGAAATACTGATGTGAGAGGTGCTATACAAATGTAATTTTGTTTTTGTTCTTCTATGGAATCGTTGAGCTATATAGCATGAGAAAATGCCACTTCGCCCCATCTTTCCTGTGATAGGCTCTCTGGAAGATTGATCAACTGTCCCACTCCCCTGCATATTGTCCATACACATTTCTATTCTTGTTTTAAATTATTTAGCATCTCCTTATTCATTATTATGAAATTATGTTTGGAAGGGCATTCCATGTCCTAATAACCATATTCAGAACATTTAAACAAAATTCACATTGTTTTCACAACTATCTTAAATTTATGCTCTCCAGTTCGGGACTCCTCCTCAACTCCTCAGTGGAAATAGTTTATCATTATTATCTTTTCAAAACCCTCAGAATTTTAAATATCCTTATCAGGTTCTCTTCCAAGTCTTCTCTGTTCTAACTAACACTCATTGCTTCAGTTTGGCTCAACATTCTCACTTCTGGGTCACATGATTGTGGGTTCAAGTACTAATTGGGACATTAATAATAACAATAATAGTAATCCTTGAATTTGATACAGCGCCTTATCAAGTTGTCAAGACTTCTCAAAGCTCTTTACAGGAAATACTGCAAAGTGGATTGATTGTATTCTGTGGACCAAACACAACAACCAGTTTACATCAGCAATGTGCCACAAACAGCCGTGGAGTGAGTGACCAATTTTATTTGGAGGATTGTTGGCGAGAATGCTAGGAGAAACTTCCTTCTGTTTTTGAATAGTGCCATGCTATCCTTAACCTCATCTGAACAGGTAAACGGGATCTTTAATATTTCATCCAAAGAGCAGCACCACTGACCATGCAATGCACCCATAGCACTACATTGAAGTGCCATCATAGAATATATGTTTCCAAGTCGTAACGTGGGGATTGAATGCACAACCTTCTGACTGAGAGGTGAGAGTGTTGTTCAGTGAACCAGGCTAACACATTGTCTAACAGCGCCATCGGGAGCAGTTATGCATTGTTGGGGATGGTAGTTTTCAATGAGATGTTCAACCAAGATCCCATCTGCTTATTCAGATTACTATTTGAAAAGTGAAGAGTGTTCTTCAAGCGTCCTTACCAATAATGCTGATTTATCATTAATTTCATTGCTGTTTATGGGATGTTGCTGCGTGCATAATAACTACAGTGTTTGTCTGCAAAAACAATTACTATCTCCTTCAACGCAGTCAATCATGCCATCCTCCTCCACCACCTATCCTCCGTCATCCATCTCAGTCAGACCGTACTTGCTTGATTCGAGTCCTACCTCACTAAACACTAGCAGTACATTTCTACAAAGGGCTTTTCCTTTAGCTTTCACCCGGTCACCTGTGGGATACCCCAAGGATCCATCCTTGGCCCCCTTCTCATTTTTATCTACATGCTCCCTCTTGGTAATGTCATCCGCAGACATGGGGTAAACATGACACCCATCTCTACCTTTTCACCTCAATTTGCAACCCCCAGACCCCTGATGTTCTGTCAGTCTCTCTGTCAGACCGGATGAGCACAAATTTCCTGCAGCTAAATATTGACAAGACGGAAGCCATACTCTTTTGCTCTCATCGACATTTTCAGTCCCACAACTCTCATCTCTTTCATCTAGCCGACCTGCTCCTAAAACGTAGGCATCACTTTCAACCCCCAGTTATCCTTCCTCCCCCACATCCGATCATTCACCAGTACTAGTACTGCCTTCTTCCACCTCTTGACACAATGTCCATCTCCGCCAATATCTCACCACAAAAGCTTCCAGAACCCTGATGGCTTTGTCACCTCTCGGCTGGACCATTCCAATGCCAATTCCAATGAGGAAAACTGGAAGTAGCTGGCATCATTTGCATTCCAAACCAAATAATATTTTATACAATGGCAAGGAACTAATTTCTAGAATGTATGATGAATGACAACACTCCATATACATATTTACTCCCGAATGTTTACATTACTTTTACATGTCCTCAAAATTAATCAAATATTTAATGGAAATTGAAAGCAAAAGTAGTTGGAATAAGGAATCAGGGCATTTGTTAGGAAGGGGAATTCGGAGTTTGCCATATAACCAATGATGTGAGATTGAAGTTTGATATTTAATCATATTTCCTCAGTGAATTTACCGACAGCTTTACATCAACACAAAGCTGTTTCTTTGCGATATGCTTTTCTTCTGGAAATGATGTTCGAAATGACCATATGGTAGAGTTGTCAGTAAAAAAAACTGCAAGCTTTGAAACTTCCCATTCTGAAAGGGTCAGAGGAGGTTCCAAAACTAAACTGTACTACGTTCAGCTGGCATTAGACACTGAAACGTAAATCTGGAACATTGGGGAAAAAATGTCAACTTGGAATGTCCATTTTGAATAATGAATGTGGGATAGCATATGAAGTTAACCCTCGCGAACGCGACTTTCTCAATTGCGAATTCAACTATACGCGAAGAAAAAAATGCATCACTTTTTTGTGTAACACACGTAATACGTGCATGTACACACTGGCGTTTACCCGCGCGCATGCGCAATTGCGAGGACGCCGGCCCCGCGCAATGCACTCTTGGAAAGTCAAGCTTGGAAATCACTCACTTCTTTCAACCTGCCAGTTTGTCAGCAGTCATCCATTAAAAACGTCCACTGAAAACCTGTTCATGGTGGCACCCGCTGCGGTGGGTCTGACGCAGCTGCTCCGTCGGCTCCCTGGGCGGCTGCCTGCCAGGCTGAAGTGGCTTTACAGGGCGACAGTGATGGCTCACTGCCCTCTCCTCTCCCAGGCGGCTCTCTGCCCTTTCCCTTCCCCTCTCTTCCCCGGCTGCTCCCTGCCCTCTCCTCACCTCTCCCTGGTGGCTCTCTGCCCTTTCCCTTCCCCTCCCTTCCCTGGCAGCTCTCTGCCCCTCTCCCGTTGCCTCCCTGCCTGCCCTCTCCCGTCTCCAGCTGACCTCTCCCCGGTTGCTTTCTGTCCTCTCCCGTCCCCTCCCCACCTGCTCCCTCCCCTACCCGGTTGCTCTCTGGCCGTCTATCTTCCACAGCTGCCCTCTTCTCTCCCCAGCGGCTCTCTGCCCTCTCCTGTCCCCAGCTGCCCTCTCCCCTCTCCGGCTGGCCCCTCTCCGGCTACCATCTCTCCTCTCCAGCTGCCCTCTCCCAGGTTGCTCCCTGCTTCCCTCCCAGGCTCCCCCTGATTTGCCCACTTCCCAGGTGATCGGGCAGACGAGAACAGGGGGAGAGGGGGGAGAGCGACAAGAGCGGGGAAAGCGACGAAAGTGCCTCAGTATGTATCTTGCATTGGTCGGGTGTGGATGTGCCTGGAGGCTTGAGGTGGGTAGCCTGTGGCTGGATTCCCCTAATCTCCTTTTTCCCATTACTTGTTCAGCTTACCCAATGCGATTTTACTGAGTGCGCAGTTTTCCAGGACCGTAAGCCCCGTATTCGGCGAGGCTTAACTGTATGTTTGATTGAGACATAAAACAATAACACAGCTTGAGATGACATCTCAGTTCTTGGCAGCTTCAATATCCTTGAAACAACCTGTTATTTTATATAACAGAGGTGGACTTCCTCGTAGAGTGATGATTTTATGCAGATATTTTTTGTTGCTGATAGCAAATGTCATTGTGGACAACAACAGATGTCAGTTACCCATGATTGCATGACATTATTTGAATCAAGGTGCTTTAGTAGCAAATTATTTGAAACCACTTTGATGTATTATATTTCCCTGTATGGTACATGGGAATGGTATACACTGCATATATCACACATGTTGCATCTTACACCGTGCATGCTTTTAATACTGTACACTTCATTGCATCTTGGAAAATGCTATTATAGTTCACCATTGCAATAGATGGTGGTAGCTTTAAAGTCACCTGAGAGGCATATATTAAGTCACCTGAGAGTGTATATAAACAGCATCATGTAAGCATAAGCAAGTCTGGGTGCTAATCATTAATGGGATTGAAATTAGTGACTTGATCTTGTCTGAATTCTCAATAACAATTATATTTTCATTTCTAAATCAGTAGTGCAATGTGTCTTTTAACATTTTTGTTATGAATTTGCTTCTAGAAAACTTTTTTTTTAATGCTAACGTCAGTAAATTTACAACAAGCAAAGCATTCCCTTCCCGCCTGCATCTACCCAATTTCTGGAGACTGAATGGTGATGTGGATTACAATGTACTCTAACCATTAGAATCTAGATTGAATTCAGTCTGAAATGATTTAATGAAAGTTATATTTTCTTGTTATGTAGGTTGTAGGTCATATAGGTCTGATCAGCAATAACACAAAGGCTGGTGGCCATGGCTTTGAAAGTGAGGACAAAGATCTTGAATTCAATCCTCTGAGGGATGGGGAGCCAATGGAGCCTAGCGAGGGGGGAAGTGATGTCGTCACAGTAGTTGGTGCGGAGAGGACATGAGATGCAGAGTTTTGGATGATCTATAGCTTGTGAAGGGAAGAGCCGGGAAGGCTGACAAAGAGGGAGTTTCCATAATCAAGCCTTGATGTGATGAATGAGTGGACAAAGGTTTTGGCAGCCTGGGGGGTGATGCAGTGGCAGAGTCTGGCAATGTTATAGAGATGGTGGAAGGTCATGGTGAGGATTTGGGGGAGCAAGGACAGTTTAGGTCAAATAAGACAACCAGGTTCCTGATTGGTTTTGAGAGATGGAGAATGCATCTCTCCATCAACATTTGGATGCTAATGCTGCCAGCGCTGAGGTGCAAAGGCGCTGACATGAGCCAATCAGGAGGGCCTCAGTTTTGATGACATAGAACTGTAGAAAGTTGTCCCTTGTCCAGGACTCAATGTCAGACAGGCAGGAAGTCAGGATGCCGATGGGTGCTAGCGAGCAGATGGACCAATGAGTGAAATGCACTAGAGTCGTATCTCATCAAAACAGGTTGTTTATTCAGGCTAACCTGTCAGGGCTTGACACTAAACACAGGGATCCCTTAATGGTGTATACTGTCCAGCAAGAGATTGATTCTTGATCCTCTGCAACCTAATACTCTCCTCTGTTTGGTGGTGTATACTGTCCACCCCAATACTCTCCTCTGTTTGGTGGTGTATACTGTCCACCCCAATACTCTCCTCTGTTTGGTGGTGTATACTGTCCACCCCAATATTCTCCTCTGTTTAGTGGTGTATACTGTCCAGCAAGAGGTTGATTCTTTCTATTCTCTGCAACCCTTAATGGTGTATACTGTTCAGCAAGAGGTTGATTATTTATCCTCTGCAACCTACTGTCGGTTACAGTATCTTCCATCAGTTGTTTCTCCTTCTCGAGAGCGGCTTGGCTACTGTCACGTTACAGTGTCTTCCATCAGGTCCTTCTCCTCCTGCTCCTCCGTCTCTGCTCTGCTTATTCCTTTGTCTCGACGCTTTTAAAAGGTCAAGGCTCTTGCGGTCACGTGTCACCAGAACAGTTACTCAGCCAATTGCAAGACCTCGCTCTGGCCTTGTACCTCCATTGACCATGCTTACTTTGGCACGTACACACTGTTTGGCGCCTAAATATCACATGACCAGCAATGCCCATATTAGGCTTGATACATGCCCTACAATGATTGGGTTGATTTTACAAATCGCAACAAGGACAGTTCAGGTCAAATAAGACAACCAGGTTCCTGATTGGTTTTGAGAGATGGAGAGTGCATCTCTCCATCAACATTTGGATGCTAATGCTGCCAGCGCTGAGGTGCAAAGGCGCTGACATGAGCCAATCAGGAGGGCCTCAGTTTTGATGACATAGAACTGTAGAAAGTTGTCCCTTGTTCAGGACTCAATGTCAGACAGGCAGGAAGTCAGGATGCCGATGGGTCCTAGCGAGCAGATGGTGAGCTTCATGGAGGATATAGTGGTGATGACAGAGGATGGGGAGTCAAGTTCGAAGGTGTGGAAAGAGGGAAAGGTAGGAAGTGTGGGAGGGAAGTGGGGAGGGGGGAGAAAGTTGCAAGGGCGGTGACAGCTGAACGGATTCCCTCGATTTTGGACTCGAGGAAATCCAGCATCCCGTTGTAGAGGGAATTGGAGGAAAGGATCTGCGAGGCATGGTGGGAGGTCAGAGAAGCCAGTTTATCAGGAACCTAGGGTTGTCCTTCACCTCCAGGATTATCCTTGAGTAGAAGGATGGTTTGACGGAGGCCAGAGCGGAGCAGTAGGTATTGATGTGGTCCAGCCAGAAAACCATTAGATCCGATTTGAGCCAAGAACATGTGAAGACAAGTGTTCACAGAAGACCTCTTGGGGTTATTACCAATATTATGCCAGGTCAAAAGAAATATCTATTCTGAGGTTATATGTACAGTATTTTTCATATCAAAATTTTTTTTTCTTGTTTCTTAATAAATTGTGTTTGCAGATAGAAAGAAGCATTTCATCCTTACGTTTTGATAAAAATTGATTCAGCACATAACCAACAATATTCCCAGCAGGAGCTGCTGAATAGTTACACTGGGAGCAAAACGTGGAAAAAATGTTTTGTTCTCCAAATATTAACATTCTCTCTCCTCGTCTTCCCTTCACAAGATCATCCAAACTCTGCAGCTCATGTCCTCTTCTGCATCAGACTCCACGAATCCATCACTCCCACCCTTGCCAAGCTCCATTTGGCTCCCCATCCCCCAGAGGATCGAATTCAAGATCCTCGTCTTCACTTTCAAGGCCATCCATGGCCTTGCCCCTTCCTACCTTTCTGATTTGCTGACTCCTTACCAACCTGCCCGCTCCCTCCATTCAGGGGGCTCCAGTTTGCTCCATATCTCCCGCCCGACCCGCCCTACTATCAGCGGCAGAGCTTTTAGCCTCTCTGCCTCCACACTCTGGAACTCCATCCCACAGGCCGTTCGCCTCACTTACTCCCTTGCCTCCTTCATAGAGGTCTCAAGATCTTTCGATTGTACTTTCTGCCACTCTCCCACCTCTCTCCCTCCCCACCCCCTCTCCTGCCCCTCCCACATGCTCAGGTCCCGACCCCTGACTGTTCAGTGTCTTGGGACGTCCTCCCAACATGAAAGGCACTCTATAAATGTAATTGTTGATGTGCAAAAGGAGAACAAAACTTTTGGAGACCAAAGAAAAAGATGGTAAGCAGTGCTTATTCCCTGTAGACTTCCTTACTGAACTCAGAATTGTTTGAGTGGGTTTGACTGGCAGCTCTCTGATTCATTGTTCTTTAAAGCAAACACATTTATTATAGACAACTTTCTTTTGACAGCAATGATTTTTTTCCAAACTACCTGTCACAGGGTGCAAACAACTCTACAATATAATGTTATGCAAATATACTGTATAATATAAAGTAGCATTTAGGCTCCATTTCTGAATTCCCAATTTGATGATTATGCAGAATATTGAAGCAACTCATTATTGGTGCATGCACAATCCAGCCCCCCACCCCACCCCACCACCCAGCATTACTCATACAAAATAATTTACTACATTGCTAACTGAACAATATGTTATTTCTCTTTCTTATTGTAGGTAGGACTTCATCTAATTAATTTTGTGAGGCGGATGGGCATCCATATTCTCAAAATGTGCTGTGCTCTTTGACTGCAGTTTTTTCTAAGGAGTTTTTGCAGTATTTTTCTAAGGAGACTGTGAGGGATTTGAACAGCTTATGATTGTTATATCCATTCCAACAGACTGGTGGCATCATTTTCTGTGTCTCGTCAACAGTACCAGATAACACTTTTACTGAGGCTCTCATATCTCTTGACATTGCTAGAACTGTCATGTAATTGACAGATGAAATCATTGATGTGAGTATCTCATGGGCAGATTAGTCATTTGAACGGCTGCCAATGAAATAAACTATGTCCACTCGGGGTTTTAGTGTTACAGCTGCTTCTGGGTCTCATTTCTTGCAAGTCAACTGACCTGTCATGTGAGGGCATATCAATGGGTTGATGCACAATAATAATAGAATAATTGGAGAAACCAACTGATATGAGGTAATAGCTTATTGGATGGCAGAAGGTTCGATCCTGAGATTTTGAAAGCCAACAAATCCTGTTGTTGGAAGCATATCAACTAAACCACTATCTTGGTTTATGCAGCATGTATTACAATACAAGAACCACAACATATTTTAGTATCAAGGTCACATACTTGTTATATTCATATGTAATTAATCAATTAAGTTTATTTGGCAATTTTTGGAAAACAAAATATCCTTCTTTTACATAGATTTATGACTAACCTTGACTGTGAAATTAGTGAACGTTTTGATTTTTAAAAAGATCCAATATCAGATCAGCATAATATTATTAGTTCATTATCCTCACCTTGACAAAAAATCAGAGCACTTCAATCCTGAATCTGATGAGTTTCCATCACAGTTGTTTGATTGTTTAACCCCTTGGGTTTTCCAGCACATAACTTGGGCAGAAATTAATTTATGCAAATTTAGATTTCTGAAAAGTGCAAAATAGAATTAGAGGAACCTGTTCTACTTCCTGACAAAAATATTCATTTACTTTTGGTAACTTCTGTGCAATAATGTTCACTCCCATGATCATCAGTAAATTCTGTAAATGTTTCCAAAACTGATATCGGTCAGACTTCCACAAATCTACCAAGAGTAAATTGATTAATAATGATAATAATAATAATAATAATCCGTGCATTTGATATAGCGCTTTCCACATCTTATCAACGTCCCAAAGCACTTCACAGAGTATACTGTAAAGTGAATTGATTGTATATATTTGTGGGCGAATCGTGGCAGCCAATTGCGCACAGCAGTGTCCCACACACAGTCGTGGATTGAAATGAACAATTTTATTATTGTGGTTTTTTTTGGAGGGATTATTATTAGGCGTGTGGAGTAAGGAAACTTGCCCAAGGTTCCGCCCTGACCTGCCTGGATTCGAACACAGGTCTCCCCAGCTTGGTCTCCCCAGCTTGCAAGACAAGTGCTCTAACCACTGAGCCATCCGAGCGTTGCATTGTATTAATCTGTTTTTTTTAACAATAGTGTAAATTTTTGGAAATCACATTTTTGGCAGTATAAAGTATAGACTGATTAAACCAGAAAACAACAGAGATTCTTCCCATTTAATAAATATTTTTTTTGGAATGTAAAATGTTAGTGGCAGATTAATTGAAGTGCCTTTGATTGTCAGTATGGTTCATTAACTATGTACTGAATGATTATAATTGTTCTGGACGTATATTTAATAAATTCAGATTGCTGACAGATTTTAAACAACTTCCAATACTCACTCTTAACCTATTTACCAGAGCCACTGGTGCGGCAAGTACTTTGCATAGATACATTAAATAAATGACATTCAAGCTTACAGGTTGATTTTGTCCAGAGTGTAATACGTTTATATGTAGATTCACATGAGTGGAAGGGTTAATACAGCCATCATTCCGATCATTTAATTTTTTTAAATGAAATGCTACATTTTTGAAACATGTCCTTTCATACTCTGTGCCTTAATTTCTTCTCTCCTCTCTGTTCATTGTTCTTCCTCTTCTCTCTTTCTCCAGCTTCTCATTCTTGTATGAACTGCCTTTCTTATTCATTTGCTTCCTCTCTCTTTTAATTATGTTGAAGGTCAGCGTCTGTTATACTTCTTTAACTACATCCTTGCTGGACAATTTATTTTAATACAAAACAGTTTTGTCTAATGATTATTAATCTCATAATTATTCATGTCATGCCTAGAATAACCCTGCTAATTATTACAATACATCTTACTTCTCTGTGCTTTCAATTTTCATTAGGTCCATCTCATAGCATTTCATTATCAAGTTTCAAATTGCTTCTTCAAGCTATGGCATTCAAATGTTTGATTTTACATCAAGAAAAAATGTTTTTAATGTTAAAAATATTTTATATCCAGTACATGGGTGACAAAACCATTTTAATTCTGCAAACACTCAAATTCATCCAAAATATTTAGTCGCATATTATGCTTATGGATAGCTATCATGTCTTGCTTTGCTTTGAGGAAGCCTGGTCGATTCCATTCTTCCTGTATTAAGTAAGCTGCTAGTTCTTCTAAATGTGTTTCTGGGTGAACTTTACAAATAGGTGAAAGTAATTTTGCTTGTGGTTGTAAATGCGTCAGTGCACATAAATGGTCAGTCAGTACAGCTAGGAACAGCTTGTGCTCTTGTAAGTAGTATTGAAAGGCAGAATAAATGTAACAGAACAGTTATAATATGTTTCTGGAAATAATTAAACAATAGTAATAATCCTTGCATTTGATATAGTGCTTTTCACTTCTTCTAGATGTCTCAAAGTGCTTCACAGTACATACTGTAAAGTTAGTTGACTGTGTATTTTGTGAATGAATCACAGCAGCCAATTGTGCACAGCAATGTCCCACAAACAGTCATGGATTGAGATAACCAATTTATTTTAATAATGAAATATATGGCATATATTTCAAGGTATCTTCCTTTTGAAAATTATAGTATATTATTTCTAAATTAAATGCCTTCCAAACTTTTAATTGTAATTTTTTCTGATTCTAACAAAAGATTCAAATGTGTGCTTTATTTGGGTGTCTTTGTCTATGGACTTGCGTATTTTAATTATATAGTGTACATACCTATATAGAATTATTTAAAACTGTCAGTTTTACCTGGTATTTCTCTATCCAGTCATGAAACAACAGTCATGCAAAAATAAATCATAAATTTAATTTAAAGAGCAATTTACAGCTAATCTTTTGAGCAATTCTACTATGGATAATACAGTGATTTAAATGCATGGTCAGTTAATCCAAGAACTAATATATGGCAATTCCTGGAAATTTTCTTTCATTTTTTATCATGAAAACTCAAAGGAAAAAATGTCCACAAATTATCCATGCTATGGACTGTGGCCTTTATCTTCCGTGAGCTGCAATGTTTTGCTTAGCATATGATAGCAAATAAGTGGAGAACATTGCATTGACACCATGATGAATCAGCTTAGATCAGGCTTTACTCTTTAATACGCTAGGTGATAAATCTGCCTTTCTAATTATTCTTTCAACCATGTAGCAATAATGGAGGATCATGCAGGGTCTACATATCTTACCTGGATCCCACTCATACAAAGGCTGCTTTTATCTGCCTTATAAATCTGATTATACCAAGTCAGGCTAAAGGTTTTAATTTGTAAGTATGGATGCTATCTAACTTGAGAGTTCTTGAGTCTATACAGCAACGTGAAGGGTACATCTGGGTGCTTCAAACAGTGGTGTAGCATTCTGAGTAATTGGTGCTAAAGAAGATCCCTTGTATGATAACATAACCCAATATTGCCCATTTTCCATCATTTTGTATTCTGGTTTGTCTGACCTCTCAATGCCTCAGTGGATAAATATACTGAAAAATCCATATAAAAGTAGGAGCATTGCATTTGGTTTCAGAATCTCTGGACTGTGGGGAAGAAATTCAGCTTGTCACCCATTTCTGATGCTATTGTGTGACCACTGGAAGTGAATGCATTTACACGGATGCTGTATGGTTAGACGAGACTGTGCTGCCCTCCCATCCCACAGTTGAATTCTGTTCAGTGGCTCAAATCTCATAAATGGAGACTGGAACCTTGAATAAGGTAAAACAGAGAGCTGAAATTGCCTGTAAAATCATATCTTAAATCACTTCCTTTAAGAGCAGAAAAGAGAAAAGAGACAATTTCAAATTAATCATAGTCTGCTTCTGCAAAGCCATAAAATCTCTCTCTATGTGAATAACTGTTACTTATGTCAATTTCATGTCAATAGTTGATGTTTGTGTCCAAAATGGCAAAAACAAAGGTTATTTGAAAAATAGTTTTTTTTTGGAGGGAACTGACCGTAAGCATGGTCAAAAAGGAAGGTTTTCGAGTGGGACTTGAAAAAGGGTGGGGAGTGGGCAAGGTGGTGGGACTGAGGGAGAGTGTTCAAGAGTTTGGGGGCATAGTGAATGAAAGTGGGATCTTTGATGATAGAACGGAGGGTGTGAGGAACAAGCAGGTGACAGGTGCCAATTAAGCGGAGGTGCCGCGTGGGGAGGTTGGAGAGCTCAGGAGGTGCCAAGGAGTGAATGGATTTGAATAAGGGTGTGAGGATGCTGAAGCTGAGCAGTGTATAGTAACAGTTCACAGGAAGCAGTGACACATAAATATTTTTTAATGTTGGAAGCCGAGGTGTTAGAGTTGGAGCAAAATGAGGATGATGAAAATGCCAATCAATAAACATCTAGTGCACGATTTGCAGGGGTGGTAAGTCATTGAATATGTTCGAAAGACCTGTATAGGCATATGAAATCCATGTTTTAGGCGCTTGGAAAGATCTGAACATCTTGATGAAATGAGTATTCTACACCTAACCATTACTTGCCCTTGTGCTCTTGTCCTAACATTGCAATAAAGATGCTAGTTCCTGTTATATCTAAATGAGACATCACAGGAAGGCAAATAAAGAACTAGTGCCAAAAGGCAGCAGAGTGCCCCCATGAAACATTCACATTGGTCAATTCACACAGATATAAGCAATAATTATCATTCCCAATTATAGAGTTTACATTGACATATTGGATATGACCAAGACCTTTTCATATTCTATCTACTTTGTGACAACAGGTCGAGGAGATTTGAACTGCACCTTACCTTGATACTCTTTTTCAATTTGTATAACATCTTTAAAACCTATAAGAACATACTTGGATGATACTGATCACACTCATTCTTGATGTTATTATCTGTCAGGCCTCCTTGTATGTTTGGAGTCCACAATGAAACCAAATGAGACATCTTCAGGGTTGTATCAGAGCTTCTGGCAACACCACCTGGGAATCATTCTGAATCTTATCTTTCTTCATTATATCCTTTCTTGAGTTCTTTCTGCAATAATGACTGAGGCACAAAATCCCATTCAAATTTGGCGTAGATGTACCGTAGCCACACTCAGCCTCCAATAATCATCTCTTTATTGAAATGCTGTTTGATGTTAATTTAAAGCTGCCTTCTTATTAGCAATGCTTGGTAACATACATTTTCCATACATTTCCATAACTCTGAACTTACCAGAAACTAATACTCATTTTATGGAATATTTACTTCATGTGTTCTCATATAATTGAATGTACAATTGTAGATCCAAAAGCCCTTTCTTCTAACAATACAGCTGATGGGAAGTTTGAACCATTATGGTGGAGGTTGGACTGAACTGAATATTCCCAAATGGTTACTTTATCAAAGCTACCGCAGAATAGCAAACAGTACAAGTAAAAAGTAATTCAATGATAAATCAAGCGTAAAACATCAACAATCAATATAACTACACACAATTGGTTGGTATCACTCTCAAGGATTAAAGGAAAATTGATAGATGTCAAGTTCCAAAAGGCCATAATTGTTTTTATATACCAACATCCTAAAGTTCTTTTAGTTTGTTTTAGTTTGACTAACTTTTTTTGGAAAATCTATATTTAGATTTCCTTACTATTCCTATTTGTACAATTTAAATATAACTTTGTAACAACAAGGCAGTTATGTATTAAAGACATGTACAACAGATGCAATTTTACAGTCCATGAGGCCTTATGGAAGAGATTTATTTCATCATTCAAGATATTATTGACATTTGGAGGAGAAATAGTAGACATACATTATGCATTGAGGGACAATAGTTCTAGTTTTTGACTGATACAAGTATTAACAGCTACCTGCAGCCATTGTCAAACTGCACAGCACAGGACTCTAGGTAACATAACGCGAAGAAAAAAGATGACATGTCCAAAAAATTTGAGAATCATTTGTACCACAAAGGGGAGCCATGTGATTGTTGATATATTTTGCTAATATGGACCAGATGTGAGTTCAAAACCACCTTGGAACTCATACGTCTAGACTGACACTCCAATAATAATTATAAAAATATAATAATAATCATCGTCATCCTTACATTTGATATGATGCCTTATCATATCTTTGAGACGTCTCAAAGCGCTTCACAGAATTTACTGTAAAGTGAATTGACTACACATTTTCTGGGTGAAATGCAGCAGCCAATTGTGCACAGCTGTGTCCCACAAACCATTGTGGATTGAAGAGGGATTTTTTTTTGCAAGGAATTATTACCACCGGAAAAGTAATCCGCCAATCGACTAACTAGGGGGTTCTTATTTACTGCTAGGTAAACAGTAGCATGTATAGAAAGGAAATGTGGATAACATTTCGCCCTGCTGAAATTGAACTCAGATCTCTTGCTTGGGAGGCAAGCGCTCTGATCACTGAGCTACATGATTCCATTACAGTGTTTGGGACGTGCTGCATTGTTGGAGATGGCATCCTTTAACTGAGACTTTATACGAAGATCCTGTCCGCCTGATTAGATGGACATTAAAGATCCCTTAGTGCTATTTAAAACGACAGGAAAGTTTCTCCTATACTGGCCAACAATCCATCCCAAAATAATATCATTCACTTCAGGACTGTTTGCGGGACATTACAGTGTACAAATTCACTGCTGTGTTCACTCGCAAGAAATACACTGTCATTCCACTTTACAGGTTTATTCAGTGATGTCCTTTAAGACATAATCCAAACTTGAAAGGTGGTATACCAGATTTAAGACTAATTCATAGTGGTGCTTTTGGAAGTACCATGTAGAAAAAAAATTAACTGTATGTGCAGTGAATGTGACAGGTTTGATGGTTATAATTTGTCTTAATTATGCTTTGAAGATATCAGGAATGTGTATTCCTTGAGTAGGTTACCACCATTTATTACCAGTTTTTTTAACTAGCACTAAAAATGTGAATTCTTGTCCTGGTGAGATAAAATTGTTTAAAAAAATCTACATATGGTAATGTCTGCGAGCTTCCGAGTTGTAGTAGCCATTTTCTTTGGCAGATGCTGAAAAAACCCTGGGGAACAGGAGCCAATAATTCTTCCCATCTTGTAGCTCGCTGTGCTGCAAATCTGAAAAGAGCAGTAAAAGCTCCTTTATTTCCCCTGACATGTCTTAAAGAATGGACAGTGATTGCAAGATATAAAACATGTTGGCCTAGATCTTATAATGTACAACAGCATGCGTTTTGTGATGCATTCTGAGAAAATTAAGCACTTTCTTTGTTTATCATGGGATATTTTGAAATTACACAAATGTACTTTTAGAAATACAATTAGGAATTGTAAATATATACTAATAAAACAACAATGTCTGTTTGCATTTCAATAAGGATCTCAATAACTGATTGATATAGAGACATGATTTATACCTCATCGGAAGGGTCTTGCCTCTGGGATGGCATTGGCATATTTGTTTTGGGGTATCTCCTATTGTTCACGAGTTACTTTCAGTTGTGTTTTGTTTACTGCAGTAACACCTGGTGGCCGCGCCAGCTGACTGTCATGCTGTGGCATCCTGAGTCACAGAGCATGCGTGTAGCCAAGCAGCAGGAACACAATAAAGCATACAGATGCACAGATGAAGCTAAGCCACAGCCACAATAACAAAATTACATTTCTAAAGCACCGTGTCCGCTCACTGAATTTTCCCAAAATGAGTCCTCCTCCAGCAGTCCTCCCAGATGAGTATTGATAAAGATAAAATGTCTGTCTGTGTGTCTGTTTATGTGTCAATCTACATTCTTTTTGGGATCCTTTAGTTGCAAGTGTATCTGTTTAGCTAATAGAAATTAATTATGTAATGCCGATAGGGACAGGTCATCTCTTCTAATATCAGCTAAATAATAATCATATGTCTTATAAATCTGTAAGCAACCTGAATATTCATCTTGCTGGTATTCGGTAAGGGATCTGTCTATGTTACCCACTTTTGTCTACTTCTTGCTTTGCTAAAAAGTAGATTTATACATAGAGTCAAATAGGAGTAGCACTTTGGAGTACCACTCTTCAGAGATATGAATCCATTTGTGATATCAGACCTCATAAAGCATGACTGTTCAGGTGTGTAAGATACATTACCCATACTTTAGATGGTATGTTTAGTTTAAATCATCAGATCTACAAAATATGTATTTTTATATATAATCAAATCAATCTGTATATTCATATATTTATCTATGATATAACAGATTGTTGTTATCAATTGCTATCACTTTATGGCCATTTTTCAAAGGCTTGTAATAATAGTTCATGGATTAACACATTAATGACAAGGTTTATCAGGATTTAATGGAACATCAATGTGTATTTACACAAGGCATTCCTCAAAACAGACAACTCTGCCTGAAAGCGACAGATGGGATATTTCGTCTTATCACATCATTGAAACGTTTCAAAGCACTTCATAGAATATATTGTAAAGTGACTGGGTATTTTGTGGAAGAAACACAGCAGCCAATTGTACACAGCAAAATTCCACATACAGTCGTAAATTGAGTGACCAATTTATTTTCAGGGATTATTACTCCCGGAAGGGGATGCACCAACTGACTAACAACCAGGTTCCTACTTTTTATTAGATAAAACAAGGCTTGTGGAATAAAGTATTTTTGCAGTTCTCATTTAAAAACCAATAAGGATGCTCTCTTACACCAATGCTGCAGGACATTCCATATCCTGCTTGCTCTGTGTGAAAAACAATTTCTCCAAATCACCTCTTGTGTCTTTTCTATATCTATACGAGAATTTTACTCTGCACTCCACAGTAAGATTTAATTTAAACACAGACTGGAACACAAAGCAGTTTGTTCTAGTTTTTGAAGCTACGAAAACAAAAATGGGCAGGTGAATTACACTGAAAGAATTGCCCTTTGAAGGCACCGGCAAGACATAATGGCCAAATAGCCTTCTTCTGTGCCATATGTTTCTATGGTTCTATGATAGTTCATCAGCTGAGGGAATTGTCAAAAATGATACAGTATGGGGTGATTTTATTGTTGGGAAAGGCACGTTTGGGGTAGATTGGAGCAATTATCATGTGCCATTGCCTGGTGTAATGCTGAATCTAACACCGCATATAATATTTCAGCTTTTTTGTTGTCGACATCCATACAATGTACAGCAGAAACTTTGCATCTGATTTTTTTTTATATTCTATTCCCCACGTTCTATTCCCCATTGTATCAAGGCATTTGTGCTCACCAATATTACACTTGATTTGAGTGGGGGTGCAAATTATACTCAGATATATTAAACATATCTATATAAAGTGGAAGAATAGACACTTGCTGTCTACAGAATATAAAAGTTAAAATAGCTGATATAATAGTTGTTCCCTACAGAGTAGAGCAAATGTGCAACAATATAGCATAGTTAAAGCTAGATTGATTGTCTCCACAAAAGCAAACAGGAGAAGTATTTATTTTTGACCAGTTTCAGAGGATATAGGATCAGATTTATCCTAAAATTAACAAATATTCTATGGTGCACAGTGATCTATGTGCTGTGGGGAATGGGCTGGGAGAAGATGGAGGTTGTTAATGATGGAGTGGGCTGAGCAATTATCATCTGTGGGGGAAGAAAGATGATACAGAGAGTTCAAGGATATTCTGGAAGTTTTGGTTCATTGTCACAATGGGAATTAGCATGTCTCTATGTGGATCTATATAACAGGTGGAGCATATTTTGATTTCATTATGGAGGGAGGATGACTTGATGGGCTTTTCTTATTCCTAACATTTTAGCTAATTTAATTAATTTTAACATTGAGGAATGTGTGTGATGTGGAAATTCGATTAAATGTTTGAGGCAGAAGGCTGGCAGCCAAATGATTGAAACTAGATGGAGTCAGAGATATGAAGTGAAACCATGAAAATGTGGAACTATGTACCTTGTCTGTTTCAGTGCACCATAGGCAAAACAGTACAGTAAAAATTGTTTATGAAGTGTGATTACAGAAGATGGCATTACATTATCCCTGGGGGCTCTATGAACTGGTTCTTGTATCTTTTCTTCTGACAGGTCAACAGTTGATATTGTGCACTGCTCTGTTGTGTGGGGAGCAGGCAACAAAATATTCACAGACCTTTCAAGTGCCACAGTGTGATATTTCCCCTGTGATGAATAAGCATCAAAATCTCATTTTTAAAATACCAAATGTGCTCTCTGTAACTATCATTGTGGTAGTGTACACACCATTATAACACACTTGTGTACACTTTGGGGATTTTGCATTGGAAGTCATGTACCACAGCTTTAAACCATATATTCTGTTGTAAGATGTCCAATCTAACTCTGCGGTAAAGTAAAGACTGACACAAATCTTGTATAATTAATCAAAGTTTATTAATTGAAAGTAGTAATGGTTATAGATTGTCAAAAGAATACAATATGTGGATGTTTACATATCCACGTACAGTTCATAATGATAAACCAAATGTTGCAGAAGAGATGGAGGAGTAATGTCCAACTTATTGTCCAATTTAATTTCCACCAATAGGTATTCAGGTACTGCTATACTGCTGCTTGTTCGATCAACGAAAAGGTATCCAATGACTGTGGTAGTGTTACTTACTTTGAGAGTGCCGAACAAGTTATTGACAGTCTTCTAAGTCTTAGTCTTGATTTTACTTATTTAGAAGCTGGAATATGGTTCCAAGTTCAACAACAACAATAACAAACAACAACAAAATTACAGTTATAGAGAGCCTTTCACGTCAGGAGGATGTTCCAAGGTGCGAAGTCCCTATCTATTCTGATTCTCTTTCCAAATCAATCTCTCTTTATTCAGTTGGTAGATGATCTTTCACCCACTGCATCTTATACAAAATGGTTTCTTTGTCTCTAGTTTTTCCTCTGAAAGAAAATAAAGTAAACTGCCACCCTCCTCAAGCTGCTAAGAACATAAGAACATAAGAAGTAGGAGCTGGAGTAGGCCATTCGGCCCATCGAGCCTGCCCCGCCATTCAATCATGGCCGATATTCCATTCTAATGAGCTTGAGGAAGGCTCTTTTCACATGGGAAAATAACTGATAAGGCGAGAAAAGGGCAGCTTTTTGGGAGGATTCCTCTTTCTTTGTCTTGAGATAAGCAATGTCCAGGAGTGTGATTCTTCCTATAAGCCCCCTTGTTTTAACATCTATGCTCAAGGACATGATCTCTCAGTTCATGTCATCTCTCAGAGGATGACAATGGGATCTAGACACTGAATTAGGGAAAATGATCAGAATCTGACCTCAGCCGGAGTCAAGGCAATATATGCTTACCTACCTAAGCTATTTGAAACATGTGCACTCTCAGGGGCCCTAAGATAGTCATTTAAAATAAACAACCCTATGAGACAGGTTGCATTCTAAAAGTATATACAGATTAATTTTAAAAAATCAAACATCACAATTATACTTTCAGATAATATCTGATACATTAATTACAGAATCCTTACACTGCCGTCTGACAAAAGGAGACTAGAATTAAATATAAAGAACAGACACTGAGATCCATAGGTTAATGTCTTACCTAGCAGTCAATCTACCAGCCAATTCTTCTCCAAACATTTTGCATGCTCCAGCAAATTATCAAAATCCTATTAGTTTATCGCCCCCCCAAACCCTCCCCCACTTTCATTTCAGACTTTTCTTCACTTTTAGTTTCCCTTTGTGCCTCCTCTGATCGCCTTATTATTCTTGGCGATTTCAACCTCCATTTCATCCCCTCCTGCCCCATTTCCTCAGAATTTTCCTCTTTACTTTCGTCTTTCAACTTCTCCCTTCATATCAACAATGCCACCCACACTCACGGCCATCCTCTCGATCTGGTGATCACCCGAGGCCTCAACGTCTCTGGCGTCACCATCACAGACAAGGCCATTTCTGACCATTTTTTCATTTCCTGCAACACCTCTATCCCTCCCCCCTCCACTTCCAAACCCACCACCATCTTCTACCGGCCCTGGAAGAAGATTCCCCCTCAAACTTTCACCTCTGCCCTAGAAACCTCCGAACTCCTCCCACAATGGCATTCTTTTTGTACAGACCCATCCTCTGCCTCCACCGCCCTCCACAACACCCTCTCCACTAACCTCGACACCCTGGCCCCCCTCACCTCCAAAACCGTCTCCCATTCCCGATCATCACCGTGGTACACATCTCACCTCCGCTCCCTCAAAAGCCAAGTGAGAGCAGTTGAACGCACCTGGCTCAAATCTGGCCTCACGGTCCACCGGCAAATCTGGCTGGACCACATCAAAAATTACACCATCCTCCTTCAACGTCTTTCCTCTCACCTCAACCTTCAAGGCACAGTCCTTGACTGGTTCCACTCTTATTTGACCCATCGTTTACATTTTGTTTCTTCCAATGGCTTTTCATCAAACCCCCGCACAGTTTCCCACGGCGTCCCTCAAGGCTCTGTCCTTGGTTCCCTTCTTTTCACCCTTTACACGCTCCCTCTGGGCGACGTCATCCGCAAACATGGGGTAAATTTCCACATGTATGCGGATGACACCCAGTTGTACCTTTCTGCCTCATCCCTCAACCCCCAGACGATCGATGTTCTGACAGCATGTCTGTCCGACATCGAATCGTGGACGAGGGACAACTTTTTGCAATTGAACGTGAGTAAGACCGAGGCCCTCCTGATTGGCTCAAGCCAACGCCTCCGCATATCGGGCGCTGCCAGCCTCAACATCCAAGGCTGCACTCTCCACCTCACAAAGCCAATCAGGAACCTCGGCATCATGTTCGATCAAAAACTTTCCTTCCTCCCCCACATCCGAGCCTTGACCGGCACCGCCTATTTCCATCTGCGCAACATTGCCAGGCTCCGCAACTATCTTACCCCCCGCGCTGCCGAAACACTCGTGCACGCGTACATCATCTCACGGATGGACTACGGAAACTCTCTCCTAGTCGGCCTCCCCAGTTCCTCCATTCATAGGCTGCAGGCCATCCAAAACTCTGCAGCCCGTGTACTATCCCGCACCCGCCTCCGTGACCACATAACCCCCACCCTCGCCCGTCTCCACTGGCTCCCCATCCTCCAGAGGATCGAATTTAAGATCCTCGTCCTCACCTACAAGGCCTTACACGGCCTTGCCCCATCCTACCTAGCCGATCTACTCTCCCCCTACACGCCCACCCGGGCCCTCCGTTCAACAGGACTTGGCCTACTCCAAGCCCCCCGCCCGAACCGCCCCACCATCGGAGGACGGGCCTTCAGTTTCTCCGCTCCCACCCTATGGAATGCCATCCCTCAATCCCTCCGTTTCACCTCTTCCCTTTCCTCTTTCAAGGCCGATTTGAAGATTTTCCTCTTCGATCGTGCCTTTTGTTTCACCCCGAACTCTTTTACCTCCCCTTCGTGTTTCACCCCTTCCCAAACACTCCCCTCCCAGCTCGGGTCACACGCCTCTTGTTTAGCGCCTTGGGACGTCCTCCCGACGTGAAAGGCGCTATATAAATGTAAATTGTTGTTGTTGTTATTAGCAGGAATACAGTGTTTTAAGTGCTGCCTAGGTGATGTTCCTGAAATCACACAACACTTGCAGGGATACATTTGCATTTACAGTGGAGACAAACATTCTCTGTAAGTGCTTGGCTTCCTAGGTACACCATTTTGTTATAGTGGGTGGAAATACAATAAATAAATAAAATGCTTCTCTGGTTCTGTTGCTGAATGGCATAACTGTTGAAATAATAATGATTTTGGCCCCAATCTGGGAGATCCCATTGATATAGAATGTGCTACACTAATTTCTCTGTCATCAATAACGTTACAAACTATACACCTTATATCAGAATCCAGATTTTATACATAGAATCAGGAGTAGGCCAGTCAACCCCTCGAGCCTGTACTGCCATTCTACAAGATCATGGTTGATGTGTACCTCAAGTCCAATTGCAAAAGATTAAATCCATTTAATTTGTTGAAATCCCTTTGTAACTCCTTTTCTCCCATCTAAACTCTATACTGTGCCTCCTAACACGGTTTAATTTGCAAATTTTGATATACAACTTTCAATTCCAACTCAGTTATACATATGTTGAAATGCTGAGGCCCCAGTACAGACCCCTGGAGATCACCACTTGTCATGTCCCACCAATCAACAATAAAATTACACTTGTACTGTGCCTTTCAGATCAGAAGGATGTCCCAAGGCATTGGTCTATCA
Source organism: Hydrolagus colliei (assembly GCA_035084275.1). Lineage (NCBI taxonomy): Eukaryota > Metazoa > Chordata > Chondrichthyes > Chimaeriformes > Chimaeridae > Hydrolagus > Hydrolagus colliei. The sequence continues at coordinate 57,442,720 of CM068745.1, read as the reverse complement.
GTATTTTGTACCCGAGCTTTGGGTCAGGATCAAGAAAGGTGACATGGGGGTACAAAGGGTGACTGAAGGAAGTTGAGGAGGAGGGTCTTGACACGAGCCTTGAAGAAGGCAAGGGAGGATGTAAAGCAGAGGGCCCACTAGGGGGATGAATGGCTAAAGGCCACCCCCCCAGTAATGCTGAGGCAGGCAAGGCAGGGGACATGGTAGGCTTAAGACCGCTGAGTGGAGGGAGCAGGCAGGTTGGCAAGGTGCTACAATGGAGCAAGACCATGGAAGGCTTTGAAAGTGAGGAGCTGAATCTTGAATTATATCCTCAGTGTGATGGGAAGCCAGTGGAGTCGGGTGAGGATAAAAATACTAAGAATATTCCACCCATTTGATAAAGCGCCTCATCACATCTTCCAGACTTATCAAAGCATTTCACAGAATATACTGTAAAGTAAAGTGTAAAGTATATTGTGTGGTCAAAACATGGCTGTCAATTTCACACAGCGGTGTCACACAAACGGTCATGGATTGAGTGATCAAATTATTATTGTTATCTTTTTTTAAGTGATTATTACTACTGGAAAAGCAATCCACTAATCAACTAACAACTAGGTACCTATTTTATTGCTAGGTAAACAGAAGCATGTGGAGTTAGGACTCTTGCCCAGCATTTTGCACTGTTAGGGAATCAAACCCAGGTATCTTGCTTGCAAGGTGAATGCACTAACCACTGAGCTACAGGACACCACAAGGACTCCACAGCTAGAGGATGGAGGTGATAGGGTTTTGGTGACTTGTGCGGGAGAGAACATGGGCTGTAGAGTTCTGAATGATCTGTAAGCTACGGAGGGAGGAGTTGGATAGCCTGACAAGCAGGAAGCTCGCATAGTCAAGCCTGGATGATATGAATACGAATATGAGGGTATCGGTGGCCCGCAATGTGAGACAGTGGCAGAGCCGGGTTATGTTGTGGAGTTGGGGGAAGACGGAGCTGGTCATGGTACAGATGTGGGGTAGAAAGGATAGCTGGAGGGTCAAACAAGATACCAAGATTCTGGACTAGCTTAGTGAGGTGGAGTGTGCATCCATGGATGATGATGTTGCCAGTGCCTGTGGGGAGCCAATCAGTAAGACTTTGGTCTTGTTCAACTGGGGCCTTGATGTCTGACACATTCTTTCAGGGTAGGAGTGAGCCTGGAGATGAGGGTGGAGGAAGATAGATAGTCTTGGGTATCTTCTGCATACATGTGGAAGTTGACCCCATACCTGTAGCTGATGTTACCAAGAGCAAGAATATTGATAATGAAAAGGATGTAACCAAGGACAGATAGAGTGGTCAGCAATATCGAAGGCAACAGAGAGGTCAAGGAGGATGAGAATGCAAAGGTAGCCTTAGTCACAGATGGATCAAATGTCATTTGTCAATTTGACCAAAGCTGGTTCTGTACTGTTACTGTGGGTGGCACAGACCTGACTGGAGGGCTTCCTGAAGGGAGTAGCGGAAGAGGAAGGAGTGAAGCTCGGAAACAATCACTCATCCATGGACCTTGGAAAAGGAAAGTGGTAATTTGAGAGCTGGGATGGGTCCAGAGAGGGATTTTTAAGGCTAGGAGTGATAATGGCTGTTTTTAAAGTGGTGGGAACAGTGCCAGTGGACAGCGAGAGGTTTATAATGTCTGTGAGTAGCGGGGCAAGAAGGTGGAGCTGGATGGGGTAGGGATGGGGTTCAGGAAGCAGGTAGTCAGTTTCATGTGGGAATCAGAGAAATTTTGTTTAATCCCTACTCTTGGTTTCCTGCCTCCCAAATAATTTTCAAACCATGTTGCAAGGTTACCTCCAATTCCATGTGCTTTCATTCTTGCCAATAATCTCTTGTGAGGAACCTTATCAAATGCCTTCTGAAAGTCTTTGCGGACAACATCCATAGATTCATTTTTATTCACGCTGTTAGTGACCTCTTCAGAAAATTAGATTTGTCAGAATCTATCCTTCACAACTACATGTTGACTTTCTTCGATTAGCTTATACCCAATGAGAGTTTCTGTAACAAAAAAAGGAAAATAAGTCGGTTTAATACCCTGAGGGGTCTACTATTTATTTCTCTCAATTCCAGTAGCAACTATTCCACACTATTTTCTCATCCTTCACTTTGGTGATTCTCAATCTCTATAAATTATTGAAATTCAGTTAGAGGTACTATATCCAAATGTTGTCACCTACTTTAGGAAGGATCTCCCCGATTCTTAGAGAGGGTAAAGAGGAGATTTAATAGTAGGATAAAAAAAATCCTTGCATTTAATTTGTGTCTGATGTCGTTGATACGTCTCAAAATGCTTCACAGCATTTTATTGTAAGTGAGTGACTATTTATTTGTAGGTCAAGGATGAGTCACTTGACCTTTCAGAAGAGACGAGAGGAACTTGCCATATATTTATTGGAACAGAGACAGTTGGGGGGACCTGAATAAAATAGGGAGCAATTAGATATCTAAAAATTTGCAGAGCTATGGAGAAAATGGAAATAAACGAGGCTGAAAGCATTGTTCTTTGAAGGGGCCAACAAAGCCACAATGGGCTGATTGTGCCACACATTTCTGTGGATCTCACTAACAAAGATACAACATTTGCCAATCCTTGGAGAACTATTGCTGTGTGCTTCCTATTCTCCAGTATTACTGAAACCACAGTCACCATGCAATCCATGATGTAACCAAACATCAGCCAGAAAATTGGTTTGAAAACACCTATTTATAGCTGCAGTGCTAAATCATACCAAACAGACCAATTTTAAAAAATGTCTAAACAAATCGCCATTTAATTTAATTAGGATTGAAACCACCACACATCTAACATGAGTTTGGGTTATTTATGTTAAAGGCTGTCTTATTGAATATTTGCTGTGAATTGAAAATGTAAAGAAATTGCCACATTCCAATGGAAAGTAATTCCGAGATGTTTCTCAGAATTGTTAGGAGCTCCTGTTGCTTAGTGGTTAGAGCACTTGTCTTGCAAGCTGGGGAGACCAAGCTGGGGAGACCAAGCTGGGGAGACCTGTGTTCGAAACCAGGAGGGTCAGAGTGAATCCTTGGGCAAGTTTCCTTACTCCACACGCCTAATAATAATCAGTCCAAAAAAAAATCACAATAATAAAATTGGTCATTTCAATCCATGACTGTTTGTGGGACACTGCTGGGCGCAATTGGCTACCGCGATTCGCCCACAAATATACAGTCAATTCACTTTACAATGTATTCTGTGAAGCGCTTTGGGACATCGATAAGATGTGAAAAGCATTATATCAAATGCAAGGAATATGATTATTATTATTATATTATTATTATATGTTTCACTGCGTTGACACAGAGGGTGATTTTTTTTAAGGCACATTACATTCAAATACACTCCAGTGTTTTCATTATGCAAGATGAAGTACTGTTGCGATTATAGAAGTAAAACACTTTCATTTCCTGGAGAGGATTTGTCTGCTTGTATCACAATACTCCAGCTATTAATCTAAATGTGGAGGTAGAATCTGAATAGCAATAAATATTTAATATTATTTCTAGTAGTACAGGAATAAATACAGCATTCATGGAGAAGAATGATGAAGTTGTACCTTTTGGCCTGTTTGCATTGTTCATATATTTAGCTTTAATAAAAATAAACTGTTCATTAGTATAGAGAACAATCCAAATGATGTTGCACTGTCATTCAGAAACAACCACTGGGTGGCATCTTATATTTACAAATTGTTCTGCTCCCTTACACAGGCTCAGCAAAATGTGTTCAGCAATATTGTCATAGAAGCTCTCCTGGGTTATTCAAAGCAGGGAGCTGTAAGATCAACAACTATAGTTTATGCTTACAAAATGAATTTCATTTTGCAGTTCATTTCGATGAATGTATGGTAATCTCTACTGAAATGAGGCAGGATTGAACCATGCAACAAATCTGAGATGAGATCATACTAACATGCTGATGCACTACACCACAACGGGCTGTCTCACTACACCATTTCTGACTTTTTAAGAGAACTCAATTAGCGAAATACAGACCCAAGTGGCTGCACTGTATCTTCTGCTAAATTGGTAACATTTGAATTGGCTTTATTCCTTTGTCAGCTTCTGATATAAAAATACAGTTTTGACCACATCTGTCTACTAGGGTCCGGCAATGTATCGATATATCGCTAAAACCCGATATAATTTTCATATCGATATAGGCATTTCAAAAATATCGATATATGGAAAAATCGATATATCAAGGTAAAAAATCGGAATGCGCGCACACTGAACTACAAGACCCAGAATGCTCATCTCTATACACAATGCACAGACTGAGGTGCAAAGCCGCCATATTGTATTCACAGTCCTCGAATACAATATACAGGTATGCAAGGGGTGGGGGGGCGGGGAGAGAAGGCTGGGGGTGGGGGGTGAGGGGGAGAGAGACGGCTGGGGGTGGTGGGTGAGAGAGAGAGACGGTTGGGGGTGGGTGGCGGGGGAGAGAGACGGCTGTGGGGGGTGGGGGGGGGGAGAGACGGCTGTGGGGGGTTGGGGGAAGAGAGAGACGGCGGGGGGGGTGTGGGGGAATGAGACGGCTGTGGGGGGTGGGGGGGGGGAGAGACGGCTGGGGGCGGTAGGGGGGGAGATAGACGGTTGGGGGGGTGGGGGAGAGAGCCGGCTGGGGGGGGGGTGAGGAGAGACGGGGTGGATGTGATAATATACAGATAGATAGAGATGGGGGGGATGTGAGAGAGACACAGAGACACAGACAGAAAAACATAGAAATGGAGAGAGTGAGAGACACAGAGAGAGAAAGATATTGACTTCCTGAGGAGATAGGCCCCGAATGCGCGCGCACCCAGAACGCGCACGCACTCCGAATGCGCGCACCACACGTGCATGCGCAGTACGAAAAACCTGAAAATATCGATATTTCGGTATATCTCGATATGAGCCCATCGATATATCTAAATCGGAAAATTTCCATATCGACGGACCCTACTGTCTACCAGAGGCATCTTACGGCATTGGAATACTTAATTTGGCAGCCCTGATCATCTAGATAGAGCTGCCCTGGGGCAGGGGAATCATGGTCAGTGTCTTTCAGAGGCTTGAGACATCCTCCCAAAGTGAAAGGTGCTTTATAAATGTAATTTTTAAGTTGTTGTTGAGTGTGCTAGGTTCAGTAGGCGTAGCAAGGTTAAACAAATGGGTTTGGGATTCACAGGGTTAGAGAGGGGAAAGACAATTAGGTTTCCTGCTTCTGTCCCTCTATAAGATGCTCTAATAGTCAGTAATTGCCCTCTACAGTCAAGAGGCACCCCAACAATTATTTCCACAGCTCATATAGACAACAGTCACATTGGCAGGTACCAAACAACAACAGAATTACATTTGTATAGCGCCTTTCATGTCATGAGGATGTCCCAAGGCGCTGGACAGTTACTGCTTCAGACCCAAGCTGAGGTCAGTAGATAGGGGGTGAGGGAAGGAGGGGGGATAAGGAGTTGCCGATGGGTCCATCAAAGAGCAAGCAATGCCCATGGAATGACACCCAGCATAACACAATATATCTTATGCTGGGTAAGCAACATTTCAATAGAAAGAAAGATGGACACTTTTTGAAAAAAAGATTAACTTTTGTGTTGCAATTGATAATTTAACTTCTTTAAATATTTTCTGATATATCACAACCTTTCATACAATGAATGCATTTCATTAATGGATTGGTGATTTATATACAACATATTCAATTGCTGTGTGTATTTAGTAATAATTATTCCCTTGTTACATGTTTGACATCAAATGAAACACTGCTTCAGTTGTTTGATGTAATAATATTGTACTTTAAATCATTTGACTCTAATAGGTCCATCATCTTTTTCCGTGGTACCCAGATCAAGACAAAAAATTGCCAAAAGTAGAATCAAATGCTCTCATAAGACCACTTGACTTGACTTAGAGTAAACCACATCAGTAGTGCTCCAAGGCAACGTGATTACTGTAATATGATGTGAATAAGCTGCTCAAACTTTGTTTTAATAGTTGTTTGAAACCTGAGATATGATTAATAATAATATCCCTTGCATTTCATACAGCACCTGACCCAATTGAACTGATTGTGCAGCAGCACACTCAAATCTGAATTAGAAAATTAGAGGGTCAAGTCCGATGTCAGGAATTGAAACTTGTGTAGTCTATATTGATGCTCCAATAGAGTACTTGGGACGTGTTGTGTGGCTGAGTCATGTGGAGTCCTCTTGTTGAGATGTTTCACTGTGGAGTCATGTAGCTCTGTGGTTAGAGCACTTGCCTTGCAAGTGAGAGACCTGGATTCAATTCCAGGCAGGTCGAAACCTTGGGCAAGTTTCTTTACGCCATACAACTACTAATATTCCCTCGAAAAATGAACAATAATAATTTGGTCGTTTCAATCCATGATTGTTTGTGGGACACTGCTGTGTGTAATTGGCTGGCGTGATTTGCCCATATATATATATATATATCTACAGTCAATTCACTTTACAGTATAACTGTGAAGCGCTTTGAGATATCTAGAAGATATGAAAAGCGCTGTATGAAATTAAAGGATTATTAACATTATTATTTATTATTAAAGGTACTGCCCTTCTCATGAAATATTACACTAAGGTCTTGTCGGCCTATTCAGGGGGATGTTAATGATCTGAATGAGAGAAGCATGTTTCTTCCTATATCCTAGCCATCAATCCCTCAAAGTGCTTCACAAAATATACTGTAGAGGGAATTAATTGACTGTCTATTTGTGAGTGAAATGTGGTAGCCAATTGCACACAGCAGTGTCCCACAAACAGTTGTGGATTGAAATGATTGATGCATTCTTTTTTTTAGGGATTATTATTAGGTGTGTGGAGTAAAGAAACTTGCCCAAGATTTCATGCCTGAAATCGAACCCAGGTCTTTCTTTTATAAGACGAGTGCTCTAACCACTGAGCTACAGGACTCCACAGTAATAATAGTTTTGAAGACCAAATATGGGCGGTAATTTGAGTTGAAGTGGTGTCTCAACTTGTTTTGAATTGTAGTCCATTAACCTTATGACGTAGCCTCGTATTTATTAACTTTATGGATAACAGCTCAACAATGACTAGGAGTAGACAATTAGTAACACCCAAATCCACTTCATTTCCCACTATTCATGGTAATATTCTGCTGTATGCATTTAGTCCACAAAATATGCAATCAATTCACTTTACAGTATATTCTATGAGCCTTTTAAACTATGTAATATCAAATGCAAAATCAAATGCAAAGATTATTGTTTTAGTAAACAGTCATTTACTGTATAACTGTTTGTGTGACATTGCTGTGCACAAATTGGATGCCAGTTTCACCCACAAAATGGAGACTTGTGGCTCATTGGTTGGAACACTCACCTTGCAAGCGAGAGATTTGGGTTTGATTCCAGGCAGTGAGAAACCTTGGGCAAGTTTCCTTACTCTACATTCCTGATGATAATCCCTTGAAAAAAAATTGGTCATTTTAATCCACAACTGTGGGAGACGCTGATATGTGCAATTGGCTGCTGTGTTTCGCCACAAATATACAGTCAATTCACTTTGCAGTGTATTCTGTGAAGCACATTGAGAGGTCTAGAAGATGTAAAGCACTACCTCAAATTCAAGAATTATTATACTATTATAAAATGCAAGCACTCTACAGTGCATCTTGTGAAGTGCTTTGAGACTTCTGACTTGTTAAAATAAAAGTAAGAATTAGTATTATTTATCACATCATCAAAACACTTCATTGGATGTTATTAAATAGGATTGTAACTGTTTATTTGAAAATGAACAGCTGAATTAATTTGCACACAGCAATATCCCTTGAATAAATAGCCATGAAGTGGTCAATTTTATCAGGGGGTTAGTCAGCAAGGATAGGGAGATGCTCCCTTGTTTTGAGCTAGCGCTGTTAGAGTCATTAACATTCTCCTGATCAGGCAGACAGGAACTCAATTTAACATTTCACCTGACTGTTAGCTTAGACTATGAATTAGCTCAAAGCGCTAATGTAGTAATTGAATCCATAACCTTCCAATTTAGGGGTGGGAATACTACCAACTGAGTGAGGCTAACCAGCATAATCCGTGCATTTGATGTAGTACATACACTACACAATATGCTTTACTTGGTTATCAAACAAAACATTTAAAATAAGCAGATGGATGTTATTAGAGATATTGTGATATAATGTTTCACTGGCATACTATTGCAAACCAGAATTCATGGATTCAAATGTGTATTATGTGTGCAAATAATATTCTGTTTAGATTTTCAAATCATGCCCAATTTACCTAGTGTTCATTCATCATTTCAATCCACAACTGTTTGTGGGACACTTTTGTTATGTTGTTGGATGCTTCAGGCTTTCGTATGTCAGTCTAAAAAATACATCAAATGTGACCTGACGGCTCCAGAAATGTTATTAGGATAAAAAGGGCAAGTTTCCTTACTTCACACGCCTAATAATAATCCCTCAAAAAAATTAATAATAAATTGATCATCTCAATCTATGACTGTTTGTGGAACTCTGCTGTGCACAATAGGCTGCCGTGTTTCGCCCACCAAATATACAGCCAATTAACTTTTTAGTATATTCTGTAAAGCGCCTTGGAATGTCCTCCCAATGTGAAAGGTGCTCTATCAATCAAATTTTGTTGTTGTTGTCTAGAATACGTGAAAATTGCTATATCAAATGCAAGGAGTATTATTATTATTATGATTATTATGATTATTATTATTATCAAATCTTCAAGATCGATCTACTGATTGGCAGTGAAAGTGACCTTTAATCACATTTTCAGCCAATAAGAAATCCATGCAACCTGGTTCCAGATTGGAATGTAGGTCAAAGATAGTGAGGTAAGAATTTGTTTTGCTTATATTTGTAGGTCATTTGACAAATTTATTTATGTGAGAATTTCAAAGAAGGTTATATCTGATGAAATTAATAACAAATTAGCTAATTGAATTGAAAATTGGCTAAGCAATATGAAACAGAAGGTTTAAATGGAAAAAAATGCTCCATCTGGAATATAGTGACAAGTGGAGCTCTTCAGGGGACTTTTCTGTTTCCCTGCTGTTCATGGTATTTATCAACGATGTGGGCAGCAGCATTTCTTATAGTGTAGCATTTGTAATTCATATGGGCAGGTGAGTAATAAGAGAAGACTGAATAATTTAAAAAAAATTAAATCAACCAATTAAACAGGTGAGCCAAAAGTAACAGATGGATTTTAATGTAGGTAAAAGCAAAAATATTCATATTAAAACAAGAAAAAATTAAAATGTGAACACAATAAACAACAACAAATTGCATTTGTTTAGTGCCTTTCACGTGATTATCTATCATTCCCCAGGAGCAAAATTTGTTAAAACTGAAACCAGAAACGATTCCTTCACAATGAAAGTTATGAGTATAATAAAAGAATATAATAATAATAAGGTATTTAAAAAGGTTGTAAGTACATTTGTATATGTACTTATCACATTGAAATATCTCAAAGTGTTTTACTGGAAAATGACCAATTTGGGATTATCTACCTTAAGCAGGTAATAGGGATCCACTTTGAGCTGAGCTGTAATGCTGGGCAAAGAATGTCACAATTTAGTCGATACAACATGGTGGTCTCCAAGGCACTGGTGATGACAATCCAGCCAGGCTGGCTCATTGATAGGACTTGGAGGAATAGACCAGTCACTGGAATCAGCTTTTCTTCCCATTGAACTCCTGTTAGTCTTGTAAGCCACAGCCTGAATAAGTGGTCCTAGCTGGAAAAGCGGGTAAGCCGGCCAGACAGTGATCTCAACCACATGCTATGCAGTCTTAGCTGATTAAACCCCAGCGATATCCCTGCACACTCTTAGTGGCTTAGTTCTTGCCAACCAGTGCCTATGTATTTGTAGAATTAGATAAACAGGTGGGTCCAAAACATTGATTGTCCAGCACCTTGAGACGTCCTCCCAACATGAAAGACACTATATAAATGTGTTGCTGTTGTTGTTATTGTTTAAGTTTAGTAATGGATTTCCTAATCCAGCCAGCCTGGATGAGTGATAAATTGAATTGGGAAATTGTTGACTAGGCACCATGAGAAACAATCACCTCCTTTTTGGTTAGTGGACTGATCCTGCTTTATTATTTTTTGCAGTACAATATTGTTGTACTTTAAGGTTAATTGGGGATACAGCTGGTCGTTTTATTCAACCATGCAAAACTCTCTTCCAATTTTTAAGGCTGATTATAATTGTTAATAAAACTAATAACCTGTTTCAGAAATGTATGCACATTATACGCAGAACAATCAGCACAGTGAAAAATTCAGAGTTTTGCTTCTTTGAAAAGTCATATTTACAGTGAAAGTCAAGCAAACAAGTTGAGGAAGGGGGAGGAGGAAATATAATGCAGCACTGTTGAAATGCATTTCAGTCATTCTATAAATCTTTGGAATTACTTTATATCGTGGCTGATCTCTGGTTCATTTGCTCAGCTCCTCACTTCTCAATGTGATTTCACCTCCACGTTCTAATGGGACACCCAATGTGAAAAGTATGTGGTGGAGCACACCCAGGAAGGTTTGACAGACCTTGGTAACATGCTCTTGTCTTCTTGACCATTTTTTCTATTTCAATTTCCTATCAAAACCACTTAGATTTCTTTGCACAACTCATATTAATCATATCCTAACTCAAGAATAACAACAACTTACCCTCCATGCCAGATGATGTCTCAGAGTGCTTCACAAAATGGATCCCAGGGCTGAGCCAGGGGGAGGGGTAAAAAGGTGACCAAAAGCGCAGTCGAAAAGAAAAGTCTTTAAGCGTGACCTGAAGATAGAGGCGAAGGGAGTGAGAAAAGGAGTTCCAGAGCCTCAAGGCATAGTGGCTGAAAGCACAGCCGCCGACCTTGGAATGGCGGATTCGGGGGACAAAGAGGAGGCCATACCCAGTAAAGTGAAGGCTCCTTACCGTTGTAAGGAGAGAGGAGGTCAGAGAGGTAGGGTGGTGCAGACGAGTGGAGGGATTTCAAAACAAGAGTGAGGATCTCAATCCACTCCAAGGGAGGGAGCCAGTGAAGCCTGGCAAGGACTGGGGTAATCGAGGAGCGAAGTTTGGTTCAGGTGAGAATGCGGGTAGCGTAATTTTGTATAACCTGGATTTTATGAATGATGGCAGAGAGGAGACCGGCAAGGAGGGCATTGGAATAGTCCAGCCAAGAGGTGACAAAGGCATGGACAAGGGTTTCGGCAGCTTATGGGCACTCCTCATAATGCTACCCCTCTACTTACCATTACTCCTGTACAATGGCTACATTCGATCGTGGATTAACCTGTTGACACATGTGCACTTACCAGCCAGCTGCACTGAATTCATGGGATATGTTATTTTATCAAACAATGAATGCGCAGAATAATTTAATTTCCCACAATTCAATGTGATTCCAATGGTAGGTGTGTTTGTGGCAACATGTATGTTCACATAAGGCTCTTAAGCTTTAAAATTCTCAAGATAGTTTAAGGAAGCGCAATGCTACTTTAAAATTGTGAGATACATTATATATACATTATATAAATAAAATACCTGCCTGGCTCTCTGTCTAATATATATATTTATATATAAACATTTGTCATATTGCTAAACTGTGGTTCAAGCCATGAATAATGGAATGATTGCATCCCCAGATGATCACATTTAAAGAGACAAGATCTGTTTAAGTACAGTGTGGGCATGTATCAATTTCACTGAAGTTCAATGGAGATTTGAGCATTCAAAGGCATATGGAGGTAGCTATTCATGAGACTTATGGGTGATATGAAGTAAGTAAAGTATAAGAACCACTGATTTGATGAAGAAGAGCTGGAACAACCATCAAATGTAACCTTGATAAAATGATTTGAGAGGAAAATAAGTATTCTAAAGCATAGCTTTGGTGGAAGGCCATAAGAAGGTAAATTATTTAGAAATGTACAGTGCAAGAACCTGGCAAAGGCTTTGAAGATGTCCTACAACAACAACAACTTTGATTTATATAGCGCCCTCCAAGACGGACGGCGTCTCAGAATGCTTCACAATAGCGGATCCCGGGACCGAGCCAGAGGCAGGGATAGAAAGGTGACCAAAGGCGCGATCGAAAAGAAAGGTCTTCAGCTGGGACCTGAAACTGAGAAAAGAGGGGGTGAGGTGAAGGGAGTGAGGAAGGGAATTCCAGAACCTCAGGGCATAGTGGCTGAAGGCACGGCCGCCGAGGGTGGAGCGGAGGATTCGGGGGACATGGAGGAGGTCAGCCCGGTGGAGCGAAGGCAACGGGTGCTGGTTTGAGAAGAAAGGAGGTCAGAGAGGTAGAGGGGTGCAGAGGAGTGGAGGGATTTGAAGACAAGGGTGAGGATCTTGAAGTTGATCCTCTCTGCGATAGGGAGCCAGTGAAGTCTGGCAAGGACTGGGGTAATGGGGGAGCAAAGTTTGGTGCGTGTGAGAACATGGGCAGCAGAGTTCTGAGCAATAACAAATGAAGTACTAAAGTATTGAAGAGTAATTTGGCAGTGGTACATATCATAAATGTAAAGAAAGTCACTAGAAGCCAAGTCAAAAACAATACTGACTGCTGATCATGGATTGATCATGGACAGAACTTTCAAAGTTTGAAAATTGCAATGAATTTAAAAAGCACAAACTCAGTTCATACATTAAGAAGCTTATTATCCTCATCCCTCTTGTTGTCTATTTTTCTTTAATACCTTATTAAATATAATAAATAATCCTTGCATTTGATATAACGATTCACAGAATATACTGTAAAGTGAATTGACTGTATACAGTATTTGTGGGTGAAATGAGGCAGCCAATTGCGCATAGCAGTGTCCCACAATCAGTCGTGGATTGAAATGACCAATTTTGTTATTGTTTTTTTCAGGGATTATCATTAGGCATGTGGATTGAGAAAACTTTCCCAAGGTTCCGCCCTGACCTGCCTGGATTCAAACACAGGTCTCACGCTTGTAAGGCGAGTGCTCTAATCACCGAGCTACGGGACACAATATTGTATTGAAATATTATTGATGGTTTCATATTTAACATCATATGAAGTCAAATCACATGTACTTTGCTCAAAAGTAATATTCTATTATATATAATTCAAAAATATAGTATCCAGCAATTATGCACAATAAATAATGTGGGAAACAATGTATATTATATTGAATGGAAACATTACAGGAATCATTCTTGCCAGTCTACTGGTACGTTTTAATGTAAGATTCTTGTTCCTTTTCAAACAAAAATCTATTTCCAAATTGTTTTACCATTTGTAAGAACTTATGCCTTTTGTTCCACCCCGAATTTTTCGACCTCCCCTACTTGTCTCACCCCTTCCCGTACACTCCCCTCCCAGCTCGGGTCACACGCCTGTGCCGTGCCTTGGGACGTCCTCCCGACGTGAAAGGCGCTTTATAAGTGTAAATTTGTTGTTGTTGTTGTTATGCCAATACCTTTACATGAGGCAATGCCTTGGAGTGCTTAACAGTGGCAGAGACTGACGCTGAGCTGGGACAAGGGAGGAGATGACTGTAAGCAAAGTCGTGATCTAAAGGGAAGGGGGCCGCAAGTGGATGGTATGTGGAGAGAGAGTTACAAAGCTCATTCCTATTGTCTTAATATGTTTGTGAAATCGTTTTCAAGCTGCACCAACAAAATACATGATTCTAACTTTCAGCAAATAAATAGGTGAGTAACAGCCCTTAGGATTGAATTAGCTGCCTGGGGTGTTACACTGACTCATTCCAATTGTAGTCAATACATCCACTCAAATATGCTGCATTGAACATTTTAAAAGGGCTGCAAACAATGTAAGGTGGTCTTGTCCTGAAATGTTAGTTTCTGCTGAATATATAGGGTAAACTAGATATGTTGGAATATTTCCTGCAAAGTTGAATTTCAGTGCAAAATCACACATGCATTATTTACAAATAAATGCTAAAACAAAAGTTAAGCCAACTATTAAGAGGAATTTTTTAACTAAAGTGAACCAACAATTAACCAAAGTTTTTATTAAAGGTAACCAACAGTGATCTTTCATGTCCTGTGCACTAAATCTGTTGGTGTAAGATATAACTAAAGCAGGAATCAATAACCTACTGCAAATAAATGTTAACCAATTCTTTTACACTATTATTTTAGATATGCGAGTTTTGTAATTTCCAGAATGAGTGAAATCATACAATAATAATAATTTTACTTTTGATATTATGTTGTAGCATCCAGTTGCCAAGTCTCAAAACAGTTCACAGGATACAGTATATAACAACAAAATTACATTTATAGAGCTCCTTTCACGTCAGGAGCAATTCCTAAGGCGCTGACCAGTCAGGTGTCAGGACCCAAGCATGGAGGAGGGGCAGGGTATGAGTGAGGGGAGGCAGAGAGGTGAGAGGGTAGCTGAAGGCAAAGTCGAAAAGGAGGGTATTGAGGCTAGCCTTGAAAGAGGTATGGGAGGAAGCGAGGTAGAGAATTGAGTTCCAGAGTGTGGGGGCAGAGAAGCTGAAAGCCCAGCCATCAAATTTAGGGCGCGTCGGGAGGCAGACGTGGAGCAGACTGGAGTCTGCTGAACAGGTTGGTAGGTCAGAGAGGTTTGAGGGGGCAAGGCCATGGATGACCCTGAAAGCGAGGACCAGGATCTTGAATTCTATCCTCTGTCGGATGGGGAGTCAATGGAGCTGGGCAAGGGCGGAATTGATAGCGATGTGGAGCCTGATGCGGGAAAGGATACAAGCTATAGAGTTTTGGATGATCTGCACTTGATTGTAAATGGAAGAGTTGGGAAGGCTGATGAGGAGGGAGTTTCCATAGTCAAGCCTTGATGTGATGAATGCATGGGTGAGGGTTTCGGCAATGTGAGGGATGAGGCAGTGGCGGAGTCTGGCAATGTTTCAGAGGTGGAGGAAGGCAGAGCTGGTGAATGCACGGACGTGGGGGAGAAAGAACAGTTCAGAGTCAACAGGACATCCAGGTTCCTGATTGGCTTCATGAGGTGGAGTTTGCAGCCGTTGATGCTGATGCTGCCAGCACCCTGGGTACAGAGGCGCTGATGTGAGCCAATCTGGAGGGCCTTGGTCTTGCTGATGTTGGGTTGGAGAAAGTTGTCCCTTGTAAAGGACTTGATGTCGGACAGGCAGTCTGTCAGGACTGCAGTAGCCCTGGAGTTGTGGGTGGAGGCAGAGAGGTAGAGCTGGGTGTTATCCTCGTTTATGTGGAAATTTACCTCATGTCTGCGGATGATGTCACTGAGGGGAGCATGTAGAGTGTGAAGACTTGGAGATGGAGGACAGAGCCCTGAGGAACACTGCACGAGATGGTGCGATGGCTGGAAGAAAAGCTATTGGCAGAGACAAAGTGGAGACGGTTTGAAAAATTGGACCTTGAAATCAAGTTTGGAACCTTGAAGGTTGCGTTGGGGGAGGATTGAATGGCTTACAGTATAAAAGGCAGCAGAGAGGTCGAGGAGGACGTGGAGACAGAGGGAGCCGTAGTCACAGATGGTCATGATGCCATTTATGACCATGAACAGAGCAGTTATTGCTTGATAACACGCCTGATAATAATCCCTCAAAGAAACTATAACAAATCGGTCACTCAATCCACAATTGTTTGTGGGACACTACTGTGCACAATTGGCTGCCGTATTTTGGATATGACATATATATAGTCAATTCTCTTAATGGTATATTCTGTGAAGCAATTTGGGATGTCTGGAAGACGTGATAACAACAACAACAAAATTACACTTATATAGCGCCTTTCACGTTGGGAGGACGTCCCAAAGCACTGAACAGTCAGGTCAGGACCTGAGCAGGGGAGTGGGGGTGGGGTCAGGATAGGCAGAAGGGGAAGGAGAGTGGGAGAGGGGGAAGAGTTAGAGGGGCAGCCAAAGGTGCGATCAAAGAGGAAGTTCTTGAGACTGGCCTTGAAGGAGGAAAGGGAGGTAGCAAGATGGAGGGACTGCAGGATAGAGTTCCATAGTGTAGGGGCAGAGAGGCTGAAAGCCCGCCGCCGATGGTTGGGCGGTTAAGGCGGTGGATGCGGAGCAGGCCTGAGTCTGCTGAACGGAGGGTGCGGGTGGGCTGATAGGCATACAGTAGGTCAGAGAGATAGGCAGGGGCAAGGTCGTGAATCGCCTTGAAAGTGAGGACAAGGATCTTGAATTCGATCGTCTGGGGGATGGGGAGCCAGTGGAGATGGGCGAGGGTGGGAGTGATGTGGTCACAAAGCCTGTTGTGGGAGAGTACACAAGCTGCAGAATTCTGAATGATTTGCAGTCTGTGAAGGGAGGAGCTGGGGAGGCCTATGAGGAGAGAATTCCCGTAGTTGAGCATGGAAGAGATAAAGGCGTGAATGAGGGTTTCGGCTGCATGGGGGATGAGGTAGTGGTGGAGCCTGACAATAATGCGGAGGTGGTGGAAGGCTGTGCCGGTCATGGAGCGGATGTGGGGAAGGAATAATAGTTTGGGGTCGAACAAGACACCCAGATTCCTGATTGGCTTCGAGAGGTGGAGAGAACAGCCTTGAACACTGATGTTGTCAGCGCCTGAGGTGCGGAGGCACTGATGTGAGCCAATCAGGAGGGCCTCTATCTTGTTGACATCCAGCTGTAGGAAATTTGCCCTCATCCAGCACTCAATGTCAGACAGAAATGCAGTCAGAACGCCAGTAGTCATGCAGTCGAAGGTGGACACGGAAATGTAGGGTTGGGTGTCATCCGTATACTTGTGGAAATTTATCCCATGTCTGTGGATGATGTCGCCCAGTGGGAGAGTGTATAGGGTGGAGAGCAGGGGGCCAAGGACAGAGCATGTGACTGCGTGGGGGTTGGTGGAAAAAACGTTGGAGAAGCTGAAGTGAAGGCGATGAGAGAGATACGATAAGGCACTATATCAAATTCAGGGATTATTTTTATAATTATTCATAATAATCACCTCCTAACTGTAAGAGTGTTCCCCTACCCTCCAT
Organism: Hydrolagus colliei; assembly: GCA_035084275.1. Lineage (NCBI taxonomy): Eukaryota > Metazoa > Chordata > Chondrichthyes > Chimaeriformes > Chimaeridae > Hydrolagus > Hydrolagus colliei. Next base: position 57,425,689 of record CM068745.1, on the reverse strand, counting down.
TACTCCTACACTTGCAGTTGCATCGAATCACAGGAAATGTGGTTTAGATCCGTCAATGCAATGCGCAGAGGAATTTCAATTCCCGTGATTCAATGTGATTCCAACAACAAACAACAGTAAAAACAACAGCAAAATTACATTTATAGTGTGCCTTTCATGTTGGGAGGATGTCCCAAGGCATATACTCCCAAGGCGTGTATGCAATGATGGGTCAAGACACATTGCATCGCAGGAAACACATTCTTGTAATGTGCATTTACCACCTGCAGTGACAAAGTAATGCAAGCGCACTTACTGCTTGAATTGAATTTTGCACGTGCAGTGTGGATTATTAATTAAATCTGATTTAATAATTTATACAATGTGGCTGCAACTTGGACTTCTTGTGAATCATATTAAACGTCCTGGCACAATTTATGTGAGCTTTACTTGTGAAAAAAAGTGCCCTACTGATGTATTATAGTGTGCTCATGATTTATTACTGAATTATTTCAAATGAAACTGGAGGCAAAGTACTGCTGATGCTGGAAATCTGGTATTAACGCAAAAGCCGCTGAGAATATGCAGCCAGTCAAGTAGCATCCATGGAGAGAGGAAAATGGTTTAACGTTTTACATCTATGACCTTTCTTCAGAACTGGGCATTGTTGGAAGAGAGCAGATTATAAAGACAAGCAGAGAAGGGGTTGGGAAAAGAAAGACAAAGGAAACATTTTTGGATGGAGGATGGAGATGATGAGAATAGAGGTGATGATTGTGCAAGTCAAAAAGGCAATAGGGGGATTGTAGAATGAACAGATGCATCTAAGAATCAGAGTATGTGTTAATAGTTATAGAAGATGGGGATGGGGGAGGGAAGGCTAAGAAAATGTAAGAGCTATGTTTGAGGCTGAAGTGGTTGAAATCAACGTTGAGGCCAGACGGCTGTAAGGTGCCCAAGAGATGGATGAAGTGTGGTTCTTTGAGCTTGCATTGAATTTTGTCCAATTAGCATAGGAGGCCATATATAGAGAGGTCACAGTTGGAGTGGGAACGAGAATTAAAATGGTAATGTCCTTATAACCCACATCCCCAATTCTGACGAAAGGTCATATGGTCATACAAGGAAAATGTTAAGTCATTTTCAAATTAAATTGGGTAAGAAGCTGTACAAGTTGCATGAGAATTCTATGATGTCTTCTGAAGGAGGTGATTCTAGCAGCTGAGGACTATTAAAGTCTTAACTCTGCATCAATAAATGTCAGTTCATTTAACTTCTTATGTTGGATTCAAGGTTTACTTACTAAATATCTCTTCATGTCATGTGGCTATTTCTAACACTATTATTTAATAAAGAAACCATATGTGGGTCACACTGACCTGTGGGAACTTAGCTCCATCATTAATGCATCTGGACAGATGGTTCAGAAGATCGGTGTGATATGCAAGAAGCACTCCTCATATCCAATTCTTTAGGAATCCCGTTTTAAATCATTTCATGTTAAAAACATGTTTGTTTTTCCAATGACAACTATAAATTTTGTAAAAGTGCTGTTTGTACAAAAACTGAAACTTCTTATATGTGGCTTCAACAGTTTTGCTAAATGATCTACATGAAATAATCTACACAAAATAATCTTACTCCTAAAGAGTGAAAACAGTGTAATAAAATAAAATATTGTATCCCATCTTTCAGCTTCAGTGTGGATTGCAATATATATACCTTCATAAAATTTCCTCCAAATCAACTGTGCATTATTCCTCTAAACAATTACAATCCCACAATCATTAATCATTCAATGTGAACATCGTTAAGCATTAGCTATATAACCACAGTCACAACTACAACTAGCTGAAGAGCACATTCAAATGTGAAATAAACTACCATATTAAATTAGCAATATGTATAACGGATATAGAAAAGCACAGAAAGCCTGGAGCTATTTCAAGGCACTCATCTAATGAGAAGGTTCAGATTCTGGTAGGAAACCAATGATGTTTATTCCTAAAGTTTATGCATCATTTGAACCTCTCTGTTGGATTAGAGCCTTGAAAACACAAAACTCATTTTTTAGTTTATAATATTACACAATATTGAGGTGTATTCAATCAATAGCATTTTGCACAATTGTGTTCATTTATCAATGACTTTTGGCTCTGAAATGTTAGCATATTGGCTGCATTTTAACTGTTGTGAAAATACCTTTTAGCTATCATACAGTAAAAGCCTGTTTATCCAGCACCCGATCAACCATAACTTCCGTATAACCGGCATTGCAAAAAAAAGAGTCCGCATTCGATTAACCGGAATTTATCCGGAAAAATACTTTTTTTTTTTGTGGCATTTTCGGCTAAATATCCGGCATACACTTTAACCGGCATTGGCCAGGTCCCGAGGGTGCTGTATAAATGGGCTTTTACTGTAGTTATATTTTACAATTTTGAATTTGAATCATTTAATTGAAAAGTGTACTTAGGATACAAAGATAAATAACAATGGATAGGTGGGATGTGATGCAATGTTGGAAAGGTAATGGAAATCATATCTACTTAATAGGACTTTGAGTTTCAGACATCTAGAAGATGTGCAAAGTGCTATATCAAATGCAAGGATTATTATTGAGAATAACTATTCCAATGTCACACAACAAAAACACTACTGATAAGAATATAGAGCTTTTTTTTATTCCAATTTTAATTCACTCCATGTATTTAGCTGTGACTTTGATCAATCTTTACGATGGAGTGTATTGTTTTGATAGAACTGGTGCTCACTTTCATTTAGCTTTGAAAATAACAATCTTTTAAAACATGGACAATAATTCAATGTAAATTTAATACTTTATTCATTTGGATGCAATCCTAATTACAACAATATTTATTAAATAATATCACTATTTACACAGAATAAAAACTAGGTCAAGGAGGTAGTGTGATAGAATTCTTGTCCTTTCATGATCGACTGCTTTGACTTCTGGACACTTCAGGTTCTCAGCGACTTGCTGCCATGGCAACCTGTACAACTCACAATTAGATTCTTGTCATTTGTTTATAATGAACCCACATCAATGTAATTACATAAAATATGTATGTTACAATTCATATATAATAGCAATAATAATTGTTAATTTAATAATTGTAATTTTATTGCATTTTCCATCATTAATTATATTCACTCATGGTTTTAATCAGTCATGTTGGGATGAGCACCAATAATGTAATGAGTACTTTGAATGTATTTTTGGTCCTTATCATAGCAGAAACACAAATACAGTACAAGACTGTCTAGAGCAGGAATGCCTCTTGATAGTTTGGGGTGATATTCTGTGCAACGAGCATCTGTTTTCTGGAGACCTAAATTTAATTCCCATTCTGAGATGTTTGATGGTTTACCTCCTACTGGCTGTAAAGCATGCAAACTGAAATTAACTGTTGACAGTCTTGGTGAATTCAGTCCAGGTTACAATTCAGTAGACAGTAGGTAGTTTATTGCTCAAAAGTGTTCCAGTTCAGCAACTGCAGTCTCTTCTCAGTTGATGGAATCGTGAACAGTACACACAAGGTCAGTCTTTATAGACTTGGGCACTGGAAGGTATTTACAAATATTAGTCAAACTGGGGATTTTTAGAATGAAGATACAACATAAAATATTTGTGGAATTTCAATCTCAAAACATTACCAATTGTACTTAGTCTTATATAATAATTCAGACAATAGTTACTAAAGTATAAATTGTCATTGGGAAATGTTTAATTAAATGTGTGTAGGATGTGGGAGTAACATTGCCTATGCTGTTTTGATATTTTTATGGATGTTTTAAAAGTTGTGGTTATAAAGAGCTTACAAGATCTGTTTGCGTTGCAAATAAAGAAAATATTGGTTCTGATTTGACAAACTATAAATCCTTTAAGCCTTCCCAATGACTGATAAGAGTACAGGTACCCCGCCCCAATCGCATTTTCTTCTACCACGAATTTCACGTATCCACAGTTGCCTCTCTGCGACAACCTTTGCCAACCATGGCAGTGAATTTTGCGTATCCACGGGTTTTAACACTAACGTTTGGGTCTAGGACCCAGTTGCATCGTCCAGCCGCGATGTCGCTTCACGCCAGCATTTGGCATTATGATCCTGTTGCGATGTCACAATTAACCAGCCACGATGTCGCTTCTCTTAGAAAGAAGGTAAATTACATGAATTTATTGTTTTTTATATTGTTATTTGAACATTTATTGTTAGGTTATTGTGCTTTTTGCATGTATAGTAAAAGAACAAGCAACGTACTCCCCCTTTCCCCATGTTTCTCATAGGGCCTTGTATTTCCCAACTGCAGTTTTACTAACCACGGGGGTTTTCAGGAACGTATCCCCTGCGGTTGGGGAGGGGTACCTGTATAATAGAAAGTTACAAGATCCAATCGAATCCTAAAGGATGCTGTCAAACTCTTTGAATACCACATGTCATAAAGCCTATAAGAATCTTAAAGTTTCTGGTGGAATTTCAGAGCAGGGAACTCTTATAAGATTAACTTTTTAGATATATCCTTCCTCCCTGTTTTGTCAAGGTCACAATATTTAGGCCATGAGCTTTATCAGTGTTACTGACAATGCTGTCTTGTGATAAAACAGCTGTAGGGAACTGGGGAAGTGGGAAATGGACCCATGACCAGACAGCTGTAGGGAACTAGTGGACCCATGACCTTTATTGGAAGAATTTCAATGTAAGATCAAGTTTCATATTATGCTAGCTTTCTCTGTTTTGCAAAGAATATTTCTGTAATCACTGATTTTTGTAAATATCTTCCCCTGCATATCTTAGTGTATTTTGGATAAAGCATAAATGCATCATCACATTTCCTAATTTACTGTTCTAATTGTGCACATATGACTTGCATTTGGAGAATATTGCTACGACAGAGTTTTGTTTTGTCACTCTCCCACTTTACAATCTTGTCTGAGATTGAGAGCGTTATTTAACGCCATGTTTAAGTCTGTTTTATCTAAATGAGCAATATTTGTTGAATCTGTCAATCAGCTGTTAATGATTCAGTAGGTTGAATTAAAAATATGGACCTTGAAGAAAATCTGTTTTTTCTAATGAAAATTTAATAAGCATGTAACTCACATAATCTGAGCTGTATTTATCTTTCACAGCGATCTTGTTACCTTATCAAAATATAAAATTCAAATATCAAAATTCAAAACAGTTTTTTATTTCTTCATAGTGTTCCATCTACCTGAAAATGGGCCGAAAAGAGGCAAGGAGTTGTATAAATACAATTTGGTGTTGTTGAAGGTGCGTTTGAATGACAGACATCAAAGTGATCAATGGTTTAAACTATCTTACCAAAGGATATTTTAGTAAGACGCAATATTATAGTGATAGCACAACTTCCATTAAGACTGACAGGACCTAAAACAGGTAGTGAATCCAGAGATTGATGTATGTCCTCACAAAAACTGGCTTATAACCTGGTCATTACCATTTATATAAGCTGTAATAGCCCAGAAAATATTTAAACCGTCTAAATAGAGTATTTTGAATTAACTGGAAATAGCCACAATAGATGACTGCCAATACATAACATACATATTATACAATTGAAGAAAACTACCAAATTACACATTTACTCTGCTAAATAGATGATTAGTCTAATTCCCCGTGCCAGAGCATAGAGATTATACACAAAAGTATAATGTCAAAATCTAAAGTGGAAACCTCATTTCTTGTAGTTATTAAATCAGATGTCCCCATACACATATGAATTATTTAATATGCGTACAAAACTGGATTTGGCCAACCAACTGCAGAAATGGTGCACCCACAGGAACAGCATTGCAACCCCGCAGGTTATTTTGTTCTAAAGGTAGAGTGTATCAAAAATAAAAACTACTAATTTTCTAGGATGTATTACAAATATATTATTTATCAGGAGAGGAGGGCATGTTCTTGGTCACATACAAAATATCACATTAGTCATGAATTCTTAATTGGCCAATAACCCAGTAACACAGCAACTTAGACCTGAAGAAATACATTAGACATTGTTTACATGGGTTGGCAAAGGCATTACTGCTTCAGGAATGAGTGGCAAAAATAGGATACATAAACCCAAATCAGAAAGGTCAAGTTATTGCTGCTGCAGTCAGCCTCTAAACCTCTCATTTCCATCAACAGGAATGTGATCTGAAACACATAACTTCAGTTTATGCCAGAAAAAATCAGTTTTCTAAAAAGATGAGTGGATTTGCTTTACTTGTACAGCAGAGTAATCTATACAAGTAAAGAGAGTAGCAAGTAGTAGCAAGAGAGAAGGTAGGGAATCCAGTATTGAGGTGTTGGTGCCCGGTGAGTAACTGTGTCAGAATGGAGCTCCTAATACAACAACTTCAATTTAAATAGCACTCTGCACACGTGGTAGTGTCCCAGGGCACTTAACAATGGAGGATTCTGACCTTGAGCCAGTGGGTGAGGGAGGACGTAGGTGACCGTAAGCACGATCAAAAAAGAAAGGCTCCAGGCGGGGTTTGGATATGTGAAGGGAAGGGCCAAGGTACAGGGGATTCATGGAAGAGAGTTCCAGAGTTTCTGGGCATAGTGGCTGAAAAATTCCCCGCAGCCGGGGGTGGGGGGGAGGCGCGCGCATTCCGGGGGTGGGGGGGAGGCGCGCGCATTCCGGGGGTGGGGGGGTGGCGCGCGCATTCTGGGGTGGGGACATGCGCGCGCACCCCGACATGCGCGCGCACCCCAACTCTCTGCTTTCTGTCTCGCAGCCAGTTGTGGATCCATACTGCCACTGTCCCTTTTACGCCATGGGCCTATACTTTCCAGTAAGCCTCTCATGCGGCACTTTATCAAATGGCTTTTGAAAGTCCATGTAAACTGCAACATCTGAGCTACCCTCGTCCACCCATTCCGTAACCTCATCGAAAAATTCTATCAGATTTGTAAGGCAAGATTTGCCTGTAACAAATCCATGCTGGCTGTCCTTTATTAACCTATATCTTTCTAAGTGAAGATCTATCTTGTCCCTGATTATATACTCTTTTTCGTACTTCCCCTCTGTTTATACTAATCCTATCCATTTCATCTACCCTCTCCTCCAATACTGTGGCATTGGCTGCATCCTCTTCTCTTGTGAAGACAGAGGCAAAGTATTAATTCAGTACATCAGCCATGAGCCCCTCTGCCTGAGCAATAAGATTTCCTTCTTGGCCCTAATTGGCCCCACCCTACTCTTTACCAATCTTTTACTCTGAATGTTTGTAAAACCTTAGGGTTCCCTTTAATGTTACCTGCTAATTGTTTCTCATGCATTCTTTTTGCCCCTCTTGTTTCTTTTTTCAGTTCTCTCCTGCATTTCCTATATTCTGTTTGGTTGACCGCTGTATCTTGGGCCTGATGCTTGTCATAAGCCTCCTTTTTTTGCTTTATTTTAACCCCAATTGCCTTAGTCATCCAGGGAGGTTTGGATGCCCTATATTTTATCTTTGGTGGAATGTTTTCGACCTGTGCCCAAACTATCTCTTCCTTGAAGACTGCCATCTGCTTGTTAGCTATTTTCCCTGCCAATCATTCTTTTCAGTCCACCTCGGCTAGGTCCCGTTTTAACTCACAGAAATTAGTCTTCCAGTTGAGTGTTCCTCATCCCTTTCCATAATTACTATGAATCTAATTATATTGTGATCGCTTTTCCTAGGTGCTCTCCTACAGAAACCTGTTGTACTTGCCCCACCTCATTCTCCAAAACTAGATCCAGCACTGCTTCCTTCCTTGAGGGACTGGAAACATACTTATCAAGAAAGTTGTCCTGTACACATTTCAGGAATTGTTCTCCACCCTTGCCCTTTGCACTACTATTCTGCCAGTCAATGTTGGGATAATTAAAGTCTCCCATTACCACTACTCTATTAGCTTTGCATCTATCCAAAATCTGCTTGCAGATTTGCTCTTCTATCTCCTTCCCACTATTTGGTGGTCTATAGTTTACCACTAACAGTGTAACTGCTCTTTTTTATTCCTTATCTCTAACCAGATTTTTTTTGGCCTTCTTCCACCTTGGCACCAGCACTCAGTAGAGTACTGGTTTGTGAGTGCCACACTTTCAGGGGATTCCTGCCCTGTCTGTTCCCTCTTCCTACCACATTGGGTTGTCACCCTGTCACTCCCCTTCTGAACCCTCAGTGGCAGTGGGGTGACCACCTCCTGAAACATTTGGTCCATAAAATCCTTAGCCTCCCAGATACAGTGCAGTGACTGCAGTCTCTCCTCTCGTTCAGCAACCTTGTGCTCTCGCTCAATCAGCCAGAGGCACTTCCTGCACACATGATTGTGCAGGTTGCACAAAGCATCCTGGAGTTCCCACATTAGATACCTGGAGCATGCTACAATTCTCAGCTTCCCAGCCATGTTCCTCATTTTATTGAAAATAGAACAACAACATACCTGCTTCCCACTCTCAGCCAATTCCTTCTCACTCCGGTGAAAATATATATATCCTGTGAAGATATATTTGAGACGTCTAGAAGACTTGAAAGGCGCTATATCAAATGCAAAGATTATTATTATTATTATTTGCAATCACATGTTTCAAAACAGAACCCAGGAATGGCAAGTTTGAGATGAATCTCAAAATTGTGAGGTTGGAGGAATTGAGGATAGATACTAATCTATTTCTGGTTACCTGTGTTCCTAAGGGTACTGTGATTCTTTCCAAGGAGTATTGGTAGAAGTCACAATCCTATTACGTATGCTGAACATTGGTCCCCTCTGTCAGCAGCAGCATAAATTTTCAGCAGTTTTGTTAATTTCTAAAAGAAAATCCTCTTTCCAAACCCTGATTTCCTTGGAGTAAAGCACATTAACAAAACATACTAATGAAACCTACTTTTCATATGCAAATTCAATATTTTCCTAACTCAGAACCATAACCCTGGTCTTTCTGACACTCAGAGTGGAAATTTATTATGCTCTGAATGACAGTCCACCAATTTACTGAGAAACAAAATTAATATATGCAAATCATGCTAATTAGTAAACAGACATAATAGAAGTAGGAAATTAGAGCTGGTTTGAAGACAAAATGAATATTTGGCATCTTATTAAAGACAACTAATTATTGTAAGATTTCCTGATGCACGTATGTGAATTAGGATAAAGAGAAAAGATAATTTTCCCCTTAGCTTCAAACATGTCACTCCAAGCTTTAAGAAACGTTAGAGGGCAATGCCAATCTTTACACAATTACAATTCAAAATAAAATAATAACTCACTTTTACAATTCTGTGGTACAGAACATTCTAATTTCTGAGTTTCACTGATACAAACTTTTATAAAAGTGTTATCTATCTGGTTGTCCTCTTTGCCTGGTTCCCAGTTTCAATTTTGTACCCTCTGCAAGGGAAATTAATATTTGATCAATTACTCTGCTATTTCTCATTTTGTAAGCGGTCCCACCGCATAGTCAAAAATGTTTCAGCAGAAAAGCATCCCTACACGTATACAGAAAAACTGTGTAGAGTAGATTGTGAGCACCACAAATACACTGTTTATAAAAACACTTTTTTTTGTTAATGAAAACTTTAAATAATCAACCAGCTTGACCTGAGATTTTTGAGGATTATTCTTTGCCAGGGTTTGAAGTTAATTTTGATCCTATGATTATCATTGATTGTACACACTATAACAAGTCAAACAAAACACAAAATACTACAGATGCTGGGAATCTGAAACAAAAACAGAAGTTGCTGAGGAAACTCAGCAGGTCAGGCAGCATCCTTGGAGAAAGGAAAAAGAGTCAACGTTTTGGGTCCACAACACTTTGTCAGAACGAAGGGTTGTAGACCCGAGACGTTGACTCATTTTCCTTTCTCCATGGATGCTGATTGACCTGTTGAGTTTCCCTAGCAACTTCTGTTTTTGTTTCAGATAACAACTCAATGTCACTGGAATCATAAAGATTTAACTATATAGAGAAGACTAAGGGCAGATTCACCCTAAAGTCATTAAGCTCAGCTAACCTGACACTGCTGTGATCTCAACCAAGGAAATTGTACCCTGAAGTGTTTGTAAGCTTGCTGTGCGAACGGTTGCAGGTTCAATTTCTACAGGAGAGGTTGCATCTTTCTTGAAATTATTACTCATATACTGTGGAAAACTGAGATTTGTCTCACAGCATAATAAGCTGTAGTCATAAAAGATTGATTAATTGTCTCACTTCACCTCTCAGCTGAATAACAGGAAAAGGCAACGCTCAGGATTTCAATTTCACACATACTGTGGACAACCCAGAGGGGTTGTCCACAGGTAGACAACAACAACAACAAAATTGCACTTATATAGCGACAACATTTTAAATGGGATTGTAAATATGACCATACTTTGGGTTGCACTAAAACAATAGAACACAAAAATAATCAATGCATTTCATAGGAAGCCTTTTATTTTGGAAGGATGTCTCAAAGAATTTCACAAGCACTCATGCAAAGAGAAGCGAAGAATTTGTACTTGTAGGCAATTCAAGAGGGTATAGCTTTAGAGTTGCAAATGGAAATGTCAAGGTGGACAGCACAAAGTATTTCTTGAAGCAGGGGATAATTAATAACTGGAATTGGTTATCATGAAGGCTGGTTGAACTAGGGCACTAGACTCTTTGTGTCAGTTTGGCTCAGTCAGTAGCACTATGAATCGGAAAATTGTGCTAACATCCCTATATTGGACCTCATTCAGCCCTTCTATTCAGACTCCCCTTTCTCATAAAATGTTCCACTGTAACTCAACATTTCCTGAACACTAGGTGCTAACCTGCAGGTGACAACAGTTCCCCTCCAAAATACTTTGTTCACAACTATTTGTGGGACACCCAATTGGGTGCTGTGTTTTGCCCACAAAATATACAGTCAATTCATTTTGAAATAGGGCCCGTCGATATGGGAAATTTCCGATATGGATATATCGGTTGGCTCATATCGATATAAAGACATATTGATATTTTCGGTTTTTTTATACGGCGCATGTGTGTGCGCATTCGGAGGTGTGCGCACATTTGGAGGTGCGTGCGCATTCGGGGCCTATCTCCTCAGGAGGTAAATATGTCTCTCTCTGTGTCTCTCTGTCTGGTCTCTCCCTCCCTCTCCACCCCCCTCCCCGTCTCTCCCTCCCCGTCTCTCCCTCCCCGTCCCTCCCTCCCTCCCTCCCTCCCTCCCTCCCTCCCTCCCTCCCTCCCTCCCTCCCTCCCTCCCTCCCTCCCTCCCTCCCTCCCTCCCTCCCTCCCTCCCTCCCTCCCTCCCTCCCTCCCCCCCACCAATCTCTCCCTCCCTCTCCCCCCATCTCTCCCTCCCTCTCTCCCCCCCTTGTCTCTCCCTCCTTCTCCCCACACATCTCTCCCTCCATCTCCCCCCACCCCTTGTATACCTGTATATTTTATTCGAGGACTATGAATACAATATGGTGGCTTGCACCTCGGTCTGTGCATTGTGGAGAGATGAGCATTCTGGGTCTTGTAGTTCAGTGCGCGCGTATTCGCGGTGCATGCGCATTCGGATGTGTGCGCGCATTCCATGCTCTAGGCCCAGGAGGTTGCAATGCCGGCGACAAGGTACCGATTTTTTTAAATCGAATTTTTCGATATATCGATATATTATAAATTCCGATATCGGCATATCGATATGAAAATTATATCGGATATAACCGATATATCGATATATCGACGGGCCCTACTTTAAATATATATATTTTCTGAAGTGCTTTGAGACATCTCAAGGGATTGATAAGGTGCTATTTCAAAAGCAGCAATCATTATTGTAACATAAACTCCAGGTGATAATCCGATTAAATGCTGAGGGTTTGTGGAATTTTTGGTGTTATCATCGTTCAGTCTGTCTGTTCGGGTAGACACAAAAAAGATCCAAAGATCCTTCAAAAGTAGAAGGAAGTTCCTCTTGGTGATCTGGCCAACAAATGTAAGTGGTCATTAATTTCATGACTGTTTGTGGGACAGTGGACTGCCATGTATTCCTAACATGAAAGGAACTATATCAAATGTAAGGTCTACTCTTTTTTAAAAAAAACAAACAGCAAGATGCTATGGTGGGAAGATAGTAGGGTCCGTCGATATGGAAATTTTCCGATTTAGATATATCGATGGGCTCATATCGAGATATACCGAAATATAAATATTTTCGGGTTTTTCGTACAATGCATGCGCGCGCAGCGCGTGCATACCGGGCATGCGCGTTCTGGGTGCGCGCGCATTTGGGGTGCACGTGCATTCGGGGTGCGCGCGCATTCGGGGCCTATCTCCTCAGGAGGTAAATATCTTTCTCTCTCTGTGTCTCTCACTCTCTCCATCTCTGTGTTTTTCTGTCTGCGTGTCTCTCTCACATCACCCACATCTCTATCTGTATATTATCACATCCACCCCGTCTCTCCCCTTCCCTGGCCCCGCCGTCTCTCCCCCCCCTCCAGCCGTCTCTCTCCCCCCCCCACTAGGCGTCTCTCTCCTCCTCCCCCCACCAGCCGTCTCTCTCCCCCCCCCCCCAACCACCCCAGCCGTTTCTCTCCCCCCCTCACCCCCCCAGCATCTCTCTCCCCCTCCCACCCTGCAGCCGTCTCTCCCACCACAACCCCCCCAGCCGTCTCTCTCCCCCTCACCCCCCCACAACCGTCTCTCCCCCTCACACCCCCACAGCCGTCTCTCCCCCCCCCCACCCCCCCAGCCATCTCTCTCCCCCTCCCGCGCCACCCCCAGCCATCTCTCTCCCCCTCACCCCCCCCATCCATCTCACTCCCCCTCACCCCCCCCCAGCCATCTCTCTCCGCCTCACTCCCCCCCAGCCGTCTCTCTCCTCCTCACCGCACCCCCAGCCGTCTGTCACCCCCCAACCCCCAGCCGTCTCTCTCCCCCTCCAGCCGTCTCTCCCCCCCCACCCCCCCCAGCTGTCCCTCTCCCCCTCCCCTGCCCCCCCAGCCATCTCTCTCCTCCCCACCCCCCCCAGCTGTCTCTCTCACCCCCCACCCCTTGCATACCTGTATATTGTATTCGAGGACTATGAATACAATATGGCGGCTTTGCACCTCGGTCTATGCATTGTGTGTAGAGATGAGCATTCTGGGTCTTGTAGTTCAGTGTGCGGCATTCCGATTTTTTACCTCGATATATTGATTTTTCGATATATCGATATTTTAAAATACCTATATCGGCGTATCGATATGAAAATTATATCGGATTTTAGCGATATATCGATATATCGCCAGACCCTAGAAGATAGTGAGATTTAAATTCTGGAATAATTAGTTCAAATGGCCCGAACTACCACCTTCATACAAGTCAATCCTATGAAGCATCCCATTCATTCTTGTTCTGGATCCCAATCTAAAAAAGGGGTGAATGCTGCAATTGACAAGAGAGCTTGCTAAATCACTCTTGCTCTCACACTGGTTAGGCCACAGCTGGATTATGTGTTCACTTCTGGGGACCACACTTTGTGAAGGATGTCAAGGCATTGGATAGGGTGCCAAGAGATTTACCAAGAGGGACTTCAGTTATCAGGAGAGACTCGAGAAGCTAGGATTATTCTCCTTCGAGCAGAGAAGGTTAAGTGGAAACGTAATAGAAGTTTTCAAAATTATCAGGGGATTTGATAGGGTGAATAAGGAGAAACTATTTCCACTGGCAAGTGGGTTGGTAACCTGAGGACACCAATTTAATATAGTTGTTAAATGAAACAGAGAAAAGGTGAGGAGAAATATTTTCACACAGCGAGTTGTTCGGATCTGGAATGCATTGCTTGAAAGGGGGTGGAAGCTGATTTGATAACAACTTTTAAGAAAGAAGTAGATCATTATTTGCTAAGGACAGGTTTGCAGGGCTACGGGGAGAGCGCGGGGGAATTGGATTGATTTGGACCGCTCTTTTCAAAGAGCTGGCAGAGACATGATGGGGCAAATGGCCTCCTTCTGTGCTGTATTATTCTATGATTCTATGAATACAGCAGTTTTGCTTTTAGCCAACAGTTTCACTGACTTACATGGATTGTTATAGCACAGAAACAGTGCAATTGGTTCAACTAGCCTATGCTGGTGTTTGTGCTCCATATGAGCCTTCATCCAAACTTAACTCCTTTCCTTTTCCCTCCTGTATGTAAGCTGTATTAAACTAAACTTGTTGGGTAGAAACAGAATAAGACCATTCAGCATTTCTGGTACAGTGAAACTTGATTTACTACAGAGAATTTTACGAAATTACAGATTTGACTTTAACAATGATGCTTTGATTTTTCTTGCTTCAATTAAAAATTATTTGCACAATATTGTCATTGTCTTTAAACTACACTCTCATGAGACTTTCAGCAAGAAAGGGTTGTGAAAATGCAATTTTGCTGTAGAGAGTAAAATGGACTGAATTTTATTTCTCCAAATTAGCTTTGCAATTATGAATTCCTCAAGTTTTATTTAACCATTACAGAACATAACAAGCTAGCTATTTGCTATTTTTATCAGGTAGAGGCATTAAATTCCATCAAAGTTCCAGTTTGACTGTTTTATATTTAAATTTTAGCTAATTCTGTGCGGCAAACCGAATTGTGTTTGCTGTCTGCTGCGTGAAATCTAAGCAGGTGTTGAGAAATGGCAGACGCCTGTCAGCTTAAGGAATCCTAGGGATCTTTTAATTTGATTATTGCTACTTACTAATTTAATACTGAAGGGAACTTTGAACTATTGCCTGACATCATGATCTATAAATATATGGAAAAACATTGGCGTGCAAACAGGATATTTGTTGCAAGGTGGTGTGTACAATTTGAATCACATTAGGAAAAAATCCAAAGCTCCAGTGTAATACAATAAACATTATATATTTTTAGAAATGTACCATCCCATCTGAGTCTTGTGTTGCAGACTTCCCATTGTGATGTATCTAACAGTCAATTTAGCCTCCTTTTTGCTGTTCTTTAACCAATAGCTTCTAGTTTGCCCTTATTTTAGGTTGAAAAGGCAATTTTTCATAACTGATTCAAAGTGATAATTAGCATATGAAATCTGCTTTGTACTTTTTCACTCCTGTTTTCCACCAAAATGCTTGCTAATTCCCAGTTTTTTTTTTTACTTATTCCACTTGCTTTATTGTACTGTACCAACTTTTAGAAATTGTTACTCCTTGCAAATGTGTCTGGTTAATTTTTAAATATATAAATATTATTATGTTTATGTGCATTACTCTCATGTTTAAAAGTGATATGTATTTTCTTTTGGATTATACAAGGGATAGTTCTTCCTCTAAATGAATACTTTGTCCCATATCAGGCTGTGCTCACAATCATCTGAGGCTCTTATCAAACTGGCACCAAAGAGAAAAATAAATTCAGTGGGAATTTTTACTGTGTTATTCTGCTACTGAATAATTCCATTGGATCTCCATCATTATAAATAGTAGATTTAATAGTACTTTCATTAAATGTCCCAGGCCTTATGAAGTGAAATCATAAATGATTGAATAAGTCACATTGTTCTATCATTTCAATGGTGATAGCTTGAAAGAACCCCATTATAATAAATCTTGTTATAAAACACATATAAGGCAAGTACCCCATGGATATAGATTGTCATGGATCAGCTAGCTTCCTGCACACTACAAAATGCCAACTTCCAAGTTGTCAACCTGCAATCATTAGCTGTATACTATATATATATAAGCTATGTGCAGAAAGCACTGTCAAAGTCACTTCCAGCAGACGTGTTACTGATAATAATATAATAATAATTTTGCAATTGGTATAGCGCTTTTCACGTCTTCTAGACGTCTCAAAGTGCTTCACGGAATATACTGTAAAGTGAATTAATAGACTGTATATTTGTGGGTGAAATGCGGCAGCCAATTGTACACAGAGTCGTAGATTGAGATGACCAATTTTTTATCTTTTTTTGTGGGGAGGGATTATTATTAGGTGTGTGGAGTAAGGAAACTTGTCCAAGGTTTTGCCCTGACCTGCCTGGATTCAAACATAGGTCTTATGCTTGTAAGGTGAATGCTTTAACCACTGAGCTACAGGACTCCACTGGTATTACTATTACTACATAAATAATGTGATCTGTCACGCTTTCTACACATACCACATATATCATGTGCATTATGAAGGAAACAACATTGGCAATGAACTGATAACACTGAAGGCTGCCATTATAGTGTGAATAGCCATTGGGTATTATAATTGCATCATAATGGGGTTGTATTGTAGTTTACCATGTTTCTTTGTATACAAATATGCATGCCCTGGCACTTGTAATCAAATATTATGAACAATGAAAAATAATGAAACTTCATCAACAAAATGGAAACAAGATATGCTCACCTGCTACATTTTGTAAATCTATTCTTGCATTATAATTCTCTGATAAAAAAATCTGTTCGACAAGAATTAAGATTACCATATTCATCCAGATTTTTAGTGTAGACAATGATGTCTAGTATAATTAAGCTCTTATTTCAACTTTTTTAGACAATGATCTTCTGCAAAATGGTCTGAGTTTTTTAAAAATTAAATATTTACAAATGTTGGTAATCTGAAATAAGAAAACCTGAAACACTGCATATCAGTGTTTTGTGGAGTCCTGTAGCTCAGTGATTAGAGCACTTGCCTTACAAGCGTGAGACCTGTGTTCAAATCCAGGCAGGTCAGGATGAAACCTTGGGCAAGTTTCCTTTACTTCATATGCCTAATAATAATCCATCCCCCAAAAAACACAATATAGTAAAATTGGTAATTTTAATCACCATTGTTTGTGGGACACTACTGTGCACAATTGGCTGCTTTGTTTCACCCACAAATATGCCATCAATTCACTTTACAGTATATTCTGTGAAGTGCTTTGAGATGTCTAGTAGACATGAAAAGCGTTATATCAGTTGCAAGGATTATAATATATTATCAACTGCCGATCTATGATCATTTGAAAAAGAGACAATCGTTAATATTTGAGTTGCAGACCCTACAGCACAAGGAATGCCTTGGTTCTCAATATATATTTTAAGATTAACACTTTTCAGGCACAATTTATGAAGAATTATTTACTTTTACTACATGGCATTTTGACATTTCAGTCGTTTTTTAGACTTTTTATGTTACAGGTCATACCCTGATTATGGGCTATTATAGCTGCAACTCCCTGAAAAGTCAATGTTAATATTTTGCTAAATGCAAATTTCAACTTCATGGAATTTTAAATTGGAATATTGAGTAATCGCTTTTCCAAAGAGACTTTTAAATAATCCAATAAGCAGGTGAGCCAGCCAAATGGGAAACATTTCAGATAGTAAGAAGAACTGAGAAACCAATTAGAGATATATCATTCTCAGCAGCCAGATGTCAGAAAAGTATGGACTGTTAATTTTCGCACCTCCATCCCTTCTTTCATTGCTATCATGGCCATTGGAATGAAAAAAACACTGTGGAGGAAGAATCCACGTTTTAAAAGATCAACTGAGGCAGTTTGATTAGCAACTTGTTGTATAGTTCAACTAGTATCTTGTGATTTATGCATCATCAGATTTGTCTTTTTCAAGCATTGTGTTCAACAACCTTTCTTTCAAGGTATTGAACACAATGCTACCATGTACCATACCAATTGAATGGTGAATAGTCTGAGATGCAGTTTCCTACAACTACAATTGTAGGATGACAGACAGAAACAATGTATTCCTGCAGAGAACCAAGTTTCCTTATCTAACAGGATGCAAAGTGAAATCTGATGTAACAGGTTGCATGATGTGCATTGTTTTAATCATTCTGTTGTTGATTGTCAAATGCTCTGTGCTGAGGGAGGATAGCCTATTCTGCTCCTGTTATAATAACTTCTTAACAACTTTGACAAAGTGATTTCAATAGGAAATGCAACATGGTTACCATTTTATATGACATTGCAGACCATAACATAATATTTTTCATCCAATGCTTTTCAATCATCCATGGTTTGACACAACGACCCATGCATATCTACTCTGATATGATCTACTTCAAGATTACCATTCCTATGGACTGCAACAAATTCAATAGGATTCCTTATTAAGTTCATATTAATTAATTCCATTCTAAATTACTGTTTTTTAAACCCATGTTTGCCGCCCGCCACCTCCAGAGTATCAATTGGGGATGAGAATAAGTGACATTGAGGAGAATCTTCTAGTGATAGTTGGTAGAATTGATAAAATGTTGAGAGGTTTCTCTGCACTTTTAATTGGAATCCTAGCCCTCACTGAGGTTTACTGTCTGGTCACATTGCCTGAGGTAGTTCTAATAAATTAAGCTATGTAATGCTGTTTGTACAGAGCTCTTGCCTGTGAACCACAATGAGAAATATAGTGTAAATCTAAGATGAGCAATGTGATTTGGAAGCAAAGTACCGAGATTACCTTGAGCAAGTGATATTGGCAGGATCTCAATCCACCCCTGCAGCAGTGTAAACATTGCAGGTGCAAACTGATTCAAGAACCACTCCCAAATGGTCCCTTAAACTATTTGGACAGTTCAATGGTAGCCTAGGAAATTTCAAGACTACTATTAATGTTATTTATGAGTCAAGAGTCCTATATTGGCTTTTGATTTTGTAGTCTTGCTGGATAATGGGACAAAAGAACAGTGCAAGGCATTCCACTGCGTGCTGCATTACTGAAAGAAGGGAGTTTCTCATGGTGTCCTGGAAAACAATTCCCCAATAATAATGTATAATTCACTTCATGGCTATTTGCAGGACAAGGTTATGTGCAAATGATCATTTTATATGCCAACAAAAACACAGCCATTACATTACACATTAAAATCTTGCAAAATGCTTTGGAAGTGTGATGATAGTGTATGACACCATATTGAAATACTATAATGGAAAGATTATTGTAGAGCTCCAAAAGGTACAAGACAGAGTGCAGAGTCCTCAATCTGTCCACTGCCTTTGACACCTTAGACCATGAAATCCTCCTTCATCACCTCTCCTCCCTCCTCAACCTTCAATGCTCTGTCCTTGATTGGTTCCGGTCATACCTCTCACACCGCCTTCTCTCTGTTTCCTCCAACGGTTTTTCCTCCAGCCCTCACACAGTCACATTTGGCATTCCCCAGGGCTCTGTTCTTGGCCCCCTGCTCTTCACCCTCTACATCCTCCCTCTGGGTGACATCATCTGCAGACATGGGTTAAATTTCCACATGTATGCGGATGACACCCAACTTCACCTTTCCACTTCCTACCTCGACTCCAGGACTACTGGCATCCTGATTGCGTATCTGCCTGACATTGAGTCCTGTACGAGGGACAATTTCCTCCAACTTAACATCAACAAGACGGAGGCCCTCCTGATCAGCTCACGTCAATGCCTCCGCTTCTCAAGCGCTGACAACATCAGCATTCAAGGCTACCCTCTCCACCTCTCGAAGCCAGTCAGGAATCTGGGCATCTTGTTTGATCCCAAACTTTCCTTCCTCCCTCATATCCGTGCCATAACCGGATATGAGTTACATCGCCAGATTCCGCCACTACCTCACCCCACAAGCTGCCGAAACACTCATCCACACATTCATTACATCTAGGCTTGATTATGGAAATTCTCTCCTTGTCAGCCTTCCCACCTCCTCTCTTCACAAGCTGCAGATTATTCAGAAATCTGCAACTCGTGTACTCTCCCGCAGTAGACTATGCGACCACTTCACGCCCACCCTCGCCCATCTCCACTGGCTCCCCATCCTCCAGAGGATCGAATTCAAGATCCTCGTCCTCACGTTCAAGGCCATTCACGGTCTTGCCACCGCCTTTCTCTCTGACCTGCTGTCTCCCTATCAGCCTGCCCGTCCTCTCCGTTCAGCAAGCTCTGACCAGCTCCGTGTTTTCCACCCTAACTGCCCTACCATTGGTGGCCAAGCTTTCAGCCTCTCTGCTCCCACACTATGGAACTCCATCCCGCAATCCCTTCACCTCACTTCCTCCTTTTCCTCCTTCAAGGCCAGTCTTAAGACCTTCCTCTTTGACCGTGCCTTCTGCTCACCTCATAACTCTTCCCCCTTTCCTCCTCTCCTTCCCCTTTCCCCTGCTACGACCCCCCCACCCCACACCATCCAAAGAGATTGATGTGTTTATCTATAGAAGTTTACTGTTACCTGATCATATACTTAAATTGTCCATTATAATGTGGTGGTTTGAATCCAACTCTTGTCCCGTTTTAACAGGAAGTTCAAAAAGGTTGTCAGATACACACACAGCACAGTTGTGCTACACTGGGTGTCTTATGACAGAGTTGTGCTGTGTTACAAACACATATAAAAGCATATTTTAAAATTGAAAAAGAGCTGGCGCGATTGCTGGTATATTTGTACTTATTTTGTGGTGACGGAAGAGCAATTTTCTGATGTTTTTGAGGTCTGGGTTAGACTGAGCTTGATCATTTTCCTACATAATCAATGCATACTGCAGAATAAGCTTGGAGGGTTCAGTTTAAATCCATAATAATTGAGACAGGGTCTACTGAGTTCATTTCATTGGGATAAGATTGTAAATTGGTGACAATATTGTATGTACCCTCTTGGCCCTTGATATCTCTGAGGTGACATAAGAGGTTAATGGTGTTACTGCTGGTGTGCCACATTGTACATATGCTGACAGTAGGGAACGGCGATATATCGGTATATCGCCAAAACCCAATATGATTTTCATATCGATATGCCGATATATACATTTAAAAATACCGATATATCGAAAAACGATATATCGAGGTAAAAAAACGGGATGCGAGCACAATCAACTACAAGACCCAGAATGCTCATCTCTATACACAATGCACAGACCGAGGTGCAAAGCCGCCATCTTGTATTCATAGTCCTCGAATACAATATACAGGTATGCAAGGGGTGGGGGGAGAGAGACGGCTGTGGGTGGGGGGGGGGGTGAGGGGGAGAAAGACTGCTATGGGGTGGGGTGAGGGGGAGAGAGACGGCTGGGGGGGGTGAGGGGGAGAGAGACGGCTGGGGGGAGGGGGAGATAGACGGCTGGGGCGGGGAGAGGGGGAGAGAGACGGCTGGGGGGGGGAGAGGGGGAGAGAGACGGCTGGGGGGGGGAGGAGAGGGGGAGAGACGGCTGGGGAGGGGGAGGAGAGGGGGAGAGAGACAGCTGGGGGGAGGAGGAGAGGGGGAGAGAGACGGCTGGGGGGAGGGGGGCGATAGACGGCTGGGGGGGGGGGTCAGGGGAGAGAGACGGCTGGGGGGGGGGGAGAGGGGGAGAGAGATGGCTGGGGGGGGTGGAGAGGGGGAGAGAGACGGCTGTGGGGGAGAGGGGGAGAGAGATGGCTGGGGGGGAGAGGGGGAGAGAGATGGCTGGGGGGGAGAGCGGGAGAGAGATGGCTGGGGGTGGGAGAGGGGGATAGAGACTTCTGGGGGGGGGAGAGGAGAGGGGGAGAGAGACGCCCGGAGGGGGAGGGAGAGAGAGACGGCGGGGGGGGGGGAGGAGAGGGGGAGAGAGACGGCTGGGGGGAGGGGGAGAGAGACGGCTGGGGGGAGGGGGAGAGAGACGGCTGGGGGGAGGGGGAGAGAGACGGCTGGGGGGAGGGGGAGAGAGACGGCTGGGGGGGAGGGAGAAAGAGACGGCTGGGGGGGTGGTGGGGGAGAGAGACGATGGGGGTGGGGGGTGCGAGAGAGGGACGGCGGGGGGGGGGGGGGGAGAGACTGGGTGGATGTGATAATATACAGATAGATAGAGATGGGGGGAGATGTGAGAGAGGAGAGAGGCAGAGAGACATAGAGAGACACAGACAGAAAAACACAGAGATGGAGAGAGTGAGAGACACAGAGAGAGAAAGATATTTACCTCCTGAGAAGATAGGCCCCGAATGCGCGCACACCCGGAAAATATCGTTATTTCGGTATATCTCGATATGAGCCGACCGATATATCCATATCCGGAAAATTCCCATATCGCCGTTCCCTAGCTGACAGCTGGCTGTGGTTGTCTTTCTCTTGAATAACTTTGATGTATCTAGGTTAGTTGCATTGGGCATACTGGATTCAAAATGTATACATGACAATTCAAAATGTATACATGTATATTGCAATCTATTTCTCCTAAATGATTTTTTTAAATGTGAGCCAGAGATATTTCTTGAAAGATTCCTACTCATAATTTCAAGTACCCCAGTGTTCATATTGCATTAAATATTTTTTAGAGTAAAGAAATTCATCAAAGACCATTCCTTAATATTTTACAGATGTCCAAGAAACATAATGGATACACCATTTATTACCTTAAATAGAATAGAAAAATAATCTGCTTTGGGATACTTGGCAGATGTAATTATGGGCTGAACTAATACTCCTGAGCCACAATCATGTTGGTCTGCTACTGCCGGGTGATGATGAGGGAGGGGAGCAATCTTTTCTGGAAGGACAGAAGGCAAAGTTTAATAGATGAAATATGAAAATGTTTATTCTGTAGTTTTGGGGTTCCTTGATTCTGCATATTGCTTTTTCTTAATGGTTGTTAGATGGTGTCTATATGAAAAGGTCATTATGGGGAGTGGTGGAAGAAATAGTTGAGCAGCTTTTTCTTATTTAATGGTTCCTTTATCATGTTGTTAAAATGGCCAGTTAACAAACTTAAAAATGCTGCTACACAGGATTTGTTTTATTTTTATGAGCTTTAAGTTTCCAGTTTTCCGGTGTTTCATTTAATAAGGCCCAAAAGAAAATACAGTTCATCATGAACAAATAACCAATTATACGTCTCACCTAATTAATAAATTATGTTGATTTATTAAATGAATCTTCCATCAATCCTCATAGCACAGGAGAAAACATCAGCATGTTTCTCACTGATTCTCAAACAAAAACAGAATACATTTCAGTGTCTTTCTAAACATTTTAAAGGTTGTGTATATACATTGGAAAAAATGTTTTAATAACCTATATTTTGCACACGGAGCAAGAAGAGTCAGCAAAGGATTGCATTAATTTTGCCACAATCCATTTTGATGTGTTTTGTTAAAATTTATACGACTAGTGTTTGGCAACACATTCGATAATTTAGAATTCAGAAACTTATTGACAATAAATAATAATCTTAGTAATAAACACAATAACAGTTTTTACTAATTGTTCTTTTGTGATTTCATCTAGCAATGGCTAGAAACTTTCTGTTCTACCTGAAAGTATTAAACCTTTTATTATATTTAAGAGAAGCAAACAATAACTATTGTAGAGTACATTTTACATTGCTTCAATTTTTAAGTATGTGCAACAGCAACAACAAAATTACATTTATAGAGCGTCTTTTATGTTAGGAGGACATCTCAAGGCACTGAACAGTCAGGTCGGGACCCAAGCAGGGGGGGGGGGGAGAGGCAGGTAGTGGGGAGGGGCAGGGTAGCGGGGATGGGAGGGAGAGGGTTAGGAGGGGATGAAGAGACTTGGAAGGACAGCAGAAGGCACAATCGAAGAGAAGCGTCTTGAGACGCTTTAATTGTCTTAAAGTGCTCTGAGACGCCGTCCGGCATGGAGGGCGCTATATAAATCGAAGTTGTTGTTGTTGTTGAGACTGGCCTTGAAGAAGGCAAGAGAGGAAGCGAGGTGAAGGGATTGTGGGATGGAGTTCCACAGTGTGGGTCCAGAGAGGCTGAAAGCCTGTCCACCGATGGTTGGGCGGGTCGTACGGGGGATATGGAGCAGACCAGAGCCCACTGAACAGAGGGAGCGACCTGCTGTTCATAGGGGGAACAGCAGGTTGGAAGCATAGGAGGGGGCAAGGCCGTGAATGGCCTTGAAAGTGAGGACGAGGATCTTTGAATTCAATTCTCTGGGGGATGGGGAGCCAACAGAGCTGGGCAAAGGTGGGTTGTGATGTGGTCACAGAGCTTGGTGCGGGAGAAGACTCAGGCTGCAGAGTTCTGGGTGATCTGCTGCTTGTGAAGAGAATGGCCAGGAGGGAGTTTTCATAGTCGAGCCTTGATGTGACAAATGCATGGACAAGGGTTTCGGCAGCCTGAGAAGTGAGGCAGTGGCTGAGTCTGGTGATGTTGGAGAGGTGGAAGGTAATACAGGTCATGGCGTGGATGTGGGGGAGGAAGGACACTTCACGGTCAAAAAAGACATGTAATGCATTGGTCAAATTTCTGGATGTTTGCAATCAAGATGAAGAACTGTGTTTATTTTCATGTTGAATTATCTAGTTGTTTAAGAAAGACCGTCCATAACAATGTTGGAGATTTTCCGTAATTCACATGCCAAGACCCTTTCCCATGCCCACATATGCATGGGAGTGTACAAGAGACTTTGAGAGATGTATTTATGGTGATTGTTAGCTGTTGTTTGGGAAGTGATGTCCTGTAGCACAGAGCCATGCCGACAATTCAGAGATTTACTCAGAGATAGCCCCGGGCATCCTCAGTCATCAGCGGCACTAAAATGACAGGAACGTTGCATATGCTCAGCTGCTGACAAATGTTTTTTAGGACAAAGCAATATTTCACATTTTACATCTTCAAAGATCTGTTTTTCCCTGCATTAATCTTGTCATTTTACACATATTTATATCTGTACCATATATTCTATAGCACTAAACTTCAATCCAGAAATCTTGGATCATATATTTGTCTTGCTTTTTGTGGAACCAGTTCAAACTCTTAAAACATGCTGCAACAGATCCATTAGTATTGCAGTCACATTTTAAATAGTACAAGTCCTTTGTTGTTGCCATGATCATTCTTCTGATCCAAGATAAAACAATTTATTTGCACATATTAACCCTTACTAATGATTCACACCATGGAGCAAACACATGAAGATATTCATTCAAAGGTGTTAATTGACAAAAGTCAAAGTGTTGACTGCATTAGATGGGAAATGATACCACAACACAACACAGAATAACAACAATAATCCCTGTACTTGATATAGTCTATAATGTCGCCATGTCACAAAATTGTTGTGCTTCAGAGATGATTACCATATTAAAAACAGAAACGCCAGTTTTTAGAATCACTAAGTATTTTTAATGATCTGCTGGTCTACTTATTTAGTTATTTTATTTTTATTGGAGAGGTGGGTGCTTTTATTGGCTGCTCATCCACATTCATCGGATTAGACCAAAATGTTCCACTTTGTGAAGGAGAATTGACAATTTCAATCTCCATCAAACTCGCCTAGACCCCAAATTGAAGGACAATATGGACCTGTACCGTAGCTTCAAGATCATCCAAGCAAGTCAAGTGCCTGGATCGCCTCTCCAGCAGGTCAAGCTAGGCCTAAGCCTAGCAATCAAGTGCTCAAGTCAGCTCTGAGATCCAGAATCTCCACCTTCTCTTTGAGTGCAGATGAAACTCCTCAGTTTGGAAACACAGTACTACAATAACCATTGCCAACCAGAGGGCTGAAAGCTAAGCTATAGCCAGGAGCTCAATTCTTCCCATATTCAGTTATGCATGAAATTTGGTTATGGTAACCAACACAAGCAAATCCCAATAGGAGATGAACTTTTCCAGCATTGCTAGCTGAAAAAGTAACGGATGTGAACAGAATCTACACTCTAGGCGGTATTTCCAACAATGGAATGCTCTTCAATACTGTACTGGACTATCAACAGTAAATCATCCTCGCACTTACATAACTTCTTAACATATCTTAGAGAAGTCTCAAAGCACTTTGCAGGATTTACTGTACTTTGAAGTTTTTGTGCATATTGTAGGTGAACACTATTTTGTGACTAAATCCATATCAAATGTGTCTTAGTAAACTTCTTTATTTATCAAGTCAAATATTCCACCACTGTAAACCACACAATTTGTACCACTCCCAGTATTTTTCTATAATTCGTGCCCTTCTTAATAGTCCTTTGTTAATTGTCAATTTACTCTTAAACAAGTATATTATTATAATATTAAAATATTATTATATTTATGAATATAACATTCGCCTGAACAGGTAGACAGGACCTTAGTTTAACATCTTATCTGAAGGACGGGGCCTCAGACAATGCAGAGCTCCCAAATCAGTGCATTGAAGTGTCATCCTAAACTATTGAGCTAAAAGTCCTGATATGGGGCTTGAACCAACAACCTTCTGCCTCAGGTGCGCAAATGTTACCAACTGAGCCACCTATCAACCTAAATGTAAAATTAGCAAGGTTCAAATAATTTTTTTTAGATTAACAGAGGTAACTGCAGCAGTTAAATGCTGTGTACATCCTATGTTTATACAGTCAGAATAACTTGCCTTATGATGCTGGAGCAATATGGAACATGATTTGTGCTTCCTCCTCCACATTGCATCAGGTGTTACCTTTTGTGGAATCAACTCTTCACCTTCTTTTCTCCAAATGCACTCAGACTCAAAATCCTACATTTCTTCCGAATACTATTTTTCTAACATTCTTCTCGTCCTTTCTCCATCCCCTGGCCTCCCATGTGTGTGAGTTTTTATGAATCTCTCCCTCTCTCCCTTATAAGTTAAGAACTCTAACCTTCATACACACAACAACAACAACAAAATTGCACCTATAAAGCGCCTTTCACGTCAGGAGGACGTCCCAAAGCGTTGAACAGTTAGGTCGGGACCCGAGCGGGGGTGGGTGGAGAGGGGAGACTTGGGGTAGGGGGAAGGGGAAGGAGTGTGGGAGAGGGGGAAGAATTATTGGGGAAGCCGAAGGCGCGGTCGAAGAGAAAGGTCTTGAGACCGGCTTTGAAGGAGGAAAGGGAGGAAGCAAAGTGGAGGGGCTGTGGGATGGAGTTCCACAGTGTGGGAACAGAGAGACTGAAAGCCCGGCTGCCGATGGTTGGATGGTTAGGGCGGTGGATATGGAGCAGGCCTGAGTCTGCTGAACGGAGGGTGTGGGCAGGCTGATAGGGAGACAGTAGGTCAGGGAGATAGGCAGGGGCAGGGCCGTGAATGGTCTTGAAAGTAAGGACAAGGTCAATGTAAGAGAACAATGTAAGAGAAAACAATGTAAGAGAATGATGCTTTGTCCAAAATTTATTATGTAATACAATTTATTACTTGATCCCAGTGAAGGGGATCAGTGTTTCAGTGCAGTTAAAAATTCAGGTACTGATTTGACTTGATCAATGTCGTATGCAGCAAGGAATTAAAAAAAACTTCACGCAAATGGTGTTTTCTTTCTTCAAAGTCGGTCTTTTGGATCAAACCAAAATTCCTTAGTGAGAGCTAGTAGTAGTGGGTCGTTCAGTTCCATAACCAAACGTTTGGAATGAATTGAAACATGCAATGTATCACAATATATTTAGAGTGATGGTTATCATGTTAAATTTGTTATGTAATAATAATAATCCTTCCATTTGACATGATGCCTTATCTCATCATCGAGATGTCTCAATTTGCTTCACAGGATATACAGGATACAAAATGGTTTTGATTGTATGTTTTGCGGGCAAAACGAGGCAGCTAATTTATTCACAGCAATGCCCCACAAACGACCCTGCGAAGGAAGTCGGCAATTTTATTTTGGGGAATTGTTGGCTAGGAGGTTGGAAGAAACTCCCTTCTCTTTTTGAATAGTGCCATTGGATCTTTAATGTCCATTTGAACAGGCAGATGGGAGCTTGGTTTAATGTCTCATCTGAAGGATGACACCCCTGACAATGCAATACATGCCCCTCATTGGGGTCCGTTGATATGGAAATTTTCCGATTTCGATATATCGATGGGCTCATATCGATATGTACTGATATATTGATATTTTCTGTTTTTTTAAACTGTGCATGCGCACGCATTCGGAGGTGCGCGCGCATTCAGGGGTGCGCACGCATTCGGGGCCTATCTCCTCAGGAGTTAAATCTCTCTCTCTCTCTGTGTCTCTCACACTCACTCTCTCCATCTCTCTCTGTGTCTCTCTGTGTCTCTCTGTCTAGTCTCTCCCTCCCTTTCCCCCACCCCCCCCATCTCTCCCTCCCTCTCCCCCCCCTGTTTCTCCCTCCCTCTCCCCCCACACCCCGTCTCTCCCTCCCTCTCCCCCCTCCCCTTGTATACCTGTATATTGTATTCGAGGACTACAAATACATAATGCACCTTGTACCTTGGTCTGTGCATTGTGTAGAGATGAGCATTCTGTAATCCAGTGCGCGCACATTTAGGTTGCGCGCGCATTTGGGGTGCACGCACATTCGGATGTGCGCACGTATTCCATGCTCTAGGCCCAGGAGGTTGCAATGCCGGCGACAAGATACCAACATATTTTTTAGATCAAATTTTTCGATATATCGATATATTTTAAATTCCGATATCGGCATATCGATATGAAAATTATATCGGATATAACCGATTGATATATCAATGGGCCCTACCTCTCACTACACTGGAGTAACAGCTTAAACTATATGATTCCAAATGCTGAACTTTTGACTCAGTGGTGAGAGTTCTAGCACTGCACAAGTCTAGCGCAATATATCTTTTCCACCCAATACTGTGAAGTTTAGGAAATTACCTTCTGATAATAAACACTTAGATATGTAGTCTTGGAGTTTATTCACAAGATCACATCAGGTTTGCTTTTGATCCAGATGAACTGAAATGATCTTTGTTTTACTGACGTGAAAGGCACTATACAAGTGTACTTTTGTTGTTGTTTTCTTCATTCTATAGTGTGAATTTATTCTAGGTCATAAGATGCTTAATGTGTGGGATATTACAGAGAGTAGGCGATACTTTTCAAAGAAAGCAAGACTTGTACACTGAAAGTAAATCTGAAGAGCAATAAATATGAAATGAGCAATTTTAAAGTTACCATTAAAATAATTCATCAGATTGTCTTCAAAGTCATGCTACAATATTTGTTCTCATACCATTGCTTCTCAATATATAAATTATCTTTTTTTGAGTTTGCTTTGAGTAATTCACAGCATTGAAAAATGAAGCTCTATCTGTTGATTAGTTCTTTTTTCCTCACCTTGTATCGCCTCATTTCAGCCACAGTGCTATTAATCTATTAGCTGAAAGTGCAACCATAATACACAGTGAGCTTTAAAAACCTTCATTCCATTGCCAATTTCTATTTACTATATCTGGCTTATCCACTTCACGAATATTTCTCTATTAAATTCTATCAAAGAAATTCCACAGAAAATCTCTTGGCGTTCCACTTGCCCGGTTTTCATTACTTCTTCTAGTCTGTACGCTTTAAATAATTCGTTTTATTTAAAGTTTTATCTTCCACTACAGAGCAGATCGCCATCCAGTGTTTCCATAAACAGGATGAACAAGAGGTTAGAGAAAGAGATTTGTCCACAAAGAAAATGTATTCCTCGGACCAGAAATATCAGGTATTAAAATTGTTAGATGTCTTTAATATTCAGAACTATTTATTTTTGTAAACCCTGTTGCTACGTCCATACCAAAAATTAGGCCCTTATATTAGAAGGGCCATTTATAATCCGGCTTGAGAGAGTGCCTGATTGCAAATGGTAATTGGTGATTCATTG
The DNA here is from genome assembly GCA_035084275.1 of Hydrolagus colliei. Classification (NCBI taxonomy): domain Eukaryota; kingdom Metazoa; phylum Chordata; class Chondrichthyes; order Chimaeriformes; family Chimaeridae; genus Hydrolagus; species Hydrolagus colliei. The sequence goes on along the minus strand of CM068745.1, from coordinate 57,396,262 downwards.
GGCACTGGGACAGAATTGAAGATATCATGCTTTAGCTAATATAAGATAAACAGATTTTTGTATTTGCATTTTGACACTTCCTACCTTCTACTTATAGGACCTTTTGATCAAACGCCAGTTTATGTTTACTTTTACACATTTGCTCTACCCAACACCTATAATTATTGCCTCAAGGCACTGTTTATATGTTATTTGCTTTCTTTGTAAATCTTCTTAACTCGGCATTTTGACTGACAATTAAAATAATTACAGAGCTACATGATTTTTGATAGCTCTTACAGAAATAAACAATTTTTCCTTCTCTGACCTAATTTTTAACCAAAGTAAACTTAATAATTTGTTAGTCACAGCTTCCTTTTCTAAAGATGAGGTAGTAAAATGTAACATGTTAGCATCCAGCATCAGGCTACTGTTAACCCACAATATAATCCATCTATGTGATTAATACAACATCTCTCAACATGTAAAGCTTTTAATATTGTTTATCTACCTGAAATAATTCTGTTCAGGGATCTAAAATAATACAATCGGATGGTTAACAAAGACCAATGATTTAAATGGGGATTGCTTCCAATAAAGTACACTGCTGTGGAATCTCCGCTCTTATACAATTTACTTCCAGAGCAGAGATTTTGTGATTTGAATGGGGGTTCCTTAGCAATAAATCCTTTTAAGAAAAAAGGTTTGTTTTTCTAATACCGAAAAAATATCATTGTTGATTCTTTCGTGATTTCCGCATGTACTTTACCCGTGTTTGTTCATGTTGTGTTATGATTCTGGTGGTGTGTAAAATGCATGTGCTCACGTACTGAGCTTTGTGTTGGGTGAATAATGCGTCTGCTGCTTGGCATCGCCTAAACGGGAGCCTCGCTTAAACGGGACTAGGGTCCGGCGATATATCGATATATCGGTTATATCGATATAATTTTTCATATCGATATGCCGATATCAGAATTTAAAATATATCGAGATATTGAAAAATTCGATATGAAAAAATAGATCGGTATATCGTAAATATCGGTATATCATTTCCGGCGATATATCGGTATTATCGGTATACCGCGATCTTATCCAGCTTACCTTGTCACCGGCATTGCAACCTCCTGGGCCTAGAGCACGGAATGCGCGCGCACCCCCGAATGCATGCGCACCCCTGAATGCAAGCGCACCCCCGAATGCGCGTGTATCTCCGAATGCACGCATGCGCAGTATTAAAAAAATTGAAATATCGACATATCGGTATATATCGATATGAACCCACCGATATATCGATATCGGAAAATTTCCATATCGACGGACCCTAAACGGGACATTTAATCGTCTCCCGAGCTGTCCCGCTAAAGCGGGGGCTTTTGGATTCAAAGAAAATTTTGGGCTTCTCAAGCAAATGATAAGATATCTTTTCCTTTTCCAACCATTTTAAATCTCTGACCATATTGCAGATGATTATCCTGCAGAGAGCAGTTTTGATATTTATTTCCAGATTGATTATTGAAACACTATTATTACAAAATAAAATAATTAATAAAAATGTGTATCTCTCCCACAAAATACACAGTCAATCCACTTTACACTGTATTTTGTGAAGCACTTTGAGACACCTCAACAATGTGATAAGGAATAATATCAAATGCAGGGATTATTATGATTGATTTGTTGTCCTGTTCAATTTATTATGTATCCTGTTTCTAAGGGATGGGCATTATTATTACTTTTAAACATCCTTCCATATGGTATAGTGAGTTACCTCATCAGGGGAAGTCTCATCGTGCTTCACGGGATATACCATAAAATATAGTGACAGGGTATTTCTGGGTGAACTTGGCAGTGTACTTTCACAGAGTAATTCCAACAAAACAAAGTGAACTGCCAATTTTATTTGAGGGATTTGTGGCTAGGACAATGGGAGAAACTATTCTCTCCATTTAAATAGTGCAATGGGAGCTTTAACATCCAACTGAACAGGAAGGCAGAACCTTAGTTTAATGCGACATCCAAAAACAGCTCGAAGTTCTGACATTGACTTCAACTCACAAATTTTTGACGCAGACAGGAGAGCTACCAATTGAACCAGGCTGAACATCCATCTTCTTCCTATACCTACTGATACGATCAGAAGTATTCGAATCCAGCTGGACAAATATCTAAACATTGTCTTCTAAGGGCAATGGTCCAAGAGACAGAGTACTCATCTGTAACCAATATTCCTTATTAGTAGTTTTAATATTGCTCAGAAGTGAACCCAAGATAGTGTTATTAGTGCCAGAGCTATATCACATTGTGTAGAATTTAGATTATTGGAGATTTTTATTACAGTATTACAGTGGTTGTTAGACACTGTTCCTTATGTGCTAATAATATAAAATAATAATAATAAAATAAAAAACTGCTTTTCTAAAAGTGCACATCAGGTCAATGAGCACCTCAAAGTGAAAATAGCTTAGTGTTGGGATTTCCGATTCCCGAGGTTCAAATCAAATACAGTAACCGCATAATCCAATATGGTGTAACTCAATTTTATTATCCACAACGCAGACAGTTATATACTTATTATAGACTATCTTGCAGCCCTTAACACTAAACCCTGCAGTCACAGATAACAACCCTGTCTACCTCAGGATGTACAGCATACAACAGCACCTCTCTTATCCTCTGTTTAGCATGTTCACACCAGTGCCTGGTGTGAACATGAAGTGCCATGTTCACACCAAGCACTTGCTTCTGGAACTGTCCCTTCCCTGCCAGTACAACAGAAGAATTGAAACCATACTACCCTACCAGTAGTTCTGGACAACAGCAGCAGGCTGGAGATTTCAGCTTCCACCTTGTGATATTCCACCAACTGTTGTGTTGAGCCACTCTTTCCCTCCTATCTTAATACGTCTCCGCTAGACTCGCTTACTCTAAAACAAAATCCTTTTACATGTGATTATTCCCTAGTTGATTATCCTGGTATCTTCTGATTCTTGGTGATCCTTGCCCTATTTTTTATTAGCCCTTTCTTTATCTTGATTAGCAAAGTGGTGCTCAAACATTCCTGTTTTCTCAAGGTATCTTATTGTGAAATTCCTCCCCATCTACCCAGGCCTGTTTTGTCTGCCTCCTCACATCTCCATCTTTGGAGAGATTAATACTTCAATAATTTCAGAAAAATGTTTGTTCTGCAAACAGGTAGATGGAAAAATTGATTTAATGAGACTGAAATAAATTTATTTTAACCTGCCAATATTGAATGCAATTTGGGCATTTTATCTTTAAGTAAATATTGATGTTTTAAAGGGCTGAGAGAATAGTAGTGAGGACAATTCTAGGACTGGAAGACAATCAAGATAGGCTGATAGGATTGGATGTGTTTCCATTGGAGAAAAGAAGATGAGAGGTAGAATGATAAAGTGTTGTTTGTGAACAGCATGGATAATGGGAATGTAAGCAGGTTATTTAATTTAATCTGTGATCACAGAACGAGAGGACAAATGTACAATTAACAAACTTCCAACAAGATGAGCGATGAGAAGATTTTTTTCCCCACAGAGTACTAACTATGTAGAATTTTCTTCTACAACAACAATTAATGCCACACCAATTAACTCCTTTATAAAGGAGCTTGACAAGTATCTAACTATGAAAAGGACAGAAGGTTATAAGGACAAGTATACATAGATGATCTCAAATACACCATGGAAAACTGTGACTCTAATCCTGCAGAAGCACAATAGTGACATCTGTGGAATACAAATAGATCAGAGTTGAATAATGCATAAATTGAATGCTGGATTGTTTTCCTGGATTTTTCTTTGATTGCTTTTTAGGGTCAAGGGGAAATTTCACATAGGTTTCTCTATTTGGAAGATTTATTGGTGATTATTTATCTTCAGGAGATGAATTGTTGGAGAGAGTCCATGTAAATAGTCTTGGATGATGTAAACCTGATGTGCTGAATGACCTTTACTGGTATCACATTTTGGTTTCTCTCTTTTAACAATTTTCTTCACTTTATTTCTTTTTTTTTACTTGATTAACCATTTATTTTTATGATAAATGAGTACCCCTCTGTACCTCATTCAAGTGTCCATTATTTATGTGAACATGGATCCAGAGTTTAGACTGGTGTTACAGATGGGCAACATGTTCATGTACACCTGTTGTCTTCATTTAATATCTATTAAAATCCAAGGCTTCCTCCACAGTCTCACTCTACCTCTGCAACCTCCTCAAAATCTATTGAGTTATCCTTAATGTAACCTTCTCCAAGGCTGTGTAAGGTGAGGTGATGCATTATCAGGGTTTCTTTTCCTTTACTTGCACTCTTACATCAGTTTGGTCATGGAAACCATCCCCCCACAAACTCTCTCCACTGTCTTGGAGTCCTCCAAACTCTTCTCCCTCTGGCCCACCTCCCGAACTGACCATCCTCCGCACTCACTCTCCTCCACAACATCCTCTTAACCACACTCAACACTCTTGCCCCTCTCAACTTCTGAACTGCTTCCTACTCCTGAACCTCACCCTGGTTCCCCTTGTAAAAAAGTACCATGGTTATGGTGATAGTACCATGGTACCTCTACCATTACCATGATACTTTTTTACAAGGGTCACCACCCACCTCCATTCCCTCAAAGGCGAGGTGTGGGCCGCTGAACGCACCTGGCTCAAATATGGCCTAACGGTCCAGCAGCATATGTGGCTGGACCTCAGAATGACCTTGCGCTCTGCTCTAGCCTCCGCCAAATCGTCCTTCTATTCCAGGATAATCCTGGAGGCGAAGGACAACCCTCGGCTTCTCTTCACTATCACCAACCAGCTCCTCCATCCCCACTGCCTCACCTCGCAGGTCCTTTCCTCCAATTACCAATGCGAGGAGATGCTGGATTTCCTCGAGCCCCAAATTGAGGGAATCCGCTCTGCAGTCAACGTCCCTCCAAATTCCACCCCCTCCCCACCTTCCTCCCACACTCCATCTACTACCCATCCCTCCTTCCACACCTTTGATCCCATCTCCCCATCCTCTGTCACAAAAACATCTCCTCCCTAAAGCCCACCACCTGCTCCCTGGACCCCATTCCAACCCTTCTCCTTATCACCCAGCTCCACCTCTAGCCCCACTAATCCCCGACACTATTTCCTATCCAAGGTCCTCAAAAGAGAGGTTGCCTCCTAGCTCCACTCTTTCCTCACAACCTACTCACTCTTTGAAACCTTCCAATTGGGTTTCCATGCTGCCCACAGCACAAGGTCAAGGTCACAAACGACATCCTGACCAACCTTCAAGGTTGAGGTGCCTAAAGCCTAATAATAATCCCTCAAATAAAACAACAACAGTAATATAATTGGTCATTTCAATCCACGGCTGTTTGTGGGACACTGCACAATTGGCTGCCATGTTTCGCCGACAAATGTCCAGTCAATTCAATTTACAGTATATTCTGTGAAGCGGTTTGAGACGTCTAGAAGATGTGAAAAGTGCTACATCAAATGCAAGGTTTCTTTGTATTTACAGTAAAAGCCCGTTTATCCATGACCCGATCAACCGTAACTTCCGTATAACTGGCACCTAAAAAAAAGTCCCCATGAGGATAACCGGATCTTATCCGCACAAATGTGGTGGCAAATATAATGAGTTGATTGTGGCACGAGAGTACAGTACGATTAGCTCTGAATGCTGCCGTTAGTGCACTTCCGGTTTTGGGTCTTAAAGGGCACTGTTTTTCCTCCTTCTCTCTCTCCCTCTTTTTCTTTTTCTTTCTCTCCTCCCTCTCCTTCGTTCCTCTATTTCTCCATCTCTTTTTCTATCTTTTCTCCTTTCTTTCTTTCCCTCTCTCTCTGATGGATACTACATTGTCTGTGTAGCCTGATGGTATAGTGGGTTTACACGCTGTTTCGGTGGGGGGTGGGATGGGAAAAGGAGAGAGAGGCAGGGAGAGAAAGAGGGTTGGGGGAGGGAAGAGAAAAAGGGGTGGATGGGGAGAGAGAGAGGGTGGGGGGGTTGGGGGGGGGAGAGAGAGGGGGAGAGAAAAAGGGGTGAGAGAGGTGGGGGAAAGGAGGGGTTAATTTGATTAATTTGATGGAAAATGAGTGGAAGGGGGTTCGGTTCGGAGCCATTGAGATGCTAGACTGACTGAATGGGTGTGTGAAAGAGAGAGAGAGGGAAGGAGGGAGAGAAAGAAAGAAAGAAAGAAAGAAAGAAAGAAAGAAAGAAAGAAAGAAAGAAAGAAAGAAAGAAAGAAAGAAAGAAAGAAAGAAAGCAAGCAAGCAAGCAAGCAAGCAAGCAAGCAAGCAAGCAAGCAAGCAAGCAAGCAAGCAAGCAAGCAAGCAAGAAAGCAAGAAAGAAAGAAAGAAAGAAAGAAAGAAAGAAAGAAAGAAAGAAAGAAAGAAAGAAAGAAAGAAAGAAAGAAAGAAAGAAAGGAAAAAACAAGAGTACCCTATTAAGAGAAAAAAAACTCTTCCATCCGCCAATATAGAAGTTTGCTTTGTGATTGTGTGCTGTGTTTATAGACTGTAATCGATATTTATTGCTTTATTGGTAAGTATCCATTAGGGAACGGCGATATGGGATTCTTCCGGATATGGATATATCGGTTTGCTCATACCTGCTTAAACCGATCTATCGAGTTTTTATACTGCGCATGCGCGTGCATTCGAAGTGCGCGTGCATTGATGGCGCGCGCGCATTTATGGTGCGCGCTCAGTCGCGGTGCGCGCGCATTGACGGTGCGTCCGCACTGACGATGCGCGCGCAGTCGCGGTGCACGCACATTTCGAAATGCGTGCTCCAGGTCCAGAAAGTTTGTAATGTTGGTGTCGAGGTCTGTTGAATTATACGATGTTGTTTGCTCCCTACCTCCCCCTCTCCTTCTCTGCCTCCTTTCCCCTCTCCTTCTCTCCCTCCTTTCCCCTCTCCTTCTCTCCCTCCTTTCCCCTCTCCTTCTCTCCCTCTCCCTCCTCCCTGTCTCCTCTCCCTCCTTTCCCCCTCTCCTTCTCTCCCTCCCTCCCTCCCCTCTCTCCTTCTCTCCCTCCCCTCTCTCCTTCTGTCCCTCCCTCTCTCCTTCTCTCCCTCCTTTCCCCTCGCTCCTTCTCTCCCTCCTTTCACCCTCTCCTTCTCTCCCTCCCTCTCCTCTCTTCCTCTCTCCTTCTCTCCCAACTTTCCCCCTCTCCTTCTCTCCCTCCATCTCTAAACACAAAATAGAACACACACACACCAAAAACAAAATCTAGAGATTTATTCTCCTCCATTTCTTGCTTGAAAGTAGCATGTAATGTCCACGTGTAAATGAGATCTATTACAATTGAAAAGAGAGAGACAGACAGTCTGACTGTTAGAGTTAGAAGCCAGATTATCACTGCTGTGTGTGTCTGACTAGACACACACATAGAAGCAGACAGCGTTCGTGATACTTTGCCACTTTTTGTCCCCTCTCTGGTACAATGTTCTCCTCTTAAATAAAGCAGGAATTGTTTGAGCTGCACTGGCCCCACTACCTGTCGCTTTCTCCGAAGCGCTGGTTCGACTTCCTGCTGTTGTCGACAATGATTTCGCTCTGAGGGCAGCGTGCTGGGCGGGGTGGTGCTGCTTAATGTGTTGTCGCAGGTTGCTCGTGCTCGAATCAGATGTCTTAACCAAGACCTTGCAAACTGTACATCTATACACACCATTACTGACTGCATTGTTTTCAAAGTAGTTCCACACGGGGCTTCTTTTCCCCATGATGAGAAAGGTAAATTTTCAAACTACAATTTTCAGCGATGCGACTTTGTTAAGACGCCACGACTCACGTCGAGTATACACAGTAAAGTGTGCGCGCGCATCGGATGTGCGCACCCGTTAATTGTGCGCGCGCACCGAATGTACGCGCATTCCATGCTCTAGATCTAGGAGGTTGCAATGCTGGCGACAAGGTAAGCTGGAAAAGATCGCATTACACTGATAATACCAACAATATTGATATATCGCCAGGAACGATATTAAAAATATATCGATGTATATTTTTAAAATCGAATCTCTCGATATAACAGTTTTTTTAGAATCACAATATCGGCATACCGATCTGAAAATCATATCGGGTTTAATCGAAAAACCGATTAATCGCCGTTCCCTAGTATCCATACAATATTCTGATATTATTTAGTATTATTTAATATTAATATGGTGTGTTTAAAAAAATGTAATACTTTTTTTTTAAACGTTAATTTATTTTGTGTTGAGTTTTTGGCAGCTGGCTGCCCGAATATCCAGCACAAGGTTTAACCGGCATTGGCCAGATCCCGAGGGTTCCGGATAAATGGGCTTTTACTGTATTACTTTAATCTATTCCTCTGAAGTTCTCCTGAAATTCAGCTGCCTGAAGATCTGCTTTTTTGGCTTTGCTTTTGGCCATCTCTCCCCTTAGCTCTCTGCCAACACATACGTCCGCTCAGGTTTTGTAAAGTGCAGATGTTCTCCCAATATAAAAGGTGTGTATTCGAGTAAATTATATTATTGATACTTATTGAAACATTCATTGTCCTTAATACAAAGAGGAAAAAAGAATGTATAATTTCACACTTGCTGTAGTTATGCATTACTGAAACAACCTTCCTTTTGAATTTTAGTAATTATTATTCTCAGAGAATTTCTTGTTGACATTTAAATCCCTCTCCTAGATTATGATCTCAACATGCAGTTCTTGATATGTAATCCACAAATGATTTCATTACAAAATATGTGCACTTCATTACATGATGCACACATAGTATCAATATTTTATGCATCTGTTTTGATCTTTAATGCATAGAATTCTTAATTTTATTTTGCAGTGCTCAATATTATGACATTAAATTCCAGGGTTCAAGTGCAGCCTGTGACAAGAAGGAATATGTATATTGGAGTCACACAATGCACAACATTAATTATCTGCAAGCATCTTCCTTTTTCTTTATATAATTACAGTAAGAAGATTTGCATTTAATATACAAAAAGTGTTCAGGACATTTGTTCATAAAGATATGACATGTGTCTCCTGTCCTTTCCAAGGACATTCTGCCATCATATATGCAACTCTCTCTCCCATTCTAATCATCAGCAAATTTAGTGACCTTGGTCCGTTTGATTCAACACTGGTATTTAATGGTAAAATGGCATAAAAAAATGCACACTACCATGGTGAATAAATTTACTATCACAACAGGGAGTATTGTCAATTTCTTAACAAAGTGGCAGAATAAGATTATAAAAAAGCAAATCTATAATATATGGCACCTGCGTCAATTAAGATATGTGACGTAATTTGGAGAATAAATTAGAATGCTGATGAATTAAATAACATATGAAATTTCTGTGATGAATTAGCATGCTTTTAGAGGATACATTTCCAATCCCTCAAAAGATACTTAATCGTTTATACTGCATTAGCTTTCCCCCCCCCCTCCCTCCATCTGGCTCAGGTATTTGTTTATACAGTAGTTAGGCTTAACAATATATGCAGATTAATAAATTGAAGAATTAAAGGCACTAACCTGTAGACAAGCCTAAATGATTGTCTTCTCCTTTGGGTGTTTTACATGTAAAAAGATATTTACAGCCTTATTTTATCACTCCACTTCACGTCATTGATTTTCTACTGCACTTTGCCACAGCTGTGATGAGTGTTATCTTTGCCATTTACCCAGTGTATAATGTTCTACCAGATCTGCCGTTCGGTTTGCTGACATGCTTTGCCATCAGGGCCACCAAACACTTTATCTAAATTCATGGACTCCCTTGGCTAATGCCAACTGGGTGTACTTGAAGAACGTGGACTTATGTTTTGATGATGCCTTCTGCCTTGCCACTGTTGTTATCATAGGCTTTCTAATCAAACTGTACTATTTCCTATTGAAATTGACATATGTACATCACCAATCCATCCAATGGGTGGTTATCTTCTTGTCCTTTTTAATCAGGGCCCACAGTCTCCATTTGAAAATAACTTCTGATTGTCTGTGGTGCTGTAATTTTTGAAACCGCTCAAGGACTAACATTCACAAACTAATGTTAATCCTGCATTAACATTTTTGCTAAATAAATACAACAAAAACTTAGATTTATATAGTGCCCTCCAAGTCAGACGGCATCTCAGAGTGCTTCCCAATAACGGATCCCGGGGCCGAGCCAGTGAGAGGGGGAAAAAGGTGACCGAAAGTGCGGTCGAAAAGGAGAGCCTTTAGCTGAGATATGAAAATAGGAAGAGATGGAGCAAGGCGAAGGGAGTGAGGAAGGGAGTTCCAGAGCCATGGGGCACAGTGACTGAAGACATAGCAGCCGCTGATGACGCGGAGGATTTGGGGAACAAGGAGGAGGCCAGATCCGGTAGAGCGAAGGCAATGGGTGCTGTTGTGAGGAGAGAGGAGGTCAGAGAGGTAAGGGGTGCAGAGGAGTGGAGCGATTTGAAAACAAGAGTGAGGATCTTGAAATCGATCCTCTTCTGGACAGGGAGCCAGTGCAGTCTGACAAGGACTGGGGTAATCAGGTAGCAAAGTTTGGTATGGGTAAGAATGCGGGTGGCAGAATTCTATCTAACCCTGATTTTATGAATGGTAGCGGAGGGAAGAACCGGTGAGGAGGGCATTGGAATAGCCCAGCCGAGAGGTGACAAAGGTATGGACCAGCGTTTCGGCGGCTTTTGGGGTAAGATATTGGTGGAGATGTGTGATGCCTCGGAGATGGGAGAAAGCAGTGCTGATGAGGCACCAGATGTGGGCAAGGAAGGATAATTAGGGGTTTAACATGACGCCTAGGTTGCGTATGGGTTCAGAGAGTTTTTGAGGCAGGTCGGTTCGGTGGAGGAGGTGAGAGCCATGGGATTGAAGACATTGACAAGAGCCAAAGAGCATCCATCTTGTCAACATTTAGCTGCAGGATATTCACGCTCATCCAGCTCCTGATGTCTGACAGGCAGGCTAACAGAACATCAGGGGACTGGGGATAGTAAAGTGAGGTGGAAAAATAGAGTTGGTTGTCATCCACATACATGTGGAAGTGTATGTGGAAAGGTATGGCACTTCCATCTTGATGCCTTTATGCCAACTATGTAATGGAATGTCAACCCCATATTGGGAGATAAGGCAAGATAACGGCAGTATAAATAACACCTCATACTTGTTGGATTTCATTCTCGTGCATTAATATGATGGAGATTATGAGTTTTATTTTAACCGAAAAATATCTTTCTGAAAAAATTCTGGTGTCTCTTGTACTTGATTTTCAAGAGTGACAGAGATTTAGGGATTAATGTTTGGAAGAATAATGTAAACCCTCAAATGTTTGAAAGGCTGGAATAATAACAACAGAAATAATCTTTGCATTTGATGTACCAGGTTGTGACGTCTTGAAGGATATATTATAAAGTGGATCAATCATGTGCAGTAAAGGTATTTTTGCTAATGGTTTATCCTTAATGATGGACTATGCTATAAACATGCTATGATTCTGTAATGGCATTCTCTATCAAATAAATAAATAATTGATTGATTGATTGATTTATCACTTTATTTGCTATGTTTAAATGCAATTGCTCTTAGCTTCCCTTAGCTCAATGTATTTTTGAAAGGCACATTCAAATTTGATGGTACAGGTCCACTGAAACACACAAAGAGCAGAAAGAAGAGGCTGGAGTTCCTGAATAAATAAAGAGAGATTATAAGAAGGATAAACTGGAAGAGTAGTTGGGTAGAGGATTCGATGATGTAAAGAGATGTGGTAGGAAGGGTATTCTGGAAGCATAAGATCAAATGTGCTGAAGGGCCTTCATCTGAAACTCTTTATGATCTTGTGTGATCTTGTTCATGAAGTGTAAGCGGAAGATCAGAAGAATAGCTCAATGTTGAGTGTGCATGAAGACATTATCTGAGACACAGAGCAAACTGTATAGAGCATAGTGAAACATGGGGAAGGTGAGAGTCATGATTTGAGAGAATGAAGGGTCAGAGATGGAGTTGCAAAATTAGCAATATGAAACAGATTAGAGAAGAAATAATAATGAATTGATGGCATTATTATTTTCCCTAATTAATTAAGTCTCAGGGTTTATTTGACACATGCACTGCAAGGCCACAAAGTGTCTAATCAAAATCTGTTATTTTCTGTAATTACGAGGGGAAGATATTGTAGATATGGGATTTCATAGAAAATGTTATGTTTTCAATAACTCCAGTAAAACTCAATATTCTTGGTTCTCACAGCAACAGCAAGCTGCTGTTAAAGCTTTAAATGTCCACTGGAAAAATTCAACAAGCAATTATAATGGGAAGGTAAAGCTCATTGAGGTAAATTCTAAGATTCTCAGTACATTTATTGCCCTTGGTAGGCATGAATGTTTCATTTCTGTTGGTTTAATGAGAAAAGAACCCCCGACACACCAAATGATAAAAGTTAATGCTGAGTCTTGAACTTGCACGATAATTGTTGTGTGCAAGACTACTTTGCATTGTATTTATTTATAGATTAAACATGAGAAGATTTCCCACTGGGCCCTGATGGTGTTGAGTTCTTATGCGTTGACAGGGCAACTAATACTATATATACTAAACAGGGCCATCCCTCCAGGGAGGGAGTATGCATTCCATTGACAGGGAAATTCCCTTGCGAAGATACCACACATACATGAAACACTTATTATTATGTCTGATTGTGGCCAACCCAAATTGACAAGTGGTCACAGGTATGGCCACTGAGAGCCAGACTTGGTCGGTCTAATAAAAATGATCTTGGTGTAATGCAATACAAACTGAACATTCAATAATTTTGTATAATACAAAAACAGAAATCGCTGGGAACACTCAGTAGGTCAGGCAGCATCTATGGAGAAATCCCTGCTGAGCTGACCTGCTGAGTGTTCCTAGCCATTTCTGTTTTTATTTCAGATTTCCAGCATCTGCAGTATATTTTTTTGCTTTTTTTCTACTTATATAATATGCTGTTTTGCCCATTTTTATGAAGTTCATATGCTCATGTATCACCACACTCTAATAGGTGATTTTGCCTTTTTTTTGTTATGAATTTAACCACTTCCTTTACACAATCTAAGTTTTGTATTTTTTGCCCTTTTTGTTCTGCAAATATTTATTTGCAAAATAGTACAGATTTGAAAGACATCAATAGATTCAATGATATTTCTGGAAGCATATAATACAACTGATTGACTACAGTGACTGAGTAACAAAATCAAACTACCAGAAACTGACTGCCAACACATGACAGAAAGAAACAATAATTTAGCAATCTATATTCTGCTTCTAATGTGAAACATAAGTTGATTCATCAATGCAGAAGTAGCCACATCTGAAAAGTAAAATCGCCACAGTTGGACAGTGGCCACTGGGTTTGACAGCACTAGATTAAGATATCTTAATCATGGTGATTAGTTTCTGCAGGTAGAAAATAAATGGAATCTCCGAACACGAGAAGCACCTTGCAGCCTATGGTATTTTTTCTGGTGCAGTACCATTTGCAATTCAGTGTTTCCAGTTTGAGTACTTTTTTAAGTCACTAAGTATGACACTTTGTCAACCCCATTATTTCAATATTTCCAAGTAACTTTTCAATGTTGTAAAACTTTGCAGGAGGTTAAAAATCCATTACATGCACTCATAAACATAACATACTGTATACATTTTTACAAGAGGATTGCGTAGTATGGATAATTTGAAAAAGCCTATGGGGTGTGGAATATTTGACTTTATTATTGACTACATTATCCCAGGCTTATTGAAAAAAGGCAACTTAATTTTCAGCGCAATGCAGAAACTGGTTGCAAATCACTGGCTGAAATACATTGCAGACACAATTCCTCTCCAAGCAACACTTCGGAAAGATAGAAGCCACAAATGCCCTTCTGGCATCACAACTCTTCTAAAAATTGCTTTTTAATCTCTCTCCATGTACTGTCTGTTCCTGCTAATTAAACTTGAAAACATTGTCTTTGAGTTCCCTTGCAGTCTGAAGATACTAATCATTTTTTGCAGCATATGCAGTCAGTTTCATGTCCGCCTCCAAACCTGGAGAAGAGGAGAATGTCGCACCTTCAGATTAAAGATTCTTTGAAAGAATGTCAAGATTGCAGCAGTTTCATGTTGTGCTGATTACTGGTAACTGGCTGTAAATTTACTGTTCCTTGGATCAAACTGTCAGCAAGTAATGCTCAATTAGCCAGACAGGCAGTTGCAGTATTTCCCTATTGAAATTTTCTATTGTGCAAAATCAGGTGTATCCACTTGATCATTTCTGTCCTATCCTATATGGGTTGAAAATGAGATGTAAGGAAAATTTGATTATAGCACCCTACAAAATAGCACAACAACAAATTACTTATTTGGTGTTTTATTTATTTATTCATTAATTTATTAATTTATTTGTATGTATGAATGTATGCCTCACTGCTCGCCTTATTGTTCAGCTGTGCTAACTGGAACCCATGACTAGGGAGAAGAGGAAGAGATGGAAAAGCTTAGGGGAGAATAGAACTGAAAGGGTAGTGGGAGGAAGAGAGAGGGAGAGAATTCAAATGGTAAAGGGAAAGCAGAGAGGGAGGGAGAGAGAACAAGGGAAAGAGATAAGTAGGGAGGAGAAGAAGCAAGTAAGGAGTGGGTGAGGAAGAAAGAGTGAGGCAGATAAACACACAAAGACAAAAGGAAAATGAAGAATAATTTGTAGTTATGGATTTTACCAATAGCTCCTTCCTTCAAAGATGTTATTTAAGATAGACCCTCATAACAGTTGTCTCCTCTACCTGAAGGTCAAATCTACCATCACTACTCCCCGAACCTCTGGAAGTCCATGTCCTAACTGCTCCTCCTTGCAGTAATATCCATTTTATATATCCAACTTTCCCCCAAATTCCTCCAACACATTTATCTGATCACCCAATAACCCTGAATCATTTTAAATTCCAGTAGATTGTCTAGTTCTTTGTACGAGTTCTATGTGGAGTCCTGTAGCTCAGTGGTTAGAGCATTTGCCTTACAAGCATGAGACCTGTGTTCGAATCCAGGCAGATCAGGGTGAATCCTCGGGCAAGTTTCCTTACTCCACAAGCCTAATAATAGGTTCAGAAAAATAGTAAAATTGGTCATTTCCATCCACGACTGTTTGTGGGACACTGCTGTGCGCAATTGGCTGCTGCATTTCACCCACAAATATACAGTCAATTAACTTTACATTATATTCTGTGAAGCTCTTTGAGATGTCTAGAAGATATGAAAAGCACAAATGCAAGGTTTGTTATTATTATAGGAGGCATATGGGAGAGGGGATTAGGAGGGTGGAGAATAAACATGAGCATGGACTAGTTGGTTGCTGTTTCATAAAGTTCCATGTAATTCTTATTTTACCATCAATGTGAATGTATTCAAATAGTGTCAGAATGAGATGAAAATCATGTAATAACTGAAATGTCCAGCACTCCAAACCTTAGAAACTGGTATTAATATCTCTTGTGAAATTGGAGCAATAAGTTTAGTTTACCGTAGTTTGTTTAAGTTCATTAAACAACAATGGCTGTTATATTGCTCAGCTGAGACAGAAGATATAAAAGCGGGTTATTTACGATGGGTTAGAGCTGGTAGTAGTGAGTTGAAAGGAGAATTCTCAGAGGGTATCTGATAGAGGCCTATAAAACTTTAAATGGGATTGAAAAGTCAACACAGAACTATTTTTGTTGACAGTAAAACATAACAGTAGAACAAAAGGATACAAGTTTAGATTTACGCAAGACAATTACAGGACAGTCACCAGGAAGGATGTCTCAAAGGTACAGTGAAAGCCAGTTTATCCAGCACCCTTGGGACCTAGCCATTGCCGGTTAAAGCATGTGCTGGATATTCGGCCCAAAACACAAAACAAAATGCATTTTTTCGGATAAATTCTGGTTAATCGAATGCAGATTTTTTTTCGAGGTGTCGGTTATATGGAAGTTATAGTTGATTGGGTCACGGATAAATGGGCTTTTACTGTAATTACCATCTGGAAAAGGTTGCCCAGATGGGTGGTTGAGCCTTTTCAAACAATTAAATTTTAAACTTGTTTAAAAAGAAAGTCATTTGATCCTGTGATAGAAGGATAGTAGGGTGAACATTCTGGAAGGATAAGGGCAAAAGAGTTGCTTCATCGTAACCAATCTTGTGATGTTGTGTAACAGTAACCATAATAGCAGGGCCGTACGCAGGATTTTTTTTGGGGGGGTGCGAATTGCTAGTGATGGGACCAACAATGGCCGGGGGCTTGGGGGCTGCCCCCGAGGCTCCCTCGAGGCTCCGACGTTTTACACAGTTTGAGGTCTTATTTAATCGGTTCAGAAAATCCAATATGAACGGTAAATGTTTCATGCCCTTGGTGTTTAAGAGCAGGCTGCATGGAGAGAAGGGATCAGTGCAGAAGTGTGGTTGTCAATGCCAGAGTTCGCTCGATCAGATGACGGTGAAACTATTTTTATGCCAAATTTGTGCGACATTGATGTTTTTTCACTCTGGGTACAAAACTGAATGTGAAATAAAGTCGCACTGTTTATCTTTGCGGTCATATGTTTTTTGCACGCCAGTGGACGTCTCTAAAAGCAATTTTTAATTAGAGGAATACATCTTTAATAATATAAATCAAATGTGATAATCAAGACAAAACAAGAAACATGATATTTCAGAAACACGCCTATCAAAACTTAAGTCATTTTTACTGACATTTATCAGATTAAAATACGATTTCAGCTTCCACAAAGTGGTGCTACCTTTTTATGTAGTGACTGTATACGGGATGATTTCCGATTGACACACCACGTGGAATAGGCGCTAAAGCCTAGCTCTATGTCCATGAGTATTTTTTTTAAAGATAGGCATTTCCGTCCAGACACATATAACTTTTTTGTTGGGTTCTCAAAAGCTTTAATTTCTCAGAAGCTTGTAAATATGTTGTCATTGTTTGCTAGCATTACAGTCACACCTCTCAAAACTTGAGCAATTTTTACTTATGGTGATCAGATGAAAAGATGATTTTAACTCCAGAAGTGGTGCTACCCTTGTGGCTGTTTACGGGATGATTTCTAAACGAGGATGGATTTGAGTCTTGGCGCCTATGTTTATCCAATCACGAGTCACAGACTCGCCGCGTCATGGACTGGTCTATCGACGCGGTATGTTTTGGGGAGACGCCGATTCTGGTGTGCGACTCGATAATTTTATATTAATACTAAATCATTCAAAGATGCGTGTTTATAATTTATACATAGTTGTGAAGAACTGATGCACAAATGTTCAATAAATTTACTTGGTATTTAAATTTGATAAAAAATGCAATTCTCTACCCCGGAAAATGTGGACCTTTTATAATTTGGGGGTGGGGGGTGCGTACGCACCCGTCGCACCCCCCCTGCGTACGGCCTTGAATAGTGCTAAAAGCAAACAACACAGAGGATTGATATGAAGTGTTGAGGTGCTGCCCAGTAGCTGTTTAATTTCTGGCATAAACACAGGGTTTATGTTGATGCTATAGTTATGTTCTTTTAAGTAACAGAGAAGCTAACAAGGGATTTGGGATAGCTAAACTGTATTTGGGAAGCAGGAGACAGAGAAGAACTTAAATAAGAGACAAAAGCAATGGCCTAAAAGAGACAAGCAGAATGGGGAGCAAGTCGAAGGCCTGGAAGGGGTTGACAACAACATGCATTTGTATATCTCCCTTCACACAAGGTAGTGTCTCAGAGCACTTAGATTAACTTAAAATAGCGACTGTAAGCAAAAGTGAAAGCCAGCCATCAGAAAATGTAGGATATCATATAGGGAGAGAAGTGCTTAAGAAAATAAAAACTAACTACAAAAACATGGAACACATTTAATGGGGCAGTTAAATGTCACTTACAGTTATATTTTCTCCTGTTAACTCTTTGCCATGTACAAACGTGGCATCTGTTCAGCCTGTTGTTCCCTACAGCTTCATAAATAAAATGGGAAATAGAGACTCAGGTTTTCACGATGTTTGGTGTGGATTGTGTACTCGGAATAATAATTTGGTTACTCATTCCCTGAGTGTTTGTGGGACATTGCTGTGCGCAATTGGCTGCCATGTTTTGCGCACAAATATACAGTCAATTCGCTTTACAATATATTCTGTGAAGTGCTTTCAGATGTCTAGAAGATGTAAAAACCATTATATGAAATGCAAGGATTATTACAGTATGTCCTTGATAGTGCTGATTGTGCTTAGAAATCCCATCAACAAACCCCTACTCCCCCCATCTACCCCACCCTCTCCCCCGACTACCCCGTCCCCCCAAATACCACCCCCCCCACCCCAATTACCCCTCTCCCTCCAATCATCATTCAATCCATGACTGTTTGTGTGACACTGCTGTGTGCAATTTACTGCCGCGTTTTGCCCACATATGTAGAGTCAATTTATTTTACAGTATATTCTGTTTAGTGCTTTGAGACGTCTGGAAGTCGTAAACATCAACTACAATATTGAACATCCCTATCACTCTGACTGTGGGTGGTAAGGGATGTTGAATATCATCACAGACATTCTTAGGAGAGAGTGTAAATAGTTAATATTTCTCAACAGATTCAAACAGGCTAAGTTTATTGTGAAACAGAGCAAATTTCACCAGTATCTCTTCATTTAATTGTTAAAAAATATTGCTTAAAGATGACGTTTCTTGATTTTCTTGTATTGAGAGAACCATTGAGAAAAAGAAAGTACATTTAAGTGCTGAGGATACAGGAGGTTACAGTGCCAAACAACTCAACCATTAATAAATGGGAAAACAAGAAAAAGCACCTTTCTTCTAGCCGTCCGAAAATAAGTCTGAAAATGGATACAGCCCAAAAGGTTTTGCATTCCACCGAATGCATTTGACCAGCATAATTAGTGCGCATTTGGTAGATATTTATTTAAATGACTGATTTTTCTCTGCTTCCAATTTTCTCTAATCTTCTCCTGAAGCCAGTGATTCATGATTGTACATCATTTGCTCTGGAACCAGCTGCCCTCTAGTATCTTGCCCAAGTGGGCATTTGTCATCACTGAGCCTGGACAGTGTTGGCAATAAATGCGAATGAGACAGGCCTAATTATAAAAATGATCCTTGAATATGATATAAAGCCTTATCATACCATCAAATGATTTCAAAGCACTTGATAGTATTTAATGGAACTACTTTGTAGATGAACAACAACAACAACAACAACTTCAATTTATATAGCGCCCTCCATGCCAGAAGGCGTCTCAGAGCGCTTCACAGTAGTGGATTCCGGGACCGAGCCAGGAGCAGGGGCAGGAAGGTGATCAAAAACTCGGTCGAAGAGAAAGGTCTTCAGCTGTGACCTGAAACTGGGAAGAGAGGGGGCGAGGCAAAGCGAGTGAGGAAGGGAATTCCAGAGCCTCGGGGCGTAGTGGCTAAAGGCACGGCCGCCGAGGGTGGAGCGGAGGACTCGGGGGACATGGAGGAGGCCAGACCCAGAGGAACGAAGGCAGTGGGTGCTGGGTTGTGGGGAGAGGAGATCAGAGAGATAGGGGGGTGCAGAGGAGTGGAGGGATTTGAAAACAAGGGTGAGGATCTTGAAGTCGATCCTCTCTGGGGTAGGGAGCCAGTGAAGTCTGGCAAGGACTGGGGTAATGGGGGAGCGAAGCTTAGAGCGGGTGAGTATGCGGGCGGCAGAGTTCTGGATAAGCTGGATTTTGTGGATTGTGGTGGAGGGGAGACCGGCGAAGAGGGTGTTGCAATAATCCAGCCGAGAGGTGACAAAGGCGTGGACCAAGGTTTCGGCGGCTTTTAAGGTGAGGTGTTGCCGGAGACGGGCGATCCGTCGGAGGTGGTAGAAGGTAGTGCTGGTGACGGACCGGATGTGGGGGAGGAAGGACAGTTGGGGGTCGAACCTGATGCCAAGGTTGCGCACAGGTTCGGTGAGTTTTAGGGGCAGGCCGGGAAGGTGGAGGAGGTGAGAGCCATGCGAATGGAGACGTTGACGAGAGCCAAGGAGTATGGCCTCCGTCTTGTCAACATTCAGCTGCAAGAAATTTGTGCTCATCCAGCCCCCGATCTCCGAAATGCAGACTGACAGAACACCGGGCAGCTAATCTGCATATATTAATCAATACTCTTCAAACAGCCGTGAAGTGACTGAGCAATTTTATCAGAGGGTTGTTGGCCTGGACACAAGGAGAGCCAGGACACTGGGAAACAATATTTAGCATTTCTTGCAATTCCAAGCCAGTACCTGTGGAAGCTGCTTTATCTGGATGCCAGTTAACCCCAGACCCTGGGTAAATCGAACAAAATGCATTACCTAGATTCATTTGGTTTCTCACCTGTTTTAAATATGCCAGTTAATTAATAGGAACAAGAAATACTAGACGAAAAAGACCGAGGTCTATCTAAACAAAACACAAAGTACTACAGATGCTGGGAATCAGAAACAGAAGTTGCTGGGGAAACTCAGCAGGTCAGGCAGCATCCATGGAGAAAGGAAAATGAGTCAACGTTTCAGGTCTACAACCCTTCGTCAAGGTCTATCTAGTTCGCTTTCGACCTTCCTAGTGGTCACATGCACACATGTCCCAAACTACCTAACTATTATATCCCATAACATTATTTCCTTAAAGAAAACTATCTATCTGTGTTAAAAAGAATCAACCTTTCCTGCTTCAACAAACTCCACATGTTTTTCACAATCTGTTTAATTTGTACAACAATCCATTTAATCCGGACAAAATGCCGTGCTGTTCCCTGCTGAGTGTATTCACTTTCACCCCCTTCTGTCTCTTGCGGTTTCAGGATGGAGATAGGAGGAGTCAGATTGTGATCGATTGACAGATTGATTGGGCTCCTTCCCTGTAAAGCTTGTCCTTCAAATTGTCATTCCAGAGTTTCCCAAATCTCTTACCTCGTCTTTGCAAGTAACTTCGCATTCAGTTCTTCTTACCCCATACAATTTTGTCACTGTAATCTCTTAATTTATTGCCATGTGATATATGAAATGTGGTTACTTGCATATTCTATAAAATCTTTAGCAAATATGTTGAAAAGAAGGTGCAAACACAGCTGGTTCCTGGTTTGGTAATAAGGTAGTCTGATTGTTAAACAGTAGAATATTAAGTCGACAAGATACACTTTTCAGATAACCCTTGAGGGGGTCTATACTTCAAATTCAGCATGTTACATTTCTATGATTTATATAGGCAGGTTTGTACATCTATTAATATCAGTCATTAAAATTATAATTTTCTCATTTTTATGAAGACATTAACAGCAACCCCACACATGCAACACATATAAAATACTTTGCCTTGATTTCCTATGCATCACATAAAATATTGAAAACAGTCAACCTTCCATTAAATATAATGAATTTGGTCTGCTTATAGGGTAATTGTTTCTCATCATGAACATTAGTGTATGAGTAGAGTGTACTATTCTGTAACATGTGTGACTAGAGTGCAGTGTAATCTACAGTATATGGTTAGTGCACTGTACTGTATTGTAATCTATGTGTTTTGTGCACTGAACTGTATAGTAGGATGAGTGTTGTGTATTTCATACTGTAATCCTTAGTACTGTAGTCTTTCTAGAGGCTCTCAGGCTCCTCCTTCACTACTAACCGTCCCCTCCAACCACCTTCCCATGCCTCACCCATCCTCTACTCCAATTCCAACTGTGAGAAGATGTTGGACTTCCTTGAATCCCAAATCAAGGCGATTCATTTGGCTATTTCTCCCCTGTCCACCGCTACCCCCTCGCCACCTTCCCAACACTACTAGCCAACACCCAGACCTCCCTACACACTTTCAACCCTATGTCCCCCTCTTCCCTCATTTCTATTAACTCAAAAATGAAGCTCTCTGTGCCTTCTTGTACTCCTTAAATTCACTGCTACCTTCAACACTGTCGACCTGCCCTAGTCTGCTTCAAATCTTACCTCTCCACCATCTTCACTGTTATTACTAACAGCTTCTCCTCCAGCCAATATTGATATTTTCAATATCCAATATCCTTGGTGACATCATCCGCAGACAAGGGGGAACTTCCATATGACACATAAATCTACCTCTCTCGTCATCGATTCCAGGACCATTACTGCCATGATAGACCCCTTATAGGAAATCAAGTCTTGGATGAGAACTTCCTGTAGTTGAATGTCAAAAAGACTGAGGCCCTCCCACTTGGTTCCCATCAGCACCTCTGTACCTTCAGCACTCTATATCACATTAGCCAATACAGAACCTCAGCATGTTGTTTGACCTTTAACTATAACAATAATAATAATAATCCTTGCATTTGATATGGTGTTTTTCACATCTTCTAGATGTCTCAATGCGATTCACAATACAGTACATACTGTAAAGTGAATTGACTGTAAATTTATGGGCAAAACACAGCAGCCAATTGCGCACAGCAGTATCCCACAAAAGGTTGTGGTTTGAAGCGACCAATTTATTATCATTTTTCTTTTTAGGCGTTATTATCAGGCATGTGGAGTAAGGAAAGTTGCTTAAGGTTTTGCCTTGCTAGGAATCAAACCCAGGTAACTCGCTTGTAAGGTGAGTGCTCTGACCACTGAACTACAGGACTCCAACTGTCCTTCATGCATTGACCCGCTCCGATTTTCCCCATCTCCGCATCATTGGCCAACTTTGCCACTGTCTTATGCCACAGACCACCCAGCCCTTCATACATGCATTTGTAACATCCAGGCTTGACTAGGTAAACTCCCTGCTTGTCGGCCTCCCACACTCCTACCTCCATGGGCTGCAGATAATCCAGAACTGTACAAGGTTCCGCAACCCTATCACTCCCATCCTTCCCCAGCCCCACTGGCTTCCCATCACACAGAGGATACAGTTCAATATCCTGGTCCCCACTTTCCAAAGTCCTCCATGACTGTGCTGTCTCCTATCTCTGCAAGCTCCTAACCCCCTACCAACCTGTCCACACCCTCCACTAAGTGGGCTCCAGCCTGCTTCACATCACCCTGCCTCATCTGCCCATTGGTGGGTGGGCTTCAGCTACTCTGCCCCATGCTCTAGAATACCATCTTGCAGTCCCTCCACCTTGCACCCTCTCATCCTTCCTTCAAGACCAGTCTCAACATACTCCTCTACAACCATGCCTTCAGTCACACCCTTCGCACGCTGCCTTCCACCCTCCCTAATCCCAACCCCCATCTTGGGTTCGTAAGATTGCCCAGCACCTTGGGACGTCCTCCTGACATGAAAGGTGCTATACAAATGTAATATTATTGATGTTGTTCTAAATTGATGATAATAGTTCCAAATTAGTTTGGTACCAACTTCAAGAAGTGTTAAAAATATACAGTACATAGTAGTATCTGGCGATATATCTATATATCAGTTATATCGATATAATTTTTCATATTGATAAGCCAATATTGGAATTTAAAATATATCGATATATAGAAAAATTCTGTATAAAAAAAAATATCGGTATATCGTGAATATCAGTATATCGTGTCCAGTGATATATCGGTATGATGTGAACTTTTTCAACTTACCTTGTCACCGGCATTGCAAACCTCCTGGGCCTAGAGCACGGAATGCGCGCGCACACCGGAACCAGTATGAACAGTAATATTCCTTGCATTTGAGATATTGCCCTATCTGAAACACCCACAGAATACACATTCAATTCACTTTACAGTATATTCTGTGAAGGCATTGAAAGGTTCCCAACTGATCCTATCCTCATCATCATACTGGAAGTTCAAACTGTAATCAGCTTGTCACTGAAATGCACTTCTGCCAGTTGGATGACTTTTGACAGTTCTCAATCATATTAACAGCTGATACCACTGAATGTGATTCTGTGCACAATAGTAGTATTTAAGAGGGAAAGGAAAATGTATAAAAAGATGGTACTTTTAATCTGAATCTGGAGAATTTCTGCACTCATTGTGTATAAGAACAAGCTGTACCTGTGGCAGCTAAGCTTGTAACCAAAGCATCCAATATGTAATGTAGATTGACACGCAGACAGACATTTTATCATTATCTATACTCATCTGGGAGGACTATTATGGGAGAATTCCTTTTGGGAGGACTCAGTGGCCTCAGTGCTTTAAGCCATTCACGGCCTTGCCCCCACTTATCTTTCTGACCTACTGTCTCCTTATCCTCTCTGTTCAGCGGACTGCCCATCCTCTCTGTTCAGCGGTCTCTGGCCTGCTTCATGGTCCCCACCGAAACCACCCTACCATTGGTGTCCAGGCTTTCAGCCTCTCTGCCCCCACACTCTGGAACTCCATCCTGCAATCCTTTTGCCTCGCTTCCTCCCTTTCCTCCTTCAAGGCTGGTTTCAAGACCTTCCTCTTCGACCGTGCCTTCTGCTCCCCTTCTAACTCTCCCACCTTTCCTACTCTTCCCCCTGCCCCTACACTGACCCAGCCCCCACTGCTCAGGTCCTGACCTAGCTGTTCAGCGTCTTTGGACGCCTTCCATATCAAATGTAATTCTGTTGTTGTTGTTATGGTTAAAAATGCAATTTTGTTGTTGTTGCTTTGGCTTAGCTTTGTCTGTGTTCTTTATTTTGTTCCTGCTGCTTGAATACGTGCGAGCTCTGTGGCTCACAAAGCGACAGTGCCACTTTGACTCTGCAGCCACCAAGTGTAATTGCAATGCAAAACTGAAAATAATTCATGAACGATAGAAGATACCCCATTTATATTACCCCAAATATGCCCATTTCACTCCCACGCACAAGACCTTTCTGATGTTAAAACAAAATTCAACCCTTTCAAGGATAAGTAAAAATGCTAGACAAAGGATAGAAGGTCCATTAAATGAAATGCTGCATTTCAATGCTGAATGACCTGCAACAGCCTACCATGACTTGCCCACTCAAAGAACAACATGGCCAAAATGATTCTCCTCACAGGAGTCCTCTCAGATAAGTATAAATAAAGATGAAATGTCTGTCTGTCTGTTAATCTACATTCCATATTGGATCCTTTGTTTGCAAGCATAGCTGCAATAGGTACCGTTGGAAAAGTTTCCATTATAAGTTTTCATTTATAAAAATTATTCTTGTCCCTAAATCAAGATAAATGATCCTTGATACAGCAACTATAGTATAATTGTCATCAAGAGGTGTCATGTTTAGTGCCTGTGTTTTTGAAAACAAGGCAGCCATTTTGCACACACGGTCCCAACTCAATTTCACTTCACTTTGTGGTGTATTCTGTGAAGTCATTTGAGACGTCTCGAAGATGTGATAAAGGCACTATATCAAATGCAAGGATTATCATTATTAAGTGACTAATTATTCACTTGAAGGATGCTGCCCAAGGTATCAGGAGAAATTTCCTTCTCGTTTTCAATAATGTCATGGGATCTTTGCACCACATCAACAGACAGATGGGACATCCCATCCAAAGAGCAGTAACCATAGCAATGTGGTACTGCATACAATCTTAAATTATGGTGTTAGCCTGGATTGTGAGTTCAACAACTGATATGAGGCTTGAATTCATAACTTTCTGTCCAGTGATAATTGCTTGAAATGTTTGGAACTTGTATCAATTAGATGAGTCAGTTTATCACCACAGGATTAACTGATAACAACAACAACAACTTTGATTTACATAGCGCCCTCCACGCTGGGCGGCGTCACAGAGCGCTTCACAATAACAGATCCCGGGGGTGAGGAAGGGGCATGGGGAGAAAGGTGATCGAAGGCGCGGTCGAAGAGAAAGGTCTTTAGCTGAGATCTGAAACTGGGAAGAGAGGGGGAGAAGTAAGGGAAGTGAGGAAGGGAGTTCCAGAGTCTCGGGGCGTAGTGTCTGAAGGCCGGATTCGGTGGAGCTGAGGATTCGGGGGACAAGGACGAGGCCAGATCCAGTAAAGCGAAGTATGGGTGCTGGTTTGAGGAGAGAGGAGGTTGGAGTGGTAGAGGGGTGCAGAGGAGTGGAGGGATCAGGCATAATATCACTTCCTGTTTTTCACCTGCACAGCAAACAGGAAGTTACATTAGGAGTGATTTTATAATATAGTGGGAGGGGTCATCTTTCTTTTAGTGCAGCTCATACATGTATTAATGAGATCACAGTAAAATCAAGTCAATATAATTTTAAATGTGTGAATCCTTATTGGTGCAAATGCCTGTACATATGCGGTATGAGCTGTGGATGGTAAGTAACTATTTAATATTTCCACTACAGAACTGTAATGTAATACAAATAACCACAAACCACACCATTACGCATAACTTAAGGATGTTGCCAGTCAGACTTCCCTTGAGGTTTTGGGCAGACAAACTGGCGAGATTGTTAGATCAGCATTGAGTGCCACTGCAACTCATACACCTGATACTCAGCCACAGAACCTGTGGAGATTCCAATCGGCGATACATTATAATAATGTAATAAAATACCAGCAGCAGTATTTCTCAAAGCAAAAATTGTTAGCCTCACTTCATTTCATCTCACCTCAGTTCTAAAACACCAGTCGAGTTGATATCACAAATAGAAGAAAATATTTCCGTTCTGACAAAGGGTTGTGGACCCGAAACGTTGACTCACATTTCCTTTCTCCATAGATGCTGGAAAATACATATGTGCTGAATTTCCGTTTAAGATAAATATTTGTTCCACCATTTATTATTCCCTCTTGGTTGAAAACATTAGTAAGTTAGGTTAAACAAAATATTGTTATTAGATTGCCTTAATCTATATGCATAGTGGTTAATGCGTAATGAAACTATAGGGAAGATTATTTTGAATTTCAAGTTCTCCTGCCCTTAGTTATTCGTTACATCAAGTCCTAACTATTTAATGAGTAAACATTATTGCTGAATGTAAAGGTCAATTACATATTATGGAATATCAATAATTCCACACAACACAACTTTTTGATCCTTTTCCAACTTTGCCAACAGTTGCATTACTGGCTAAATATTGCTACACATAGCAAATTGCAGGCCTACATCTTCTACCTCTGACAATAATACATATATTATTAGCGCAGGGAGACTTTCTGCTGAGAATGCAAGTTCAGTACGCTTCTTCAGATCCTCACCATTGGGAGATTATTCTTCTATCTTCCACCTACTTAAAAGATTCCACAAAAAACAAATTTTCAGAACTCACCCTGACCTTCTAAGTACTGCAGTTTTAACATTTACACCACAAACAACAGGGGAAAAAGTGCTGTTCCTGCAGATATGCTGGTAGAGTTATTAGATGTGCCCTTCAGTCTATTTCAGAAAATATTTTCTTTATTTGAAAATATATTCAGATTATTTATCAGTTATGTGGAGGTTTTTTTTCTTCCTTCGATCACTGAAAGATTGCAGAACAACATTGCCATCCTGCTGTTGGCTTTTGCAAATTTTCCTGCCATGATATCTTTATTTTCTTCAAGTTCCCATTCATATTGGTCATCTTAGAGAGGTAGGCACTTGATGCTGCACATTATATTGAAGACACATAGTTAACCCCTTTAATATGCTGAAACTGATCCACTGGTATTTACTTATTTTGCCATTTTTCTGTGGTGATAAATCCACCTCTCCCCTCCCCTCTCCCCCCACCACCCATTTTCTGCATATTCTCCTCAATCTGCGACCAAGAAGCTGGGTAACTCTATTCTTTCAGGCGTTTGATTGATACCATTCAGTGTTGACCTAGGTTCGTGTTTGGAGAGGCATTAGCCCTTGATTCAGCATCTCTGCCCAACACTCTGGAACTCTATTGCACAATCCCTCCACCACACTCCCTCTCTTGCCTCCTTGAAGTCCAGTCTAAAGACCTTCCTCTTCTACGGTGCCTTTTCATCCACCCTCCCAACCTTCTGCCCCCAAAATGTAATGCATACCTACAAACAATAATAATAGGATGAGCTGTCAAATAATTTGAATTTGCAGGTAAATTTGGATTAAAAGAAAAACATAAACCTCAACGCCCAGGAGAAAGACATTTGTGAAAGGAGAAATGCTGCATAACATTGGAAAAAGAGTTAAATAAGGGATGTGCATTCCGGTCTTATTGATTTTAGCTTGAGATGTGTGAAAATGAGCTACTGTATTTGCAAATTGCATATTGATCCTGACAATCCAACCTGATGTGAAATCTTCCACAATGGGCCAGATAACTGATATATTTCACTTGACCATCAGGGATGTGATGCACACTTAGCTTCATCAGTATCGTAACCTCCTTGTACATTTCAAATGTGCTTAAGCATGTATGCATATCTGCTATTAAACAACTAGGAAGCTGATGGTCGTACTTTTTTTTGCCTTAGCCTTAAGACATTGTTGTGTTATATACAAAGATTTAAGTTGTGAGCACATTCATTTGATATAATACAACTAACATCACTTCCTTTCTTTTATATTCCGGATCAAATTCATTTTTTTTAAATGCTGTATCAATGCTTGTGTACAATAATGATAAAATGGATAGGAACAATAAAATAGTGTCCCAATTAGAACAAAAAAATGAGGATCCATTCAAAACTAACCTAAGATGCTAGAAATGTGACAATGAGTCCCTGACTCTCCTTCCATTCACTAAATCATATTATTATAATCTTTGCATTCAATGTGACACCTTACAATATCAGTGAGACATCTCAAAGCTCTTTGCAGTAAGATATTGTACCCAGAGTAACTTTTTGATATTTTGTTATTAAAATAAAACCCTTGTTTTCATCTTTCTTGATTCAGCACTGATGAATTTAGAATTTTTAATCAATGGTCTTTGTTTCATAGCTTTTCATCAAATCTGAAATAAATTGTAAAAGCAAACACAAGGCTCAACAGGCATCAGAAGAAAATAAAACAAAAAAAGGGAATAAGCGAGTGGGCTGATTTATGGCAGATGCAGTTTAAGGTGGCCAAATATGAAGTAGTACAACTTGGTTCTAATAAAGAAAACAAATTAATACAATAATAGTGATCCTGTCATTTGATGTAGGCCAATATCATGGCAGCCAATATGCCCACAGCAATGTCGCAGATGGAGTGATGACCAATTTTGTTTAAAATTAGAATGCTCGCTGAATGGGGAAATATTTGGTGGTGAATGAGCAACAGGGTTTCAGGTTTCTGGATAACTAATCACTGAAAGTCATTTCACGGGTATGGAAAGCAGTCAAAAGGCAATGCAATGCTTGGCTTTATAATAAGAGAGCTGGCATCTAAAATAAAATACGTGACATTTGTTGTATAATACTCTAGTAATACCACATCCGGAAGACTACTTATAGTATTGGCTCCAATTTAGAATAGACATACTGGTATTGAGGCCATGCAGTGCATACTCACCAGAACAATATCTAGATTGAATGGGCTTAGTTATGAGAACAGAATTGGCAAAGTGATTGTAAATCACTTGTGCAGAGACAATCCCTTAAATATTAGGAAGCGGATCAGAGGGTAGGAGAAAAAGCAGGTAAATGATATTGAGTTACTGATCAGCTGTCATCTATGCCATCATCAATGAACCAAATGGCCCACTCCTATTCTTATATTCATCCTCCTAAATGGTCCTCTTTCTGGTATTTAAAAGTTCCTCAGAATCTCTGCTATTACCAAAATTTAGTTTTGACAGATTGGCAGGATTTCTAACAAAATTCCTTATTATGAAATTTCTTTACAACCAGTGAATTTTAGATAACTGAGTCATTGCTAACAGATGTATAGAATGACATTTTCTGATGCAAATCATATAATTGAATTACACATTTTCTAACCTCTGTTCAGAATAAAATTTGCAAATGCAAAATGGTAGCAAATAACTTTCTGTCATATGGGACCTTATTTCCTGCAGGCGGAATTAGAATGAGGTCTGATGGTATTAAATAACTCTTTGTAGCCAATTCCACATAAATGCATAACATCTTATGACATTCTAACAGGTGTCCGTATATGAAGTCAATTAAATCATATCAATAAAGCATCAATAAATAACCTGTGTGTCACTGAGAGGAAAAGATTTCTCCCGTGTACCCTCGCTATGCCCAAGTTTGAAATTATTTTACCTGGGTACTGTCCAGCAGATCAACTTTACATATTAGCTCTAGTTGTTTATTACTCATGTGGATTATACTACAACAACAAGAAAATTAGATTTATAGAGCACATTTCACGTCGGGTGGACATCCCCAAGGCACTTGCTGGTAAGTGTGTATGCAATGAAGGAAACATAGTCTTGTGATGTAATTTACAGTCAGGGGTCGGGAGCAAGCGAGAGGGGCTGGCTGTGGGGGAGGGGAGGGAGAGAGTTGAGAGGGTGGCAGAAAGCACAATCGAAACGGAGTATCTTGACTCAGGCCTTGAAGGAGGCAAGGGAGGAAGCGAGGCGAAGGGACTGTGGGATTGAGTTCCAGAATGTGATGGCAGACCGTGTAAATTTCCTTCTGCTCCTGAATTTGACTTTCAACAGCATCTTTAGTGATAAAGGGTAATGAAGTACAGTATCTCTTACAACCAAGCAGCCCACTGCAAACACAATTGTGGTACTGCTACTGCATTTTGGTGTTTTATCAGAGTTTAATTCTT
Organism: Hydrolagus colliei; assembly: GCA_035084275.1. Lineage (NCBI taxonomy): Eukaryota > Metazoa > Chordata > Chondrichthyes > Chimaeriformes > Chimaeridae > Hydrolagus > Hydrolagus colliei. Next base: position 57,365,756 of record CM068745.1, on the reverse strand, counting down.
GGAGGTAATTTAGCCTGACTCAGTTAGTAGCCTGAGTTACCTTGCCTCAAAGTCAGAATATTGCTGATTCAACCTATGTTGAGAATATGAGCTCGCAGTCTAGGCTGACACCACTGCAATGCTCCATTGTTGTCCTAATGTCTTCACACAATGTTACATTATTCTTCAGATGAAATGTTAAACCTAGATCGTGTCTGTCTGTTCATATGGATGTTATGAATCCCATGGCACTATACATATTTAATAAAAAGGAGTTTTCCCCCAGTATCTTGACCAAAAATCTCTGAAATAAAATTGGTCATTCACTTCATTGCTATTTGTGAGACATTGCTGTGCACAAACTGGCTGTTACATTCTTCTACAAATACACTGTCACTACATTCTACAGGAAAATCCTGCAATGTTTATTTGAAATATTTTGACGACATCATGACAGGTTATATTAAGTACAATATTTAAAACTTGGGGAAGTGCTACCAACATTTCACACTTAATAATTATTAATAAGTCCAATTTCTACTTTCAATCACTTTTTGAGTGATAAAACAACAACAATATTCCGGAACATTTAAACATTGTGTTAATAACTGTGATGTTTAAGTCAAATCTTATCTTCTGTTGCAGAAAAGTGCTGTGGTGTATGTTAATAATTTTGAATAATAACATAAACCCCAGCACTTTTCTGCAACAGAAGAGTTACAAGAAGTACATGAGAGCAATTGTGAGCAAGGAGGACATTATTGAACCAGTGACAATGAGCTTGTCACAGGAAATCTCTGGTGGCAAGGAAGTGAAAGGCACAGTGGTTATCCCTTTACTGGATGAATTCAAAAAGACAAATTTCAACTGTGCAAAACTTCAGTCATTACTATGCCTGGAACAGAGGATATTTTGGATTGGTTAATATGATAGAAACACCATTCATTGAGAAAAGCATGAATAATATGAACTGTACTATAGTTTTTCTGACAGAATAAAATAATGTTCAATTCAAAATGGTTCTTTCTTCATTTTATTATTTTTATTATCTGTTCATTGGATACATTTTTTATTGAACACTGCTAAACAGCAAGAGTGAGTATTACTTGCGGCTTTTCCACGTGTAGCCTGCATGTGTTTTGCACGTGTAGCACAACAGAGGACACAATGAAACATTTTTTAAAAATTCCATCAGTCTCATGACTATTTTTTGTTCTTAATTTATTTTGCTTCAGAATAACAAGTAGGAATCATAATCATATCTGCCCTTGCATGGATAAAACATTTGTCAGCAAGGATGTGGAAATCACCCCCATTTCAGCACAAACAGCCTTGTGCCGTCTGGTGTAAAAAAAAATTGTTTACCTAGCTTTTGTAATCAGGGACTTGGAAGCTCCTCCTTCCTGCAGTGCTTTATCAACCAGAGCCAGTTTGACTTCAAGTTTTATGCAGGTAAGCCTCTATTTAGGACGCTTCTATTTAGAATGTTTTGATTGAAGGACCATCATTTTTTAACACCTTTTGATCGATATAGGACACTTGGATTCATTTTAACGAACACATTTTTTTGCGCATGCGCAGCACATATTTTGAATATCGCGGTCGCATTTTGCGCATCCTTTTTGTCCATACGCACAGTCCATAGCGTATTTGCGTGTAAATCCAAGCATTTGAACTGGCCAATAGCATGTCGCCACGTCATTGTTTAAAAGCCAGCTGATTCTGAAGCGACACCACGCCAGTTTTACACTAATTTCCAAAGATTCACGAGCGAGTTACAGCCTCTACTGCACTTTTACCAAGTCAGGGAGAAACAGCACTAAGTGAAATAAGCAGCAGTAATACCGCTGGCCAGAAACCCTGTAAAGTCACCACTTTAAATTCTAAATTGGAGGTGATAAAGCACATCGGGTCTGGCAAAAAGGTAATCTGGAGGGCTTTAGGGCTAGCTAGATCAATGGTAGCTTCTATAAAACAGAACAAGGACAACATACTGGCAAGTTCAAGGTGTGTTACAGCTACAGGTGCCAGAAGATTTCCAAAACATAGGGGGAGTGATGTGATGGAAAACATGAAAAGAATGCTGAGTGTCTGGATTGAGGATCAGAATCAGCGCAATATACCACTCAACACCCTGGTTATCCAAGAGAAATCATTGTTTAGGGAGTTACATGATCAGGAAGGAGAAGGCTCAACGGCATCATCTTTCAGTGCTAGCAGAGCGTGGTTTCAAATGTTTACAAGATGCTATGGGCTCCATAACGTCAAGATGAGTGGGTAAGCTGCAAGTGCCACTGCCACTGTCGCACTGCCAGTATTAAAGTTTGCCAGTAATGTACTGTATTAAAGTTTGCCAGTATTAAAGCACAATACTGTACAGTTACCCCAAGTACCACTACTTGCCCATGTGTGTTAATTTGTGTGTTTTGTGTGCTATCTTGTATGGTTTTGTGTGTTATTTAGTGTTATTAAGGTCCCAAAATTTTGTGAAAAGAACACATCTCTGGTTATATAATGGGACCGCATGGGAAATCGTGTTTCGATTTAGGACGTGTCGATCTAGATACAGTTTTTCAGGAATGCAACCCCGTCCTAAATGGAGGTTTACCTGTACTATATAACTTTCCAAATTCATTTGGTAGACAGAGATCTCTGAAGTCTCCTGAGATTTAACTTTTGGCTACATCTAAGGGAAAACATGGCCTGCAGGTCAAACAACAAATGAAGGGTTGGGAGTGGCAGTAATGGCTTCAGAGTGCTAGAATTAATGTCACTCTGAAAGTTTAGGTTCTTTTTTAATTATTGTGAAGTATGGATTGTTGAAAACCAACAGTATTGTAATTTTTGTATTCTATCAGCACAAGTTATGTTTCAGCATTAAATCCTTTTAGCCACTTAATCTGTCCTATAGGTTGCTATAATACTGCTCCTTCTCCAAGAGAAGCAGAATCTCATGCTCGCCAGAATTAAAATACAAGATTGATAGAACAATACAGCCTCCTTTAAGCAGCACAATGTTGTGGTATATCATGTCTTTGTTGGATTATACAAGCAAAGCAGGATATTAGTTCAAGTCACTGCAAGCAAAGTACAGTACATTTACCAATAATTCAGCCGTGGGAAATATTTCAATGATTTCAAAGGGATTGAGGACATCAATTATAAAGCTGAAGAAGCTTGTATGGCTGGCTTCTAAATCTAGCATTAAGACAGGGGTATACATTATAAACAGATTATTACAAATGGTCAAAGAGTACTGAATCAGTACTCCTCAGTACTCTTTGAGGAGTTGATTTGTATTGATCACTGTCTTCCACAAAACAGGAGGGCAGCATCTTATTAGGTTGGTTCCTTAAAATAAACAGCTGAATTGCAAACCTCACATTTCAGATAAACCGACTAAATAAAGGTTAAAGCAGTCACATCATTGTTTTCCCATTTAATGCATCTAAACATTTGCACCAAAGTCATGTACTTAACTCTAAAAATAATAAGAGTTAATTACTGTACTTAATTGAGAGAGAACAACTGAAGTTGAGGAGCAAGCAGTGACATCTGAGCAACTGTAGAGAGCCTTATTTAATAATAATTATCGCATTTGATATAGTGCCTTACCATGTTGTTGAGATGTCTCAAAGAGCTTCACAGAATGTACAGGTATCCCACGCTTAACGAACACCCTGTTAACGAAACTTCACTATAAAGAGGGTTTCTATTTGTACCCCCCTATTCGCTTAGCGAAGGTTGCGCTCGCTACAACAAAAGTTTAAATCTCGCGCACTTCTCGTCTCTCCGCAACGTAAGTGGCAGGATGCTAGGCAACCACATGACGCTACTCTGAAAAAGCCGGCATCGACTTTTGCTGCTGGCAAAGGGTGGCTTGATCGTTTTCGAAAGCGATACAAGCTACATTCTATCAAAATGTGCGGGAAAACTGCTAGTGTGGATGTTGCTGCTGCTGAACATTATCTAGAACTTAGAAAAATCATTAAGGAGGGAGGTTATACACCGCAACAAATTTTCAACTTCAATGAAACAGGGCTTCATTGGAAGAAGTTACCTGAGAAGACCTACAGCTCCACAAATGAGAAATCGGCCCCTGGATTTAAAGCTGCAAAGTCTTCTATCGACAGTTTCTTTAAGCCGACATCATCACGACCAAATACGTCCGCTGACTATACCGAACCTATTGCTTTCTCACCAGATTCTCCCAATTCCCCAGCCTCCTCCTCCCCCTCCTCCTCCATCAACAATTAAAACGAAGACCTCCTCCCTATTCCTCACCTCATCTTATTACGGGAAGTACAGGAACTTTTGTTTCGTTATTGTATTGTGTTGAAAATTTACTAAATAAAATACTGTTCAGGTTAACAAAACAAACATTTTCATCTTGTATTCTTTCATCTTTCCACTTGTAGTTAAAGTACAGTACAGTATTGCAGCCTTCAATAGCGGTTCTACCTACCTTGTGCCATCGCTGATACACCGCAAATGTTAGTACTAGGCGCTAGGTAGTACTGGGAACAAAACTGATTTTTTTCATATACGGAAACACAGTTGGGACCTCCCTCTCGCCCGCTTAATTAAATTTTTGCTTAACGAGGAGTTTCGAAGTCCCCAAACCCTTCGTTAAGCGGGGGCTACCTGTACTGTAAAGTGAATTTGACTGAATATTTTGTGGACAAAACATAAATATAAATGGCCTAGTAATAAAAGGTGAAAACATGGGTTGCTGGACCCCCTCTTGTCACTGTACCACAGTGACCCATGTTTTCACCTTTTATTATTAATCTCACTTTTCTGCTCATTCCTCATGTCTCTTGATATTTTCACAACTTATTGTAGAACACTTTAACAAGGTAATTGATCAGCAGACTTGCCAACTCAAAACACCATCACAGTGGTTGGGCATCAAGCTGATCATGACAACAGTCTGCAAATGTTTGCATTGGCATTCTAACCATACCAGAACAAATCAAAGTTCAAGCCAGTATCGTGCATCTTCACAATCCAATCTAATGCTCCAACAGCTTTAGGACCAATTATTTTGGCAACAAAAACAACTTACATTTATATAGAACCCTTCATGTAGAAAAGTGTCTTAATGGAGTCTGGAATGGGTTAAAGATCATATCCAAAAACAGTTATTAATCATTACTTGTCTTCAGTTAACAACTGGCTCAGTTGACTACATTTATGGATGATATTATAACATCATTAATAAACGATGTATCACAAGTAGCAATTATTGCCTTCGTAATAAAACAATGCAAAGTAACAAGCTGAATTGCCCTACAACATATCCTGCAATGAATTGGAGGATTATATCTGTAAAGATTCATTGAAACATACCATTTAACAAGAATGATTATTGAAATCTCTTTTAACAATCTGAAGCAATCCAAACTTGTGAACAACTTCCAGAATTATTTTGCATTCTAGTTAATTTGAAATCAATTAGTCAGTATGATTCTTTAATAAATATGTTTGATTGGCCTAGTCTGTAATAAATCTGCCAGAACCTGTCTTTACTGCAGAGGAACACATCACTTTCCTATCAATGTGTGAAGAGGTGATTAGAGCTAACTTGCCAAATCAGTTCATATGTCTTGCTTCCGGTTTCACACATTCTGCAACTGATAAGGAATGAAAGCTCAGTTTTTTTCATTACAAAAGGGTTTATTTTATTTTTCTAGGATATGTATACATCCATTTAATCTTACTGGCAGTATAATAGCTGTACATACATAATATCTCTGTGTTAAAATGGTTATATGTTCATTTAAACTCTCTGCAGTCTATGGGAAGAAAATCTTGCCAACTTGGTGAGGTGAAAACCAAAGCTTCATAACAGACTGCAAATAACATTGTTAGGTCTTTAGCTCTTCACTCCCAAGTTCTTCATTGGCTCATTTTCTGCTTTCTTTCCAGCTAAACATTTGTGCCTTCTGCAGCTCTGCCCTTCCACATTCATTTACTCTACATCTGTAACAAGAAGGGTAATTTTGATTCTACTAAAACAACAAGAACAACAACTTGCAACTATATGGAGTATTACCCTGCAGGCAGAGTAGGGGTTGGAGCATTGTGCAGTGGTAGGGATCGACACAGAGCAAATCAGCAGGGGGTGGTGACCATAGGCAGAGAAGTAAATGTTAAACTAGGATTAGAAGGTAGATGACAGGTACAAGCAGGTCAAAGAAGTAGAGATACTGGAGCGTAAAGGGTTTTGCATGTGAGGATGAGGATTTTAAAACCAATCATTTTGCAGACAGTGTAGCCTCGCGAGGATTGGGCTGATGGAAGTGTAGAGTTTGGTATTTGGACCTTGTCCTTACATTCAAAGCCCTTCACGGCCTCGCCCCACCCGACATCTACGATCTACTAACCCCCTACAAAGCTGCCTCGCCCCTCTGCTCAGCAGGCTCTCCATGTTCCCCCAACTCATACGCCCCACCATTGTTGGGCAAGCCTGCAGTCAGTCTGCCCTCAATCTCTGGAACTCCATCCGCAATCCCTCTGCCTTGCCCTTTCTGTGGCCTCCTTCAAGTCCCTCCTCAAGACCATCCTCTTTGATGGTCCCATTGGTCACTTCAAATCCCCCCCTTTACCTCCACCCTATCCCCAACTCAGGTCTGAAACAATTACTGTCTAGTGCCTTGGTACGTCCTCCTGACATGAAAGGCATTATACAAGTTTAATTTTGTTGCTATGTTTCATCCACAAAATACAGTCACTATACTTTACCGTATATTCTATGAAGTGCTTTGAGACATCTCGAAGATGTGAGCAGGCATTATATCAAATACATAATATTATTATCATAATTTTGTGATTCTATAAAAAGTTCTACCAGTACATATGTGTATATGCATTTGATCTGGGGCAATATTGGTTATGAATGCAGTGTACCTGGAAAAGTAGTCGGTTCCATCCATTCATTATGTGATTCTAGGTAATGACAGGTAAGTATGCAGTCTCCCTGGAGACGATTGGCTTGATCTAATGATAAAACTTGTTTGCTTAATATTCCAGTTAGGGCTTTGGAACAAATCTACCCAGCAGTAACTACTGTATTTGGCTAGACTCCCCGATTATCTATTTTCAGACTGCTTTAATATTACTATATAACCACCAAACAATTACATTTATATAGCGCATTTCATGTCGGTAGGGCATCTCAAGGTGTAGTTCAGCATTAGGTATTCAGATGATAATAATCATAATATTTTCAATTGATATAGCACCTTATCACATCATCATGATTTCTCAAAGTATTTAACAGAATATATTGTAAATTAATTCATTAAATTTTATGGTTGTGTTGTGGCTGCAGATTTGTTATCCTGTGCTCTGCGAAAGCTATTGACTGTCCCTCAATTTTCTAGTTACATTACCAGATGCAAAACTGCTCAAGATTGTGCAATGCAACTTGTGTAACTGCTGGTTTTATTTTTGCACACGTATTTACATGCAACTGAAAGGTAGGGGAAGCAACCTACCGTTGTTGTAGGTTGCTTCCCAACAACAACAACAACAACGACTTTCATTTATATAGCGCCCTCCACGCCGGACAGCATCTCAGAGCAACAGGGTGAATGCTACAAGATAGGGATTAAAGTCTGGTTAATCAAAAAGTACACTGGCAGAATATATAACAACACATAATATAGTTTGGTGTGTGGCTAAATGGTGGTGTGCATTTTTGTTTATAACTTTGGGAAATTAACACATGAGAAGTTTGCATTTTTATCATTATGATTTTTCTGAAAATGGCAAAATCATATTGAAAAAAGCTGTGAAATATTCTTCTATATTTGTGACAATGCCAAACTATATTCTTTAATGCTAGAGATCACTGCTCCACCCCCCATGGCTGATTGAAATTTCCCCATCAATGTAACCATTTTTAACATGATTTATAAACAAGGTGAATTTATTCATCACCAGTAGCGTCATTATTAAGTACACGGGTGGGTTTCCGCATGTGTCAGACGCCCAGATGGCCAGAAAAAAAACATGATTCATGATTTAATTGCAGGTTCTAGCCATTTTAAGGGTTAGGGTTGAGAAACAAATATGAGCCTTTAATCCATAGTAAGTACAATGTAACCTGCATTATTGATAGATCAAAATCTGTAATATATACTATGCATGAGTAAATTAACACATAAAGACCAAGAGAGAGAGAAATACATACACAGACACAGGGAGGCACATACATACTCAGAGACACAGAGGGAGACACACATACAGAAACAGAGAGACACACACATACAGAGAGAGACATGTACACTCAGAGACACACAAAGAAACACACACACTCAGAGACAGGAGTCACAGACAATCATAACAGTGGGACCTCTGAGTGAAGCCCATTTGCCTCTTGCACCGCACATGCGCTTTTGGAGCCACCCTGACCCACAGCCTCTGATTAACAACAACCACAGCTTCTGATTAACAACAACAACTTGTATTTATATATCACACTTCATGCTGGATGGCGCCCATCGATTCTGCTTTTTGATTACAGTTAGATCTGAAACTGCCATCCATTGATTCTGCAGTTTGATTTGGCTCAATCCAAACAGAATCTATAGCTAAGCTAATTCATTCAAATCACTATTTTCTATAGAACAGTATACAGGGAAAATGCTAACTGTTATCTAGAACATTTTCTATTAAGAATATAAGAGTAGTTGCTGCTTTTGTAGTTGCTGTAACCATGCAGTCTCTCTGCATTTGCTTTCTATTTGATTAGATTTTGACTCCACAATTTGCCACCATATTTCTGCATTCTATCCATTTCAGATTGTCCTTAAAGTACCCAAAAGTAAGATGTAAAACACTGAAAATGTTATTGAGTCATTTGATCTGGAACCAGACAGAATATATTTCAGATGAGGTTTGTGTGTATTGGCTCTCCAGTGCTTCTTCCTCCCCTTGCATAACCGGGGTCCGCTCGATAGTCCGAAGGTTCATTAATCCGAAGGTTCGATAGTCCGAACACACAAATTTCCTATACCCGGGGGGTTGATAATCCGCTTGATAGTCCGAATCGAAAATGAAATAAGGTTTGTTAATCCGAACATTTGGTGCAATAGTCCGAAGGTTCATTAGTTCAAAGGTTAGGGTTAGGATTAGGATTAGGGTTACGGTTAGGGTTAAGGTTAGGGGAAGATTCGGACTAACGAACCTTTGGACTATCGAGCGGTAACCTACATAACCATGGGTCAGTTGAATGTAGAAAATACCTCAGTGCTCCAATGTGCTGAGCTACTAGATTCATGTCCTTTAGATGCTGAATCTAATACTGGGACTCCTCAATTAACGTCAGGGATGTGTTCTCGAAAAGTGTGATTTTAAGTGAAACAGCGTATAGCAAAACCTAAATTACCATAGGCCCTAATGATATAAATATGGGTTACGTTCCTTCAGAACATTTCTGGATGGGATGGTTGTGGTGAGTGGGAGGGGGAGGAATCATTCAGATGAAGGGGCGGGATTACCTGCCTCTTGTACGGATCGGATCCTCAGAAGGGCCTCCGTCACGTTGTGTCCCTAGACAGCTGATCGCAGGCACCGTTTGCGCCTTCGTACATTTTTTCTAAAGTTATCAAAATGTACGAATGAACAAACGCGTGCCAGCGATCAGCTGTTTGGGGGCCATGATGTGAAGGAGGCCTGTCTGGGGATCCGTACAAGAGGCAGGTAATCCCGCCCCTTCATCTGAACGACTCTACTCCTCTCTCCCTCTGACCACATCAACCATCTTGAATAAGTGTTCTCTTAATTGTATTTATTATCTTATTTATATATTTTCTACCAACTAATATAAAATGTAATCAGCTAATATCCATTCAATGAAACAAATTTTCTAATCATTTTTTCCATCTATTTATTAATTCATCAACAACATATAATCAAAATAATGTATATTGGGACGACGTTTTGAAAGGAGTTCCAGTATTCTGAATCATGGTTCTAATCTGGTCCAAATCTCAACAGACAATAAGAAAATCTCTAAAGACTGCCAGGAAACACAAATAAATATCTAAGCAATGCATCTACTGGAAGAATGGGTTCATACTCACCTCAGGAAAGAAATGAAGATACCACTTAAATCAATCAGCCTACCAACACCACCATGGCAAAACACGAAATTAAAAACAAAACATAACAGGGATCAGAGCTCTCTCACCTCATCACAAGATAATTGGATAAAGCAGATATTTATGGGCAAAATAAACCTCATCCTTGTTCAGTTGGCTCTAGCTGTAAACAAAGATTATTGACTGATCATCTCACTATTAAGACTTTCTGAAAATATAATTTATTAGAATTTCTGAAAATATTCTTTCCCTTTCCCTCATTATATGACTTTTTTTAGTCTGCCTTTATACTTTATCTAAGCTTTTGAAATTCCTTGCAATAATAAAGCTTTTAAATATAGCAGTGACCTGATAAATTGGATTTTGCAGCCGACTATCACATTGTCATTGTTAGCTCCTTTCCACTGAAATATTGATAGGTTTGAAAATTACAGGGAAAACGAAAGGAATTAGGGTTTTGTGCTTTTCAAATCTTTTTTGAAAATAATTTCAAATCGCTCACCCACTTATTTCAAATTGTCCTTGTATTTAGAAAAATATTTGATTGGAAAATAACCCTAACTATCCTGCCATTGTAAAGTGACTGATGGAAATGAATGGCATTAATGCTATGGAAATGCAAAGAATTGCAGCATGTTCCTATTGAATGAAATCTGTTGATGTTCTCCAGATTGGTAGGAAGAGTTGCGAAGTGAAGGTCTGGTAATGAATAACAGAACTGTAGCTATGAAGGAGTCATCAGAAGTTGAAACTATGAATGGAGAAGCCAGAAAGCCCTGAGAATTATGATATTTCCAAGGAATCAATTAAAAACCAATATGTATAAAGGTTTGATCTACAGGATGTTTTAGAGGCTAGGGTTCTATTCATTGAAGGCCAGTACAATGACAGTTTGATTCCATTTAAGAATAATAATTATTGTGTTTGATATAGTGCTTTTCACAACATCTCAACTTGTCAAAGGGCTTCACAGAATATATTGTAAAGTGAATTGACTATATATTTGTGGGGGCGAAATGCGGCAGCTAATTGCGCACAGCACTGTCTCACAAACAGTTGTGGATTGAAATGACCAATTTATTATTGTTTTTGTTGAGGGATTATTATTAGGCATGTGGAATAAGGAAATGTGTCCAAGATTTTGTCCTGACCTGCCTGGAATCGAACACAAGTCTCACGCTTGTAAGGCGAGTGCACTAACCACTGAGCTACAGGAAATTTGTTGAGTTTAGCAAATGTGTATTTCTGAATTTATAAGAAACTGTAATTAAAAAGTAACATTTAATGAAACATGTAAAATTAAATTCTAACTGTAAAAATGAACTAGGTGCTTTTCTTTATAGTGGTGCAAGTTGCTTAGCACCTTCTGTAAGGTGCTTGGATACGCCAGGACTGGCATCCTGACTGCAGGTTTATCCAACATTGTCCTGGATGAGGGACAATTTCCTCCAATTTAACATTAACGTCAACAAGACAAAGGCCCTCCTGATCGGCTCGCATCAGCGCCTTTGCACCTCAGGTGCTGACAACATCAGCATTCAAGGCTGCTCTCTCCACCTCTCGAAGCCAATCAGGATTCTGGATGTCTTGTTTGACCCCGAACTATCTTTCCTCCCCCATAACCGCATCAGGACCGTTACAGCCTTCCACCACCTCCATAACATCGCCAGACTCTACCACTACCTCTCCCCCATGTTGCCGAAACACTCATCCACGCATTCACTACATCTAGGCTCAATTATGGAAACTCTCTTCTTGTCGACCTTCCCAGCTCCTCCCTTCACAAGCTGCAGATTATTCAGAACTCTGCAGCTCATGTACTCTCCCGCACTAGGCTCCGCGACCACATCATTCCCATCCTCGCCTGTCTCCACTGGCTCCCCATGCCCCAGAGAATCGAATTCAAGATCCTTGTCCTCACCTTCAAAGCCACTCTCTCTCTGACCTGCTGACTTCCTATCAGCCTGCCCATCCCCTCCACTCAGCAGGCTCTGAGTCCACCGCCCTAATCGCCCTACCATCGGTGGCCAGGCTGTCAGCCTCTCTGCTCCCACACTATGGAACTTCGCCTCACTTCCTCCCTTTCCTCCTTCAAGGCCGGTCTTAAGACCTTCCTCTTCGACCGTGCATTCTGCTCCCTTCCGAACTCTTCCCCCTCTCCTACTCTCCTTCCCCTTCCCCCTACTCCGATCTCCCACCCATCCTGCTCGGGTCCCGACCTAATTGTTCGGCGCCTTAGGACGTCCTCTCGACGTGAAAGGCGCTCTATAAATGTAATTTTGTTGCTGTTGTTGTAAGATAGATCCTACACAACAGTTTAATTAATTTATAATCCTTGCATTTGTTACAGCACTTAACATGTCTTTGAGACGTCTTCAAGTGCTTCACAGAACATACTGTGACATGAATTGTCTGTGTATTCACAGGGGAGCTAATTGGGCACAGCAGTGTCTCACAGACTGAGAGGGTGTTGTAAGCCAATTCGATAACAATTTTTAAGAGAGAAGTAGATAGTTATTTGCGGAGGACTTATTTGTAGGGCTTTGGGAGAGCGCAGGGGAATGGGATTGATTTGGACAGCTCTTTTCAAAGAACCGGTGTAGATACGATGGGCTGAATGGCCTCCTCCTGTGTTGTATAATTCTATAATAATAATAATCCTTGCATTTGATATAGCACAGAATATACTGTAAAGTGAATTGACTGTATATTTGTGGACGAATTCTATGATTTTATTACTCTATGAAACAGTTGTGGATTGAAGTGACAATTTTATTTGAAGGATTATGACTCCCAGAAAAGCAATCTGCCAATAGACTAACAACCAGGTTCTTACTTACTGTTTGCTAAACAGAGTCATAAGTAGAGTAAGAATACTTGGCCAACATTTTGCCCTGCCAGGAATCAAACCCAGGTCTCTCGCTTGCAAGGCGAGTGCTCCAACCACTGTTACAGGATTTGTCACCTCCCAACACAGCTGTTCCCTGCATAGTTGTAAGTTGGAATTGTGAAATGAAATTGATCTTTTCAATTTCCAAATACATTTGGCCCAGCTCAAGACAAGAACTATCCACATCAATACATAAAAGGCGTCCATACATGTTTTGTTACAACTTTAATATTCAGACATTTGTTTTCAAAATTACTGCACTATACAGCTGGTTTAATGCTAATAAATGCCAAGAAAATTGTATTTAGAAAAAGTGTTTAGGAATGTTTGTTGGCATTTAATATCTGGGATTTTTGATAGATGTGCACACTATACAGCAATGTTAGTCCCAAAGTGTGTTAATAATGCAGTGATGTGTTTATCTGACTGTTCTGTAAGAGTTTTTTTTGTTATCCAACTTAAAAGTGAGCATAAAGAATACTGGGATTGTTATACAGTAGAAGCCAGTTTATCCGGCACCCCCGGGACTTTTCCAGTGCCGGTTAAAGAGCCTTCCAGATATTTGGCAGAAAATGCAACACAAAAAAATTATTACAATTTTTTTTCAATTGTTTTTTTAAACATAGCATATTAATAATAGACTAAATAATCATTTATATAATGTAATATATAAATAATAATTATAATCATTTTACACACAGCGACCAGGCAGTTCAGAGAGATCTTTAAACTAGTGCAAAAGTTACACGTCTGAATGACACTGTTTTCATTGGGGGCAGAAGAGAGGAAAGCTTATGTTATTGAGAAAGCAGAGAGTGAGCGGCGGCCGCTCAGTTCAGTTAACTTTCTTTCCAAAAAGCCTTGCGATGCCTGTGTGTGTGTGTGTATGTTTGTGCACGAAGTTGAAACACTGCATTCTGTAAAACGAGCATTGCGGGGATGAGCCTTTTTTATTAAAACAAAAGCCATTGAATTGATCTGCAACGTTTGCTCAGGGTAAGTGTGTGTTTTGCTGTTTTGTGGCTAAATTTAATCTAAATTAATCAACTCACCCTCTGCCTCTCTCAAACAGTACACTCCGGAGAGTGCATTGCTTTACAGTACTAGCAGCATTCTGAGCTAGCGTCACCATCAGGCACCTAGTAGCAGCATTCCAAAATACTGACGCAACACAAAACACCCCCAAAAAAAGCATTTTTCTGGATAAAGTCCAGTTTATCGAATGCGGACCTTTTTTTTCACGGTGCCGGTTATACGGAAGTTACGATTGATCGGGTCGCAGATAAGCTGTTTCTTCTGTTGATTCTGTATGTAAACAGTGTGTTTTGTCCACAAAATATACAGTCAACCACTTTGCAAGATATTCTGTGAAGTGCTTTGAGAAGTGTCAATGCACTGATAAGAAACTATATCAAATGCAAGGATTATTATAAAGCTATGATATGCAAGTGTCATTCTTATTGCAGGTACAGGTTTTACAGTTAGAGTCAGTTTCTCATTTTCATTTAACATAAGAACCCCTAATTACACCAGTATGTCAGTGACATGTTAATGTTCTAAGATACATGCAGGATCTTTAGAACAGCTTATTCTGCTATACAGAGGCCAGAAAATAATCCTGAATATCAGATGAAACTGTGTTTGAGTATTTTCCTAATTCCTCCATGTAGATAGTGGTCCTGTTACAGGTCCTGTTAAGAATGTACAGATTTCCAAGCAACAACTCTGGTGATGTCCAAAGACTGATCAAGTGGAGTAGAGTTTCCGCTGTGGGAAACTCAGAACAAGAGACTCCATTTCATTACTGTAGGCTCATAAGGCAGGAATGCCATGGCCAACAAACCCACAGTGCCAGCAACAATGTAGCTTGGTATCCTTCAACGGATGTACAGGCAGCAGAATAAATTATGCCAAAGAGCAGTTCAAAGCAGTGAAGCTTGTCTACTTAGCCCAATAGAGTCCACTCATTCAGATATAATAAGGAAACTCTGGATCAGATTGGCGAGCAATAATTGGAAGGTAAGTTTAGGCAATATAGTTAAAGGGACAGACAGGTGTGAGTTGGAGAACCTTTCTTTGTAAAGTATAATTCACTTCGCATAAAAGCCTATCTTTTGAATCTCATCAGGGAGACACTCAGCTCCTGTCATTCACAAGACTTCAGCAGTAAATGCACAGGACATTAGGTTGACAATCTTTCTGCTCCTGGGTATTTATTGGGAGGTTTCCAAGAAAGGAAATTTCAGAATCAAGGCAGTACTTGGAAGCAGGGAATAGGTGGGGAATCTGAGAATTGAAATTTCTCCCAACACATTTTCTCTTTCAATGCTATGTCACCTTTATCTCTTTCTCCACCTCCAAGTGTGTTTGAGAGAAATGAATATACATTCTTTTCATACATACATACACACAAAAACACGTACATAAGTATGTATATACATGCATTCATACTATGTAAAATAAAAAAAATAAAAATATCACTTTGGAATGAGGAAAAGGTCACAAGAAATATATTTTAATATCTAATCTTGGTGTGGAATTCACAATTGCTCTCCTCTGTATCTGTAGCTGGTACATTTTTATGTGTGTATGTAGTGAGCTGGTGCCTGAAGGGGAAAGAGCCACAGAAGAGGATATTAGACCAATTGGGATGATATCTTTCATTTATTGTTTTACTTTGAGAAAAAAGAAACATGTTTCTAAACGAATGAGAGTATGGTGTCTCTGTTACTGCCAATGGTTGAAGCAAAATATTTTTCAATTAGGATATTGCAGAAGAAAAAAAGACTTTTAAGACTGATTAAAACAATGGTGTGTTTTCTATGTGCTAATGAATATTCTAGTCTGATGAAAGAAAAATAAGGGAGCATACACCCAGAACTCAATTTCTATGTACAGTAATATTAACCACCAACACATTTCCTGTTTGGTAATGATCCCTCCACAGTAATCAATGGCTATTTTCAGTAAATGGAAAACATTTACTTGGCAACTTGTTTTTGTCACTGTGTAGATTAAGTCATAAGCCATATGTAGCACTGGGAATTAAATGATGGAGCATGTCCTGTGCATGAGATTTACTTTGTTTGGAGGGTGGGATTACTTTCAAAGTGTTTATTTATGCATGAAACTAACTTGGGTGGAATTAAGTGTTTTTTTGCAGGACAGTGAAACTGGGGTATTACATCTCTAGAATACCAGTTTTATGATTTATCACTCATTTTATGTTTGCTTAACTATTCTCACACAACATTTTAACAGCATTTCCATGTTATAGTTTAAACAGAATTGACATTGATTGCTAACTCCATGCTTCTGGAGACACGGTTGGCAGCACTGAAAGCACTGAAATCAACCAGTCCCTATTCACCAGATCAGTCCCTGCCCCACTCAAAACTGCTGTTATCACCCACCTCCTTAAAAAACCCTCCCTGGAACCCTCAAACCCCAGCCACTACCGCCCTATCTCTAATCTGCCCTTCCTCTCAAAAGCACTGGAACGCGTTGTTGCAAACCAACTCTGCACCCACCTCTCCTCCCACTCCCTCTTCAAACCCCTCCAGTCTGGTTTCCGCCCTGCCCACAGTACAGAGACTGCGCTTGTGAAAGTCACAAACGACGTCCTCTCTATCTGCGACCAGGGCGCCCTCTGCCTCCTTATCGTCCGGGACCTGTCAGCTGCGTTCGACACAGTTGACCACGCCATCCTCCTCCACCACCTGTCCTCTGTCATCCACCTCAGTGGGACCGCACTCGCCTTGTTCGAATCCTATCTCACAAACCGCCAGCAGTACTTCTCCACAAATGGTTTTTCCCGCCCGTTCTTATCCAGTTACCTGTGGGGTACCCCAGGGATCCATCCTTGGCCCCCTCCTTTTCCTCATCTATACGCTCCCTCTTGGTGACGTCATTCGCAGACATGGGGCACACTTCCACATGTACGCGGATGACACACAACTCTATTTCTCCACTTCACTTTGTGATCCCCAGTCCCCTGATGTTCTATCAGCCTGCCTTTCAGACATCAAGGGCTGGAGAGCGCAAATTTCTTGCAGCTGAATGTCGACAAGACGGAGGCCATACTCCTTGGCTCCCATCAACGTCTCAATTCACAAGGCTCCCATCTCCTCCACCTTCCCGGCCTGGCCCTAAAACTCTCCGAACCTGTGCGCAACCTAGGCGTCAGGTTTGACCCCCAACTGTCCTTCCTCCCCCACATCCGGTCCGCTACCCGCACTGCCTTCTACCACCTCCGACGAATCGCCAGTCTCCGGCAATACCGTACCTCAAAAGCCGCTGAAACCTTGGTCCACGCCTTTGTCACCTCTCGGCTGGACTATTGCAATGCCCTCCTCGCCGGTCTCCCCTCCACCACAATCCACAAAATCCAGCTAAAATCCCACAAAACTCTGCCGCCTGCATACTCACCAGCTCCAAGCTTCGCTCCCCCATTAACCCAGTCCTTGCCAGACTTCACTGGCTCCCTATCCCAGAGAGGATCAACTTCAAGATCCTCACCCTTGTTTTCAAATCCCTCCACTCCTCTGCACCCCCCTATCCCTCTAATCTCCTCTCTCCCCAAACCAGCACCCGCTGCCTTCGCTCCTCTGGGTCTGGCCTCCTCCATGTCCCCTGAATCCTCTGCTCCACCCTCGTCAGCCATGCCTTCAGCCACTATGCCCCAAGGCTCTGGAACTCCTTTCCTCTTTCCCTTCGCCTCGGCCCCTAACTTCCCAGTTTCAGGTCACAGTTGAAGACCTTTTTCTTCGGCCGAGCTTTTGGTCACCTTTCTGCCCCTGCCCCTGGCTCGGTCCCGGGATCCACTACTGTAAAGCGCTCTGAGATGCCGTCCGGCGTGGAGGGTGCTATAT
The DNA here is from genome assembly GCA_035084275.1 of Hydrolagus colliei. Classification (NCBI taxonomy): domain Eukaryota; kingdom Metazoa; phylum Chordata; class Chondrichthyes; order Chimaeriformes; family Chimaeridae; genus Hydrolagus; species Hydrolagus colliei. The sequence goes on along the minus strand of CM068745.1, from coordinate 57,347,904 downwards.
AAATTAAAGTTGTTGTTGTTGTTGTTGTTGAAAGAGACAGTATGAGTTAATATCTAAAGTTATAGGATGGTACATTATCTATAGAATACTTCCTCAGATCCTCAAGGAAGCATCAGAAGGAATAGGTAAAAGTCTGTAAAAGAGATATTAGGAGCTGTAATTGCTGGAGATGTATATCAGGACTTGAGGGAGGTAAATTGTTATTCCAGTATTCAAAAAGAAGTGAGACATAAACTTGGAAAATATAGACAATTAAAAAAAGCTTTAATAGTATATGCTTGAGAGTGATATTGGGGATTCTATTAATGCTCAATTAAAGAGCACAGTTACTAGAATCATAGAATCATGAAATTTTACAGCACAAAAGGTCATTCGGCCTGTCGTGTCTGTGCCAGCTCTTTGAAAAGAACTATTCAAAGTCAATTCCACTCCCCGGCTCTCTTCCCATGACCCCGAAAATGTGTCCTCCCAAAACAACCATCCACCTCTCTTTTAAAACTTGTAATTGAATTGGCCTCCACCACCTTTTCAGGCAATTCATTCCAGAATTGAAGCTGTGTGAAAAAATATTCTCCATACCTCCCCTCTGATAGTGTAAAGAGTATTTAACATGGATTCAGAAGTGATAGGCTTCCGACAAATCCACTGGACATTTTGGCACAGGAATTAAACCAGAAAGTGAAACAGACAATGTCGATATAAGCCGACTTAGACAATAAGAGCAGAACTGGAGGTTTCGCCTTAAATATTGAAAGCTGCAAGCAGGCTTCAAAGTTAGAAGATTTTTTTGCCACAGATCCATTATTTTCCTCATAAAAGCATTCAATATTGTTTTGATTAACTCTCCAAAATAAGAGTAGACGTCAACTAACATGAGTAAATACTTCACAGGTCACAATAATTTCTGTGCTGGGGCCAGAAGAGGGTTAGAGCACTCACCTTGCAAGCGAAATATCTGAGTTTGATTCCAGCCAGGGCAAAACCTTGGGCATGTTTCCTTAAGCCACATGTCTGATAATAATCTCTCCCCCCCAAAAAAGGAGTTGTTTCAACCCACAACTGTTAGTGGGACACTACTGTGCGCAATTGGCTGCCAGGTTTCTCCCGCAATTATGCAGTCAATTGTCTTGACGCTTGGATGTTGAGGCCGGCGCTGCCAGCCTCAACATCCAAGGCTGCACTCTCCACCTCACAAAGCCAATCAGGAACCTCGGCATCATGTTCGATCAAAAACTTTCCTTCCTCCCCCACATCCAGAGCCTTGACCGGCACCGCTTATTTCCACCTGCGCAATATGGCCAGGTTCCGCAATTATCTTACCCCCAGCGCTGCCGAAACACTCGTGCACGCATACATCACCTCACGGCTGGACTACGGAAACTCTCTTCTCGTCGGCCTCGCCAGTTCCTCCATTCACAGGCTGCAGGTCATCCAAAACTCTGCAGCCCGTGTACTATCCCGCACCCGCCTCAGCGACCACATAACCCCCACCCTCGCCCGTCTTCACTGGCTCCCCATCCTCCAGAGGATCGAGTTCAAGAAAGGCGCTCTATAAATGTAATTTGTTGTTGTTGTTGTTGACAGTATATTCTGTGAAGTACTTTGAGACGCCTAGATGACATGAAAAGCGCTATGTCAAATCCAAGGATTATTATTATTAAGACAGTGTTGTTTTGGGGCCCAAGTTTAATAATGAAGAAGTGCAGGTGGAACTTTTATTTGATCACCTTCAGGATTGATATAGACCTATAATGCTTTTCCTTAGGAGATTGAGAGGGTGTCTATGGATCAGACAGGGTCAGTCTGTCATTACTTGAAGGAGTGAAAATAAATGACCGTTTCTTATTCAATGCCTTTCTATGTCTGTAAAATTGGCGCAGAGTTTATTCATGTTCCCAGCTATACAAACCACACTATGAAGTCATCACCCACTAGATGAAAAGAAGAGCTGTGTGGCTGAAATAATAAAGAAGAAGCCGAAAATATGTTAATGTTGAATTAGTATCTGAACTATAGTAATAATCCTTACATTTGAGAAAGCACATTATCATTGTCAAATGTATCAAAGCACTTCACAGGAGTCACTGTAAATTGTAGTCACTGTGTATTTTTACAGTAGTTGGAAAAGCAATCTAGATAAAGTTTCAGCATCTTTTATCAGAATTACAATTTATATATTGTGGTCATGGCATGCAGTTCATTATGTGGATATGGGTCCTTGCTGTGATCAAACTGGTTCCACATTTTCCGCCAAATTGTAGCCACATTTTCTCATAATCTCTACACTGGACAAGAATTATCTGTGAAAGAGATTCTGATGTTTTGGCTTTATAGACACTACATCAACTATGTTTTTGAAATTTACAATCTTATTGTAACAGTTGAACTTGTAACTGTATTAACTAAACTTGGGTTTGATAGTATGGGAATTAAAAGTTTGCTGTCACTGGAACCATGATCAACAAGATAGGAAAAGCGAGAAGTTGCCAAAGTCAAATGATTTTTGCTGTGTGAGCTCACCCATGTGATGAGTAAACATATTTGAGTACATTGGAATTTGTCACTAAAGGCAAAGCAATTGGAGGAATAAGCTGCATTTGTTATGGGCTTTGCTCCTTTCTATTGCATTTTTCCATTGAAATTGGGCACGAAGCATTAATCAAGGTTGTGTCCGACTTGTTGTGTGTTTCCTATGTCTGTTTTGCTAAGCAGCCAGGATTTTGTTTGCAATGCTATCTCATCGTGTAGACTGTTCTGAGCTTTCTCAGTAGGTGACAAGCCTTCAAGCTCCAACATGACAAGTTAATCCTTGAGTCAGTTGCAAAGCAGATTTTCTGAAGGCCTGTATGTGTGTGATTCAGCTAATGAATTTCCTCACTGTCAGGTCCATTTCTGGCCTTTCATTCCTTCAGCATAATTGCCTCGCCTCCTTGAATATCCCCTTTCAAATTCCGCCCAAGCCATTTATTCCTCATCTTTGGGTTGAAGCCTTTATGGAGAAATTGACTTTCCTTCCAACCCCATTACATTGAAGATTGAATGTCTGGTTTATTTATATAAACCAGATTGTTTATGTAGTTATTCACCCACTGTTCAACTGTTACAAAAATAATAATTATCCTTATATTTGGGGTATCGTCTTTCTTTCCAAAGTGCTAATCATAGGATATAATCTAAAGCATGTTTTGTGGCAGCTAATTTTCACAAAATGTCCTACAGCCATGAAATGAATGATCAATGTTGTGTTGGGTTTGCTGGATACAATACTGGGAGAGCTCCCTTCACTTTTTTTTATCATCAATTTGCTATACCATATGCAAGGATTATTATTATGCATCTGAACAGGCTTTTGAGACCTCAGTTCAACATCTCATAGAAGTATCATCATGGTCAAAATGTATCATTGGTAAATAATATGTTAAATTTTGCATCATTAAAGCCACAATTCAGCCTAAACTGTTAAATATAAACTGTGATCCTAGCTACTTCCACGTTATTCATCATATATGCTCAAAAGCAATGAAGCTCAAAATGTATTATTCACAAACCGTAAGCCATTAATATGATAGTGCTAATCATAAGCACTCCGAGACCCTGCCTTGTGTAAAGAGCACTATATAAATGCAGGTTGTTGTTGATATTATCCTTCTTTTGCAGGTAAAATAGCAGGATGCGCTCCTAAACTTCAAAAGCAAAGTCAGACAAAATGGTAAACATAAAGGCTGACAAAGGTCGTTTTGGTAGCTGTTTGTCTTTCTGACCTTTTGTTGGCTGTGCTGACAGCATTCAGGTTGTCAATCCTACATTTTGAGTCCCAGCATTTCTAAACCTCTACAGATTATAGATTTGCAAAGTCTAAAATATTGGATACCACTTTAAAGGTCAAGAATATTCAATTATATGTGTCATCATTTTTCCTTCCCCATAGCCTCCTTTAGTCAAGGCATTTGTATTATTTTTGCCTTCTCTTTAGGGACATTATGAATCATAACAGTGAGGTTGGGCAATTTGTTTGACTGCAAAGATATCATAAATAAATCTAATCCCATGGCAATTAAGTATTTTGTTTTCTTCTTGGCAGTAATGCATAAATACTAAAGCAGCATTGCCACTATGTGCACATTACAAAAAGCATATTGGCTCCACCTTACAACTTTAGTCAGGAAAGAGTAAGTTTGCCGAGCTCATGCACTCTAATCTCACATTCTCTTCCACTTTGTCTTGTCACATGAGATGAATGGAACTATATAGAAAACAATCTCAGGAGCTCTGAAACCTTAAGAATGCAATTGTATTCACAAAAAAGGAGATCTGAAATACATTCCACCCATATCAAACAGCAGAAAACTGGATTTACTTTGTGTGCAATCACTTAAAATGTTTTGTTGAAACAAAATGTTTAAAATGGATTCTGAATAATCTCAAGGTTACTGATCTCAAGGGAAAGTCAACTGTAGCAGTGCATTATTCAGTATTCCTATGCATAAAGATATTTCTATAGACATTGCTGGTACTTAGTATTGTCACCATGTACACATTATAAATGCGACCAAGCTGTGTGGTAATTCCTCTCACTCAGATGACACACATTGATAAAATACAAATTGAAATTTGTTCTAAGAACATTTTAAATAATTCCAGGCCAAGCATTCACCCTTAAAGTAATCAATATGAAGATTCAGAAGAAGCTTCTCATCAGATTTTACAAAATATGACCATTTTAATAAGTACCTTTGTCATTTAGCAAGATCAACAAACTAGACTCTACAATTATAAGACAGTTTATTTTATTTTTGTTTTCTCGCTTGGTAATAGTGCAGTTCAATGCTTTAATTCCAGTGTATTGTAAAAGAAACAGGAGTAGGCTATTCAACCGCTTGAGCCTGTTCAGCCATTTTTATACGATCATGGCAAATGATCTACCTACCTCCACCTACCAACAAATATCTACATACCTCTGCTGTGCAAATGCGAATGGCTCCAGCACCATGGGGAGAGAATTCCAGATTTGCACTACCCAATGGGTGAAAAACTACCTCCTAATTTCACTCCTAAATGGTCTAGCTCTAACTTTAAGATTATGTCACTTTGTTCTGGATTTCCCCACCATAGGACATAATTTATTTGTATCTACCCTATTGAATCTCTTATTATTTGAAAAACCCCAATCAGATCACCCCTCAACCTTCTAAACTCAAGGAACAGAGAGCAAGTTTATGCAACGTGTCCTCATAGTTTAACCCTTTTAGCCTTGGTATCATCCTAGTGAATCTGCTCTGCACTCACTTGTGAGCCAATATGTCCTTCCTGAGGTGTGGTGTCCCAAACTGAATTCAACATAATTTATACTATCTTCTAACTAAAGTTAGCAATTTCATTTTGTTGTTTTTACCAATTCGCTTTGATGTTTATTCTTCACCATTCAAATATCTTAAGTTTACATTGTGCCTTTCATAAAAAATAAATGGAGGAGGAGGCAAGCATGGTCTCCTTGGAGTGAACTGCCTCCAAGGTGACATGTTTGGCAGTGGAATGTTGGAATCTAGCCAGTCCTCTGTGGTGGTTTTGGTAGCCAGGCAAATTCACAGCATTCCAAAGCATTGCTGATGTGAGCACAGCGAGCCTGGCTTATCATCAGGACTTGGAATGGCAGATCAGTCATTGGGAATCAACCCACTCGGCTCCCATGAACCCTGCAAGCCAAAGCCATAACAGGAATGATGATCCAAGCTGGACATGCAACAGGCAAGCTTGCCATACAGCAATATTAATGGCAAGCTATGTAGTTTCAGCTGGTTAGACTCCAGCTGTACACTCTTCACACACTGCGGGATTCACAAGCCTTGGCTCTTACTAACCTGCATCTAATACTTTCCAGAATTTGGTAAACAGGATTTATCCCTACAGGGAGAGTGTGCATCTTCCATTCCAACAATCTATCTCTGGAATTCCATGCATAGGTGGGATGCATGGAATTCTCAGTTTGGCTTGGGTAATCTTAAACAGGGTGATGGTTTTCCGTATGTCTCTGTCACCTAGCTGACCGATAAAATATAAAATAAATATCACAAAATTCTTTATTGAAAGAGATTAATTCAAAATTAATTAAATATTGTGTAGTCAAACATGGCAGCAACAGATCCTTTCTGGTGTCCTAAGCAACACCAAAATCAGGTACCATGTCATTTGATTTTTTAGGGTGAATTTGGATGAGAAGTGAATATAAACCAGATTTATTTGAAATATTGCAGTTCTTCTACATCCATCTGAATCTTAAGACGGACTGGATCTCAATGAATGACTTGTTCAAGTAAAGGACAATGATCTAGATATGAATAAATAGTAAACTTGTAATTCTTTGCTATACTGTACCAAAATTGTATTTCAATGGATTTGCTTTCTCTGACACAGATTATCTGTTTTAGTTTATGTTTTCTTTAGATTTTTTTTTCCTACTTCACTTACTCTTGTTTCTTTCCTCTTTATATAGAAAGCATATATCAAGTCATCTAATTTCTGACTGGTCTTTTTCCTGTCCCACACTTCCCTAACCCTAACCCTAACCATCAATCCTATCGCTGCTAATTTTTATTGATTGGCTTTCATACTTGTAATGGATTATAATGTTGTTGTTATACATCCCTCACTAACCCTGCTCCATCCTTTCTTCCCAATCTTTACTAGTCCTAGATCACAAACCATAATCTCCTTTCTTCTGAATCTCTTTTATTGTTTATGCCCAATTAATTTTGCTGCATGATTAGAGCCTACCAGTCACCACTGCTCTGCCTTGTATTCCTTATGTTCAATAATATCTTGTATTTCTACCATGTTTTCGTTTTTCAAAACTTCCCAAAGGCCCTTCTCTAGTACTGTGTTTTTATTCACCTCTATCCTTGTTCCATTCCTGCTTGTGTCCACAATTACCATTATGAGATGTTGTTTCTTTTTTTTTCACTTGTATGTTTTCGAGAAACAGTTTTGTTTCCAAATAGATAAGACCTTGTGCTTTCCATGAAGCTCCTTTGTTTTTTTTATTGTTTGACTCTAGGACTTTCCTGATAGTCCGATGTTTATATCTTCATGTGTTCACTTCTTATTTTATTACCTTCTCTTCATATATGTTTGCGCTGGGTTCCAGTTGACTTCTGACTTCACAGGCTTCTGAGTTTGTGCTTTTGTCAACAATTGCTTTCGCATGCTATGTATTCTCTCTGCCTGCCATTCATTTCCATCTCCCCTCATGCCTTCTTTGCAACCTGTCAATCCATCTATTTTTTTTCTCACCTCACACTGAAAACCCTGGCAGTAGATGCTGACCTTTTCAAATGGATATGGATGCAGGTGCCAGTGGTACACTGACACCAGAATTCTATATGATCCTAGAGCCCTCCTGATACTCTAAAGAAAAGGAGAACCACTAATTATTTGTTACGTTAACTTACTTAATCAGTAAGTGACCATTATATCTGCATTTAATTGACACATAGCATAGCATTACTTAAAGTTGTTTATATAAAAAACATTGCTGATGTGAAGCCATATCACTTTTTAATAACACATGTGCAATTGTTATGCAACATAATTCAATTGAAAGTATTATCTTAAAAAAAAATTGCACTAGAATTACAGTAACTAAGTTTGCCATGGTTGACTGTGTTGAATGTGGTGGAAAGGTCCAGGGGGATTTTTTTTTCCTACTTCACTTACTCTTGTTTCTTTCCTCTTTATATAGAAAGCATATATCAAGTCATCTAATTTCTGACTGGTATTTTTCCTGTCCCACACTTCCCTAACCCTAACCCTAACCCTAACCATCAATGGAGGCAGAGGGCGCCCTGGTCATAGAGAGATAGGATGTCATTTGTTCATTTGATGAGCACTGTCTCTGTGCTGTGGGCTGGCGAGCAACTGGACTGGAGGGGTTGGTGTATGGAGCGGAAGGAGAGGTGAGAATGAAGATGTTTGCAAAAGTGCATTCCAGCGCTTTGGCCATGAAGACAGACTTAAAATGGGATGGTATGAGGTTGGAGTGATCTAGAGTGTTTTTTAAGGAGGGGAGTGATAACTGCTGTTTTAAGAGGGAGTCGGACTGAGCCTGAGGTGATGGTTGAGGCAGCGGGTGGTGGGTTTCATCTGGATGATGGAGGATGAGATGGAGGAAGGAGAGATGAGGGCAGAGGAGTATGACTGTAATATGAGTCGTTGGAAGAGGAGATGGTGATGGAGAAGGAATGGGGCAGGATGAAGAGGAAATCAGGCAGATGTTATTTATCTTGGAGATAAAGTATCCAAGACTTTTTTGCACTATGCATTAGATGTTAGGATTGGGGGTGCTTGATGGGGAGCAAGGAGGAGGTGGTGGGTGTTGGAGAATAAGATTTTAGAGTTGTGTTTGGCCTCCAAAATGACCTGTGAGTATAATGCAGTTTTGGTTTACCAAACACCAGCAACAACAACGACAACAAAATTACATTTATAGAAAGCCTTTCACGTCTGGAGCAAAGATAGCTGTGAAGATGGTCGAGCCAAAGCTGATGGTAAACCATGAGCCCAATTTTGTTCCATCTATGCTTGACAGATCGGGTTTGGTATTTGAAGAAGCGGAGATGACTATTCTTCAAATAGTCATTTGTCAATGGGAAGCGGGGAGGTCCTGGATTTCAGGAGTACAAGGGAATTGAAAGTGGAGTGAGGCATTTAGCAACTTGACAGCTGTATCAGGATTACTGTGAGTGGAAAGCTAAAGCAAGAGTAAGTCCAAGGATGAGAGGGCATTTGTAAGGGACTCAGGCAGTAACTATTTATGTGGGTAGAAAAGATGGTGGTGGGCTTGGAGGAGGGGAGGAGGATACAGGAGGTGAGGGATTTGAAGAAGTGGTCAGAGATGGCCTTAACCATAGTGGAAAATACAGAGATGTCTAAGCCATGGTTGATGACAAGATCAAGGGTTGGCCATAGCTATGGGTCTGGGAATTAATATGAAGGGTGAGGTTTAGAGTAAAGGAGGGCATTCAAATCAGAGGAGGTGAGTGGGACAGGAAGAGTTGGTGTTGAAGTTGTCCATGACGAGCAGGAGTTTAGTGCAGAGGGGTAGGGATGAGAGGAGACAATGGATATCCTTTAGAAACATGGCAGGAGGTTTGGGGTAAGTGGGGGGTGGGAGGGGGGTAGACCAGCCACGATGATTGGAATGGGAGGGGTGTAGCTGGAAGGCTTTGATGAGGGAGACAAGGTCATCAGAGGACGGCCAGGTTTCTGTGAACCCTGGAATATGAATATGCTCATCCAGGATGTGGTAGCGGATGGCGAGGCCTTTGTGTGAGAGATGTATACTGATACGTATCCCAAAGTTACGTCTATTACCCCTTGTAATAGGTGAAATTTTGTAATTGCTTAGATGGAAAATTATGAAGGTGAGATGCACAAGCAAAATTGTAATATTATTTGAGTAACATATAAGGCAAAAGTGAAGTTCAAAGCTTTGAGAGGAAATAAAATCATGAAGGAGTCTAGTCTATTAAGAGGCAGTCTGGAAATGGCTCAAAATAGTGAGTTTTCAAGGTTGTAAGAACATCTAATGTCAGAGTAAATCAATAACAATAACATATGTTGAATGACTAGCCAAAAAGATGAGTTCAACAAAATAAATACAAGCCACCTTGCCTCAGACCTGGTTAATATTTTAAGAAGCTCAATAAATATATATATAGGAGCTGTATTTGAGGACTGACGGATAAGAAATCTTATCCTAGCATTGTACTTTGCTAAAAAAAAAGTCACCTGGGAATTGCATACCAGCTACTGCAAGTCCATAGGGGATAAAATTCTCTGGAGCATTTTATGCTATTTTATGCTATACAGAATGCTATTAATATTCATCTCTGATGTGCACAGAGCATAAGTGGTCAGTAAGGATTTAGCAGCAGTAGGTCATGCATCACAAATTTACTGGAATTCTTCAATTAGATAACTAGCAGACAAGAGCTATTCATTGTATGTAATTTACTTGGACTTCCAAAAGGAAGTTGAATCACTCAGAAAAAGAACCACGAAGTCCACATAATAAATGTTAAATTAGCTCATATTTTGAAAATCATCTTGCAATAGAAAGCGATGGTGAACTGAAAAGGCTGTCGGGGGCAATGTTGTGCAGTGCTGTATCGTTCACTGCATAAATGACTTTGGATAAAAGTGCTTCTTATAAATTTAGATATAAAATAAAACTGAAATCAAAGATAAGCAGTGAGATTTATCAAATTCAGAGGCATTGGAACAAAATGAGACTTAGAAAAGAAGAACAATTTTAGTTTGGATAAATAATACCCACATTTTGCACAGTCAAAATACAGAATCATTGTAATTTACAGTATACATGTGAAGTGCTTTGAAATGACTCAACTACATGATAAGTAATTACTGTATGCAAAAATACAAGGATTAGTATTATTATTACTACACATCGCAACAGGAATCTAAATATGTGCACATAATGTTGGGGTATTTATCAATAAATACTGCAAGAAAGTAATTTTATTTTTGACAATTTTATTGAGTTTTTGAATCAGTGGGATTATTTATGCAAGTTGTATAAACTATGTGTAATATATGTTGATAGAATGGATTACAATTCACTCCTGGAGTTCCCAGTGTGATGAATTTTTTTTTTTCACATTTACTTTTGAATGGGGAGGGAGAAGAAGACATTCTCATTACACTGCTGTATAATAATCTTATAATACTACTTAATCCAAATCCTATTGTGTAGAATTTTTTGCAATAGTATATAATGCACATACTTTAAACCACTTGGAATTCACAAAATCACAAGACTGATTTGGATGAAGAAGGCTCTTTGGCCTATTTGATCTCATGCTTCCAGAACATCCACCCCACCGCCCTTCACCTTCTCCCAATCGACTAACAGCCAGGTTGGAATATCTAAATGTAAATAGCATTTTATTAAACCCATAGTCTCAATTGAGCACGAGGAATTAATGGTATCTGATAAAGGTGTCAGCCTGTCTCAGTTGGTAGCATTCTCATCACCGAAATGTCATTCAGACCAATATAGGAGCTTTAAGAGCGACTATGTATTTTGTGGGAAGATACATTAAGGTTGTGAGAGAAAATCTCTTGTACAAATGCATCTGTAAGAGTAACACATCAGCCACAGTGTACCGACACCGTTCTTTTCATCTACCTCATTAGCCAACATCGACCAGATAGAACCAGGGAGGCTGGTGAGTAGTGCATGTAAGAAGTTGTGTCAGGATGTGAAATTGTAAAATTTAGCCCTTAGCCATTTATGCCTAGATGTAACTTCTATTAACCCATTTTTAACACAAAAAACAAGTCCTGGGAAACGTAGACTTGGCACCTTTATCGCATCTTTATCTTGAGTATTTCACGGGGCAGAAAACAATAACTCCAGCAAACCTTGACATTGTTTAACCAGCTGGAGATAAGCTTGAATTGTCCCAGATGGATGATTTAACCAGCTTTAACCAGCTGGAGATTTCGCCTGAATCGTCCCGAACCTGGTTTTCCCCCCTTTTCTTTTTTACTTGCCTGTATTACAAACTGTATTACAAAGTTTAAAAGTAAAACTTTATAAGGTAGCTTTAGAAATATATCTTGCGTGATTTAAATAACAATATTAATCAAGCACATACCATGTGGCACTTATGTTTTCTTAATTCTTATTAGTGGATAAAAACTCAGCTGGTGAAGAACTAATCAGTAGATAACGTTTGACCTTGCTAGAGAGACATAGAGTGATTAATGTCAATGTTCGAATGGTTGTTGGTACCATGTGATTAACAATGTTTTAATAACTGCTTTTGTGTTTTTGTAACTGCTTCTGTGTCTATAGGCAGGTGTCTATAGACACCTGCCTTTTCTCATGTATAAAAAGCTGCATTAATTAACCAGCAGCAGCTCATTCTCGTGAGTGTCCAATGGTCTACTTCGAGGAGACTGTTGACTTATGGGAATCAGCTCATGCCGGCAAATAAACTTTACATTTCTTATCCACGGTGTATGGTCTGTTTGTAAGACAACGGTTCTGGGAACAAAAAAAAATTACAACTTCACAAGGAGGTAATGTATATTTGTCTGATATTTTGTGGCCAGTAGTAAGTCAGACATTCTGTGAACTCTGGCAATGTGGCTTCAACCACCACAGATCAACATCCCTTCAGTTGATATGAAACGTGTTGGTGAGATTCTGAATGGTGCTTACCCAGTGATATTGTGACGGTAATGTTAGAGCACATCTGGTGGCATATCTGTGGCTGATGGGCTGATATTCCGCTCCTTCATTAAGTTTACAAACTATATATCTGAATCTGACTGAACTCAATATGATCACTCCATGTTCTCCACTTGTGGTTGCTTTGCTAGATTGGGAAGGTGCTGCATTATAGGACAGGTTTTTCTACACAGACAGATTTGGAAGGAGAATTAGACAATAGCCAATCCTTGGTACTAATAACTAGCTCAATTGCTTGGTTTGTATGTATTGCTAGCCTTGTACTTTAAATCACTTTATTGATAATAATAATGATCATTATTATTAATCACATTATTAATCACATTACTACAGTCTATTTCTGTTTTGTTCCATTAACTACCAATATCTACATAACTGTCAGTAAATACTATGTGAACTGCAAACTAAAGGCTCCGCTGCTTTTCAGAAATGCAGCCCTTGACATAGAAAATGATAGTGGAGAATATCAATAACAAATGTGATTGATTCTCACTCAATTTGGCATATTCACCTTCATTGCCGTGTACTGTGTGCTAATGCTTCTCAAATGCTTTCTGCATCCCAAATGGTAAAAGACAGATATGGATAATGGTGCTGATGTTGTGCAGGTCATGCATTGCAGCTGTGTTTGAAGCAAGATCTGTGACATGAATGTCCATAGCATGCCATTATTATGGCCCTCAATATCGTATTGCTTTCTTGCTTAAACATTTATCAGATAATATATTAATCTGTGCTACTTATCTGAGGTCAACCTGCTATGTCAGGACATTTCAACAACCTTCATGTTTTATACATGAAAGTTCTGCCGTGAGCTGTATGTCAGAAGAGTCCTACATTACGCACTGGAAATTATACAAAGTCCTTGTGACTTATAATTAATACATCCTTATTAAAAAAAATTTGAAGAAAACAATAGTTATGTTCTGTTTCAAGCCACTGTTGTGAGCAAACATGCATGACAATAATAAAACATTTGCAGATTTGATCGTCATTAAAGCTGTGAAATATAATACCCAAACACTGAACTAGAGAAAAAAACAGCTGATTGTGGTAGGGCAGTGCTGTAGATATTTTCAATTTATTCTTTAATTTGACTAATAATTCAGTAAGAGAGATCTGAAAAATGATCTTTAACCTGAGAAACCAAGTCAAGCACATTAGATGTAGCCTAGTACCTGATACTCTAGATTGAGAACTTCAAATATAGTTCAGGGCCTCAATTATTGCAGCTAGAGCTCAAGACAGATTGCAACATCAGAATCACTGAATTGAAGATTGCAGGCCAGCAACATCAAGTAGAGCAGAAGAGATGAGGAAGCCAGGCTGGGAGTATCAGAGAGGATCAATTAACTTTTGGTATTATTGGGAGTTGTATCAGATAAAAGACAAGTATGGAACTTAGCCAAGAAATTGACCTAACCAAATTTAGATCGTTTGGTTGCACCAAGCAATAAAAAAAATTGTTCTCAATTTTCGAGTACTGGTCATTTTCAAGCTGGATTTTAGATTAAACAAATTACAAATCTGAATTTGTTTTGAATAAATAGAAATTTTAGAAGGGTATTGGGAAATGTGTTTTGTTTTAATTTACATATTTTATCTTTTGAAAGTCACAGTATTGTCATCAGGCTGGGAGATATTCAAAGGTTTACAATGAACATTGAAAATCACTGAAAGAGTTTGTGATTCATGGCTCATTCAGGATTAAGTGACTGGAAGCTGAAAATGCAGTTAATTTGTTAGGGTACATCTCTTTCGATCTCAGGAATCACTTTGTATGCTTTGCAGTATTCCTAGGGTTTATTTTATTTCAATGTATAATGAATTCATATAACAAATGGGATTTTTTAAAAATAATACTGGAGTCCTACCATTTGAAAGGCACAAATGTGCTTCAACACCTGTATTGCATCTCAATAGGATCAGTTGTGAACCATTTAACTTTTTTTCTCCTTTTCCCTTTTTTTCTGCATTCATTTCTATGTCTCCTATTGCTCTTCTCTCTTCTACATTCTGTCTTCCATTTACAACTATTATTCTTTGTTCCTCCTCATTGCTTGACTAGGAGTCATACGAACTCTGTTTTTTAAATCTGTTTCTTCACCAATGTTCACTCTATCTGATTGTCACCTTTCTTTTCCATCTTCCAGTATGGTGCATTATGTAAAACATAATTTGCAAGGAAAAATTTGGTCATAATATTAGTGATGGCACAGAAGTTTGCTTTGGAAACCAACCAAATGAGGCCATTCTTAGTATTGGTTAAAATGTGTACACGCTTTCAGGCTGTTAACAATGCCTGGAAAACAAACAACACAACCATTGGTAATGTGTTTGAAGTTCTGTCTTGATTCATGTGTAGATCACATGGTTTTAAGATGAACTATTCCCTCCAGAGAAATCTGTTTCAATATTCAAATTCACCCTAACCATAACATTGTGAAAGCAGGATGGTTTCATTTCACTGTAGTTGATTGATGTTTTCAATTGTATTCATGGATTATATGTGCCACTTATTTTTGTTTCCTTTATGCAGCATTGTACATTTACTTTGTGTTGAACTTCATTCGCCAGAGATCAGTTTAGGTGCATATCCTGTCAAAATGTCAACCCCCCTTTATAGTATTTTAACTGTTTCTTCATGTTGCAAAATACACAGCCCAATCCACTCACCATGTTTGTCTTATCGATGTTGTGGTGTTGTGTCATCCATAAATATAATTGTCTTATATTGAGTCAATAAATCCAGGTCAGTTATACATTTGGGGAGTTGGACTTCCGACATTGACCCCCTGAAACAGTTATTCAATACATTGTAGTAAATTATGAAATGTGGGTCTAATCCATGATACCTAGGCATAGTTTTGTAAAGTTCTATAGCTTAGATGAAAGGACCTGGGTTTGATTATTGGCAGGGCAAAATGTTTCCTTACTCTACACGTCTCTGTAAGAATCAACCCGGTTGTTAGTCAATTGGCTTTTCCAGGGGTAATAACAACAACAACAAAATTATACTTGTTCAGCTCCTTTCACGTCAGGAGGATGTCTCAAGGCACTTGACAGTCATTGTTTCAGATGCGAGCTGGGAACAGGGAGGGTGGAGCGAAAAGCGGGGATTTGGAGTGACTGTTGGGACCGATGAAGAAGAGGATCTTGAGGTGGGACTTGAAGGAGGCCGGGGAAGGGGCAAGGTGAAGGGATTGTGGGATGGAATTCCAAAGGTTGGGGGCAGAGTGGTTAAATGCTCGCCCGCCAATGGTGGGGCAGGTGGGTGGGGGGATGCGGAGCAGGCTGGAGCCTGCTGAGCGGATGGGATGGGCAGGATGGTAGGGGGTCAGGAGGTTGCGGATTTAGGGTGGGGCAAGGCCATGGAGAGCTTTGAATGTGAGGACTAGGATCTTGAATTGGATCCTCTGCATGATGGGTAGCCAATGGAGTTGGGCAAGGATGGTGGAGATGGGGAGATGAAATTTGGAGCGGTAGAGGACATGGACCGCAGAGTTCTGGATTAGCTGCAATCTTTTGAATGAGGAATTGGGAAGGTTGACAAGCAGGGCATTTGTGTAGTCAAGCCGGGATGTAATGAAGGCATGAATGGTTTTGGGGGTAATGTAATGGCGGAGTTTGGGGGTAATGTAATGGCGGAGTCAGGCAATATTGCAAAGGTGAGGGAAGACAGAGCGAGTCATTGCTTGAATGTGGGGGAGGAAAGATAGTTGAGGATTGAACAAGACACCTAGTTTCCTGACTGGCTTGGTGATGTCGAGCAACCATGGAGGTTAATGCCGCCAGCTCCTGATGTGTGAAGATGCTGGTGCAAGCAAAGCAGTAGGGCCTCTATCTTGTTGACATTCAATTGTAGAAAGTTAGCTCTGACAGACAGTATGTCGGGATAGTAATAGTCCTGGAGTCGAGGGTAGAGGCAGAAAGATACAGTTGGGTGTCATCCACATACATGTGGAAGTTAATCCCATGTCTGTGGATGATGCCACCAAGGGGGAGCAAGTAGATGTTAAAAAGTAGGGGGCCAAGGACAGCGGCCTGGGGGACACCACAGGTGACAGTGCGGGGGCTGGAAAAAAAGCTGTTGGTGAAGACGATGAAAAAGGTAAGAGTTGAACCAAGCAAGGTCAGCTCTGCAGTAATTAAACTGGGAGGAGGGGCAGAGTAGGAGGATGGAGTGGTCAACAGTGTTGAAGGCAGCAGAGAGGACAAGGAGGCAGAACGGAAGGCAGATTGCAGGGGTTCGTGGAGGGAATGGCGAGAGAAAAAGGAGCAAAGCTGGGAAGCAACAACTCGTTCCAGGGCCTTGGAGAGGAATGGGAAGTTGCAGATGGGGCAGTAGTTGGAGAGTAGGAATGGGTCCAGTTAAGGTTCCTTCAAAATAAATAAAAATAATATATTATATCATTTAAAAAAACATATACTTTACTATACCTCTCTAGATTGGGATATCTCCTCTCTTAGAAATTCTATGAAGGTAATTGTAACTATATAGCATGGCTCTCGCCTCTGAGTTTGTGGGTTATTGGAGTCCTGTAGCTCAGTGGTTAGAGCACTTGCCTTGCGCAAGCGAGAGACCTGGATGTGATTTCCAGCAGGGTGAAACTTGGCCAAGTTTCCTTACTTGACATGCCTGATAATAATCCCTTGAGGAAACAGAACAATAACAAATTGATCATTTAAATTCACGACAGTTTGTGGGACACTGCTATGCACAATTGGCTGCCACGTTTCATCCAAAAATACACAGTCAATTAATTTTAGGAGTCCTGTAGGTCAGTAGTTCAAGCTATCGCCTTACAAGTGAGAGTTCTGGGTTCAATTCCAGGCAGAGTGAAACCTTATTCCTTATTCCACACGCACAAAAATAATCCCTGAAAAAAAAATGAATCATTTCAATTCATGACTGTTTGTAGGATAACGCTGTGCGCAATTGGCTGCCGCGTGTCGCCCACAGTGTACAGTCAATTCACTTTACAATATATTCTGTGAAGAGCTTTTAAGATGTCTAGGACAACAACAACAACAAAATTACATTTGTATAGTGCTTTTCATGTCAGAAGGACGTCCCCAAAACATGAAAAGCACTATATCAAAATCAAGAATTATTATTATATTGGAGCTTTGAGTTCAAAGTCTAATTTGATTTTAAATGCAGAGCTGGTGGAGTATTACATTGTCAGTGTTCTATGCTTTTGATGAGATGTTAAACCAATGTCCTATCTGTTATGTGCACGTTAAACATTTTTCCTGATACCCTGAGCAGCAATTCTCTAGATAAATTAATAATTCATTTCATGATGCTTGTGGACACATCAATGTATGTAAATTGGCTGCCTTCTATAGCGATTACTTTTGAAACATTTCAACATTATTTGAATTACAACAAAAACAATTACCGGTATATCAACTGAAAAGATTGTTTGTATGAGAAGATTTGGAGTGAAAATAAAATAGCTTAAATAGTGGTTTCAAAATAAATGGAGGTGAAATAAAAGGTTAAATAATTCATGTTACGCCAAATATTACTTTTTGTTACAAGGTTTGAGAATTGTTACAAAATCTACAACAACAGCAACATTAACAAACTTACATTTGTAGAGCGCCTTTCATGTTGGGAGGATGTCCCAGGGCGCTGGAATTCTAGACAATAATACAGCCACAAAACAGTCACTACTTTTTTTTAGCCAAAGAGTGCCTATTTTCTCAAATTATCTGGCTTTAATAAGTATTTTTAAATACTGAGAATAAGTATTTTTAAAGATTATTTGCAAATAATCTCACCCATAATCAAAGTTGAAATTCAAAATATCCAAAGGGAAGATGCATATTTATGGCATCTTTGGAAAAAGCTGACAGAAAAATTTGTTTGTGAGATGGAGAGCTTTTAAAGTGCACAATACTGGAAGGTACACAGTGGCATTGCATGTTTAGCAATTCAAAGCTTGCTTTCTCCCTCGTGATTATTGTGGCAGTCAGAGCTGTTCCATTGCAGGATAGGACCACGAAGCTGGAGGCCAAGTGGTTTTGTTCACACAATGGAACTGTAAGTGCTGCCATATACAGTTATCACCAGGGAGAAAGTATTGGATTTATGAGCATATTATAAATCAGTCTTTTGGTCAGAAACAAAGCAAAAGATTAATAAAGTGGTCAGAGTACATTTATTAACCATGAGTTTAAGATACGTAAACAAGACCAGACTGAGGCTCTCCTAATTGGCTCATGCAAGCGCCTCCACAACTCAGGCACTGGCAGCATCAACCTCTATGGTTGCACACTCCACCTCACCAAGTCATTCATGAACCTAGGTGTCTTATTCGATCCTCTGTCTATTCTTCCCAACATCCATGCCATGTCCATTCTGCCTTCCCTCACCTCCACAACATTTACCCCCAACTCCACCACAAAATCACCCCTCAGGCTGCTGAAATTCTAATTCATGCCTTCATCATATCCAGCTATGACTATGCCAATGCCCTGCTTGTTGGCCTTCTCAAGTCTTCCTTCCATAGACTGCAGATCATCCAGAAATCTGCAGCCTGTGTCTTTTCCTGCACCAAGCTCCTCGATCCCATCTCCCCCAATCTCACCTGATTCCATTGGCTCCCCATCAACCAGAGGATTCAATTCAGATCCTGGTCCTCATCTTTAAAGCCCTCCATAGCCTTGCCCCACCCTACCTCTATGACCTCCTAACCCTCTATCAACATATCCGCTCACTCCGCTCAGCAGGCTCCGGCCTACTCCATTTACCTAACAACCTG
Source organism: Hydrolagus colliei (assembly GCA_035084275.1). Lineage (NCBI taxonomy): Eukaryota > Metazoa > Chordata > Chondrichthyes > Chimaeriformes > Chimaeridae > Hydrolagus > Hydrolagus colliei. Next base: position 57,328,857 of record CM068745.1, on the reverse strand, counting down.
CCCACCATCAGGCGAGTCTTCGGCCACTCTGCCCCCAACCTTTGGAATTCCATCCCACAATCCCTCCAACTCGCCCCCTCCCTATCCTCCTTCAAGTCCCGCCTCAAGACCCTCTTCGTCAGCGATACCATCGGTCACCCCCTTTCCCCTCCCTTTCCTTGATCCTCCCTGGTCCCGACCCCAGCTTGGGTTTGAAACACTGACTGTCCAGCACCTTAGGATGTCCTGTCTATGTGAAAGACACTATAGAAATATAATTTTGTTATTGTTGTAAACCTTATTTTGCTTACTATTCTGTTATTTTAGCATTTTGATATGAAACAACCTCTTTATAATGTATCATGCATTTGATACAGTACCTTTCATGCCAGGAGGATGTTTCAAAGTGCTTCGTAAGATAAACTGTAAAGTGTAGTGACTATTCGAAAACAAATGCAGCAGTAATTTGCACACAGAATTGTCCCACAGATAACCATAAAATGAATGATCAATTTTATTCAGGGAATTGCTGGCCAAGACATTAGTAGAAACTCGTTTATCTTTTCGAGGAGTGCCATGGGATCTTTACCTGAACAGGCAGAACAGGCACCTCCAACAATGCAGGACCCCTCCATCACTGAACTGGAGTGACAGCCTCCAGTGGTGAATGCTATCAGCTAAGCCAGGGTGACACTTTATCTATGCTTAAGTGAAACATATTACAATTATTTGATCTTGGCAAGTTTCAATCATTTCTAATATTCTGAGGCATATAATAAATTTGGTCATTCACTTCATTACTGTTTGTGGGAAATTGCACTGTGCAAATTGGCTGGTACATTCACTGGCAACATATACAGTGATTACACTTTGCAATATATTCTGTGAAGCACTTTGAAACACAAATATGCTATTCAGTTCCCTCGAGGCTGTTCTGCCATTCAATTATCAGTGATCTGTAGCTCAACTCCATTTAGCCTTTGCTCCACATCCCTTGATATCCAACCCAACAAAAATCTATCAACCTCAGTCTTGAAAATGTGAACAGATGCAGACATCTAAGAACAAAAACTTACATTTATATAGTGCCCTTCACACCATATGGTGCCTCAGAGTGCTTTTGGTGAGAGAGTTGCTGATATCCACACTAGCTTGTGTAAAAAAAAACTTCCTGATTTCACTCCTAAATGGCCGAGCTCTTATGGCCCCCTTGTTCTGGATTCCCCCATCAGAGAAAATTGTTTCTCTGTATCATTTTAAACTCCTCAATTAGATCACCCTCAACCTTCTAAACTGAAGGGGATACAAAGCCGAGCATAAGTAAACTACCCTCATAATTTAACAACTTTCAACCTGGTACTTGTATAATGCTGGCAAAGTGGTGCTGTACCCCCAAATCTTCCCTAAGCTATGGTGCTCAAAACTAAATGCAGATGGGGTCTGACCAGGGCTCTGTTGAATTGAAGCATCATTCGTTCACCTTTTATTTCGGCCCCCTTGAGATAAATACAACATTCCGTTAGACTTTGTGTTTACTTTTTGTACCTAGTTTTTAGTGATTTATGTACATGAACAACCAAATCCCTTTGTTCCTCCACTGTTCCTTTTTTTCACCACAAAGAAACAGCTATTACATATGTAAACTAACAGTGAGTCAGAAAAGCAGCAGTGGGTTTGCTGTCACTGGCAAATAATCTGAAAACTCTTTCATTTAAAGTCTTTAACTAGCAAAGCAGCATTGAAATGCTTCTCACATAGCCATGACTAATGGTGAGTTGTTCTTAACTAACTATATAATTTTTGTTTGAATTCCCTGCGGCTCTTGGAATAACCATTTCACTGAAGTCGAATCATTCCCAAACTATCATTGAAGACAGATTTTAAGGTATTCATAATTTTAGTGCATTTCAAGTTTCTGATCCCTAAATAATACACTGCATTTTTAACTCCTCATTTGTTGCTTTGATTCTTCAAATTTATAGAATAATATAGAAATTCTAGCTCAGGAGGTAATTTGACCCATCGAATTACCCATGGTAATTCTAATACTGAATTTCTCAGTGGTATTTATTTTAGTTCACAATCAAAGGAAATTACAAAACTCACCATTTGCAGTGTTATTCTTTATGAGTGGAAGAAAGTTGATATCAATATTTTATGTTCACACCAGTGGCTTACCAGCCTTACCAGCAGAATGTTAGCATCAATACTTGCAATTCCACAGGTGTAGAAACCAAAACCGACATTCTGTTGCAATGCAATAGATGGAATGAAAATTTAAATCTTTCTTGATGACTCCAAAGCCTTCTTCCATAGCAATTGAAGGATATGAGTGGAACCCACAATATAATAATCCTTGCATTTGATATAGCGCTTTTCACGGCTTTTAAATGTCTCAAAGCGCTTCACAGAATAAGGCACATTTTGCATGATGCATACTTTCATGTGTTCCTAAGTAATAATAATAATAATCCTTGCATTTTATGTATCGGTTTTCACGTCTTCTAGACGTCACAAAGCGCTTCACAAAATATACTGTAAGGTGAATTGACTGTATATTTGTGGGCAAAATGTGGTAGTCAATTATGCACAGCAGTGTCCCACAAACAGTCATGGATTGAAATGACCAATTTTATTGTTGATATTTTTGAGGGATTATTATTAGGTATGTGGAGTAAGGAAACTTGCCCTACCTGGAATTGAACCCAAGTCTCTCATATACAAGGTGAATGCTCTAAGCACTGAGCTACAGGGCTCTATAAGTAACCTAATTATTGATATATTTCTTAAATATGGGCTGCCACTTGTAAAAGACTGCAAAGATTGGAACAGAGCTATTCCTGTATTTCATAGTTGTCAATTTGTGAGTTGTTAAAACAGCAGAGTATATTTTGTTTATAGCAATGTGTTAATTTATATCCATGTGTTAAATAACGGAATTTAGGAAATTTATAATAATAATCCTTGCATTTGATATTGATATTGAACATATTGACTAACTCTTCTGGGTTTGCCACATCCTTGATGGTCATGTCTGACAACTGGTCTTATTACGTGGAATCCACCGAATTAAACAACATTTCCAAATTAACTCTATCTCTATCTCCAAAGCTATGATCCCATAGCCCAGTGGTGTCACTTCTTCATGTGGCTACTGAGAATGGTGTGAGCTGGTGGCTCTTCTCCAGGACATCCGAGGGTGTGTTTCATATCATGCGGTTGTTAAATTCACTGCCTGTGTTAATTAGCACGTTGCAGCATCACTATGCTTACCCCAGGGTTCATGTTAATTGAAGAATTTATAAGGGGATCATGGAACCACTGCAGCAGCAACAAATATCATAGTGACAGTGGAGCCAGCTACAATTGACATTTGCTTCTAGTTCAATAGACAATCTGAGGAGAAGAAAAGCAGACTGACTAACATGACTATTGCCACAAGGTTTTGTGTGGTGTAATCCTATTAGATATTGGTCATTAGATATTTCTTGATTATAGAAGCCAGAATGGAACAATGGGTCAATACGTGGCAACCATGTCCTTAGCAAGTCCTTTTTATTTCGGGCAGGCTGGAGTTGCATTCCACAACATCTGCAGATTTGCTCCTTGTGTATTGGGGTGTAGACATTTCTTGCTCTTGCCAAGTCACTGTTGTCCTGGAGGATGAGGTCACACTACTGCTAATGAAAGGCAATATTTTACAAGCTTTAAAGAATCATCATTCTCTCTTAGGATTGTTCAAAGCTCTCTGAGATGCCGTCCGGCGTGGAGGGTGCTATATCGAAGTTGTTGTTGTTGTCGTTCAGTCCAGACTTTCTCCATCCTATTACTGTACATTATTATCACTACAATTATTTCTAAAAATAATTTGTTCGATGTAACTAATTAGTATTTGTGACTCTGATATTTACTTTGCAAAGCTCTCCATGTAGAGACTAAAATATTCAAGGACAAAAGTTTATACTGAACCTCAATTTATCTGTATAATTTTGTATGTTGTGGAGAAGTTAATGACTGCATTGAACTGTACGTCTTGAAGAAGAACAACAATAAATTACGTTAAAATAGTGCCTTTACGTCGGGCGGACATGACATAATGGAATATTGTAAAAATTCTGTTTTAAGTGTAACATCATTAAATAGAAATGAATTTATAGTCAATTTGTTTAATCTAACTGCAGAAATGTGAAAGAGAGAGACAAACAGAAAATAAACACATAGAAAAACTGCCAGAATTACAGCTTCCGTTATTGCCTTTAGCAATGACTGAGGCTCTTCTAAGGTCTAATGGGTAAAGACAATGTTCAGGTAAGTGCCAAGGCAAATAGATCAGAAGGTCATATGCTCAAATCTTGATCTACAGCAAGGCTGAATGTGATCACAAAATTACATTCAGCCTTGTAACTGATTGCGGTAGGAAGGCGAAAATTGCCAGGGTTCCTGTTGCTGATCACTAGCCAAAGACTCCAGCTGGAAAGTGCACTCATAGACAATAGATGAGCAGGTTTGACTTGATACCTGAGGAGCATATCTACAACATGCAATAGCCTGGGGGGGAGGGGGGCTTTTGATGTACAGGGACAGCAGGGTAGTGACGTTCAAGAGAAAGCAACTCCACATGCAAAGCTCTGTGTATGCAAACTTCTATATTATGGTAGGATTGGCTCCAATGGGACCATGTGCACCAAGCTACATTTGCACAATGCTGTACGCTGCTTTAGATAGTACTGCACAAATAAAATTATAACCTTTCCTCTGTTTCCCCTCTCAGACAGGTGGAGATGCAAGTAAAATACATAATAATAAATAAGTAATTCTTCAGTTAAGGAAATCATTATTCTCAGACACAACTTCTGACTTCCCACCACTCCCAAAGGACTCAGTTCCCAACCCATTCCTTCTACACTCAGACTCATTTCAAACATTCCCTGCACAGACTCACCTCTAGCTTTAACATTAATACAGTACACAGTTATTTAAAAAATCTTGAGTATGTCCCACATTCTATTGGTCCTTGTGCAACTACGAATGAAGCCCTCTTTATAAGTCCAGGGCTGTTTGATTGACAGTTAACCAGGAGCCTGGAGTAAAATAAAACGCGGATGCTAGTGTGGGATGAGCTTTAGCCTTGTTGCCACAACAGATCAGTTTATATATAGCACCTCTCAAGCAGAGTAGGATGCCAGAGTCCAATTTTCTAAAAATAACTGCATTTCAACTTTCTATGTAAAATTAAACTTTAAAATATTAATTTTGCTATTTAACTAAAATTACACTGCAAGAATTTATTAGAGTTAGCAAAGCAAGCCAAACAACACAAAATCCCCATATAACTAAATTTACTGTTTTTGAACAGAGAATATAGCTGAATTGTGTATGTCCAGGATAAAGATCACCAGGTCGATTTGGATGGAGATAGTCATTTGGCTCACTTAATCTCATCCCTCCAGAATACCTACCTACCCTTCAGTCTTCCCATCAGTGGTTATTTCCTGATTTGCGCTCAATGATTAAAGTATCCATGGTAGCATTTCATACCCTTTCTCCATCTTTCAGTGTTTCAGATTTTCTGGGGACAAATTCTAGAAATCTTGATTACATTTTCAAATAAAGGTTGAAAGCTGGTAGAGCAAAATCAGCTCTGATATTTGAGTAGCTTTACTATTACAATATTCTTTTGGGTAAGATGAAAATCCCCTGAATCCAGTGACACATGAATTTACATAAATCACTTGTAGTCTTTAATAGTTAAGTACACTTTAATATAATTCAATCATTTTTAAATACTCATAAAGTTTTCAAGAATTACATACATATCCTAAAACTCTGTGTCCTCAGCATGGTTATTGTTACTAGTAATCTGCGGCTCATGTGCTCCTTCATATGTCGCAAAATGTAATGCCAAATTTATAAATTAGCATTTCTCTTGGGAGGAATTGAACCTTTCTTCAAATAATTATACACATATAAAACTTTTAAAATAATGCCAAATCATTATATGGCTTAATTTAATCCATTCTGCCTGATAATTATGACCTTGATTGCTGATTTTCTGCTTGGTCGATAATGCTTAACCCATGAGAAATTCTCAGTGATGAATGTAACTTAGAAAAATAATAAAACAGCAATGTTTCATGCAATAAAAAAAATTCAGATGTGAAAGGAAAGCATAAGGCATATTAAATCATTCTGTCTAGTATTTATAATGCACACTCTTTTTAGAAAACTGCTTTAAAGATTGATCTAACCAACAGTTTTCACATGGACTTTGAATGTTAAATATTTAATCAAACATTCCAGTTTAATATCCCAAACCTCTTTCTCTCTCTTTCCATTCTCAATCCCTCATATATTGTTTCCTCTTTATATCTAGTCATTGCTTCTTTTCTCTCATCCCACTCTCTCAAGCTTTCGGTTTCTCTACTCTTTATCAATTGCTTTGTTCATCACACTGATTTGCTATTACTTGGCATAGTCACGTTATGCCAATTTCCAATGTATGAAATAATGACACTTACTTTTAATGACAGCAAAGGGCATATCATTACAAGTTAATAGATAGAAATAATGCCATGGAAGTTCTTTGAGAGGCATTGAGAGGTGAACAAATGTGGGAATTTTTGGTCAATATTAAGAGAGTGTTGCATTTTAAAGTCGCTGAAAAAATATCTATTCAATTTCCAATAAAACAGAGAAAATATGAACACTAACTCTCGAGATTAGTTTTGCCTTTGTCTGTAGAAAACAATTTGAAGGGTTCTTTGAATGGTTGACACACTTTTTGGTGAGTTAAATAGCTACTGACACAGATGGTGCTTGTTTTCATAAGGAGTGACAAAATTTGCCTGGAGACTTTCTGGAGAAATGGGATTTATTTTGAAGTCCCAGTTATGAGGGGAAAAAGGCGCCTTTTTCCTTGACAGATCCACAGGGTATTTCCAATCATCCTTTTTTGTGGCAGATGCCAATGAAACTTTGATTTGTGAAAGAAAGCTTTAAAAAATAAATCATTCAGTCATTTTCATAATAGAAAAAACTGTCACCCAACACAGCCTGAGGAATACTAAGTGCATATGATTATTAAAAATTAACTTTGGATATTTTTCAAAAGACAAGTAAAAAATTATATTGTTAATATTTATATTTCTGTTGTGCTCAATTTCAGACTTTTGCAAATGGATATATTATGTGAAATGTATTAAGAATAATAATAATCCTTGCATTTGATTTAGCTCCTTTCACATATTCTAGACATCTCAAAGCATTGACAAGGAAGGGAAAAAATATCAATGTCAAGTTAGGTTGTGGAAGATTCCAAATGAATAGCACTCATAAATGCAATGTCTTATTTATTTTTTCCTGTTTTCATGTATGTTGTTGAGATGGATATTAAACAATTCCAAAATAAAAGAGCACTGTAATTTCTTCCAAGGTCCTATCCTGCTGCTAAATCATTTTAATTTACCTCTTGATTGCTTATGGTATTTGTTGTGCACAGTAACAACAAATTGCATCTAAACGGCACATTTCACATTGGGAAGACTTCTCGAGGTGATGAATGGCCAACACACTATCATAGTTAATTATAATAATGCTCACAAAACACTTAATAGTAATTATTATAAAGTGTTTTAAGACATTTCATTATAATCTAGGCTGATAATCCAATGCAATGGTGGAGGTATACTACACTGAACATTGGTGCTAAATTTTGGATGAGATGTTTAACTAAAATCTTGTCTGCTTATTCAAGTGGATGTTAAACATCGCATAGCCTGATTCACAAGGAGAAGGGAGCTTTTGCCCATGAAATTCATAGTCATCACACTTCACTGTAACATCCCGTGAAACTTTCAAAGGTATTATATCAAATATAAAAATAATTTAGGATTTATTTTTCTTCAATAAATAATTAGATGTTACAAATTATGTTTTATCTCCTAATTATGCATTGAAAAAAAATTAGTACTTTATAAAAATTAAAGTTTGTTAAGTTTTCTGACTGCAAGTTCATGATTCCCAGTTCCAGTAGAAATCATTATAGAACAAAAGGCAGTGACACTGTAGCAACTTAATATGTTTCACAGATCATTTTCTTTTCATCATTTCTAGACAGTTTTCAAAGTAATTTGTATCACCCCAAAATTGACAGAATATTGAATGAAGCGAATATGAAAGGACAGAGGTCTCCAGGGAGATCTTGAAAGAAACTAGGTATCTTGTCTATATTCAAGCATAAATGAGATTGACTGTGATCAGAGTAGATAAAGGCCCCTGTCTATCTCACTGTTTTCTACAAAAGCATCTTTCAATATTCAATTGTCTATACTTACTTCATTTGTTTGGTAGTGAATTGCTGCGGTGTGCTGAAGTTGTGCTCTATGATTGATTCTTGTTCTAAGAATAGAACAATTTGATGAAAAATTGTGAACAGGGAGAGAAAAAAATGCCAGCAAATAACAGAAAGTAACACTGAAACTCACTGTAAACTGTAAAAGCTAAATATCATTACTAAAATAAGAGCATTGCTTTAGAGAGGATGTAGCATCTCTGCACGCCGTTGAAAGTGCCACAAGCACAGCCCACCTATAGCAGGCAGATCCCGATTGCACATGGAAGCATACTGAGTTTACAAATTAAGTGGATTATTGACACAAAGGGAAACCTCAACAACCTCTAGAAGTCCTAACAGAGCAGCATGATTCACTACATCTAACTGACCTGAAAGGGTGCTGGCACCTTGGTTCAACAGTTGGTATCCTGCAGCCACTCTTACAATTCATTCACTCTCACTCACAGTTCCCACCCTGCTTACATATTAACCTGATATTGTCTCATAGTCTCTGCACTCAACAGCGTGATCTTCTCCAATACAGGCTTAGCTTGGCAATGTGGCTAGGTCTCAGGCTTCGTTTGCTTTCCCTTACCCTCCCAGGTACTTTTAGGGAGACCCTATGGCTCAGCCGGTCACCACATTACCTAGACTTAAAGCTAGTTACAATATATTCCTGAAACAAAAACAGAAATCTCTGGGAACACTCAGCAGATCAGGCAGCATCTATAGAGAAAGGAAAGCGAGTCAACGTTTCAGGTCCATGACCCTTCATCATAGATGCTGCCTGAGCTGCTGAATGTTGCCAGTGATTTCTGTTTTTGTTTCAGATTTTCTGCATCTGCAGAAAATTTTGTACAACATGTTCCTGATTAGCTCTGGACTTCGCAATGTGTAGAGGAGACTAGAGAATTGGGGATCTCTCCAGTTTCCTGAAATAACACAAGATCATACATTTTCGACTTATGAGTTTCTGGGTCATTTATTTTGACAGGTAGTAATTTTACTATCCAATTAACAAGAACAACAACAAAATTACATTTGTATGATATCTTTCACGTCAGGAGGACATCCCAAGGCGCTGGACAGTCATTGTTTCAGACCCAAGCTGGGGTCGGGGATAGGGAGGGGGGAGGAAAGCGGGGGATTTGGGGATTTTGGGACCAACGAAGGGAAGAGTCTTGAGGCGGGACTTGAGGAGGCGAGGGAGGGAGCGAAGCAGAGGGACTGCAGGATGGACTTTCACAGGTTAGGGGTAGAGTGGCAGGAAGGCTCACCTGCCAATGGTGGGCCGGGTGGGTTGGGGTCATGGAGCAGCCTGCTCAGCGGAGGGATCGGGCAGGTTGGTAGAGGGTTAGGAGGTTGCAGAGGTAGAATGGGGCGAGCGAATGGAGGGATTTGAATGTGATAACCAGGAACTTGCATTGAATCTTCTGAGTGATGGGGAGCCAATGGAGCCAGGCAAGGATGGGGGAGATGGGGTCACAAAGCTTGGAGCGGTGAGGACATGGGCCACAGATTTCTGGATTATCTGCAACCTGTGGAGGGCGGAATTGGGAAGGCCGACAAGTATAGCATTGGCGTATTCGAGCCTGGATGTAAGGAAGGCATGAATGAAGTTTCAGCGGACTGAGGAGTGAGGTAGTGGTGGAGTCGGGCAATATTGTGGAGGTGAAGGAAAGCAGAGTGGGTCATGGCTTGGATGTGGGGGGGTCAGGACAGTTGATGATCGAACAAGACACCTGGGTTCCTGACTAGTTTGGTGAGGTTGAGTGTGCAACCATGGAGGTTGATGCTTCCAGTGCCTGATGTTTGAAGGCTCTAGCGCAAGCCAATCAGAAGGGCCTCGGTCTTGTTAACATTCAACTGTAGAATGTTAGCTCTCATCCACGGCTTGATGTCAGGACAGTAGTGGTTCTAGTATCGAGCGTAGAGGCAGAAAGATAGAGTTTGGTGTCATCTGCATACATACGGAAATTGACCCCATGTCTGTGGATGATGTTGACAAGGGGGAGCATGTAGATATTAAAATGTAGGGGGCCAAGGACAGAGCCTTGGGGGACTCCACAGATGACAGTGCGGGGGCTGGATGGAAGCCATTGGTGGTGACAAAGTGGAGATGGTGAGAAAGGTAGGAGTCTAACCAGGTCGACAGTTAATACCAAAACGAAAAAAAAGTAATGAAAGTACTTTATTGTTGCTGTGGAATTTTGGATGCAGGTTTATAAATCAATCATCGATTCAATAACAATTTTTAAGGGAGAACATTTTTGCCAACAAATATACAGTCAACTCACTTTACAGCATATTCTGTGACGTGTTTTGAGATGTCTAGAAGATGTGGAAATTGCTATATCAAATGCAAGGATTATTATTATCATTAACTGATGGCCATTGAGAACATGCAGTACCTATTGAATTAAAGAATGAATTATCATGAGCTATCATAAGTGCGAAATTTAAATTTTCCTACATCGCTATTTTTTATTACCATCAACAAACTTTATTCAACTATTTTGTTTAAACATTTGACTGAAGTAAGATGTGTGCTTTAATCTAACTTTTGCATCATTTGCCATCGCAAAATAGTATAAATAGTGTTTTAATTGCTGATAATTCAGATAGTCAAAGCTCCCCTTGCTGTTTTCCTAAATAACAAACCACATTCTGGGACTATCAGCTAGTGAATGGGAAGCAGGCGAGGGGAATGGTGCATTGAATGAAAGCAGGGCCCAAACTAGCCTCCTTTGGGTAAAGCGTGGAAAATATCAACCAAACTGGACAGTAAACAGCTGGGTGTCAAGTGAGGACAGTGATTGGCTTTTGCTGCTGTCAAATAACTGGTCATACTTGCTTGTGAGATGTTATTACTTAGATGAGGTATTGTATGGCTGCCGGTATCTGTGGAACGATACAGCAAAGTGAATTAATGATTAAAGGCAAGAAAAAGGGGAAGAAATTAAATGATAATACAGTTTTATACAGCTAAGGAACTGTATTTGGTCATACTTGCCATCATCGTGAGAATGTAACAATTTCTGAGGCAGTTTAATTTCATCTTGCGGTGAAGCTCACAATGATGGTGACCATGGCTGAACACATAAACAAGCAGTTAACTAGCAACTTGACCCCCATAAATCATTGGGTGGTAAATCTGATGGGGGAACTGGTTTACAAACTTGCAGTAATGGAAAAAAAGACTCATAACACCTGTTTTTACGGAGACAGCGAAACTCACAGTTGTGGTGAGCAAGTGGTCAGGAAGGCGATAGTTCTTCGTATTAGGTGCCAGTTCTCACATCAGGAAGAGATTGCCTGGAGGTGGAATACAATTGCGTAAAAATGACAGACCTGGCAGAACAATAGAAAACACTTCACTGTAATGAAATAAACCACCAAGGAGAAGATTGTGTTGAACCAGCAAGCAACAAAAGCTCCAGGAAATGACAGTTTCTGAGAGAACTAACGCTGGATAGAAAATAGTGTTTAACATGGTATTTTTATTGGTAGAAGGAAAAATTAATAATGAAAATAATCCTTGCACATAAACTGGACATCTCAAAATGTTTCATAGCATTTATTCTTGCGTGCAGTGATTGTATCTTATGTTAGCAAATCATCTGAATGCATGTACCACTGGAAAATGATTTCTAGGAAAACAGTATTAATGCTTATATAATAATAATTATAATCCTTGCATTTGATATAGCGCTTTTCATGTCTTCTAGACGCTTCACAGAATATACTGTAAAGTGAATTAACTGTATATTTATGGGCAAAACACGGCAGCCGGTTGCGCACAATGGTGTCCCACAAAAAGTTATGGATTGAAATTACCAATTTTCTCATCGATTCCATAGCAATTTTTAAGGGAATAAGGAAACTTGCCCTAGATTTCGTCCTGACCTGCCTGGATTCGAACACAGTTCTCACGCATGCAAGGCGAGTGATCCAACCACTTAGCTACAGGAGGGAGGAGTGGTAGGAGCAGTGGCGGAGAGAGAAGGTGATTTGAATGTTCTGTGGGGAAGGGGAATGTAATAATACTTTATAGCGTCATTATAGCATCTTTTACTTCCGGAGTTCAAACCAAAGAGCTTCACAGGATATTCTGTAAAATGCAGTGGCTGTTTGTGCTGTGTGGGCAAATGGTCCAATGCAGTATTTTTGATAAAAGTAAGACTGGGATATCCTAGATTATTATTTTTTTAAGTGTTTATACAGATAAGCAGACACAAGCAAGGTTAAAAAAAAATCAGATACGTGGAGCAACATTCGTAAAGAATGGATGGAAGCTGTAATCAATTAATCAATTCATTAAACAACATTGTTGGTTTTATAAATTTCCTGACAAGACTGGTGGTCATTCTATGGCTTCTGGAAAGATATAATACTATTTGTATACATTTCTTTGACTTCCATTTACACCATGTTGAAATTATAATAAATAATCCTTGCATTTGATATAGGGCTTTTCACATCTTCTAGACATCCCAAAGCACCTACGGAATGCACCACAAAGTGAACTGACCTGTGGACGAAACACAGCAGCCAACCGTGCAGTATCCCACAAACAGCCATGGATTAAAATGACCAATTTTTTTTTAATGGATTTTCATCAGATGTGTGGAATAAGGAAGCTTGCCCAACCTGGAATTGAACCCAGGTCTCTCGCTTGCAAGGCAAGTGCTCTAACCACTGAGCTGCAGGACTCCAGATTACACCATAAATATGTAGAGCAGAATATAATGTCACAGTAGTTGATACTGAAATAGCTTGCATCTCTTTATCAAAGTTTTCTTTAATAAAAAGTACTTTTTATGACCCAGTGTCACAAATTATGAAAGAAGGATTGAAGCCAGGATTCTTTTTCTGCAAAGTTTGATCTGTAATGTAAAGGAAAGTATTCTGGGAAGATGAGATTCAATGCATGATTTCAATGACTTGTGAAGTCACACTGAATCTAACAAAATGATTGCTACGTATCGATGTAATAAATCTATAACTTTAGGCATGGAGTCCTGCCGCTTAGTGGTGAGAGCACTTGCCTTGCAAGTGAGACACTAGGGTTTGATTCCCAGCAGGGTGAAACCTTGGGCAAGTTTCTTTACTCTACATCCCTGATAATAATCCCTTGGAAAAAAAAACAAGAATAAATTGGTCACTTCAATTCACGACTGTTTTGGGACAACTGTGCGTGACTGGCTGCCGCGTTTCACCTACAAATAAACAGTCAATTCACTTTACAGTATATTTGATTAAGCGCTTTGAGACATCTAGAAGACATAAAAAGCACTATCCTAATTATTATTATAAGTTAGAAATAATTCCATTTTTATATAGGTGAACCTGGGCCAAATAGAACACAAGCATCAAAATGAGTTGGGCCACAACACACATACTGACATAGCACTGAATTATGCATCATCATATGATCCGAGACACATGCTAATAAAGTTAATGGTGCATTCACCAAGCAATAGTGGTTTGAGACAGTAACTGAACCAGGATTCAAAGTATTTAAGCACACATACCAGATAACATATAGTGTTGTTGGTTAGATGCACAAAGGATGGCACTGATAGAAAGATGTAACTCTAAACTGAGTAGCTTCAACTAAGCAGTACAAAAAAGCTCTGCTAAACCAACAAGCAGCAGGGTTCCAACCGCCAGAGTAGACATAAAATCTGATGCAATGGTTGAAACCCAAACTTCAATGACTTAGGGATTTAAACAAATAGGCAAACAATGAAAGATGCTCTAACTATGGCTATGTCTGACATGGGAATGACTCATCTAAGTCTGTGATCAGAATTTGCTCATTTTTGTGAATGATTGCAGTCAACCATGACAGCTAGCTTGGTAAACACCATAGACAGTCTGTAGTCCACCACAATAGGAGTTTGACACATATACGTAACATCTCTTAGTTTGTTCCCTGTCAAATTGAGGTCAGCAACATGTCCATAATATATTCCAGCTACAAGCATCCTTCCCACTGTGTAGATTCATGGATGGACTCCAACTGTCAGGTTAGTGAAGTGCCATCTAAAACATTGAACTCCTCCATAAAGACTATTTACGCCATCTTTGCTACTATATAATATTTTTTTTTTAAATAATGATTTCATTTGATAAAGCACTTTTCATGTCTTCTACACGTCTCAATGCATTTCACAGAATGCACTGTAAAGTGAATTGACTGTACATTTGTGGGTGAAACATGGCATTCAATTGCACACAGCAGTTTCCCACAAACAATCGTGGATTGAAATGACCAAATTATTATTGTTTTCTTTTGAGGGATTATTATTAGGCATGTGGAGTAAAGAAATTTGCCCAGTGTTTTACCCTGCCTGGAATTGAACTCAGGTCTCTCTCTTGTAAGGCGAGTGCTCTAACCACTGAGCTACAGAACTCCATATATCAGTATGCAGGAGTCCAGGTACTCCCCCATCATGTTTACATCCTAAATGTGATCATTATTAACTGTTGTATTACTACCACAAATAGAGGACTGCAGGTTCAGTCATGTTTGCATAGATATTTGGTTGATGCCTTAAACTGAAATTTATGAATGTGTGGTATTCTTGATTTTTGCTTGCCAGTCCTGGCTTGTTGTACGACGGTGACAGTGTCCTTTTTCATGCATTGGTTTATCATCTATTCGATGCCCATATGGATGACCAGATTATGTGTTAAAAAGCATGGCCACAAACAAATTTGTACATTTTGATTCCACCGAATTGCAAATAATCACTCCCCAAAGGACCAGTGAAGCAAAATGATAGTATAACGACATCAAATATATTGAATAATAGTCACTGAGTTCAATTATATCTTTGTTTTATAGGTATTTCATGTTAGTTGAGTTCTGAATAGCAACTGTATGTTCTGACATTCAGACTCAATGTGACTTTGCCTGTTCGGATAACCTCGGGCACATATTATTTGGGCCTAAGCAGATCATTCTTTGAACATTGTAAATGACTTTCATATTTAGTGATATATGATAAGTTGTTACATCAATTGTCATTTTTATTATAGATATCTTTACACCATCCTTGATTTGGTAAAGTCCCAGACAAAAATATTCTGCACTACAAGGAAGCAAACATTCAAGTAATTTTGACTGGCTGACTGTAACTTTTCTTTTTTTAAATTAAATATTTAACAATATTCATGCCTTCTCTTTCTTGTAAGATGCATACAGGACTAGAAAGGTTGGAGTTCAGAAGTAGAGTAAGCAAGATTTCTTTCACAAAGTTGCAGTGTAAAACTATTGATTGAAAATGGTTATTTAAGTTCACTAGTTTCTTTCTACGTCTGTCAAAAATCATAAATTACTCCATAAAAGATAACGCAGTTAGTACATTTTGGATATTGATTATACTCTTCCACGTATTCCTATTTCGCATCGATTACTTGGTTTTGCAGTACCCAAATCAAGTGGGAATAGTTGTTTCATTTGCTTGTCCAAAAACATCAACTCGTTTTTTGGTGCTTTTGTTCTTATCGAGGAGAGAGATGCTAGAGAACATAATTTTTTCCCACCCACAATTGGGCACTGTTATAACATCATGAACTTTTAAGTCAGGCACAGTGCAGTTTACATGCAGACTAAATCTGTCTGTCCTTACACAATGGACCTGGAATTTCAGAAGGAGGAAACATTGAAACAATTCATGTCAATTTGTGTTTTTTGGGGGGTATGTTGCTTTAGCGATGTTGAAGTATTCCTGGAGAGATGTACATCATCCTAAGAAATCTCCAGCAAGTGGGAAGTGGCACAAGTGAAGAATTCTCTAACTGTCTAGTTAGCAATATTAAAAAGTTCCTAGCACTGAGCAATGATACAATGAAAGGAACTAGTCCGAGCTGGAGCACAACTTAATCAGTACACTAGACTTTAGGAAGGATGGCAGGACATTGGACTGAGTGCAAAGGAGATTTACCAGGAATTAGCAATTTCAGTTATAAAGAGAGGCTAGAGAAGTTGGGTTATTCTCCTTGGAGCAGTAACAGTTAAGAGGAAAATGAATACACGTTTTTTAGATGTCAAAGTCTTATCAAAGTCTCCAATGATATTTTAAACATCTGTGATCAGGACTCTCTCTGCCTCATTGTCCTCCTTGACCTCCCTGCTACTTCAACACTGTTGACCACTCCATCTTTCTACACCACCTCTCCTCCTAGCTCGATCTTTATGGATCTGCCCTTACCTGGTTCAACTCTTGCTTCTCACTGTCTACATTTTTTGCCACCACTGGCTCTCCTCCAGCTCCTGCACTGTCACCTGTGGCATACCCCAGAGCTCTGTCCTTGGCCCCCTACTTTTCAATATCCACATACCCACCTTTGCGACATCATCTGCAGACATGGGGTCAACATGTATGCGGACTCTATCCCAACTCTATCTTTCTGCCTCTACCCTCAACTCCAGAACCACTGCTGCCCTGACAGATTACCTGTCCAACATCAAGTCTTGGATGAGAGCTAACTTTCTCCAGTTGAATGTCAACAAGACTGAGGCCCTCCTGATTGGCTTGTGCTAATCATACTTCAGGCACTGACACCATCAACCTCCATGGTCACACACTCCATCTCACCAAACCAGTCAGGAACCCAGGTATCTTTTTTAATCCTCAAGTGTCTTTCCTCCCCACAACGAAGCCATGACCTGCTCTGCCTTCCCTTACCTCCACAATATTGACCCTCTGTGATCCCATCTCCCTCATTCTTGCCTGACTCCATTAGCTCCCTATCACCTAGAGGATTCAATTCAAGGTCCTACTTCTGCCACCCCTATCAACCTGTCCGACCCCTCCGCTCAGCAGGCTCTGGCCTGCTCCAGGTTCCTAGACCCACCTGCCCCACCATCAGGGAGCGGCCTTCAGCCACTCTGCCCTAACCTCTGAAATCCCATACCACAGTCCCTCCGCCTCAACCTCTTACTAGCCTCCTTCACGTCCTGCCACAAAACCCTCCATTTTGACGGTCCCATCAGTCACCCCATCCGTTGCCTCCACCCTCCCTGACCCCAACACCAGCTCGAATCTGAAACATTGACTGTCGAGTGCCTTGGGATACCATCCTGACGTGAAAGGCGGTATACAAATGTCATTTTATTGTTGTTGCTGTTGTTTTTGGAATGATGTGGGGATTCTACATGGTGAACAAGAATAAACTATTTCCACTGGTGGGTGGATCGGTAACCCAAGGACACCAGTTTAAAATAGTTGTTGAAAAAAACAGAGGGGAGGTGAGGAGAAGATATTTTTTCACACAGCGAGTTGTTTGGATCTAGAATGCAGTGCCTGCAAGGGTGGTGCCAGTCAATTCATCAACAACTTTTAAGAGAGAAGTAGCTAAATATCTGGGGAGGACAAGTTTGCAGGTTTATAACAACAACAACAACAACTTCAATTTATATAGCGCCCTCCATACTGGGTGGTGTCTCAGAATGCTGTGAAGAGAGAGTTGGAGAGTGGGATTGATTTGGACAGGCTCATTTAAAAGAGCCAGCAAAACACGATGGATGAATGTCCTCCTCCTGTACTGTATAATTTTATAACATAAATATGCCCCTAAAATAACCTCAAACATTTAAAGAATTAAAATAATGGTAGCCTTATGAAAACACTCACATCATCAACAGGTGCAAATTATTACTCAAATGCACTCTCGCCGGTCTCCCCAGATCCACTATTCAAAAGATCCAGCTCATTCAGAAGTCTGCTGCCCCCATACTTGACCAAACTCCATAGCCACATCATACAAGTTCTGGCCAGGCTCCACTGGCTCTCCATCGCAGAATAGATCAAATTTAATATCCTCACACTTGTGTTCAAATCCATTCACTCCCTGCCACCTTCATAACTCTCCAACCTCCTTAAAATCCAATCTACCACCTGGCACCTCAGCTCAAAGGCCATTGGCCTTCTGCTCATCCCTCAGACCCTCCACCCCACCATCGGAGGTCTTGCTTTCAGCCCTCTATGCCTCAAAACTCTGGGACACTCTTCCTTAATCCTTCCGTCTTCCGTAAATGTCATTTTGTTGTTGTTGTTGTCTTGCCTCCTCTCTCCCACTTTTCAATTCCCACCTGAAACCCTTCCTCTTTGACTGTGCCCCCAACCCCACCCTGGCTCAAAGTCAGGACCACCACTGTTAAGCACTGTGAGACAATACCTTGTGTGAAGGGCACTATATAAGTGCAAGATGCTGTTGTTGATATACATCAAACAATCCAAATTACATTTATATAGTGCCTTCAGGTTGGGAGGATGTCCCAAGGCACTGAACAATCAGGTAGGGAGGGACCAGAGCAGGGGGGGGGTGGGGGGAGGGGGAAGGAGAGTAGGAAAATTGACTGTATATTGTGGGCAAACAAATTGCGCACAACAGTGTCCCACAAACAGTCATGGAAGTGGGGTTAGGAGAGAAAATGGGGAAAGAGGGTAAGGGGAGGGGTCAGGGGAGTGGGAAGGAGAGCAGGAAAACCGACTGTATATTTGTGTATACATATCAAATCTGCAAATCTGCAGCCATTCCTGAAAGGTGTTTTTTTCATCTTTATCTAGCACAAGTGAGAGATAATATTTTGAGCACTGTACCTTTCCAATACAATTAATATTATATCCAAGTGCCTCTGAAGTGCAAAATCAGTGAACTGTGAAGCAGCTTGTAACTCAAATCAAAAAGATTCTAGCCATGTGAATGGTGGTCATCATATTTTCCTCTTGCTCAGCTGTAGCATGTTGTTTGCATTCTAAAAAGGTGGAAAAGAGTTGTTTCTGTGGGCCTCTTCCAAAAATGTAGTTCATGGTGGCTTCTCTGTATTGGGGGATTAATTCCGCCATTTGCAACCTGTTCTTCCCCTGCACCTTCAACCAAAGATTTAGAGTGGTTTTGTTGAACGTAACCATCAGTCCCAAATTGTTGGGAGAAGTGTCATTGTTTGCAGCACTATTTGATGGCGAGTATTATTCTATGGAAAATAAATGGTTGCAATCACCAAGGGTCTGGCAGATGGTTTTGATGGGTAAGGGGTATGTATATCATCAGCAAAAGCAAAGTGGATCATATTAGGAGTGTAGATACTTGAAGAATCAATGTGTTGGTCTTCCAAAACATACCAGGAATGGTCACAAAACAAAAACAGAAGTTGCTGGGGAAACTCAGCAGGTCAGGCAGCATCCATGGAGAAAGGAAAAAGAGTCAACGTTTTGGGTCTACAACCCTTCATCAGAACTGGGGCTGAGGTTTCTTAAGGATGTTAGAGGGGGAGAGGCAGGACATGGAAGACAAAGGAGACAAAACAAAACGAAAAAAGAGTGTGTTAACTGTTCAATATGTGATAATGACTTCAGGGGGAAAAACAAAAGGGAGTGGGTTTAAACGAAACTGGGGAGAAAAGATGTTTAGTGGTGATAGAACAAACAAAACACCAAAGAGGCAAAGGGTATCTAGAGTTATGATTGTGATGGGGGAGGAGGGGGGAGAGGGGGGGGGGGGGGGGTGGGGGGGGAAGAGAAGGGGAAGCTCTTATTGCCTGAAATGGCTGAAATCAATGTTAAGACCAGATGGCTGTAGTGTCCCCAGTAGATAGATGTCACCAGTAGATAGATGAGGTGCTGTTCCTCAAGCTTTTGCTGTGGGTCACTGGAACAGTGCGTGGATCAAAAGATCAGCCTCTGAATGTGAGCGCAAGTTGAAATGGAGAGAGATTGGAAGATCAGGGTTGACCTTCCGTACAGAGCAAAGATGTTCTGCAAATCGGTCGCTTAATCTCCCCAATGCAGAGGAATGGTCACTTTGGGTTCCACAGATACAGCATGTAGCAGGGCAGATTGAAGATAAACACACTGTTGCTTTTAGCACACAGATGTTTCCAAACATTTGAATGAAAGTCTCGACCTTTTTTCTGGACAAAGTTGTGCAGATTCTTTAGCAAAGCTGGAGCAGAACTTGAAAATTATGCTTTCAGAAATTGATACAACTTGAACAAAAACTCAGCATATTCTGTCTTCCCCACCATCCTAGAATGTGTCGTGCTAATTGTGAGCTGGTAGCCTGTATATCTCATGTCTGTTAAACTAATGCAGAGTGGCCGCGTATTTTGCAGGCAAAATAAAACTGCCAGCCCTATTCCAAAGGGCTTGTAAAATACATGGCCACTCTGTTCTGCTCCAGTTGCTCTTAGTCAGTCAGGATCACTGAGCTCCTATTGAAGTTGAGATGCATGTTACACAGCCTTTGTATAGGAGAAACCTGGTAGAATTGTTTTATCTGCATTGAGGAACATGGATAATGATTAGGATCTTAGGAGATCCAGAAAGAAAATTATTTGAAAAATGGTAGAAACAGAAAGGCTGAAATAATGAGAAGGGGATCAAAACAGATAGGAACAAATCACAAAGATATATAAAGAAGCTTGAATATAAATCACTGAGGTATAATAAAATACACACCATGTTCTCTGTTGCCAAGGTGAACTTCACTCTGACAAACAATGATAGTCAGAGTGAGACATCTGAATCAATAACTGTTCGCTCGGGAGGAGAAGTCATTAGTCACTACAGGTACAAGACCAGTAACCCTGGTTCTTTAAAATTAATTTTGACTTCTACAGCTAACTTTCTTTCCCGCATTGCCTTAGTTTCACTTTGACAACCTACTTATTGCCTATGCCACTCAACAAGTAACACTGAACCGTGAACCGAAGCCCTGGTGTAATTGGGGCTGGCATGATGCAGAGAAAGAGGCTGTATGTAATAATAGTTGATTGTCAAAGAGAGATGCTGTTTGTCAGCCAACCTCAGGTTATGTTGTGAGGTATGGCAGCCCAACAAAATCAAACAAAAGTAAGATTACAGAAAAAAAAATCCAATGGGACAGAAAAGTTTACTTTTTTGTTAAAGTAAGACTTCAACAAAATTTCCATGAGATAACATTAACATGATACCTAGATTAAAGCAGCACAGGGAATTGTGAACATACATAAACTGAGGCAGCATGTAAATTGCCAAAAAGGGGAAAATTAATCTATTTTTATAACTGCTTAACATGTTGTATGTCTCAAAAACCTTCATAGGTAATTGTTGTTGAGTATATTCACAGTATTTTTTATAGGCAAATGCAGTAGCCGTTTGTGTTATCTAGAAGACTAACAAAACACTATGAGCGATCAACTAATCCGGTGGATTGTTATCCAGGACACCAGAAGCCTGGGATGCATAGCTAAAGGGAGTGAATGCTCTGATCCAGTTAGATGCTTTGTAATTTTATAATAAAAGTATATTATCTTTTAATTTAATCAATTTTTTTGATCTAATCATTTTTAATGTGATATGTTTATAATTACTTTGAAGTAAGTACAGGTAATTTTATGAAGACATTACTATCTGCAGAACTAACTAAAATGAAAATATTTTGGGATTAGCTGGTATGTTACAATATGTTTTAATAGACTGAAAGAGACTCTATATTTAAGGAATGCATGGGATCGGAAACCCTATGGAAACCATCCACTGTGCCTGTCTGTTTTTCATGGGTATCCTTGTGTGATGTGCTATTGCATGGAATAATTATTACAGCATAGTTGTTAGCACTCTTTCCTCACAAGCGAGAGGACTCAGGTTTGATTCCCATGTCGGGCAAAACCTTAAGAAAGTTTCCTAACTCTGCACACCACTGCTTACCTGTCAATAAGTAAGAAACTAGTCTCACCCTGCCTGGAATTGAACCCAGGTTCCTTGCTTGTAAGCCGAGTGCTCCAACCACTCAGCTACAGGACTCCACCAAATGCACAGTGAATCCATTTTACAATATATTCTGTGAACAACAACAGCAACATTACATTTGTATAGCACCATTGAAATCAGGAAAACATTCCAAGGTGCTGGATCAAACTATTTTTTGGACCCAAGCTAGGGGTTGGGATCAGGAAAGGTGGAGAGTAGTGGGGGAAGGAGCGTGACTAAAGAGCACAGTTGAAGAAGAGGTTCTTGAGACAGGAGGCAAGGAAGTGGGTGAGGCAGAAGAACTGTGGGATGGAGTTCTAGGGGGTGGGGGCAGAGTGGCAGAGGGAAAAGTGAGGCTAGGCAGTGGACGTGAAGCAGGCCAGAGTCCACCTAGCAGAGAGAGGCCAGGGTGATATGGGGTTAGACGTTCACAGAGGTAGGGGGGGAGCAATGCCATGGAGGGCTTTGAAGGTGAGGACCAGAAAATTGAACTGTGGTGAAGCCGACCCATGTTGCAGATGATAGATAAGGCAGAGCAGGATGGACGTGGGATAGATAGGACTGTTGAAGGTCAAATAACAACAACAAAATTACATTGATAGAGCGCCTATCACATAAGGAGGATGTCCCAGTGTGCTGAAACAAGACACTAGGTTACTCACTGGCTTGGTGAGGTGGAGTATGCATCCTGGATGGTGATGCTGCCAGTGCCTGGGGTGTGGAGGTGCTGCCAAGAGTCAATCAGAAGGGCCTTGGTCTTTTTGGCATTGAACTGTAGAAAGTTAGCTCTCATTCAGGACTTGATGTCCAACAGACATTCTGTCAGGATAGCAGTGGTTCTGGAGTCAAGGGTGGAGGCAGAGAGATACGGTTGGGTGTCATCCACATACATGCGGAAATCGACCCCATGTCTGCCGATGATGCCACCAAGAGGGAGCAAGCAGATATTGAAAAGGAGGGAACCAAGGACAGAGCCCTGACAAACTCTGCAGTACTTTGAAGTGCTTGGCAATGTCTCAATGACATGATAAATGCAAAGATTATTATTCAATTTATCATGAATCAATTCAATAGTTGGTCAGGGAGAGGTAGAAGGCGGTCAACAACAAGAACTTGCTTTTGTATAGTGTCATTTGCATAGGATAGCATCTCAGTCCCCTTAACTGTGGCAAAGTTTGTCTCTAAGCCTGGGAGAAGTAGGAAGTGACCATTAGTGTGTTCGAAGGGAAAGGTTTTTAGGTGTGATCTAAAGCCAATTAAGGAGGGAGCAAGAGGGGGATTTTGACGCAGATAGTTCCATAGTTTTTGTGCATCGTGGCTGAAAGCATGGCTGCCAGTAGTGGAATGGATATGATGAGGGACATGCAAGAGACCTGAGCCAGCTGGGAAACGACAGCAGATAGTGGACTGGAATGCAAGCAGGTTGGAGAAGTAGAGAGATGTCAATGCATGAAATGATTTGTGCACAAGTGTGAGGACCTTGATTTTAATCTGTATAATTGGTTGATACGATAATAATCAGTGGTGATAATATCACATACTCCAACGTTTGGTTTAGAAGTATGGGCTATCTGTTTTTATAACAATGTGTCTGAGTTGCAGTAAAAGATGATTATGCTGGGAGTGTCATCAGAGAGATGAAGTATAGAAGAAAGTGACAAACAGCTCAGATCTGCAGACTAGGAAAGAGCTGATAGTGTTGTGAATACAAGATAGTTTCTGCCTCTCATCTTCAAAGAGCAGATTTTCCTTCCCTTACACGATCGCCACAAGGATCTGTGGCCACAATCAGGACACTGTGCGCAATTTGGTTGCCGCGTTTCGCCCACAAGTATACAGTCGACTTTCCTGCTTTTCTTCCCCCTGCCTCGACCCCTCCCCTTTTGCTTCTTTACCCCTTTTGCCCCTCGTCCCACTTCCATGACTGATTGTGGGACACTGCTGTGCGCAATTTGGCTGCCACGTTTCGCCCACTAATATACAGTTACTTTTCCTACTATTCTTCATCCTGCCCTGATCCTTCCCACCCTGCTCTTGTCCTACCTAACTGTACAGCGCCTTGGGACGTCCTCTCGACGTGAAAGGCGCTATATAAATGTAAGTTTTGTTTGTTGTTTGTTTGGAATCAAGGGTATCCTAATACACTCATTAGGGGTGGTATTCAAGAGTTTAATCCTGAATAGGAAGAGCCACATAATTGAAGGAGAAGGATTCCTAAAGAAGCTCAAAGTGACTTAATTGAAATGATTCACCTATTCTGTGGGATAGTCAAATGCTGTACGTTATGTACTTCTATTTCTTTTTTAGCAATTATCTACAAATTCATTCTTTCAAATTCCACAGTGCCTTTCAGAGACTCTTGCAAATCCCTGAGGACCTAGAGAGGTCCCACATGTGATCAACTTCAACACTGGTCCACAAGCAGTTAACTAGCCTTTGTGCTTGGAGCTCTCCATGAATCTCCAGAGAAGACTTTCCCTATGTTTCTGAGTCTAAGAAAAACTTCATAAATTGCCAGATTGGTGGTTATCTGCATGAACACTACTGTTATGATCTATCACATTAAATATCCAGTGTTTCTCTCAGTCCTGAGAGATTTTGTAATAATGACTAGAAGATTATTAGCATTTTGAATTTTTTTGAGATTATCTTTTAAAAATAGATAAAAAGGACACGAAGCACATGACTGAATGATTGCAAATCACAAATAAGACTGGTGTTTGGCAATGTCACCTATTATACCTTAACATTGGAGAAATTTTCAATCGGTAAGCTTCTCATGTCCTGATGTATTAATGAGACATGCACTAGTAAGACGTAAATTTGAACTTAGCTTTATTTAAATGGTAATTTTTTATTAAGTTCTAAATGAAAAAGTACTGTAACAAAAATAGATAACAAATTTATTTGGGTTTATTTCTCTGCTTTAGGCCACAATTGCTTGAAATTCAAATCTCCATTTACTTCTATCAGTCTACCTGAATTTAACACATTAACTGATTTAATATTAAATGCGTTATCTGGCACTATTACTCAATTACAGGGATGTAGTAGCCTTGTCAAAATTGGAAGTGCATTAATATATATGTTTAATAGTAATACACATAGTTCTAACAAAGGCATTTGCCCAGTAGTTACAGTATAATGACAAAATATATACAGGTAAGCCCTGATTTAGGACGCTTCTATTTACATTGTTTCAATTGAGCCAACGTAATTTTTTATCTCCTTTTTATCGATATAGGACACTTGGTTTTGTTTTAATGACCAAAATTATCTTTTTGCACATGCACAGTACATATTGTATATCGCAGTTCATATTTGGCGTGTCTTTTTTGTCCACACGCACAGTACATAGTGTATTCGCGGATGAATTGCACTTTCACCTGATATAGCGTATTTAAGCGTTTGAACTGGCCAATAGCATGTCGCCACGTCATTCTTTAAAGCCAGCTGATTTTGAAGTGACAACACCACGTCAGTATTACAGTAATTTCCAAACATTCCCGAGCAACTTCCAAGCGATTTACAGCCTCTACTGCGTTTACATAAGAACATAAGAATTAGGAGCAGGAGTAGGCCATTCGGCCCCTCGAGCCTGCCCCGCCATTTGATCAGATCATGGCTGATCTTATGGCCTAACTCTAATTACCTACCCTATCCCCATATCACCTAATCCCTCTACTTAAAAACCCCCATCATACTCAGCCTTGAAAATGTTGAGCATCTACAGCCTTCTGGGGTAGTGAATTCCATAAATTTACTAACCTCTGAGTGAAGAAATGTTTCCTGAACTGTTCTAAAAGGCTACCCTTAATTTTAAAATCATGACCCCCTGGTTATAGATTCTCCTACCAGGGGAAACAATCCCTCACTGTCTACTTTTTCCAGCCCTTTAAGAATCTTATATGTTTCAATAAGATCTCTCCTAATTCTTCTGTACTCTAGAGAATACAGCCCTAGTTTATTCAACCTATCCTCATAGGTTAGTCCCCTCATCCCAGGAACTAACCTAGTGAATCTACGCTGCACCCTCTCTAAGACAAGTATGTCCTTTTTTAAATAAGGAGACCAAAACTGCACACAATACTCTAGGTGTGGTCTCACCAAGGCCCTACATAGTTGCAGCAAGACTTCCCTACTCTTGTATTCTAAACCTTTTGCAATGAATGCTAACATGCCGTTTGCCTTCTTAGTTGCTTTCTGCACCTGCAAACTAACTTTTTGAGACTGGTGTACAAGGACACCCAAATCCCTTTGTACACTACCACTAACCTCTCCCTGTCTAGAAACTAATTTGTTTTTTTGTTTTTGCTACCTAGGTGAATAATTTTACACATTAAATTCCATCTGCCACCTATTCGCCCACTCCCCTAGCCTATCTATATCCCGTTGCAATCTTTTTGCATCATCCTCACAGCTGACTCTCCCACCTAGTTTAGTGTCATCTGCGAATTTAGACATGTTACATTCAATATCCTCGTTTAGATCATTGATGTAAATTGTAAATAGCTGAGGCCCAAACACTGATCCTTGTGGCACTTACATCCTGCCAATTCGAGAATGACCCTTTTATCCCTACTCTCTGTTTTCTACCCGTTAGCCACTCTTCTATCCATGTTAATATATTCCCATTAATCCCGTGGGTCTTGACTTTGTGTAATAGCCTTTTGTGTGGCGCTTTATCAAATGCCATCTTAAAATCTAAATATACCACATCTACTGGTTCCCCCCTATCCAACCTGCTAGATACATCCTCAAAAAATTCTTAACAGATTAGTTAAGCATGACTTCCCTTTTGTAAAGCCATGCTGATTCTGCCTAATTATGGTCTTCCAAGTATCCCATAACGACATCTTTAATTAAAGACTCAGGAATTTTCCCTACCACTGATGTCAGACTAACTGGTCTATACTTCCCCATGTTTTGTCTCCCACCCTTCTTAAATAGTGGAGTTACGTTTGCAATCTTCCAATCGATGGGAATGTTTCCAGTATCCAGAGAACTTTGGAAGATTATAGACAAGCCATCCACTATCTCAATAGCCACCTCCTTTAAATCTCCAGGATGCAGGCCATCAGGTCCAGGGGATTTATTGGTTTTAAGATCTGACAATTTACCTAAAACCATTTCTTTTACTAATATTAATCTCCCTAAATTGCTCGCTAACAGTGTCTTCTTGGTTCCCTTCTATTCTTGGTAGGTTTTTACTGTCTTCTATGGTGAAGACAGTTGCAAAGTACTTGTTTAACGACTCTGCCATGTCGGAAAAGAAGAGCTGTTAGTGAAATGAGCAGCGGAAATACTGCTAGCAGCAAGAGACCCTGCAAAGTCATCAATTTAAATACTAAATTGGAGGTGATAAAGCGCATCGGGTTTGGCGAAAAAGGTACGGATTTCGGGAAGGCTTTAGGGCCAGCTAGATCGACAGTGGCTACTACAAAACAGAATAAGGACAATATACTGGCAAGTTCAAGGTGTGTTACAGCTACAGGTGCAAGCAGATTACAATACTGTACAGATCCCCCTCCCAAGTACCCCTTCTCGCCTATGTATGTTATTTTGTGTGTTTTGTGTATTATTTTGTGTGCTATTTAGTGGATTTAAGGTCTGAAAATTTTGTGAAAAGAACTCATCTCGTGTTATATAATGGGACAGCATGGGAAACCGCGTTTCGATTTAGGACGTTTCGATCTGAGTACCGTTTTTCAGGAACGCAACCATGTCCTAAATCAAGGTTATCTGTACTGTATAAGCTTTGTGACTATTGCTGTCAACTTCAACAGAGAAACGCAACAATGGAAAAGAACCTGTGAATGTAGCACAACCCATATTGTTGCAATATTAAAGATAAAGAGAAGAGCTGCCCAGTCAACTTCAGCAGCACCGAGCTCTTGAATCAAATACCTATTTGTATTTCTCTCCCAGGAGTAATTCAGCTTGGTGGAGAAGAGAATTAGTTAAAGAAGTAGCAGACTGGAGATTTGGAAGAACAGAGGAACAATATAGAGATGTTTAGGGACTCTTTCATAATTTCTTTGCAGAATTGTGGAATCAGGTGAATCTGGAGATAATTAAATTTAACAACATAGTAAGGTCGAGGGCATGGAACATTTCCAGTAGAGACTAAGGTCAGGGTTCAAGAAATGCAATATCATCCTTAGTTAGCAAAGCTGCTGTTATCACATAAAAAAGTTGTGTCAAGGGAGTCTGAGTTGGCAACTTGGGATTCTTGTATTAAACTCATACATCAATCAAGCATTGAACTTTGTGTACATGTAGCTTTCGATCTCATTGAATATGCGTTAATCCCTGCATAGCTCTGCTGCGCCTCAGGTCATTGTGCAGCCGTTGTGATGGGTTCTTATGTAATTTGGGATCACTGATCCAGGCAGCCCAAATGCTAAAATGAAAAGAAAAAGATAATGTGAGAATTCATAAATAAATATACTGCATTTTCCAGATCTCAATTAATTTAATTGTTAAAAAGGGCATGCCATACTGATCCATGAAATAAAACTCGCTGTCTTGTGTGGTTCAAGGACTGTAGCTCTTGAACTATTAGCAAAATTAAGCAAATCATATTGTGCCCACTTCTGTACTGTAGTTTCGACAAAATTACATTTGTAGAGCACTTTTCACATCAGAAGGACGTACCAAGGCGTCTCCTTCATTAGTGTAATGGTTTATTGGGATCCTAAGTGACAATGACAGAAATCTTAATCCTAATCATCCAATGAACTCCCATGCAATCAACAAATGTAGTCACTTTAGCTGCACTTTTTCACACAAACATTTGATTTATTAATCAGAAAGTTTGCTTTCAGTTCTCTTTTGCTCTCAACAACTCCTCCCTTCCAGTTCTTCTGAAGACTATGCCTCATTCTGAGGTACAGTTCATGGATGGTAAATCATTTTCCAATTGTCAGTGTGTTGGGAAGCAAGTTTCATTCTCCATTGGTCAATAAATTTACCAGTCTTACATCACTGTGATCTTACACCATCAATGTCAGTAAATTTACAAGCAGAGCTTGCTTTCCAAGGTAGTGATTCGGCAGTAACTAATCTGTGAATCATCCCATTAGTATCAATTGTATCCACCTCACATTGATCCAATACACATCCATCAAAGACTGTTGATGAGGTTTATTCTCACTGTCACCAATTATGTTCATATTTTGAAACTGGGAAAAACCATCAATTCTAACAAGCTTTTGAACAGGTCAACCTACTTACTGTCTTTGCACAATTGTGACACCCTGTATCCCTTCTCTATCTAGAATTGATTTAATTCTTTCTTGAACACATGTAATGTCTGCTTGATTGGTCTTCCTTGGTTAAGAGTATCTGAATATTTTATCCTGTTAGAGATCATTTGTAACTTGTCTTCTGACATTTAATCTTTCATCACAATAAAAACAGTGCCTAGACCCAATTTGTTATCTTCCTTCGTTTTGGGTAACCTTCATTTAAATCATCTTAACGTCTCTTTCCCAATGAACAATTATTCCCATCTTAACAATTAGCATTTCCTTCTAATGTATTATAATTAAATTTAAACTTATACATAAATCATGATTGGCGCTCACATCAAAGACAGTAAAAAAAAATTTAGGTGACTTAAGTATACAAACTGTTTCACATAGGACCCATCCAACACTATTTACAGTAATAATACAACATATTTGCCTAAACAAATGCACAATGACTACACCTTACACTAAATCCTGTGATACACTCTGAGACACCCACCTGAAAACCATTATAACAAATGCAATATTGTTATTATTGTTTTCATTTCTACATTATCTATTAATATATAATCTTTCCTCCCTCATCCACTTCCCTACCC
This sequence comes from Hydrolagus colliei, assembly GCA_035084275.1. NCBI lineage: Eukaryota > Metazoa > Chordata > Chondrichthyes > Chimaeriformes > Chimaeridae > Hydrolagus > Hydrolagus colliei. The sequence goes on along the minus strand of CM068745.1, from coordinate 57,298,949 downwards.
TCCCTGCCAACTACTCCCCACCCCCCTCCCTCCCCCATTATCTTCTCACATGCTCCCCTAACAATTGTTTCCTCCTCACCAGTCTTCAGAATGTTCACTTCCTCTGCAACAAGGCTCTGATAATCAAAGGCCTCATTCTTGAAGAAAGCATTGCCCTTACTGATAACTGGATCATCCGTGGCAACAACTTCCCCCTAACTCCAGCCACACCACCTGTCTATACCTCCCATCAAACGCCATGCCCCAATCGCCGTGATAGTGGTGTGGTCATCATCCCCAGGACGTTACTCACTCTATCCCCCTACTCCTCTGGATCATTTCCCTCATTTTAGCATCTTACCCTCTGCCATCCCTCCAATCTTTCCCTCAAAATCCTCCTACTCTGCCGTCCCCCAAAAACCTCACTCACCTTTATCTTTGATATCTAAACTCTCCTAGCTTCCCTCTGCCTCTGTGATGATCGCCTCCTCATCCTCGGCGACTTCAACCTTAATTTCATCACCTCCTGCTCTATCACCTCGGACTTCTCCTCTCTCATCTCTCAACCTTTCCCTCCATATCTACTCTGCCACCCATGTTTATGGCTACCCACTTGACACTTGAACTGGTGACCACCTGGCGGCTCAATGTCTCGGATATCACCATCACTGTCATGGCCATCTCTGACCACCACTTCATCGTTCAACTGCTCAGTCCCTCTTCCCAATGTCACCAAACTCACTTCCATCCTATACTGCCCAAGAAGGAAAATCTCCCCACAATCACTCTCTTCAGCCCTGGAGTCATCTAAACTCTATCCCCTCTAGCCTGACCTTTCCTGCTCACTCACTCTTCTCCTGCCTGCACTCCCGATGCCCTTGCCCCACTTCCCTAACTACCACCTAATCATGAACCTCACCTTGGTTCACCTGCTACCTCCAATCCCTCAATGGTCAGGTGCAGACTGCCAAATGCATCTGGCTCAAATCTGGCCTAACGGTCCACCGGTATATCTGGTTCAACTACACCAAAACTTACCACTCTACTCTTGCCTCCACAAAGTCATCCTTCTACTCCAAGATAATCTTGCAGGTGAAGGGCAACCCCAGGCTCCCATTCTCCACAACAAACCAGCTCCTTCATCCAGCCCTCCATGCCTCACCTATTCTCTCCTCTAACTCCCACTGTAAAGAGATGCTGCATTTCTTAGAGTCTGAAATCAAGGAATCCACTCAGCTGTCTCAGCCCTCCCAAATGCCACTGCTTCCCCATCTCCCTCCACCCCCCCACCCCCACATTCCAATCCCTACTCATCCCTCCTTCCACACTTTCGAGCCTGTCTCCTCTTCCTCCTCTGTCATCACCAACATATCCTCTAAAAGTCCACCACCTGCGCCCTTGACCCCATCACCACCCCTCTCCTTACCTGCCAGCTCCATATCAACCTACTGCCAGCTCCACCTCCAGTTGCTGCTTCCCAGTTTTGCTGTTTCCTCTCCTCCCCTCCCTCCATGGGTTTCAAATGAATTTCCTTGCTGTTCACAGCATGGAAACTGCTCGGGTCAAGGTCAAAAATGACATATTGTCTACCTGTGACCAGGGTTTCGTCTGCCTACTCGTCCTCGTTGACCTCTGCCATTTTTGACACTGTGAACCACTCAATCCTCCTCCACTGCCTCTCCTCTCACTTCAACCTTCAAGGTTCTATCCTTGACTGATTCCGGTCCTACCTCTCACACTGGTAGACACATAACTCTACCTCTCTGTCTCCACCCTCAATTCCAGGACTACCGGTGTCTTGACAGACTGCCTGTCAGACATCGTCCTGGATGAGAGACAATTTTCGACAGCTGAACTTTAGAAAAACCAAGGCCCGCCTGATTGGCTTGGCCAATGTCTCTGCACATCAGATACCTGCAGCATCAGCATCCATAGATGCACACTCCATCTAATCAAGCCAGTCAGGAACCTGGGTGACTTATTTGACCGTGAGCTGTCCATTCTCCCCCATATCCATGCCCTGACCACTTTCCACCACCTCTGCAGCATCGCCCGTCTCTGTCGCTCTCACCCCTCGGGCTGCTAATATCCTTACACATGCATTTGTCACCTCTAGGCTCGACTATGGCAACTCCCTCCTTGTTGGCCTCCCCAACTCTTCCCTCCACAAGCAGTAGATTATATGCAGCTCGTGTCCTCTCCCGCACCAGGCTCCCCGACCCCATCACCCCCACCCTCGCCCAGCTCCACTGGCTCCCCATTCCTCAGAGGATCGAATTCAAGATCCTTGTCCTCACTTTTAAGGCCCTCCATGGCCTTGCCCTCTCCTATCTCCCTGACCTGCTGACCCCCATATCAACCTGCCCACTCCCTCCATTCAGCAAGCTCTGGCCTGCTCCATGTCACCTGCTCGACCCGCCCTACCATCAGCGGCCAGGCTTTCAGCCTCTCTGCCCCTATGTTTTGCAACTCAATCCCACAATCTCTCCACATTGCTCCCTCCCTTGTCTCCTTCAAGACTGGTCTCAAGACCCTATTCTTCAACCATGCCTTCAGTCGGTCTCCTATCTCTCTGCCCTCCCTCATCCTAACCCTGACCCCCCACCCTCCCCAACCCCCAATCCCCTCTTGCTCAGGTCCTGACCCCTACTGTTCATTGTCTTGGGATATCCTCCCCACACAAAAGGTGGTCTACAAATGTAATTTTGTTCTTGTTGTAATATGTTATGCATTTTTCTGTGTCAGCTCTTGATTGATTGTTTCAAATATTTATCCAAAATAGACTTAATCTTATTCTAGATAACAAGCTGTATAACCTTTCCACACAACACATCTCCCTCATTGGATCTTACCTCCATGTTCATTATTATTATCTAAATTTAACTGCATCTGTGATTATTGGACCCATTTCGTAAAGATCCTTCTTAATCTGTTGAAAATGTCCCTCATTGTTTGATCTACCTTCTATTTTAGCATCATGTGGAAGCTTGGTAACTTTGCTTAATTCAACATTTCACTGGTGCCTTACATGAGAACAATTAACTCAGCACAGACTAGTGAATAAAATTAAAAAATCATAGAATTATACAGGACAGAAAGAGGCCATCGTGCCCATCATTTCTATGTCAGCTCCTTGAAAGAAGCTGTTCAAATCAATCCCATTCCCCCACTTTCTACCCATAGCACTGCAAACTTGTCCTCCCCAAATTATTATCTAAATCAGAATCCAAAACTTTCCTGGTCTGGATCCTTAGCCATCCAAATGATTGTACATTTTACCCATTGAGCCTTGGGGTAGGGTGAACTACCATGTCCTGATAATTCACAGTGAAATTGCCTGATACACCACAACAGCAATTTGTATTTATTTATATTGTGTGCTTCTCGTGGAATAATGCCTCAAAGCTTTAGGGTGGAGCTCCTGTGGCTCAGTGGTTAGAGCACTTGTCTTGCAAGCTGGGGAGACCAAGCTGGGGAGACCTGTGCTCGAATCCAGGCAGGTCAGGGCGAAACCTTGGGCAAGTTTCCTTACTCCACACGCCTAATAATAATCACTCCAGAAAACCACAATAATAAAATTGGTCATTTCAATCTACGACTGTGTGTGGGACACTTCTGTGCGCAATTGACTGCTGCTATTCGTCCACAAAAGGATACAGTCAATTCACTTTACAGAATATTCTGTGAAACGCTTTGGGACGTTGAGAAGATGTGGAAAGCGCAATACCAACTGCAAGGATTTTTTGTAGGGTGACGGGTGATGAAGTCCAAGCAGGGGGTAGGGGAGAGGAAGGAAAGGTGTGGTGATAAAAGGAGTTGAAGAGAGTGGTTTTATTGCAAGACTTGAAGATGGAGAGATGAAAAAGTAGGTATCGTCCTGGTGCATTCTTCAAAAATATATTCTGAACATGGAAGAATTCAGATGAGTTGCTGAGTTGAGTTGGTATAAAGAATGCAAGCTCATAAACAGTTAGCTGGGAAGTGATGGAAGCAAATGACAACATCTGTTCTGTTCGAACAGCTGTAATCAACATATTTTATTCATTTTAACCGTAAAGGTTTACTATAAACCTGTTCTTTGAACACAACAGATTAACACCAATGATAAAATCAAATCAAGTTTTTAAAAGAAAAATGAATTATTACAGTATAAAGAATATATAATGGACTTATATGTAATACCTTGGTTAGTTTCCACATCCCAGAAAGTCAAAAAGTAGAATGGTGCAGTTCATGGGTTTACTTGGGATGACTCATTCAATATAACAATTAATGAGCATGTGTAGAATCATAGAAACTTACAACATAGAAGAAGACCTTTTGGTCCATAGTGTCTATGCTAGGCTTTTTTTATAAAGAGCAATCCTATCAGTCTCATTTATCTGCTCTGTCCCCATACCCCTGTAGCTTTTTTGATAGGATGAATTTTATGATAAAGATGAAGTTAATACTGAAATTAAACATGACAATTTGTAAGGATGGTGGAGAATAATTAATTGAATATTAATAAAAAGATTAATCAAACACATTTTTTAAATTGTGAAGCAAAAATAGTACAATTTTAGACAGAAAAGCTAAACACTCTGATCTTTTGTTTGTGGAATGTACATTGATGAAATGTTTATAGTTATCTATCTTTCTAGGAATATACAGTATATTGTTTTGTCAGTCTATTCCTCAGTTGGTCTGCTGAGTGATTATAAATGGATTTTTCAATGTTATATTTTGAAAACGAGAATTCCATCACAATATTATTAGTTTGCAAACCTAAAATCTAAAGGCAGTTTGGAGTAGAAAACATTTCTACTCATCCAAACATCAATAGTTCCACTATTAGCTAATGCATGGATGTTTAGCATGCAGGAGGAGACAGTAGGACTTAGATACAAAACTGTTTCTGTCTCCACATTGAGTACTGTACTGTACACAGCTGCTCATATTAAGCTATTTATCATGAGAGATTCAGATGAAGAAGGTCCTTCATTTGATCTCATGGTTTTAGAATACTTACTCTTCTTCCCATTGCATTACGTCTGTGTGGAGAATTCCATCTGAGTCTAGAATTACTATATTAATATCGCATTTTAGGGTGTGCAGAACTTGGCAAATTGTTGCATTCATTTTTGTAATTGAAGCCCATTTTCTGTAGTTTTTCTGTAGTTTTTAAATAACATATTTATTTCTTACAATAAATTAAAATATATTGAACCATTTGACAAATTCTGAATGCTATGAAATCGTACGTTAATCTAGACCCAGGTGAAATTTCTATTCATAACATTCTTAAATGAGTTCAGCAGCCTGATCTCTACCAGTCTCCAGTAGCAACTCCAGCTGTTCACTCTTCTCTTTGTAAAGAAATATTTCATAACATCTGTTTTAAAATTAACCTTTATAACCCTGAGAATGTGATTTCTGTTCTGCTGTATTGATATATCTGAAAGTATTTTTCTGCATTTCTGTTAGCTTGTGCAGCTGGTATCAATCTTGCCTCAGAGTCAGTAGTTTGAGGTTTCAAGCGCCATGTCAAGAGCTGAATTCACATTGTGTAAACTGACATTAGAGTGTAATACGGGGTATAGTTTTGGGGGTGCTTTATATTAAACCAAGTTCCGGTCTGATTTTTCTGATGTATGCTAAGGAACCCACGACAGTACTCAAAAAGTGAAGGGAGTTTCTCCTGGTGTGCCAGTTATGTATCCCCTAATAAAATTGGTTATTTATTTCAGTTATTTGGTCTGTGCTTAATTCGGCTGCATGATCCACCTGCAAATACGCCATAACACCTGTAAATCCTGCAAACTACTTTGAGGCATCATCATAATCTGAAAGGCACGATACCAAATGCAAGTACAGTGTTAAATTATCAGTAGACTCCTGATAATTTAACACTCGAAGATAAAAGGATACAGTGATGAGATATCTGAAGTGGTAAGTTATCTATGTATAAATACAGTACATAAATGCCTGGATATTGATAGTATGATGATGTAAGTGGTAGTGACGAGTTAAGTCAGGGTCATGTTATCAGAAGTTCACCGTATTATTAAAAATATTACCTTCTCTTTCTTAATTTGCATCTTGTTTACTTGTAAAGATCCCTTCTGAGGTGTATTTTTTCCAATGCTGAAGAGTCACATTCTTATACTATACAATCATTCCTCAAAGATCAATCATGTAACATTGGGAATCAACCTTGTTCCTTTCTTCTGGTTTGCCTGGAGGCTTGGATGGAACACTGATGTCATGCCTATCCAGAAATAGGAAGAAAGCATTATTCAACTTGAGCACAAGTTCTGGGTACCTCAACTCAGTTGATTTTGAAATTTAACCCAGCAATCTGTGCTTCCACTCGCTGTTTAGAAATGGCTAATTTATGCTAATAAATAGCATATAATTGTGATAGTGAATTGATGAGGTTTGGTAGTGACAACTAAAAGCGGGGTAGTTGTTTCAGTTAGCAATGCAAGTTCTTTGAAAAAGACACAGAAATTAAAAGTAGCCGGGAACAGTCAGCAGGTCAGGCAGCATCTATGGTGAAAGGAAACTGAGTCAATGTTTCGGGTCCACGACCCTTCATCAGAACCAAGTTGGGTGTTCTTCGTCAGTTCTGACGAACAGTCGTGGACCTGAAACATTGACTCACTTTCCTTTCTCCATAGATGCAGCCTGACCTTGCTGAGTGTTTCCAGCAATTTCTGTTTTTGTTTCAATCTTCCAGTATCTGCAGTATTGTCAGTTTTGTTCTTTGAAAAATATGTAGTTTCTGCTTTTATTCAAAGTCCAGTAAAATAAAACAAGGGAAAGATTGCCATGACTAATTTTCTCTTTCTGGCACACTTTGTGGGAAGTGACACTTACAGAGATAATTAAAAGAAACCAGATCTTGGTCTGTATGAGCAGTACAAATTTAAGAACATTCATCAGTAAACTTTTAATTCATGTAGAGCCTCCTACACTAAGCATTTCAAACTAAAACTTAACTGATGTCATGTATCTGTGTTAATAAACTGCTCTGGTTCTTATAGTGTATCCTCTATTCAAGCCTGAGAAATGGTTAAAGTGAACACAAACTAGGACATGTGTAAGCCTAAGGGAGCTCCTGTTAAACACATACCATGTGCAGCAAATTATTTCCATAACATTATCTTTGAAAATATTTGTCTGTGAACATACTCTTATATTTTGCATGCTATCATCCGAACAATGCTCGACTACAGCAATTCCCTCCTTGTCGGCTTCCCAAATCTTTCCTCCACAAGCTGCAGATTATCCAAAACTCTGCAGCTTGTGTCCTCTCCCGCATCAAGCTCCTTGACCCCATCATCCCCACCCTCGCCCAACTCCACTGGCTCCCCATTCCGCAGAGGATCGAATTCAAGATCCTTGTCCTCACTTTTAAGGCCTTCCATGGCCTTTCCCTCTCCTATCTGTCTGACCTAATGACCCCCATATCAACCTGTCCACTCCCTCCATTCAGCACGCTCGGGCCTGCTCCATGTCTCCTGCCCGACCCTTCCTACCATTGGCGGCGGGGCCTTCAGCCTCTCTGCCCCTATCCTTTGGAACCTCTATTCCACAATAACTTTGCCTTGCTCTCTCACTTGCCTCCTTCAAGATGGGTATCAAGACTCTCCTCTTTGACCGTGCCGTTAGTCACCCTCCTACCTCTCTGCCCTGCCTTATCCCAACCCTGCCCTTCTGACCCCCCCCCAACCCCAACCCCCAACTCGGGTCCTGAACCCTGACTGTTCAGCACCTTGGGACATTTTCCCGACGCAAAAGGTGCTCTACAAATGTAATTTTGTTGTTGTTATTTGTTGTGATGCATACCTTTGGGTAGTCATGGGGTACATTGTGCCTTCTTCCACCCTCCCAACTCTCTCCTTCCCTTCCTAACTCTCTCCCTCCCCTACCTCCCCCCCCACTTGCTCGGGTTCCGACCTGACTGTTTAGCGCCTTGGGAGCTTCTTCTAATATGAAAGGCACTCTATAAAAGTAATTTTGTTGCTGTTGTTGTAGTTTCGTAGCCCAGCAGATTGTTTCTGGATTCATGAACCAGACAATCTCAATTTTGCAAACAAATATAGAGTCAATTTTCCTACTCTCCTTCATCCTGCCCTGACCCCTCCCCCGCTGCTCTTGTCCCTAGCTGACTGTACAGTGCCTTGGGACATCCTCTCGACGTGAAAGGTGCTACATAAATATAAGTTTCGATTAATTTGGTTTTGATCGATAACTGGCACTTGTACCTGCTTCTTACATGGACAATAAAAATTAGCAATTCTCAGCTGTACTGTACTGTTGTCAAGGTGAAAAGAAGAAAATTGCTTGTTTTTGCAAAATGGTTGTAGATGGGCCAATAATAATGGGAATGTACTGATCATTAAAATATTTATTACAAACATATTTCTTGTGAATGCAGATTCAATGGCAAATATAACCCTTGGTGACCTCATTCTAAATGTTAATATTTAATTTTCACCAATATTTTACAAGTACATTTAATGATCATATATTCGGCAAATGAAAGTTGGCAAATGAAATAAGACTTGATACCATTTCCAGTTAAGTTTTGAGCAGAGGTAAAAATATGCACTGTTGTAAAAAATGAATCTATGGTTTCATTCCTTTTATAAGACATATGATTCAAAGTACAAACCTGATGGGTTATATATTTTTCTTTTGATATGTTTGTTTTAGAAAGCTCTGTAGAACTCTGTGCTAAAAATGATCTTTTAGAGTGATGCATAAAACCTACTCAGATACTTACAAAGATACTTTGGTTTATTGTGTGATCAAGTCACTCACTCAATCTCTGTACAATTATTTCTGAACAAAATGAAGGTCCAGAATGTCATTTAAACATAACAAGAACAACAACAACAACAAATTACATTTATAGAGCGCCTTTCACGTCGGGAGGACGTCCCAAGGCGCTGCACAGGAGGTGTGTGACCCGAGCTGGGAGGGGAATGTTTGGGAAGGGGTGAAACACGAAGGGGAGGTAAAAGAGTTTGGGATGGAACAGAAGGCACGATCGAAGAGGAAAGTCTTCAAACCGGCCTTGAAAGAGGAAAGGGGAGAGACGAAACGGAGGGATTGAGGGATTGCATTCCAAACGGTGGGAGCGGAGAAACTGAAAGCCCAGCCTCCGATGGTGGGGCGGTTCGGGCGGGGGGCTTGGAGCAGGCCAAGTCCTGATGAACGGAGGGTCCGGGTGGGCGTGTAGGGGGAGAGTAGATCGGTTAAGTAGGGTGGGGCAAGGCCATGTAAGGCCTTGTAGGTGAGGACGAGGATCTTGAACTCGATCCTCTGGAAGATGGGGAGCCAGTGGAGACGGGCGAGGGTGGGGGTTATGTGGTCGCGGAGGCGGGTGCGGGATAGTACCCGGGCTGCAGAATTATTAAAATTTATTATTATTATTATTATTATTAAAAACTCTTAAACTCAGTGTTAATTTGACAACTGCATTTTTAAAAGAATTGCAGAAAACTAGTTTCCAAATTGAGATGGAATTTTTTTTTCTACCATTTTGTTCAATCCAAAATTTTAAATGCACTTCAAATGCACTTACAGGATAAGACAAAGTGAAATTCCAAGCCACGAGTCCGCTATATTTGCACAACTACCGGTACTTACAGATTGCATTTTAAGTATCATGAAGGATACTGTAAATGAAGCCATTTATTGCAGCAGAGCTGGATTATTTTATAGTTTAATATCTCAAAGCAGGATATACAGTAATTACACTGACCCTTATATGTATCAAAGCAAGCTTACCATCCCTCAGAGTTGTTTTAAGAGTGAACTAAATAATACTGGAAATAAAATTGATCAATTATGGATAGAAGTGATGGTTGTAGAAAAGGCACAGAGCACAGCCTCCCAGCCTGAGAAATCGGAGAGGCTGGAGGAGGACGATAGGAGGTGAGCACAATCTCCAGATGTGAAGAATTCAACAAGGAATTCTGTAACGTGAGTAAGATTTCAAAAAAGATTTCATTCAATTGCCAAGTTAGAGAGACAACAGGAAGTGATTTTTTAAAGTGAAGGAACTGCCGGGAGCAAGCAATGAGGGGACAAAGCATCTGAAGTTTAAAAAGGTTAGATAGCAGGATATAATACATACAATAGAGATTGTCACACAGTGACAGTCAAAAAAGTGGTGGTTCAAAATGGAATTCACTAATAGCAACTCAGAGTGATTCACATAGAATTCTATTAACAACAACATTAACACCTTGCACTTAGATAACGCCCTCCACGAAGGGTAGCACATCAGCACACTTCAAAAACCAGCTACGACTTCAAGTCATTATCAGTCAGTTTTTTGACTGGCATTTTTTGGCATTATTCTTCCTCGGTATTGAGGTAAACTTGATATCCCACTCATGCATTTGGCATGTTACATGAAGCTTTTCACCTCCTGTCAATCAATCACTATTAACATCTGCTAGTGTGGTTATTGTGGAGTCCTGTAGCTCAGTGGTTAGAGCATTCGCCTTACAAGCGTGGGTTCTGTGTTCGAATCCAGGAAGGTCAGGGCGAAACCTTGGGCATGTTTCCTTACTCCACACGCCTAATAATAATCCCTTGAAAAAAACCAATAATAAATTGGGTAATTTCAATCCACGACTTTTTGTGGGACACTGTGTACTATATACATATATCAGCATCAGGCAAAGAAAAATGTGCAAACTTTGAGACAGGATTAGGGAATCTATTGGTTCAGAAGTCAATGATTTTCCACAGGGCCCACACCATATATCCATGAGACCTTCACCAAGACATTGAACTGTTTACAGACAGCTGAATTGTTATAGAAAACCAGGTCATTCTAGTCCTTGATGTCCAGACATCATAACGTTCTGGGAATCTCTCTGCCCACCAATTTACACATTGATATTTGGATCCAAACCCTCCACCATTGTTATCATTGTCTTGGAAAACCACAGGAAATACTAATTCAAAATGCATACTTACCAAATAATCAGTGGAAAACTTATGCTTACTGGACCTCAAAAACTAGTGAAATTGTTCTGGATTCCGCTTGTATAGTGAGTATGTATGGGTTTGAACCCACAACCTTCTGTCCTGGAGGTAAGTATGTTACCGAGTAAGTCAAGTAGACTTGACTATTACAACTACACAATATTATTAATGTAATCCATGTTAGTTTTACCCTGGCCTTTTGTAGAGGAAGGACAAATATGGAGGCTCACATTCACCTCACCTGGTTCAATTATCTTTTTTGTTTACTGCCATAGAATCTTTTAAATGTTTGAGGTACCAATGGAAAAAGTCTGCAGTCAATTTGCAAATCACATTGGAGAATAACAAGCCATGTTTATCCACATTCCTCCTGCGGTATATAAATATTCAGTATTCCATTGAGATATCTTTATAGTTTTCTGTAGAAAGACACTTTCCAGATTGCTATTCTATGGACCATCCGTTGATGGGAGGGTCTTTTGGTCTCCAGTGTCTTTTCCTTTTCTAAGCCAATCTTTCAACACTACTTCATACATAGGTTGAGCACTGCAGCATAGCAGCTGCTCATCTTCCTGAGTAGAATTACAACTCCATCTGGAACATTCAGTCTGTTTTTTTTTATCTCCTTGGGTCCTGACAGCATTATTCATGTGGAAGGTGCCTTGCTAGTGTATCTTTCGGCAAGGGTGCATTCAGAATACTGCATTATTGTAATATCATGCAAAGTGAATTCACAGCACATAATGCAACGTTTGAAAACATGTTCATTAGTTCTCTGTATCGATGACTGATGCCTCCACTTGCAGCAGTACAGCAGGGTTAACTGTTTTCATTACCACGGTACTGCATGGAAATAAAAATCAATTCTCATCACACTGTCCGTTGTTAAATTAACACTTGGACTGAATGTAACTGGAAAACCCAGGAATTGTTTTCCGACTTGGAAACTGCTGCCCAGTTAAAATTAGTAGCATCCACCCGCTAATCATTGGCTTAATTGCTCTTGAGAATTGATCAAATTCTCACTGGTGTTTGGGATGGGGTGTAATGTTTGGACAGGGACAGGTTGAATCGTGCAGATTGGATGATTTTGGTAGATTCTCAATACATCGTGGTGAACAGGGAGCAAGAAAGAAATTTCATTTTTATAGTGGATTATCATGGCGAAAAACCTCAAAATAATTCCTGTCAAATCTAGTGATTGTTTCTCGAGAAATATTTGCACCAGGGATATCTTAAAAATAGTTACATAGTGTCCAGTAGCTTAGTGGCTGGAACAATCGGCTCACAAGCAAAAGGTTGTGGGTTTGATTCCCAGCAGGACGAAATGTTGGGCTAGTTTTCTTACTCCACACACCTCTGTTAATCTAGCAGTAAATACAACAACTTCGATTTATATATGCCTCCATGCCAGACGGCGTCTCAGAACGGTTCACAGTAACAGATCCCGGGACCAAGCTAGGGGCAGAGGTAGAAAGTAGGAACCCAGTTGTTAGTTGATTGGTGAATCGCTTCTCAGAGGGTAATAATTATTTCAAAGTATATATTTTAAATGATTTGGTCACTCAATCCATGATTGTTTGTGAGACACTGCTGTACTGTGAAGCTTTGAGACTTCTACATGATATGAAAAGTGCTATATCAAGTGCAATGATTATTATTATTAAGTGATCAATTAATCTGGAGGATTGTTATCAGCATTCTAGAAGAAGCTTCCTTCTTTTAAAATATTATCTTGAATTCTCTAATATCTTCTTCAACAAGCAATGGGACCTTGATTTAATTTATCAGCCAAAAGTTATTTTCCAAAAATGCTACATACACTTCCCCAATGTTCCACTGGAAACACAGACTATGAGCTCAAGTCCTGCACATAGGTGGGATGCATAGAATTCTCAGTTTAGTTTGGATACTCTTAAACATTGTTATGGGTTTCCACATGTGTCAGACACCTGGCTGACCCAAAGAAAGCTCAAGTCCCTATGTCAGGTTTGAACCCTTAATCTCATAACTAGAAGGAATTAATCCTACCATGTGTGTCAACCTAACAGTTGAATATTTTATACATAATCTTCTTTCAGAGCAGTAAATAATTTGGATAGAATTCCAATGTCAGTTGGTGGTAGATACCCTGTAGTAGGATTGGAGCTTGATCAGCAAAAACAGCTTTTCTCATTACAATCTTTCATGTATTTTTGTAAAATACTATTGACCTGCTACAACCATTTGAGTACATTTGAAGATACCAATAAGTGTTGTGGTTCACAAAAGCAGCGCAAGCCAGCGGTGGATTAGGGCATAATAGTAATTACCCCTGTTCAGATGATGACATGAAAGCAACGGCATTGGTTATAAAGGAGTAAATGTTCTCCTTTGCTGAACAATGACACTTGGATGCATAAAGCTCTTAAAAAGGAAAGGTGGAAAGGGAGATCGGGGTGAGGAATTTTAAAGCAGACTTTATTCTAAACATTTTATCATCAATGCAAGCATGGATCAAGATCACTGTAGTCATTTTTATTTGGTGGTGGCATCGACATAATATTGATACCCTACAAAAATTTGATGAGAAGTTGCATATCACTGAACACCCACCTCTGACATATCATGATCTCCACTGTGACATGTTTTGTTTATAGCTCCCTCTCTAATAGAGATATTATATAAAACAACCACTAAAACTTCTTCTGGCTACAACAGATTATTTGATGATTTAGACACCCACTGAACAATACATTAACAACAGTATAGCTGGACAATAATATTGCAAGCCCCATTTTTATTTCTAGTTTTGTTGTGTTTATTGTTGGACAGGTTATGAATTTGAATATTCGTTAGAATATATAATACTAATTTATATGCTGACACGCATTGGATAAGAGCTCTGCTGAACAAGCTAGCCTACCTAAGAAAGAAGACTGTCCTAGTTTCAACCAGAAGAGTATACTGTTGGTATATATATTACACAGGACTATCCTCAGGGATCAAATAACAAAAGGATATTCAGTAGGAGGGAGAATGGAAAAGGAAGAACTATGGAATTCATGTTCAGCATCTAAAGCAGTGGAACAAGTGCAAGAACTGAATAATGAAGGAGCAAATATGTATTCCGCATGCCAGGAATGTTTCTGTAGGAGTGGTGTTAGAATTATTTAAAAAGGTTAGCCTATGAATAAACATGTTTCATTCAAGGTCTCCTGCAAACGCAAAAGACCTTAATGACTGTCACCAAGGGTTTCAGAAATTAATACTCTTGATATATTACGTAGAGCTAATTCTGCAAGAAATTCTGTTAAAATTCACAGCTTTAGTTATTTAGCCAGTAGTTTTATCTTGTCCACCACAATTTGCATATTTCTGCTAATTCTTTCTGAATGTTGGAACACCACCTTACCTCTCTGAAACCAGTCAGATCAAGTTTATGCTTCTTCTGAAGTGTTACTAAAACAACCTGATGGTGAATTATGTTGAAGAATGTGATGATAAATCAATGGAGCATAAGTCAGGCATCACTCGTGGGTCAGTTTACTGAAGGTTTTTGCCTATTTGCAATGATTTAAAAGCGCATAATGAAAAAATACAAATATATTCGCCCACAAATATATACAGTCAATTCACTATACAGTATATTCTGTGAAGCAGTTTGAGATGTCGATAAGCGCTATATCAAATGCAAGGATTATTATTATTATTGTTATTGTTAGTATTGTTATTATTATTATAATACTATAAGGTGACATTCATTCACATGATGAACAATGAATTTTTAATAACTGATTCATATTGACTGCTAAATTTATAGAAATCTGTAAATAATAAACAATGCAAAGTCAACAAAAATGAGCAGCATATTCCTAACAGCAAAGAAACAATTACTGTCATTAGACAAGATGTGAGTTTGTTCTGTAAGTAGCACATGGAAGATTATCTATGGAGAAAGGAAAAATGTTTCAGGTCACAACCCTTCGTAAGAACTCAATTTCTGATGACCCTTCCTCAGAACTCAACTTAATTTTACAGGTTTGTTTCTTGATAACTAATTTTTAGTATTGATTCTTTCCATTTCTGAGGGTTGAATTGATAAAAAGTAATTTTTCACATTTTCTCTGTATTATAAGTGGTATATTATTCCTCATTGTTTGAGCAGATGTCACTTCAAGGGCCTTTTAACATCTAAATATAGCAGTGTCAGACTGGCTCAATTGGTAACACTCTGACACATAAGTCATTGAAGGTTTTGAGTTCAAACTCAGCTTTAGGATTTGAGCTCATAATCTAGGCTAACACTTCAATGCGGTACTGATGGGTAAAGTCCTGTTATCTGGATTAGACATTAGACCAAGACCCCATGTTGATGTTAAAAAAAACAATTACGCTATTTGAAGAGTCAATTAAGGTTTCTCCAATCCTGTCTAAATTAATTGATCATTCACCTCATATAAACCACGACCAGGTTCCCTACAAGAAAATGGTCACTGCATTTAAGGATACATTCTTGTGAAGAATTTAAGACATTTTGTTATTTCTAGTCAAAGTGCTCAATGCACTGAAGTCAACTTTGTTACACAGAGAGAAATCTTTATCAACTGGGGTCTTATAAAACATCAGAGAACAAGGAAAACAGCTCAATGAGGTATTGAATTGTGAAATACAAATCCCAGATAATGTATAGAATATGTATGACTAAAATCACGAGGTTCAGATGAGCAAGACCCTTTGGTCCATTTTATCTCACTCTTCCAGAATACCCAGCCCACAGTATCATTAGAGCATCAAACTGTTCATTAGTGAGTCCAGCTTCTTGGGCTTAACCACCTTTTCTAAAAACACATTGCTGGTAAGAAATTCTTAATGGTGTCTGTTCTAAAGTGTCCTTTGCAACCATGAATCAGTGCTCTACTTGTGCTGATGTCTTGGTTTATCTGAAAGCAGAACTCTGTGTTTACTTTCTCAAAACCATTTTAAATCTTGCATACCTAATTGTTCAAAATCAATCTAATTATGCACTCAACAATTTTTGAGATTATTCTGACATCCTAAACATAGCAGACAACCTGTTTACTCTAGGATTACTATTGTCTAGAGAATGAATCGTCTCGGACTAATTGTCACCACATGAGTATCAAAGTGGAATATTATTTCTTGTATTTAAGCAGATATCCCTTCAGGGGCCTTTTTAACATCTAAATATAGCATTGTCAGTTTGGCTCAATTGGTAACACTCATAAAAGCATAAGAATTTGTTAAGCGAAAGACCAGGTCCACCGAGTTTGCCTTAATATTAATAATAATCCTTCAATTTGATATGACACTTTTCACATCTTCTAGACATCCTAAAGCGCTTCACAGGAATATACTGTAAAGTGAGTTGACTGTATATATGGGCGAAATGCGATAGCCGATTGCGCACAGCAGTGTCCCACAAACAGTTGTGGATTGAAATGACCAATTTATTATTGTTTTCTTTTTGAGGGTATATTATTATCAGGTGTGTGGAGAAAGGAAGCTTGCCCAAGGTTTCATCCTGCCTGGAATCGATCCCATGTCTCTCGCTTGTAGAGCGAGTGCTCTAATCACTAAGCTACAGGATTCTATAAATCCTTGACATGTTGCTTGACATGTTGTATCCCGAACTATTTACTGTATCCTGAGATGTTATTCTCTTGCAGAAATCTATCTAATTTGTTCTTGAAACAATTGACATTTTTGGCTTTCACGTTTCCCCAGGGAGCCTCTTCTATATGTTTAATACTCGCTACTGAAGTATTGTTTCCACAGATTTGTACTGAGTTTACTCGCCTGACACTCTCCCAATTAAGTCATTGAAGGTTGTGAATGCAACCTCAAATTTGGGAGCACATAACCAAGGCTAACATTTCAGTGGCCGAATGGTGGATTGTTAGAAGTGCCGTTGTCTGATTAAACAATTTGAACCGAGACCTCATGTCAATGTTAAAGAGCCAGTAACACTAATTGAAATCAGAAGGAGGGTTTCTTATGGTACCTGCTAACCACTAATCCTCTCTGGATTAATTGATTATAATTGATCATTTTACTACAACTTTCTGTTATTTATTCATACTTATAAATATCATTGGGAATCATATACATCACAAAGAATAATGCAAGCTGATTATTCAAATAAATGTAATTATATTCCTTGCATTTGATATAGTGCCTTATATCTTCAAAATGTCTCAAAACACTTCACAGAATATAAAGTAAAGTGAATTGACTATACATTTTATGGGTGAATCGTGGCAGCCAATTGCACACAACAGTGCCCCACAAACATTTGTGAATTGAGTGATGAAATTATTGTTACTTATTTATTTTTGAATGGATTATTACCCCCAGAAAAGCAATCCGTCATTTGACTAACAACAGATTCCTATTTACTGCTCAGTAAACAGCGGTAAACATAATAACTATAAGAACAGCTTATCTAACTGTAGTGTTGTGTATCTTAAGCATAAAAGACAAGAACAGACGAAACATGGAATGACTGCAAGCTAATCAGCCATAATTTACAGTTCCTCAGGCCATACAGTGATGATATTTCATTATTAATTATAATTAATAATTATAATTAATTAATTATTAGTACACATTCTCACGATTCACAAGATTGGTTCAGATAAAACTGATTTAATCTCATCCTTCCAGAATACCAATCCTACTATCTTTTCATTACAGCACCAAACTGTTTTTTTAAATGAGGCAAAAATCCAGAAATTTACCACTTTCTCTATTAACCTATTCTGTCTGTAATTGCCCTCTGTATAAAGATAACTTCTGTGCTAAAATTGCCCCGATAAACCTGAATGTGTGACCTCTCTTGTCCTTCAGTATTAGTACAAATATTTTATTTGTGTGATGCAGTATGTGACGGTTCTTATTGGTATTTTTAATGTTTTACAATTCATTCTGACCACGTTCCTATTAAAATAACATTAGTACATGAGCAACAGAAATAAAAGTGATTTTTTTGTATTTGTGTAATGTATTGCTTCTGGGTTGCCTATTGCTTTACTTGATTATTCTTTCCTTCTTGATTGTTCTGGAATTCTTGTTATTGCCCTTTTTAAATGTAAATTTTTAAATTTGTAAATGTTCACAATTTTTTTATTAAGATTGTTATGAATAATATTAATATTAATAATGTATTTGATACAGCGCTACTCACATCTTCTGGATGTCTCAAAGCGCTTTACAGAATATACAGTAAACTGTTCCACAAACATACATTGAGTGGCTAAATTCTTATTGATTTTTGAGGGGGTGGGGTGTTTGGAGGGATTATTAACCCCAGAAAAGCTATCCGCCAATTGACTAACAGCTGGATCCCTTTATAGCTGGGGAAACAGGCATGTGGAATAAGGAAATAGGTGTGTGGAACAAGGAGACTTGTCCAACATTTCGCCCGGCCGGGAATAGAACCCAGGTCTTTCACTTCCGAGGCAAGTGCTCTAACCACTGAGCTACAGCACTCCACTATTGGTCAATGTTGTGGGTATTATGTCATATTTGTAAGTGGCCTGAAGTGACCTACGATCAATTGATAATTATTGTCAAAGTTCAATCTAATGTTAAGATGTCTGAGCATTTAACCTACTTTCATTAGAGGAAAGGCTATACCTTTACAGCGACTAATTACATTTGCATACAATTTCTAAATTGATTTTTTCAAACATTTTCTTGTATAAGACTCAAATAGACCATTTGTCAAACTGTCGTTTGTGATGTTGATTCTTATAGGATTGCTATGGAATTTTATTCCATTGTAGGGCAGCACCTAATCTTTTGGTTCTTTCCCACACATGATTAGAGATTCAAGCCTATGTTCAACACTGTGAGTTCATTCTTCAAACAGGCTGCAGCCTCAACCTCAGGGTTAATTAAAAAAAATATTACTTTAACATTCCTGCATTTGCATGTAATATATAAACCTGATCTTATGACATTGGCTTGGTGGCACAGTACTTTGCTGCATCATTGCCCTGAAGCGTGAAGTGATAAGATGTAGGTATACATCCACAATTGTCCACCTGGTGATTTCCCATGCTGGTGAGTCTGCGGGAGGTGGAGTGAAAGTGAAGAATGCTCCCAATTTGAGTAAGAGAAAATCAGAGAGTGAATCAACCCAGGCAGTCCTTGTGCACTTGTTAATAGATGATTACAAAGCAGAAACAGTAAAGGTCTCTGAACAGGGCACCAGCTTGCAATCACAACTAATGGATGTTATATGGCATTCAACGACTTGAAACAGCATTAAAAAGGGTAACTAACATACTAAAAGTGGGTTGTCAACCTAGAGGATTCTATTCAATTATGCAATAATGCATAAAATACAACAAATATAAGATCTGCATTTATGATTATAAAATGTATTTTTTACAAACCCTTTATACATTAACCAAGGATTTGATTTAAAAATTAAAGTCTGTGCAAGAAACACTCTTATTCTCTGGCATTTTTCTCTTTGTCATAGGAACATAGGAATATAGGGACAGGAGTAGGTCATTCAGCCCTTTGAGCCTGCTCTGCCATTTAATTACATCAAGGCTGATCTGCATCTCAACTAATCCTTTCAATTGCATTTTCCCACTTACTCCAAATATCTCTTAGTACCCTAACCAACCAAAAATCGATCAACCTCATGCTTCAAAGTGTGGATGGATCTAGTAACTACGATCTTTGGGGGGAGTGAATTTCAAATTTCTACCAGTTTGAGTGAAAAAATGCTTCTAGTTCTAATTTTAAGTCTATGACCCCTCGTTTTGTCTATATATCTATATGAGTCCTGTAGCTTAGTGGTTGGAGCACTCGCCTCACAAGCAAGAGATGTGGGTTTGATTCTCGTCAGGGTGAAATTTTTCTTACTCCACACGCCTGATAATAATCTCTCAAGGAAAAAAAAACTATAATAAATTGGTTGCTTCAATCCACAAATGTTTTGGAGAAACTGCTGTGTGCTTTGCCAACAAATATACAGTCAATTCACTTTACAGTATATTCCATGAGGCGCTTTGAGAAGATATCAAGAAGATGTGAAAAACACTATATTAAATGCAAGGAGTATTATTATTATTATGCAGTCATTATACCCTGGGGGTTGAAAGCGTTTGTCAGGAGAACCATATCAGGGTTAACATATGGAAATAGTGCTCCTTTCTGGAGAAAGCACCTCAGGATGTGAAGTTGTTGTCTTTGAGAGAAACCAAAATTTATTCCATGCCAACCCACAAAAGCTCAACTTCAGATCAAGGTCTTCTCATATCCATGTTCTCGTGAATCAGCATTAAGTACGCAATGGTGCCAGTTGGAGACACGCTTCACTTTCCAAGGCACTTTTATTCTGGCATGATGCTCCATGTGCAATGTAATTTTCCCAGCGAGTGATTTATTCTCAACTCATCTGTTGCTTTACTTCTCTCTCTTTCTCTCTCTTACTTAGTTTGGTGTGAAATCATTGCTGTGGTAAATGTTAATGTACTCCATTCAGTAATTTTGTGAATTTATCCCTCTGCACTTATAAATAACTGTAACCAATTTTAAACATACAATTTAATATTTATAATAAAATTTCTGTTAATGTTACATCACAACAATGTACATTAAAACCTTGTTTATCTGATACCCAACCAACCGGCATATGCAACCAACCGGTATCTCTCAATTGTATTGGGAGATCTGGAACACTCGCGATATACTCATTTTGCGCATGTGTGGCTTATGCATGCCGCATGCGCAGTTATTAAACTTACCGAACGCTGGATTGCTTTTTTGCTGATCATTGTGCTGGACTGCTTTATTGCTAAGTATCCATACAATATTATGTTATTATTTAGTCTATTATTAATATGGTATGTTTTAAAATAAGTAAATTTTTTGTGTAGGATTTTTGGCAACTTGCCACTCGAATATCCGGCATATTTGATTAAACAGCACCAGTCAGGTCCCGAGGGTGCCGGATAATGAAGGTTTTACTGTATATGGATAAAGTGAGAATTTTGCAAAACCTATCGAATGGATCAGAATAGAACACGACTTTGCCTACAGCAATGAATTTGCCATTTGAGGTGCACAGATAGGAATAACTACCAATGCATCTTTTTAGCTTTTATTTTTTGTATTCCCTAACTTGTCTGCCTGTGTTTATTTTTTCAGCCTGTCACCCTCCCCATTTGCAAGATCTGCAGGATTTTCAAGGCTGTTCATTGTTACATTTTTTATGTATCCATCTGGTCTTTGTTTTCTATGACCAATTGAGAACCATTAGTCCTGCTATCCTCCTGACAACTGTCCTCTTTCACAGCCTCATCTTCTTCACTTCTCTCAGATCATTTTAAATTCTCAGAATCATAATTTGAATCATAAACCACAATTTGAACCATAAATCATAGGGCAAAACGGGGGGCACTCGATAGTCAGAAGGTTTGATAGTCCGAAGGTTCATTAATCCGAAGGTTCGATAGTCCAAACACACTAATTTCCTATTCCCTGGGTGGTTACCATGGTTACCGCTCGATAGTCCGAACCGACAATGAAATAAGGTTTGTTAATCCGAACATTTGGTGTGATAATCCGAAGGTTCATTAGTCCAAAGATTAGGGTTAGGGTTACGCTTAGGGTTGGGTTAGGGGAAGCTTCGGACTAACGAACCTTCGGACTATCGAGCAGTAACTGGGCAAAACTAGGTCAAGTGAAGGTGTGGTAAATATTACACTTGTATTAGAACATGCATACAGGGTGTATATTCATCCTGCTTTTTTATAAGCGATAGAACATATAAAATAGTTGCATAAACAATGCAGGTTGCATGAATATTGATGAACAAGAGCAAACATCACATACAATTCCTTAGATACTCTATCAAATACTTCTATATACCTGAAGCTAAAAGTGGGATGAAGCGCATCTTAAAAGTGGATAGCAAAGAAGAGCAGGATAGTTGAACACCATGGGGAAATTATCTCACTGTTAGTAAATTCTCCACCTCCACTTGTTTTGTAGTCAGCAGATCAAATTTGAACTTTTTCTACACAGCTTGAAACATGACAATAGAGTTAACGAATACAGTAGGATGCTGTGTGCTTTAAAATTGTCATGATTGTCATGCACACTGCGTATATGTACCCACCAAACAAAACAAGGTCTAAATTCATCGTGTAAGGTGAATTATTTTATGACACATTCTCCATGTTACATGTGTGCTAAAATATATTTCCTTTGGGTTGCAAATTTGTTTTTAACTAAACACTGAGATGCACCATGTGGGAAGGGCACTATGTAAATGCAATTGTTGCTGTTGACAATTATCATGAGTGATACTTATGCCAAAAATTGTAGTCTAAGCCAATTAGGTGGATTTGATCCCAATTATTTGGCCAACAATAGTTATCATATGGTACTTTGCATTTGTCACCACAATGCTTTGTTTCCCAGAACAAATACTTATGAGGTTAAACAATTGATTGTTCTATGCATCATGTGGGGTTCAAATATACCATGGTTTGGGGAGATTTGTGGCAGTTAATAATTCACATGGGCTCCTTTTTAATTTTTCAGTTTGAATTGCATTAATAAATGGAATTGAATTCCGGTTACTCGGATTGCGGTAAGCTAGGGGTTTACTGTAATATATTGCATGTTTAATAGTTCATTCTAAAGTTCAATTGACAACTCTCTATATGTGACGAGAACAGTTATTGTGTCCTTGAAGTGTGCAACCTCTGCTTTAAACTCAAACCTGTGTAAGCAGCTTGATTCAAGAATAGAATTTTGTCTCAGGCAATCAGCAGCAGTCAAACCTGTGGAGAAATTGTTCAAATTTAAAATTCTAACTTGGTCCCAGTGGAATCCCTTTCTGGTTGCACGTGTATTGTCTCCTTCTTCAGCTGTTTTCTTAGCAATGAAGAAAGGAATCAACAACATGTCACCAACCATCATTCAATACATGTTCCTAACATACTAATTGCTAAACCTTACTCCCTTCGAGTTTTTTGCATGCTGTCATGAGCTCTTAAAACTGGCCAGGTTTCATCAGTTTATAATGTGACACTTATCCCTGAATAATATTTTAAAAGTGTACTTTGTTGAGTGATTGTACTTTGCCCTTGATATTTTGCCAACCTTGAGTACATCTGGCACATTATAGGCCTAGTAGTGACCAAATACTGTATTGTTGTTAGCCACAGTTAAAACCCCACAAATACTACAAGAGGACCTTAGAGATTTGGGGTCAGATGCACTACTGCTTGGTTATTAAATGATGGTTTGCAAAATGAGTGGAATATTGTCCCATCCAGTGGAAATATAGACAGCAATGTTTGTCTTCACATTAATAATATTTCATAATTATTACAATAAAACATGACTTAAACTGAAATTCTGAAGTTGGTGTTTCAAATATCAAAGGAAATTGCACAGGATATATGTTGGCACATTTAAGGTTATTGTGGTGAAGATTGGCAGTGTGCTGGTGAACTGGCCGCTCTGCAGCAATCAGCACATCTTTCTTAATAGGCTACTGTAGGAAGACGATGGGTGCATAAGAGACAGAACACATTTTCTATAAAAAGGTGATCTCATTTCTGAGGGAGACGAGTTAGTATCTGAAGATTGTAATGAGCACAGAGCAGAATTTAAATGGACCCATCAAACCAGATTCATCATTTGTGCTGGAACTGAAATACCCACGTAATGTTTCCATATCTTCTGAATACAGTTTGTTTAAGTGGAGCACAGTTTTCTGAGTGCACGTGGAGATGCTTCCAGTGCTACCAAGGCTAAAATTCCCCAAACAATCTGAAAAAGCACTTTGAAACGTAACAACGTTTGGCATTCCTGACAAGATGTTTAAAGCAGTTGGTAAATGGACAGTCTTGACAGTGAAATAATACATGCAAAGACATCAGAAACATTGAGGAAAAAACTCTAAAATCAACAACTTACTGTCCCATTGAATGTTGCTGGATAAAATCCTTTGGGATGAAAGGAATAGCAACCCATAAATCTTTGCTGAATTTTCAGTATTTCCAACAGTGCAGCTTCAGGGATTTTATTTAATTGACAAGTATCCTCATTTGTTCAATACTGTTAACTATTATTGCATGTAGGAAATAACCTGGTTTTCTCAAAGAATATAACTAAAGTCTAACCAACTTTAAATCTTGTTTAAGAATGGGAGAAAAACTATTTGTGACAATCCTCAGTCACATAACTTGTCAAACTGCTGCTACACATACAGTACTTCTGAAGTCCCTAAAGGTAAAAGTCTGACTCAAGTACCTTGTCATCTGCTATCTTTATAGATACAAAAGCTATAAAAAGAAATTACTGTAAAGTGTCTAATTTTTTGTGCATGGCATTTGCATGATTTAACATTTACACATATTAAAAATGAATCCCTCCAGTCTTTTCACAACTTATGAACATCTGAATAAAAATTTCACTGTTTTTAGGTTTAGCCTTCAGCGCAGAGCATTAATGAATCTAGGAAACCTTTCACACTCATATAATATTTACGGGATATTATTCCCTAAAAAAAATGATATGGCATGAATCCAATCTTTTAAACCAAATGAAAAATATGGTGTGGGTGCTTTCTGATTAGAGCATAACATCCTCTAATAAACAAACATATATATTACCATATTAAAAATTAGCCAGCATAAATATTGACTTTTCAAATTGCATTCATACGCAGCATAAGAGGCTTTCACCCTTTTCCATCCCCATGAGATGTGCTTCCAATTACATGTTTCTATATAATTAATATGAAATCTATTCTTCTTTAATAAGTTAATAACATAGATAGTGCTGAGTAAATAGCACAGTTGTGCCATTCATGGATCTCTGGTCAGTCCACAACTATAATACTGAAGAGGCCCTTCAGCCTATTTGATCTAATCCATCTGGAACACACACTATTCTGTCTTCCCATCATAGAATTAAGCTGATATTAAATGAGTCAAGGGTCCTAGGCTCAACCACCTTTCCAGGTAAACTAATCTGGTGGTTTATTACCTTCTGAGTAAAAAAAATCTTCCTAGCATCTGTTGTAAAATTGTCCTTCGCAACTCTAAATCTATGCCCTCTTGTTCTACTACAGTCACAATCTTGAACTTTGTAAACTTTTTAAAAGGCTGAGGCAGCAATGAGAAATCCATAGAGGAGTCACCTAAACTAAGTGTCCTGGCATAAATTTAAAATAATAATTAAATTCTGTTAATTTGTTAATTAAAAAATAGAGAGAATTGCCATCCATGAGGATACATAAAATCTATGCTATATCCAAATTTTATTTGCCCAATGTGTGAGAGAAATAATGAAGGATTTGATATACATTTTTATAATTTTCACAATATGGATTGGAAGTGCTTATTACATCTTTGAATTTACAAGTATTGGGGCCAATTAATTTGTATCATTGTTAAAATAGATAATTATGATTTTAGAATGGTGTCAGAATAGGGAAAGGCCTGAAAGCAAAATGACTGTTGTTTGTTCATTGGCTTCCTTTGTACAGTATTTGGTAAACTTTGGTATTAGCATTTAGTTGTTTCAAATTTTGCAAATCAAACTCACTAATTTCACTTTCGAACTGATGACAGTGAAACATGTACAAAATGAACGGATCAGTAAACATGATTATTGAACATTAATTAAAAATTTGCAGTCAATATGATTTTTTTAATATCAAGAGTAATCAAATGCTGGGGTTCATTTCTGATTATCTGGCAGATAAACATGATTTTTTTATCGGCCCAACAGGCATTCTTGCAAGGATTATTATTGTTATTATTATAATACGTAAAGGAAGACAGAACCTACTTTCACACTCCACATTATTTTTCCTCCATTAATTTGTCTGAAATTGCATTAGATCTGAACACTAGGAGCATTACAGCTTGCTGCTGCGCACTGATTTAGCCTGATTAAACTAGTCAGTTTCACCTCTACCACATTGTGGGTGTACCAGTCAAACCTATTTCAACAGATCTTTCTGAATGTTATCAGCATAATGACCCTAGAAAGCCCCCTTCACCCCTGTGTATTATTATATTCACATGTTTAAACTGCGAAGGTCACACTCAGTAGTGGAAGAAATCTCATACTGATAGCCAATTATAATTAGTACGGCATTGGAAAATTTCTACAGAACCAGCATTTTCCCCAGTGCTGCTATAGGGAGGACCATGGATCTGTTTGGTCTTCATTGGCGATGATTGAGAACAATGAATGTCAAGTTACATATACCTGTAGTCCTTTCTTTTTTCAGTAGATATAGCCTATTTTGCTCATCCTTTCATCCCTCTTTTCTTGAAGGTGATCCAACTTCAAGGACCAATCTAAACACACCCCAGTGGCCACTTTTCATATGTAAGGTCAGATAATGAATATTGTCTGTGGGGATGGGGGAGGAGGCATCATAGCCATTATTGATCTTGTTCCTAACAATATATAAAACTTAGCATGGGAATCACTGCGCAGCGATCAGAAATAGGAACCCACTGATTTCCCCTTTCTATCCCAGGGTATTGAAACCAATTTGCAGCACCCCCACTGCTTCATTGACTGAGATCAACTAGCTGCTCAGAGCACAGTTCAAAGCTTGAAGCATCCTGCTCAGCGTGGCTCAACGCCCTTTGAACCAATGGTGAGCTCTTCAATTGTTATCCTGATAAAATCATTATTTATCTATTACATTTATTTCATATTCCTCACCACAGGATATAAAAGCTTTGGGGATCCACTTTTAAATTTCAGTAGGGACATTCCTCTGGTTTCATTTAATTAGGTACTTTATAAGAAATGATGGGCTGAATGTTTGGTATTTCCTACTTCAGTAATTATTTATCTAAGCTGCACCAAATCTGACATTGTATGCAAATATATATCCAATGAATTGATTTAATTAACAAATGTTATGAGATGTTCGCAATCATTTGAATTAGCTTTAAAAATTATCCGCTCGTCGCAAGGCATTAATCTCTGAATTAAATTATTGTTTTCATAAAGTATGCTTTCATAGGAAATTATGATTATTTTTTCTATTTCCTCACAAGATAAAACAATAATTGACTTGAGGTGCAGTTGCCAAATTATAGCATTAGCACATTAAAATAGAGCATTCAACGCACATAAGGAGATTTATTTGATGTGTACCAAAAAAGGCTTTAAAATATAGATATTATAAATTCACATTTAGTGATGTCATCTTTAAGCTAAATCCGAATCCTTAATTTTGGTCCACAATGTGCATTTAACCATAAATTAGCATTTCATTCTCTAACCTTGCAATGTGACTGTGGATGAGTGCTGCAATTCACATGCACTGCAGCTGGCAAGGTATTATCCAAATCCCAGTGGTACTCCACTGAATTGATGAAATGACCTGGAAGGCCTAATTAAAACTGTTCAGTTCAAATATATTGATGTATTACATCTATTATGCCGTGGTTCAATAGGTCTGCCCTGTGAGCTCTGCCACAGCCTGTAAAGCAAACTAAACAGAGTGAATAAATAATGCTGAAAGCAAAAAAGATACCAGCATAGCCAAAGTAGCTTAAAAATCGTGACAAGGGGACCCACACATCAACCATTACAAAATGCTGGATCTGTTCACTGACATTCTGTTTCATATAACACTGTCCAGTAACTGGTAGCTAGCTACTTTCATTTTTTTAGTCAATAAAGCCAATCCAAATCAAATTTCCATGTGCTCTATCAGATAAAATGCTAATATATACTTAGTTCCATTAATCTTACTCATTCATTGTGTGTTTTGAATTATAAATGGACACTGCAAGATTATATTTTTAAAGCTGCAATGTTTCTTCTTGAAGGGCTACCAAGCGATGGTTCAAAACCTGTTAAAAAAAAATTCAATTTGACACTAAATCTTCATTGATATGTCCCAGATTTTTACAAAGTTTCTTTCAAGTATTTGAAAATATCATTCTAAATACTTTGAAAAATGCTACAGAAACCCAATAGCGCAATGACAACCCTTCTATCACCAGGAGACATGAGTGTCTTAAATTAAAAGGAGATGAGCCACATTTAGTGAGGTTAAAGTGTGTCATTCTCAATGCTGTAGGAATTGGACACTGCAGGTCAGCAAAAAGGCAAGTTGCAGCTTTAAATGTTTGAGACACCTCTTATGATCCATTGTGAATGATAGAAGCATCTAATCTAATCTGTTTACAGCTATAAATGACACCTGCAGTCACTCTTGGCAGACAGGAGATATTAAGAACTTATTTCCAGACTTCGTATCATTTCTCAGTGGTTGACATCACAGGGACAGAGTTCCAATTCTGCTTGAAATAAGACATTCATTTGTGTGGTAGCAATATAACATTTTCTTGATGTATTGGCCGCTGAAGGCTTTGATATAATATATCAATTGTCTGGTCTAGGGCTGGATTATATAAAAAAAACTGATTGAAGTTTGTGGTTTTTCTTCCCCCAAGTGTTTGTTGCATTGCAGACAGAAAGAAAGCAAAAAAGCAAGAGAGGACCTTTTTTAGGTGCTTATCACATCAAGAAGCCTCAAAATTGCTTCAGGTTAATTACTTTCAAGTGTAGTAACTGTTATTTATAGGCAATCATAGCAGTCATTCACTCCAGCAAGGTTTCACAAACAGGTATGACATGAATGATCAAATAATCTGATAGATTGTTATGTTGGAACACTGTGAATAACACTTTTCGAAGAGTGTGATGAGATTTTTAATGTTCACCTGAGGAAAGGCAGATGGGGCCTCATCATAGCTATCATTCTGTATCTGCTTGACACAGAGGTAGCACTTTCATTTATGAGTTAAATGGTTATGGGTTCAAGCCCCACGTTGGGATTTGGAATCACATTGCCTTAATCTGACAGTCCATTGCAATGTTAGGGTGTGTTGCATTGTCGGAGGTGTGGTGCTTCGGGTGACACATTAAACTGCCTATTCAGGTGGACGTTAAAGATACCGTGGCACTATTCAAAAAGGGAAGGGACTGTCCTAGCCAACAAATCCTCCAAATAAAATTGGTCAGTCACTCCTTGGTAGTGATCTTTGGCGTATATTGCCCACAAAAATACATATTCAGTCCACTTTACGGTAAATCCTGTGAAGCACTTTGAGACACATCAAAGACAACAACAACAACAACAACAAATTACATTTATAGAGCGCCTTTCACGTCGGGAGGACGTCCCAAGGCGCTGACGTGATCAGGCTCTGTGTAAATGCAAGGATCATTACTATTTATTGTTATTATCCACAAGACAATTAATAGAGACAGCAATATTTTAAAAAAAATATTTTGTATTTAGCAAATGAAACCAGATTATATTGACTGAAGACACAAATATAGCTGAGTTTGTAAGACATGGAAAATACCTTGTTTAATAAATGTTTGATGTAAAGCCTAGGCTGGTGTCCTGATACTGATGGCAATTATACCTTTTAAGTTCTCAGCAAACATTTAATCTGTGTCAACCTTTGTGAGGTTTGCTGAGAATTAAAAAGGGCATAAATTCTCAGGGTGCATTTAAAAATTCAAGTATCCATGAGGAAACTTTTGTTAACATGCTGCACTACCAGCAGATTTGTCAAACAAGATTCATGTTAAAAATATCTGGCACTCACTTGTCCCATGAAAATTGTTATCTGCAATACGTACAGAGCTCAGAAAATGTATAAATCCCTGTGAAAACAATAAATTCACTTTCATTGAACTTCATGTAACCTTTATTTTTATACCTTTTCTGAGACAGTGGCAGTCATTCAATACTCTCCTTCTGAATACTCACAGTCACTCTCTTTCCTAAACTGTAATCACTATTTGTTTCATGATTTTTGGTAGCAAAAATAAGCATTCAAAAAAGGCCAAAGCATCACAATTGTTCTCTGATATGAGATGTAAAAATAACTGATTCTCCCAGGTATAGTACAATTAACTGTACTCATGGAAAGTTATATGTTCATTCTTTTAAAGAAAAATGTACATATTGAAGCACATGCATAAAATATGTTTTAAGAAATAGCAATGTGGAATTAAATAGAGAAATCAAATGGAATCCTCTCGTGCATTGGTTAGAGCACTTGCTTCGCAAATGAGAGGAACTAGGTTTGATTTCTGGGCAGGTTGATACGTTAGGTAATTTTTCCTCCTCCATACATCAGTTTACTTAGCAGTAACAACCCGGTTGTTAGCCCATTGGTGGATCACTTTTCTGGGGGTAATAATCCCTTCAAAAAAAATATATAATTTGATTACTCAATCCACCACTGTTTGCGGGACACTATTTTGCAATTGGCCTCCGTGTTTCGCCAACAAAATATACAGTCAATTCACTTTACAGTATACTCTGGGAAGTAACTTTTAGATGTCTCAATGATGTGATTCAGGAACATGAAGAGGCCATTCAACCCATCAAATTTGCTGTATCAGTGCACATGGTGGCACTATTCAAAAAGGGAAGGGACTGTCCTAGCCAACAAATCCTCCAAATAAAATTGGTCAGTCACTCCTTGGTAGTGATCTTTGGCTCCTGTGGCTTAGTGGTTAGAGTACTTGTCTTGCAAGCTGGGGAGACCAAGTGTTCAAATCCAGGCAGGTCAGGGTGACACCTTGGGTAAGTTTTCTTACTCCACATGCCTAATCATAATCCATCCAAACAAACCACTATAATAAAATTGGTCATTTCATTCCACGACTGTTTGTGGGACACTGCTGTGCGCAATTGGCTGCCGCGAATCGCCCACAAATATACAGTCAATTCACTTTACAGTATGTTCTGTGAAGCACTTTGGGACGTCGATAAAATGTGAAAAGCACTATATCAAATGTAGGGATTATTATTATTACATGATTTTAGCTAATAGTTTAATCCCAATGATTCCCTCATTCATCATACTCCTTAATACATCTAATACCCTGTGATTTGCTTATCTTTCATTTAAGCATGCCTTTTGATTCCATCTCTATAGTTTTCTGGGGCAGAACACTCTTTATTTTCACAACCCTTTTGGTTTAAAATGTGGGTTGTGTGGTGTGTGCCTCCTATGTCTAACCTGCATGCCCCACTCTCCTGATTTCAACCACCTGCTTTGGGTCCAAATCCCTTGGGACTTGGAGAAAGTCCAAATGTACTTTGTTATTATTCATAATCATTATTATTGTTATTATTAATATGATTCTCTAACCTGTTTATCACCAGTGTATTATTATTACCAATATTATTATTATTATTAATGATGATACTATTATTATAGAAATTGTTATAAGAATAGTAACTATTAATAATGGAGTCTTGTAGCTCAGTGGTGAGAGCCCTCGCCTTGCAAACGAGAGACCTGGGTTTGATTCCCGTCAAGTCAGGGTGAAACCATGGGCAGGCTTCCTTTCTTCACAGACCTGATATTAATCCCTCAAAAAACAAAATTGGTCATTTCTATCCATGGCTGTTTGTGGGATACTGCTGTGCACCATTGTTTGCCATGTTTCGCCCACAGTTCACTTTACAATATATTCAGTGAAGCTCTTTGAGACATCTAGAAGTCGTGAAAAGTGCTATATAAAATGCAAGGATTATTGTTGTTGTTGTCGATCCCTGACCTTGGGAAGCACACATCTAGCTAGTGTTGGCAACACTGACAGTTCTGTGTCTTGCTTCCGGTTTTAGAACTATATCCTAATGTAATAGATCATTTTACAAGAGGAAGGGAAAGAGCTATTACTATGTAATCTGTCAATTCCTTTCATTATTTTAATATTTTCATTATTTGAAATACCTCAATACCAGCAATATAACCCTAGGCCACTCAGCCTCTCCAACCCATGCATTAATCTGTGAACCTGTCACTGGATACCCCTCCAAGATTAGCATATCCTAAGATTGGGTGGCTAAAACTGAATAAAGTACAACAAAATAAATCTGGCCATCACTCTGTTTAACTAGAGCAGCACTTGCTTTTATATTTCAGATCTTTTGTTATATAGGGCCAACATATCATTCATCTTATACCATTTACCTTGACTGCTTTAGCCTTTCATGTCTGGAGGACATCTCAAGGCACTTCACATGATTTACTGAAAAATGGAGTGACTGTATATTTTGTGGTGAACCCAGCAGCCAGTTTTGCATACAACAATGTCTCACAATGGCAATGATTTTTTGGGTTATTGCCTAGGCCTCTAGAGAAACTCCCTTTGTGCCGCAACATCCATCTGAACCTCATTTTAGTGTTTCATTTACAACAATGCAGCACACCCAGCACTGTATTGGAGTTTCAGACTAGTCTATAGGAGTTGAAACAAAATTACATTTGTATAGTGCCTTTCATGTCAGGAGGACATGCCGAGGTGCTGAAGGTCCCAAAGTGAGGCTTGAATCCATAACCTTCTGACTCAGAAGCAAGTGTGCCAACTGAACCAGGTTATATTTCACTTTTTAGAACATGTTTTGCTGAATCAGTCTGTTTCTTTGTATTTTTTCTCTCTCCATTTCCTAGATTAGTTTCATCCATTAACGTGGATATTGTTCCCTCTATTCCCGTGCCCAGGTCATTTATATGCAGGGAGTGTATGAGTCTTCTGTGAGGGAAAGGGATTCTAAACTTTCTTTAAGAAGTTCAAAATTGTTCTTTAGCTAGTAAGTCTTTAGGGGAACATTTATGGCAAGAGCAGTTACACACAATCAATTGGAAAAATTTGCTGATCCGTATAATAGTTTATTATTCTATACTTTCAAGTATCCTAGTTTTCTGTATATGTCCTCCTTGGGGGAAAATAAGTGGGTTCTC
Organism: Hydrolagus colliei; assembly: GCA_035084275.1. Taxonomy (NCBI): domain Eukaryota; kingdom Metazoa; phylum Chordata; class Chondrichthyes; order Chimaeriformes; family Chimaeridae; genus Hydrolagus; species Hydrolagus colliei. The sequence continues at coordinate 57,266,166 of CM068745.1, read as the reverse complement.
CTTGGAGCTGAACTGACATGAATGCCGGAATCAAGCCAGCTCTCTGTGGAGGTCTCGGCAGTCCGGTTCCTGAGCCAGGCGTGCGTGCAGTATTCTAAGGCACTGCTGGTGTCAGCCAGTCTGGGTCATCATCAGGAACTGAAAGGACAGACCATTCACTGGGCGTAGGGAGTCATCCCAGTCAGCTACCCTGCAAGCCAAAGCCTAACTGGTAGGGTGGTCCTAGCTGGACAAGCAGCAGGAAAGCTTGACAGAAAGCAATATCAATGGCAAGCTATGAGGATTCAATTGGTTACATTCTAGCAGTACCCTAACGCACACTCTAGGGTCCCCAAGTCTTGGCTGAACTGCACCTAATCCTTTCCGGAATTAAGCAGAATGCACACAGGGAGAGTGTGTGCATTACATTCAAATACTTTATGTCTGAAATTTCCATGAGTAGGTGGGATGCATTGAAATCTCAGTTTGGTTTGGAGATTCTTAAGCATTGTGATGGGTTTCCACATGTGTCAGACACCCGGCTGATCCCCAAAAACTGTCAAGTTTCCAGCTGACCAAAGAAATTCTGTGACACTTAGCTTTGCTGGCAGCATTACATATACTTATTGTAGGCAACTGGTTATTCTTTTTCAGCTCCATAGAAAAAATATGATATGAATGAAATACGTTTTTCCAAACGCATAATTAGTGATTAATGAAGCAGGAACATGTGAAACCGACAAGAACTCCAGTCTGGGGAGATCTCAGATTGAAAGCAAACATCTGGAATTTAGTTGTCAAATTGTATTGAATCATTGATTAACAGCAATAATTATTCCATCAACTGCCACATTTTTCCTTCATACATTTTACCCACAAACATTGGAAAGTAACTGCAAATGCTGAACAACTGTAGGGAAGGAATATTTGAAGAATGTGCACTATATCTGTCGGGGATCAGTGAGATTTTGCTTCCCATAGGAAGAGCATAAGCATGCACAGTGTATATCAAACAGAGATAACAACAAGATAATGATGGAGAAATCTGGCACTTCAATTACACAGCAACATTTCTGGGAGGCATATTGAACTTTTTTACAGTACAGTATTATGCTATTTGTATATATCAGGGCAGGTGAGTTTTAATAGGAGGTTGGCATCAATCAGTACCACAGCATTGATTGAAATAGCATTAGGTCAGTGGTGGCCAACCTTGTAGGTTTGCAGACAAAATAAATGTTTCCTGATTGAATATTTTTTGATTTATGGTATAAATCTATATTATGTTTTGTTAGTTTCTATGATTATTTTGTTTGTCAACCAAAAAGAATGGCCACCACTGGTATAGGTGATTGCAGATCTGTAAAACCTTATTTTAATTTTCCTTTGTTCATACAAGACCAACAGTCATCTTGGAGTAACGATGCAATGTTTATTAATAGAGGAGGGTGGAGGGTTCTGATGGCTATTCAGAGTGAGGTAGTGGCTATTCCTGAAGTATGATCTAAGAATTGGAATCAAAATTCTGATCACATTCTTGATTTCTTTTTGCTTCTTAATCAAAACTTTAAAGCTGGAAATTTAACAGAGAGATGGCCCTAATAATCATTTTTGTGTAAAACCCAGGGGGAGAAAATGTGCCTGTGTTTTTTTTCTATTGCCAGGAAATACCCAAAAATACCCAAAAATACCCAGAATAAAATCCTGCACTCTGCTGAAATGTCAGTTTCTTGGCACTGATTCCTGGCAGTCAGGCAAGTATTCTGTCCTTTTTATGCTCAGCCCTGCTGTCATTGTGCACAGACACCTGTAACCTTTGCCCCCTGGAGTGTCTGATGCATTGTACTGTACCCTGAATTGCTGGCAAGCTCTCTGCAGCTGGCAGTTAGCTGCACAAGCTCCACTGCACATTAATTTAAACCTAGAAAGGTCAAACAGTAGGTGAAGTGAAATTGTTGTTTGCATATGCTGATTGTCTACCAATACAGATTGCACGTTCTTTGATTAAAATGTTAAAACGACTTCCAATTTGGCGATTAATCACAAAGATAATTATTTTGTTAGTTTGAAGGAATTGTATTATGTTTTTTATTGCACGCCATTTCTGCTTATCAAGATAAATGTTACCAGTGATGGGGGAATGGAATATTTCCAGTTCTAAAGTCAAGTATAGGACAGACTAGAGGTAATGCAGAGCTCCCTGTACATTACTCGCGTGATATACAGTACCTAGACTCCAGTTCTCAAAAGAGAAATGTATGATGCACCAGCGTTATTCATTCATTTCACATGCCATTTCACATTGCAGCCTCTTTCAGTATGGTAGCCAAGTTAATGTCAGGTTATGCTGAATTATAGAAAGTTATATTCTATCAACAACTGTCCACTGAGAGCTGGGATCTCACTGCCCAAAACCGTTTTAAAAACTTGCATTTTAGAACTTCCTTTTTTTATTGGTGCCTTGAGAATCTTAAAGCAAATTTCAATAATTATTGAGACGTACAATGAGTTTTTGGCAGACAAACATGGTTACATTTTGGGGGCAGAATAGTGCCCTAAACAACTTGGGAATATAGGAAATCCTCTATTTATGCTAGGGAAGCGTCCGTGGAAAACGCGATGTTAGGTGAAACAACTTAAATCAAAACCTATTTTTACCATTGACTTAATGATGTATATTTTGCGATTGCGCGTACATCTACATTTTGCATTCTTTCAAAACAACGTTAAAGTGAATCAACACATTTTAAATCGAATCACGTTCTCTAATTCTTTGGTGACGTTCAAGCAAAACAATGTAAATAGTAGCAACATTAATAGAGGATGTCCTGTACTCGGCAGGTCCGGTAGCATCTCTGAAGAAAGGAAAAGTGAGTCAACGTTACGGCTTCTTTGAGTTCATTGAGAATTGAGTTCTGACAAAGGGTCATGGACCCAAAACGTTGACTCACTTTTCCTTTCTCCATAGATGCTGCCTGACCTGCTGAGTGTTTCCAGCACTTCTGCTTTTGTTTCAGATTTCCAGCATCTGCAGTATTTTGTGTTTTTGTTCCCCTAAGCAACCCTTGGAGCTCTGTAGCTCAGTGGTTGAAGCACTCGCCTCACAAGTCACAGGCCTGATTCCTGGCAGAGTGAAACTTTGTACATGTTTTCTTACTTCACATGCCTGATAATAATCCTACAAGAACAAAAAACAATAATGAATTGGTCACTTCAATTCACAACTTTTTGTGGGACTCTGATATGTGCAATTGCTGCCATGTTTCTCACACAAATTTACAGTCACTTTACTGTACAGTGTATTCTGTGAAGCACTTTGAGACATAAAACAACAACTTTGATTTATATATTTATGGCATCTCAGAGCGCTTCACTATAGCGGATCTCGGGACCGAGCCAGGGGCAGGGATAGAAAGGTGACCAAAGGCCCGGTTGAAGAGAAAGGTCTTCAGCTGGGACCTGAAACTGAGAAAGGAGGGGGCAAGATGAAGGTAGTGAGGAAGCAAATTCCAGAGCCTCGGGGCATAGTGGCTGAAGGCCCAGCCGCCGAGGGTGGAGCGGAGGATTCGGGGGACATGGAGGAGGCCAGACCCAGTAGAGCGAAGGCAACGGGAGCTGGTTTGAGGAGCGAGGAGGTCAGAGAGATAGAGGGGTACAGAGGAGTGGAGGAATTTGAAAACAAGGGTGAGGATCTTGAGTCGATCCTCTTGGGGATAGGGAGCCAGTGAAGTCTGGCAAGGATTGGGGGTAATGGGGGAGCAAAGTTTTGTGCGGGTGAGTATGCGGGTCGCAGAGTTTTGGGTGAGTTGGATTTTATGGATTGTGGTGGAGGGGAGACCGGCGAGGAGCGCATTTGAATAGTCCAGCTGTGAGGTGACGAAGGCATGGACCAGGGTTTCAGTGGCTTTTGCGGTGAGGTATTGCCAGAGACGGGCAATCCGTCGGAGGTGGAAGAAGGCGGTGCTGGTGGGTGACCGGATGTGGGGGAGGAAGGACAGTTGGTGGTCGAACCTGACACTAAGGTTGCGCACAGGTTCGGAGAGTTTCAGGGGGAGACCGAGAAGGTGGAGGAGGTGAGAGCCATGTGAAAAGCGCTATATGAAATGCAGGGATTATTATTATTTCTGATAATTCAGAGGATTGTTAATTAGAAACCAGAAGAAACTCTTTTTGAATATTATCATGAGATTTTTATCATCTGCCTGAGGGCAGGAAAATGGAATCTTGGTTTAATATCTTATCCAAAATACAGTATGTTACCTCTGAAATAGGAGTGCTTGCACTCGAGTCTCATTATAATTCTCAGACTTTTACTGAAGATCCCAAAGAGAAACCTACGGATAAATACGGTAGTATGATTTGTTTGGTCTAAGCTGCATTCCGTTTTACATACCAGAAACATACCACATACATTAGAGACAATTCTACTTCCAACACATAGAAGCCCCTATAAATACAACAATCAAATAATAAAATGGAAGAAATCCATGCATTGGTCCGGAATCAAATCATTTTGGTAGTAATTGTTACATTAGAAGGTAATATAAGCTTCAGGTAAATAATTATGGTAAATGATAAATGTAAATGATTTGTTTTGTCTTCAAAGATCATTCAATCTTTTGATTAAATACTGCAATTATGCAATGTTTAAATGTTTTTTACATTTGAACAGGGTAATACAAAATCACCCACATAACAATAGGTTTCAATCAATCTTGTTACAATAATTGGAAATTCTTATTGTTTTGTGAACGTCTTCACAATGGAATTTTATACCAACTGGTAAGTCCATATTGTAGGATATGCTGCAGAGAAACAGGAACAATTCACCTTTCTATAACATCGTTCACATTAGGGAATGACTCAAAATGGATCACATAGCTGATTGGGAGCCCGAGGTGGGTGAGGGAGGGGCTGAAGAGCCTGGGGTATAGATTACTGAGAGTGAAGAAAAGGAGTTTATAGGTTGTAGATTGAAAAATGTAGTTCTTAAGGTGGGATTTGAAAATGAAGCGGGAGGTGGAAAATAGAGAAGAGGAGCGATTCCTGCTTGGAGTTCCAGAGGGCGAGGGCTAAATGGCTGAAAGTTCCCCCAATAGGTAAGGTCTTTTCTAATTCTACCAGATTGTGCATGGGACATGATGTTTTCTGACTGAGGATGCGGTCAGGTCAGTAGGGTTATAGAAAATCACGGATGTAGGATAGGGCAAGGGTATTGAGGGATTTGAACTTGAGGATGCAAATCTTGGCCATTTGACCCTCATGTCTGTGCCAGCTTTTTGAAAGAGATGTCCAAATTATTCCTACACCATGCCCTGCAAATTTCTCTGCCTCATTTATCTATTGACTTTTCTCTTGAAAGTTGTTAGCAAATTGGCATCCACCATCCTTTCAAGCAATGCATTCCTGATCTGAACAACTTCATGTATGAAACAAATTTCTTACCTTCCCTCTGGTTCTTTTGGCAACTATTTGAAATCTGTATCCTCTGGTACTGACCCACCAGCTAATGGAAATAATTTCTCCCTGTTCACCCTATCAAATAAATCTACTCATAATTTTGAACAGCTCTATTAAATCTCCCCTTAATCTTCTCTGCTCCAAGGAGAATAATACTAGCTTCTCTAGCCTCTCATAATATTTTTGGCGAGGGAATGTGAGAATCCAGCCAATGCTCTGTGATGATCTCAGTAGTCCAGTTCCTGAGCAAGGCAGATCCACAGTATTCCAGGGTACTGCCAATGACAGCCCAGCCAGACTGCCTCAATGACAGAACTTGGAATGGCAGTCACTGGGAGTAGGGATTCTTCCCACTCAGCTCCTGTTAATCCTGATAGCCAAAGCCATAACAGGCATGGTGGTCCTATTTCGACAAGCAACAGGAAATTCTTGCCAAGATAGCGCTTTTAGTGGCAAGCTTTTAGTGGTTTTAGCTGAATGTATTCCAGCAGTACCTCAACACACAATCTGGCGTCCCAAAGCTTGGTTCTTGCCAATTAACCTAATACTGCACTCTTCGAAATTAGGTAAGTAGGATGCACTTCACCAGGGACATTCCGTGCACATTCCGTTCCAATTTATATCTCAGGAATTTCCATGAATAGATGGGATGCATGGAATTCTCAGTTTGGTTTAGATACTTTCATGTATGGTAATGGGTTTTCTCATATAGCACACATATGCCTGAGCAAAACAACAAAGAATACATATGGACATATGAAAGGCATAAAACTAGTATTCATGTATTGCTGTGTATCAATCATCACTTTTGATCAATTGGCTTTCATACAACTGACCTTGTAATTTACTCATGATTAAAGAATGAGAAACTGCATAATAAATTAAAAGTTGAATTGCGATAATAGTCAATAATAACTCCTTACATTTGGTTTAGCCCCTTTTATGTAATAATGATGTCTCAAAGCACTTCACAAATATTTACTGTAAAGTGAAGTAAATGTGTATTTCATAGGTAAAATTAAAAGTAAGCTAAACAATACTAATGATGCAAATGTTTAATGTAGTCTGTTGCTATACTTTGTTCTTGGTCTGCTTATGTCAGATCCCTACTGCAATTGCCAATAAAAATGTCATGTTGTCAATGGCAAACTACAGTTCAGACAATAGAGTGCTCTATTTCAGTGGTTACATGGGAAAATAGCACAATATTTTTAAGTTCAGGATTCCTCCTAAGTAACCAGACAACCTTCCAATGTCATCTGAAGGAGGGAAGTAACTCCACAACACATCCCTAGTGCACTACCAAGTTCCATTTGAAAGCAGACGCAGTACGGTCTGCATCCCCAGGCAAGTCATTTGAAACATGTAGCTCATTCATTCTTAATAAGAAACAAGTCTGTTCATTTCTCCTGCTTTGGTTAACAATAGCAAATGGAGCATATTAACTTCCTCTGTAATCTATAGGCTGATAGTTTGACAGGTTGAAATAACTGGCAGAACCAATAACCACAGATGGGATGAAAGCATTTGCTTATCCTTTAGCCCAATTTCATGTAAATGTATGCAGTGTGTAGACTAATTGAACATTAAGATAACACAGACTTGACACAATTACACAATAATAATAATCCTTGCATTTGATACTACGTTTTGCACGTCTTCTAGACTTATGAAAGCGCTTCATTGAATATACTATAAAGTGAATTGACAGTATCTCTGTGGGTGAAACGCGGCAGCAATTGCGCACAGCAGTGTCCCACAAACAGTTGTAGATTGAGTGACTAAATAATTATTGTTTTTTGAGGGATTATTATCAGGTGTGTAGAGTAAAGAAACTTGCTCAAAGTTTTGCCCTGCCTGGAATCGAACCTAGGTTTCTCGCTTGTAAGGCGAGTGCTCTAACTACTGAGCTACAGGACTTTACGTGGTCCCAATAGGAACCATAATGGTATGCCGTGTATTTGTTTATCAATGTCTATACTCTATACTTATCCCTATCGTCTTTAATCCTTTCCATATTGAGTTATTCATTCAGCTGTTTTGAAAGGATTTAATTACAAAATTAACTACTTTAGATAGACATTTATTCTACAAATGCACTGCTCTGTGGGGGAAAAAATATTTTTCTAATCTTTAGTCTTGCTTGAGGCTTGTTAATTTTCTACTTATGTATTCCCTTTCTGTGGTCAAAGTTTCAATTAAATAATCTTCTTACATTGCATTATCCACACATATAGCACTTTAAAGATTTACTTTGGAATGTGCCTCCTCTCAATTTTCTTTTCTTCAAAGAAAATACATTGCTTTGTGTGAGCCTCTGTTCACAACATAAAGGTTCATGTCATATAATTATCCTTACATTTGTCTGCACCAATGCAGTAATGTCCTTTACAAATGCACAATATTTTAATCTTACTCCTTGTACATAAAGTCAAAACATCTCTAAAGTGCTTCATGGGTAATTATTGTCAAACTACCAAGGGTTGTAACATTTCTTTATGCAAACGCAGTAGCCAGTTTACAAACAGCAAAGTCCTACAGATAGCAATGCAATTAATTATTAATTTATCTTTAATTGTTGGGCAGGATAAAGAGAGACTCCCTTTTGTTTTCAAATGTTATTATGGTCTTTTGAATGTCCACTGAAATAGGTGAATGGGATCTTGGTTTATCATCTCATCCAACAGACTCTTACAAAGTAGCAATTCCCTATAGTTCACTCACTAGAGCATTCACTCCTACTGGAGTGTCAAGTCCTTGAAGTAGGGCATGAACTCAACCTTCTGACTGTTGAGATTGTTGCCAACCAAATCAATTTGGCATGTATGTGTTTCTTTACAAAGCTATTAAAATAGTTGTTTTAAATAAATAATCTTTATACTTTTAATGAAGTGTTCTATATGCCACACATGACCAAGATTGGACTACCTTTGTTTACAGCAGCTGAATTAACTGGCTACTTTCTCAATCAGATTAATTTAAATATCTTTGGATGCTCCTATACTGGTTATCAACCTACATTGCTGAGTTTTCCCTATACATGTTATACAATTACTGGTTGAACCAACTACTGTAATCAATCATTAATAGAGTGAACACCAGGGAATTAGATCCCTACCTCTTTGAGCGCTCTGGGATGCTACACTGCATGAGGCACACTATATAAATAAATGTAAGTAGTTGTCGTTATTTCCTATTTACATATCAAATTTGATTCCATTCATTAATTTTCCATTGATTCATTAGACTCACATTTAAAAGTATTTTGGGAAGTTTGAGTATTTGCATTGGCTACCATGTTTACATTAACTTCATTATATTTACAAAGAGGTGATGTAGTTTCAAGATGCATGACTAAGGCTGTGAGGAAGTCCCAAAGTTGGTCCCAAACTTGTGGCCACATAGTTTGTTAAAGTTGTGGTTATTCACAATGATGGCTTGATGGTGGCTGAGCTTTCAGCACCCACCCTTTGGAATTCCATCCCACAATCCCTTCTCCTTGCTCCCTCCCTTGCCTCCTTCAAGACACAACTTGAGATCCTCCTTTTCAACAGTGCCTTTGGCTGCACTGCTGCCTTCCTTCATCCCAATCCTGCCCCCCATGCTTGGGTCCTGATACTTGACTGTTCAGTGCCTTGGGACATTCTTCGATGTGAAAGGCACTTTAGAAATGTAATTTTGTTGTTATTATTGTTGTTGGTGTTGTAGTGCAATCAGTTCATGTTCAAGTACCTGTTGTGAGTATGCTTTCAATTTGGACCATCCATCTGTCCATCAAGCTATCCTGATCCCTCATTAGACCATTCTACTGCAGGTGGATTGGTCCAATTGGAGCACATGTTGTTTCCAGTAATTAAAAGTTACTGTAACTGTAAAAAGTTGTGGCTTCTACAAGTTGTGGCTCGCAATTTTCTTACAATCTTTTAAAATAAACACTAATTTCCCCCTCCAAAGTTTTCCCAAGACCAGGAGAAATGTGTCAGGCCTTTTGCTATTGTTATTTATGAAGCACAGTTCACCGAAACAATCATTCCAACCGTGCTTTGTACATGCCAAAGGTTTGATGTCTTCACAATACTTATTCAGCAGCATCAACACAATCATGCATATGGAGAAAGTAGTTTGCTTCTACCCATCTCCGGAGATCCTCAGGCCAGATACACATGACAGAGGCTTGAAACATGGCAAACCCTCATGCATTTTGATTCTGGAACAGCAAGGTAAACATTGCGTAAGATTGCAATGAACAAATGATAATTTTTTTATTGCACAGAACAGTTCTATTATTATGAAGCAATTTATTAAATTTAAATATGCCTTTATTAGCATAAAATCAATTCAGCTGTTGATAGAATGGCAAATATGTGCAAGTACTATTCAATTAAAGAAAATAAAAAGGTTTGCAAAATTCAATGACCACCAAGGAATGTTCAGAAGTACTGTAGATTGATCAAAGAGGTAGAAATGAAAAGAAAAGATGCATTAAGCATAGATCCAAAGCACACCATGGAAGCATTGGGCCCCCAAGAAATCACATTTGACCCGAATACATGACCGGTAAGTAGTTCCAGATGCTGAGTGCGGAAGAATGTACTTTTTCAAGGTCTCAGCATATGGTAAATATATATTTAATAATATAAGAATCTAAGAATTGCAAGATGGACAAAGACCATGGTCCATCCATTTTAATTTCTACCAGCTTGGCACTCAAACTATTTACTGTATCACAAGATATTATTTCCTAAAATAAATCTATCTAATTTTTTTTTTAATCATTTACTACAGTAAAACACCTTTCAATTTACTGTATATAATGCTTGTCTTTATCAGCTTGCTAAAACTAGTATTACATTTTATTGCTAATATCACTGGAATTCTGAAAGGATATGAAAAATATAGCAGAGGCCATTCTTCATACAAAGCTTTCTTATGACCTTGTGACCATTCCATGGCATTTCAAGCTTAAGCTGCTACCAAAGCATTCTCCTTAGCTCATTTTCTGCTCTTTCTCTGTATCATTTTGTATTCTTCATCTTCAACATGTTCATCCAATTCCCTGGCAATAGCAGAACATTTTCAGCACTTCCAGTCTGTGTGCAATTTTCATTGTGTCCACAGATGAATTGCCTTCATCCAACCCTACTACATGCATAAAAAAAAACTAAAATACTACAGATGCTGGAAATCTGAAACAAAAACAGAAGTTGCTGAGAAAACTCAGCAGGTCAGGCATCATCCATGGAGAAAGAAAAGTGAGTCAACGTTTCGAGTCCACGACCGTTCGTCAGAACTGGGGGCATGTTGGGAGGGAAAGGTTTATAAGGACAAGTTAGAGAAGGGGAGGCAAGACAAGGAAGACTTGAGGAACAGCACCTTATCTATGTGCTGGGGACCCTGCAGCCCTCTGGCCTCAACATTGATTTCAGCCACTTCAGATCATAAGAGCTCCCCCTCCCCCATTACAATCATCACTCCAGACACCCTTTGCCTCTCTGGTGTTTTGTGTGCTCTTCACCATTAACACCTCTTTTCCCAGTTTTGTTTAAACCTACCCCTTTAGTTTCACACCATTATCACTAATTTAAACCATCAATTAACACATTTGTTCCTTTCTTCCTTCTCCTACCTCTCCCTCTCTAACTTGTCCTTAAAAACCTCTCCCTCCCAACATGCCCCTGTTCTCACTAAGATTTGTGGACCTGAAATGTTGACTCACTTTCCATTTTTCCGTGTATGCCGCCTGACTTACTGAGTTTCCCCAGCAACTTCTGTTTTTGTTTCCTACTACTGTACATCCATTCTTGGAGCCATAGAAACCTACATTACATAAGGATATGAATCAGCTCATCGTGTCCATTCTGGCTCACTCAAGAGCAATGCTTTTAGTCCTATTTACCTGCTTTTTCTTCATAACCCTGTAGTTAACCCTTTGCAAGGTACTTGTATAGTTCCTTCTTGAAGATCAATATGGATTCTGCCGCAGTCACTGCTCCTATCAGGGCATTCCATATCCTAACTAATCTGTGTGTGAAAACATTTTGCCTAACCTCCCCATTTGCTTGTTTACTAACTGAAATTGATGCCCTCCTGTTACAGACTCACCGATCAAAGGAAATAATTTCTCCCTATTGACTATCAAAACCATTCATAATTTTAATGACTTCTATTAGGTCACCCTCAACCTTCTTTGTTGCAGCGGAAAAAGTCCCCATTCTTCCTTTCTCTGATTACAGACAAAACCACTGATGCCTGGTGTTATCTTTGTAAATTTCTCCTCTACTGCCTTCTATCCCACTGACATGGGGTGACTAAAACTGGAAAAAATATACTAACTGCAGTCTAACTAACAATTTATATGAGTTTAGCATCATCTATTTACCTTAATATTCCAAATCTTTATTCCGAAAACCTATAATTCGATTACTAAACGACAGGTTGGTCCACTTTCCTGCCTTCAAGGATTCACGACATTATATTGAAAATAATGGTAATAATCCCTGCATTTGATATTGTGCCTTTCATGTTCGGAGGATGTCTCAAATTGCTTCACAAGATTTCATGTGATGTGGTCATGTGTGCTTTGTAGGTGAACATGATAGCTAATTTGCACGCAATAATGTGTTTCAAACAACCATGATGGGAATAAGGAGTTTTATCTGAGAGATTCTTGATCAGGGTTCCAGGAGAATTACTCTTTTTTTCAAATAGTGTCATGCAGTTTTTAACATCCATCTAAATAGGCAGATCTGGTTAATGTGTCATCCAAAGGACACCAGCTCTGATAATGTTCACCAGCATTGTCTGCCCAGTAGGGTCCGGCGATATATCGATATATCGGTTATATCGATATAATTTTTCATATCGATATGCCGATATGGAATTTAAAATACAGCAATACATCGAAAAATTCAATGCAAAAAATATATTGGTATATCGTAAATATCGGCATATCGTTTCCGGCGATATATCAACATTATCGGTGTTATCGGTATAATGCGATCTTTTCCAGCTTACCTTGTCGCCGGCATTGCAACCTCCTGGGCCTAGAGCACGGAATGCGCGCATACACAGCAATGCACGCGCACACCCGAATGCGCACGTACCTCCGAATGTGCACGCACCCTGAATGCTTGCGTGCCTCCGAATGCTCATACGCCCACGAATGCGCGCGCACCCCCCCCTCCCCCCCCCCCCCCCCCGAATGCGCGCGCACTCCCAAATGCGCGCGCATGCGCAGTATAAAACCCCGGAAATATTGATATATCGATATGAACCGACCAATATATCGATAACGGAAAATTTCCATATCGATGGACCCTACTGCCCAGACTATGTGATTCAAAGTCTTGATGTGGAGCTTGAACACACATCCTTCTGACTCAGAGGTGAGAATGACACCTATACCTATTATCAGATGTAGACAGAAAAACAAGAGGACATAAATTTGGGGGATGAAAAAGAATCAACATCAGTAGAAGATTTGCCACTCAGGGCATGAGGTTTATATTGTGCTGAATTGGGCGAATATCTGTCAATGAATTCTTCACAGGACCATCACTGTTCCCAGCAAGCAGTCTGTAGTAACACCAAACTTCGCTCCCCCATTACCCCAATCCTTGCCAGACTTCACTGGCTCCCTGTCCCCAAGAGGATCGACTTCAAGATCCTCACCCTTGTTTTCAAATCCCTCCGCTCTTCTGCACCTCCCTACCTCTCTGACCTCCTCTCTCTTGAACCCAGCTTCCATTGCCTTCGCTCCATCGGATCTGGCCTCCTCCATGTCCCCCGAATCCTCCACTCCACCCTCGGCGGCCAGGCCTTCAGTCATTATGCCCTGAGGCTCTGGAATTCCCTTTCTCACTATCTTCATCTTGCCCCCTCCTTTCTCAGTTTCAGGTCCCAGCTGAAGACCTTTCTCTTTGACCGTGCCTTTGGTCACCTTTCTACCCCTGCCCCTGGCTTGGTCCCAGGATCTGCTATTGTGAAGTGCTCTGAGACACTGTCTGGCGTGGAAGGCAGTATATAAATTGAAGTTGTTGTTATTGTTGTAATAGGCAAAGGAAGATGATACAACTATGCTGGTCCTTCAATAGTCCAAGTAATATTATGGAGACTCAACTGTTGGTAGAGAGTTTGTGATGGTGGAAAATGAGATGAGATTAGCAAAATTTGTATATTTAGGTTGATGGTATATTTGTCAGGTTAAAAGAATAGCTGTGGAGCCAATGATAACCACATACAACTTGCTATATCCACACCAGATGGCTTCTCAGAGCGCTTCACAAAGGGGAGCCCAAGGCTGAGCCAGAAGGAGGGGGGAAAAAGGTGATTAAAGGCGCGGTCGAACAGAAAAGTCTTCAGGCGTGATGTGACAATGGGAAAGGAGGGGAGGGGTGAAGGGAGTGTGGGAGGGAGTTACAGAGCTCCAAATGATATTCGAACTATAATGTTTATCATACAATTTTAACACTTACAATATAGGAGGGAGCCCTTTGACCCATCAAGCTTAAGCTGAGGCTGAAGCATTCTCCTGAGCTCGTACATATTTTCTGCTATTTCTCTATATCATTTTGCATTCTTCCTCTTCAACATGTTCAACCAATTCATTTTTGAATATTGTTCTAACCTTAGCCCTAATTGCTGCTTAATAATAATAGTATCTGATTTAGCATCCTATCTAAATCTCTTACAGCACATCAGTTATTTTAAGTCAATGTATACTTATGTATGTACTTAGCAACCAAACTACTCACAAAGAGTATAGACTCTTCTCTTTTCAAAATCCCTTGATCTTTAATATCAATTTGAATAAGTAGACAAAACCTAACACTGAACATTTAATCTGAAGGATGCCTCCTGCATCAATGCAACACCCCCCCAGTACAGTACTACATGGAAGTAGCAGATCACTATGAGCTCCAAGGCATCAATCGTAGATTTTAATGCACATCTTTTGACTCCTGCCAATTCAGCCAGACTGATGTGTGACAAAGCATCTGATGTTTCCAGTCCTAATCCTGTGTTTATGCTCCATTTACAAACATACTAACCAATGGACATAATGTTTCAGAATTGAATCATTCAAAAGTTTTAAGAGAAATTTGCTTTGCTGTGATGGAGGGACGATAGGATGGATGTTCTGGAAAGAAAAATTGGATTGAGCCGGATGGCCTTCTTTATCTAAACCAATCTTTAGATTTTGTGGAGTCCTGCAGCTTGGTGGATAGAGTACTTGCCACACAAGTGAGAGACTTGGGTTTGATTACTGGCAAAACCGTGGGCAAGTTTCTTCAGTCCATATGCCTGATACTAATACGTCAAGAAAACAAGTAATAAATTGGTCACTTTAATCCATGACTGTTTGTGGAACACTGCTGTGTGCGATTGACTGTCGCATTTCGCCACAAATAGCGACAAAAATTACATTTGTGTAGCACCTTTCACACAGGAGAACAATCAATTCATTTTACCTCACCCTCCACATTGACTCTCTGACCCACAACCATGGCCACACCCTCTATCTCATTATCACCCATGGCCTTGACATTTTCAACCTCAGCATCTCGGGCAAGGCCATCCCGGACCACCTTCTTGTCTCCTTCTCCTCTTCCATCCCACTCCTCTCCACCAAGCCCTCAACCATACTTTTTCACCCATGGAAAAGTCTCCCCCTCGAGACCTTCACAGATGCCCTCACATCCTCTGACCTCCTACCCCTCTGGTCTTCCACCCACAGCGATCCTGAAGCAGCTGTCCAGCTGCTCCATGATCACCTCTCCTCCACCTTCAACTCTCTCGCCCCCTGAAATCCAGGTCTATTTCCAACCCCATCCGCTCCCCCTGGTACAACACTCATCTCCACACCCTCAAATGCCAAACCCGGATAGTCGAGGGCAGGTTGCAGAAAACCGGCCTCACGGTTCACCACCAACTGTGGCTCGAGCATCTCCACAGCTACCGCTGTACCTTGAGTCAAGCAAAAAAAGCTTACTATTCCAACATCATCCTGGAGGCAAACAACAACTCTAAAGTCCTCTTTTCCACCACCCACCACCTCCTCTGCACACCCACCCAGGCCTCCTCAATCTTCACTTCAAATGCGAAGTGCAAGGAGGTCATGGACTTATTTTCTTCCAAGATCCACAATATCCACCAGGCAGCATCATCCTCCAGCGTCTCATCACCCAATAACACCCCATCCCCCTTAACACCCCCCATCTTCAGCTACTACCTCAACCCCCTTCCTACACTTCTTCTCCCCCGTCTCTCCTTCCTCCCTCTCATGCACTCTCACCGCTATGACGCCAACAACCTGCTGCCTCGATCCCATCCCCACTAACCTACTGCTCACCCAGCTCCCCCTCCTCTGCTCACTACTGGCTCAAATCACCAACCAGTCCCTCTCCACCGGATCAGTCCCTGCCCCCCTCAAATCTGCTGTCATCACCCCACTCTTTAAAAAACCCTCCATAAATTCCTCAAACCCTAGCCACTACTGCTCTATTTCTAACCTGCCCTTCTTTTCAAAAGCACTGGAACACGTTGTTGCAAACCAACTCTGCGCCCACCTCTCCTCCCACTCCCTCTTCACACCCCTCCAGTCTGGTTTCCACCCTGCCCACAGTATAGAGACTGTGCTTGTGAAAGTCACAAATGACATCTTCTCTATCTGCTACTAGGGCTCCCTCTGCCTCCTTATCCTTCTGGACTTGTCCACTGCATTCAACACAGTCAACCATGCCATCCTCCTACACCGCCTGTCCTCCATCATCCACCTCAGTGGGACCGCACTCGCTTGGTTCGAGTCCTACCTCACAAACCGCCAGCAGTACATCTCCACAAACGGTTTTCCCTCCCGCTCTTACCCAGTTACCTGTGGGGTACCCCAGGGATCCATTCTTGGACCCTCCTTTTCCTCATCTATACGCTCCCTCTTGGGGATGTCATCTGCAGACATGGGGCACACTTCCACATGTACGTGGATGACACGCAACTCTATTTCTCCACTTTGCGACCTTCAGTCTCCTGATGTTCTGTCAGCCTGCCTGTCAGACATCAGGGGCTGGATGAGTGCACATTTCTTGCAGCTGAATGTCGACAAGACAGAGGCCATACTACTTGGCTCTCGTCGACGTCTCCATTCACATGGCTTTCACCTCCTCCACCTTCCCGGCCTGCCCCTAAAACTCTCCGAACCTGTGCGCAACCTAGGCATCAGGTTCGACTCCCAACTATCCTTCCTCCCCCACATCTGGTCTGTTACCAGCACTGCCTTCTACCACCTCTGATGGATCGCCTGTCTCCGGCAATAACTCACCCCAAAAGCCGCTGAAACCTTGGTCCATGCCTTTGTCACCTCTCAGCTGGACTATTGCAACACCCTCCTCTCCAGTCTCCCCTCCACCACAATCCAGAAAATCCAGTTAATCCAAAACTCTGCCGCTTGCATACTCACCCGCTCCAAGCTTCGCTCCCCCGTTAACCCAGTCCTTGCCAGATTTCACTGGCTCCCTATCCCCGAGAGGATCGACTTCAAGATCCTCACCCTTGTTTTCAAATCCCTTCACTCCTCTGTACCACCCTATTTCTCTGATCTCTTCTCCCCCCCAACCCAGCACCCGCTGCCTTCGCTCCTCTGGGTCTGGCCTCCTCCATGTCCCCCGAATCCTCCGCTTCACCCTCAGCGGCTAAGTCTGCTAGTTTTTCATAACACAGTACAGCTTTAGAGATTTTTATTAAGTTGGGCAGAGGTAGTGAAGAAGATTTGCTCTTAAGATTCACTTGCTAGATCAGTGGAAAATTCACCATCCATTTTTGAATTGCTCCAAGAGAATGCCATTCATCGCTCTGTTTCTCTTTTCTATCTAATTCTCTGAAGATCTTTTCACAAGGGTTCAGGGACAAACATTCAGTCTCTTGTGGCTGAACTGGCCCCCAGTAGTAGCAACACAATTCTAGTGCATAAATGATGCTAAAAATGTCATGCTCATTGATACATCGATATTGCTGGGGGGTTTTCCTTTGCTGTTCAGTGTATTAATGTGGTACACCCTCCTGCAGTCGTAAACAGAAATACTACAGGATTGCAGATGTTGAACAAGTATGTTTTGGGTTTAATTTTATCTATCCAATTGCAGGATTGTAGTTGAAAATAAAACAATTGACGAATATGGTCGTTTCATAATAATGTTAAGATTTACACTGTGGATATAAAAACTATAAATGCTGAAAATCTGAAATGAAAACAATGCTGGAAATCTGTAGCAACTCAATGAGCATGTGAAAGAGAAATATATGATTATCGTTCCAGGTAGGAGAGTTTTTCTGTTCTGAAGAATGATTCCATCCAAATTATTAACCTTTATTTTCTCTTGCAAACATTGATTCACCCTGTTGCAGACTGCTAACACTTTTTCTCTTCATATTTGCAAAAGAATTTACCTGCAACATTTTGCTTTATGTTGAAGCAAAAATAATTTGTTTTACCATTGCATCTTAGATGCTTTTGTTTCTCTTCCATCCCCATTTAGTTTTTCCTTGGTTCCAGTTTTGTGTAGACTGAACATTTGTTTGTTGTTTCCCTATTGTGTGCAGCAATAAGTATCTGTTGTTGAATTAAGTGGATCTTTTGTTCTATTGGTCCTAATACCTTCTATGTATTTATATATGAAGTGTATTGATTTGTGCCAGTGGAAGCAGAAAAATGATTTCTTCCTGCCACATAAGTATTACATTTGCACCAATAGTCAATATGTATATTCAGAACAATTCATGAATATAATACAATTGCACTTATTGTGATGTGCTCCACTGTGGGTGAGACATCAACATTATTTGCACAGATTGTCTTTGCATATATTAGTATGGCATCCAGACTCTGTTGAATTGATGCATTTTAAAATATATTAAAACAATGCTTCTGTCATATTAACTTTAGTCTCTGGCAAAGATGAAGGCTTGAATGTCTATCTGGTTCAATGGTAGCACTCTCGCTTTTGAATCAGACACTGTGAGTTTAAACCCCAAATCGGGATTGAAATCGCAATCTAAAATGACACTCCAATGCAATGTTGGAGGTGTGTTGTATTTCAGAGGTGTCATCCTTCAGATGAGACCTTAAATTAAGATCCTGTCTAACCATTCGGGTGGATGCTATAAATAAATGGCACTTATCAAAAAAGAGAAGGTAGTTTCTCCGAGTGTCCTGGCCAACAGTCCCTCCAGTAAAAAATAATTGGTCATTCATTTGATGTCTGCTTGTCAGACATTGCTGTGCACAAATTGGCTACCATGCTTGCTTACAAATACAGTAAAAGCTCGTTTATCCGGCAACCTCGGGACCTGACTGGTGCAAGTTAATTAAATATACCAGATATACGAGCGGCAAGTTGCTGAAAATCCTACAAAAAAATTAACTTATTTTAAAACATACCATATTAATAATAGACTAAATAGTAACAGAATATTGTATGGATACTTACCAATAAAGCATTTCAGCACACTCGGTAAAATAAAAATTCCAGCATTCGTTAAGTTTAATAAGTGCGCATGTGCACGCACGCACAAAGTGAGCATACTCGCAAGTGTCAATATATTGGCTCCGGTATGAGATCTGTTTGCTGGAATGGTGAATTGTATTCGGGGGTACCGGATGGGGTTTAGCATTCCGGTTGGTTGGGTGCCGGATAAACAAACTTTTACTATGCATAGTAAATACCCTTTGTAGTAAATCCTGTAAAGCATTTAGATTATATTCAAATAAATGAATATATTAAATTTATCTCTGTAGACATTTGTACACATGGTCTGCACAACGGTCAGATTGCACAACCAAATTCTAAAAAATTGAAAAATAACATTAATCACATCAAATCTATCAATGCACCACTTGGTCGTAAGGTCTTTATAATGCAAATAGCTCAGAAATCTTCTCCCTCACATTATAGAAGAAAGTCTCTTTTCAATAATAGTGGGCAATTTAAATAATTATGAAATAGTACAGAAAATAGTCAGAATCTGGTGGAGAGAGTCCTTGAGGAAATGAAAAGTCAGTCACATGTGGGAATGATACATGAATATCTTACAGGCAATACTAAGAAAGACCCTAGAAAAATTGCAAATGTATGGACAAGATATTTAAGAAATATTCACAGCATCATCCTTAATGATATAAAGAGCCCTATGGCTAAGCGTTAATCATTAACCAAAGATGAAACTACATCAAACCTTACCTTTCAGCATTGTCATATGAATCAATATTATTTGGTTGTTTATTTTCCAGCAAACCCCAAGGTTTATTCCATATCCATTTCCTTATCCATTTTACACTGTTCCAATAAGCTGAGGAGAAATTGTTGAATTAGTTATGGTTAGCCACTTCATACAGTTGACTTAGCTTTAGTCAAAAGGTTCCAAATGATTGACTTCAATGGAGTGTTTTCTTTTAATTGCATTTTAATACTGTATAGTTCAATTAAGAAAAACATAATTGCAATCAAACAATAGAGTAACAAAATATTAGCAATCTACCAATAGGAAAAGTACAGTATTTTGTTGTCATATGTTAGTAATTTTATTAACCAATAATTTATGTTTGTCAGCACAATACAAGTCAATAAGTAAAGCCAGTTCTAAATATAATCGGAGGGACAACCACTCCTAATAATAACTAAATTAATGCTCTCCATGAATGCACTATAACACTTCTATGATGTCTCAAGTAGCCAAAATGTTCACATTCAGATCAATTACAAGAATTAAGAACCACCTATTGGTATAAACAGATCTTGAACAGATATTAGTTGTGGTTCTCAAATGGTTGTTGCTGAGAGTTGCCATTATTGAATAGCCTTACATCTAAATTATAAAGAATCAATTTCATAAGCTTTGCTTGAAAACCCATGTGCCAGTAATAAGGTAAGATTCATACAGGAATTGAAGGATAAAATTGGTTTCAGTGAACCCTGGGAGGTTTATATTGTGGGTCTAATTTGGGGATTGTGTAAACCATGTGTGACCATGTGCATAGAAGAAATTATCATGTGGCCATGGTTATTTAATTAACAACTAAGGAAAAGGGATACCAGTGATTATGTAATGCTTTCCATTGTTTGTGAATGGCATAATTAAAAGCACCTAGCTGCTTTTGTGCACAGCGCACCCAATTTACAAATCTTGCATATGGGTTGCTAACCCAACCCATAAATTAGACCCCTACGTCTGTCAATAAATGGAATTTGGAGCAGGTGGCTTTTACAGAAAACAATCACTGATATGGGATTGTCCAATTCTAACATCAAGAAGAGTTTATAGTACATTATGTATTGTCTTTTTTAATGGCTATTATAGAGGCCATAGCAATTTTGGCTGATGTTCTGCTGGTGGCTGTTGATATTGGAATAAAAGAGATTATTTTAAGAGATTATTTCATTGTTTTTGTTCATGCTGTCTTTACATTGGGGTGGCATAACTTTGCCGTAATTATATTTTAACTTATATAATATATTTTTGTTTCATTCCTTCTTTCTCTAATTTTCTGCCATCCTTTCCTGATGACACTGACTCCTGTTCAATTATGGTTCCAACAGCATAACCCTCCCTCCCATAACTCAGCAAATTTAACAAATAATAATAATCGTTTTGTGGGACTTTTCCCAGTTTGAAGCATAGCAATATATTACCATAGCTTAAGGTACCAATGTCTGATAGGCTTTAACATCTATCTGCTCAATGAGTGCTATCACCATCAGGGGTGTCCACTTTCCCAGTCAAGCTGAATCATAGTCAAACTTGGAAAGAAAACTCTTCTGTTGCAAGTTTTCTTTCCCTTGAATTTAAGTTTAGATTCTTCTTAGGAATTTATAATGAAATGTGTAATTCAATATGCAACAACTTATTTCATGCTGTTTATTATCTTTTTGTTCAAAGAAGAAGACATCAATATTTTCAATATTTAGAGAGAATAAAAAGACAACATAATTAATTCAATGATTCAGTCAAGAAGCATCTGAAGGACAATTATTCCATAACTTATTACTTTGTTCTGCAAAAATATTGTGCTTGATAATAAGCATGCTAACATCAGTCGTGTAACAAGACCGCAACAACCCTTTTCCCAATTCTAAAATCTAACATTTTTCTTACCATCTCTGTCTCCTCATGTTCCCTCTATCACTGGCAAAGCACACACATGATGTAGCTATTTTGAAATGGAAAGTGAGAGAATACGAGTGTTGGCTATTGGGTAACACTTCAAATAAAGTGATGTAGAAAATGAAGCAAGCAAGCAAACAAGCTAGGATGCAAGCAAGCTAGCAAGAAAGTAAACTCGCTAGCTTTGTCTGTGATGCTGTGCAGAAAATACTAGGTGAGCTTTTGAAAATCAATGAAACTCTTGCATCTTCACAGAATCATTCCTGAGAAAAGATGCTCAGTGATTTGTGCCCACTTCTGATTTAGCCACTTAAAAAATACATTGATTTTCCATATTGATTCCTACACATTTTATAAACATTTTCATTTTAATTTTAAACTATGCAGAACTTCATATTTCTGTAATGTTTCTTTCTGTATAGAAGGTAAAACTTCACTTTTATTCATTTATTTCATTGTTGTCTCAAGTGTACCTAGGAATACTAGAATACAGAACTGTTAAAATATTATTGGGGTCCATTTGGCTAAGCCCTCTGAGTGTCAAAAAAAGACAATGGTGAATCAGAATCCTTAATTGCTACCAAAAGAAATTAGATAAACACCTGAAAAGGGAAATAAAAATACGAAAGTGTTTGGGGTAAATGCAGGTATTAAACAGAAAGCTCCAGCAGTGGCACAATGGGCTGAATGGCCTATTACTGTGCTGAAAAATTATGTGATTCTGTGCTCGAATTGTTCACTAAATACAGTAAAACCTTGTTTATCTGGTACCCACCAACCGGCATACTCAACCAACCAGTATCTCCCAATTGTATTGTATTGGGAGATCCGGGACACTCGCGGTGTGCACACTTTGTGCATGCATGGCGCATGCGGACTTATTAAACTTACCGAACGCTGGAATGCTTTTTTACCGATCATTTTACCAAAGGTGCTGGAATACTTTATTGGGAAGTATCCATACAATATTCTATTATTATTTAGTCTATTATTAATATTGTATGTTTTAAAATAAGTTAATTTTGTGTGTAGGATTTTCAGCAACTTGACTCTCGAATATCCGGCATATTTAATTAACCGACACTGGTCAGGCCCCGAGGGTGCCGGACAATGAAGGTTTTACTGTACTTTAATTACCTTTTGAATTTGGTGATGCAATCTGCCTCCACTATCTCACTGGATTGACTGTTCCTCAAATTCATGAGTGACTTTGCCAAATAATGAAATATGATTGTAAATTCCCTGTCCATTTATAAAATGTGCTGATGTGCATAATCATTCTACAATCCAAGCTTCTAAGTACCGAGAATGCAAAGTTGTAATAATACAAAACAAAGCACAATATGAACTGATAAACAAAGTTAGCTCAACATTTCCTTCTTACATTAATCAAATAAATTTGTTACAGGTTCAGTAAGAGATCTCCGATGATATGGATAAATTGAGTAATTTACCCTTACTCCCCTGAGAGATCATATTGATTTACCTTAACACAAATTCAGTGTTCCACATTAGTTACCTTTTGTCTCTATTTAGGACTTTGTCTAACTATTTCCTTTTCCAAATCAATGCAAATCATTTGTCCAAGATAGGTTAAAAGGCCTTGTCTTATCCTGTCCAATTTACAAAGACAAAGAAAGAAGCAGAGTTCCAGATCTTTCAAACAGAAAAGAGCTTTTAATCGTTAGTCAAGCTTTCGCAGCTTTAGATCATAACAACGCTGGATAACCCAATGGAGGAGAATCTGGACTTGTTCTTTTGATTCTTCCAACTAACAGACAAGTTTTGAAGTCTATTTAATTTTCATTGATATTTTCAAATGTGTGTTTCATTGCTTCAGAAATTGCTGTAACCACTATACAAAATAACCTATTATACTGATACCCAATGGGTAGCAACTTCTGCTTATGAAGAAGAAGGGGTAATTTGTAAACCAAGTACTCTGAAGCTTGTTTTTATTCTCTTCAACAATTAAAATGCAAATGTGGTTTCACTTGCAGAACTGAGCTGAAGGCTCTTGTTCTTGAAACACTACGATTTACATGTGCTATCTGCACCCTTGTGTTTAGTTCTGTAACAGTGTTTGGAATACTCAGGCAGCCTTTCGCAAATTACAGTCAACCCTTTCAATAACAATAATTGCATCAGGGCTTAAGAAAGCAGATTTCTTTGCACCTTGGGAGAAAGTAACCACTGTCACTGGGTACTAAAGACAAATTGGAGTTCTGAACTATGCATGGATTACAGCTAGAACAATAGGTTAGTACAAGCAGGTCCAGGCAGCCTATGTTGACGTCAGTTATTAAACTCAAGCAATTATTTCAGGATAGGTAATTCCCTGTTGTTAAGATAATTATGGCATGCAAGCGCCTGCTTTGAATTCACAGGATGACTATTAAGCAGAAACTAAATGCTAATGGTGTCAAAATTGCACTAATCCTAAATGTATTCCATTCCCTAATTATCGTGGGGAATAATTAAGAAATAATTAAGTGCTTAACAATACTGCAATTTTGACCCAAATACATTAAAAGATTGCATTGGCAGTTTCTCAAGTAAAAATTCTCTTATTTTTGACCTGAGGAGTTGTGTCTGACTATGGCAAATCGTGGTAGTTGTCTGTCTTGCTAAAACACAAACAGGTGGACATGACGATTTCTGTAATATTATTTGAAGCAATAATAGAATTTCCCCGGTCACCAATTGTCCATATTAATTGGAAATTCACTCCACAGCTGTTTGTGAGACATAATTGTGCAAACTGGCTGCTGCTTTTGCCTACAAAACAAACACTCACTACACTTAACAACAATTAGCTGTGAAGCTTTTTGAGACATTTTGATATCATAGTCATTCATCAAATGCTACGATTATTATTATTATTACTTTTCTACAGGCCTCACTGTAATGGACTTGCTGAGCTAGATTCAGAAATAAATCTACAATCATTAGTTCATCATCATTATTCATTCACTTCAATGAGAGTAACTATTTATGTTCTCAAAACCTTTATATTTCCGAGTCTAATATGATCTTTTAAACTCAAGTGGTTTGGTAACTGATGATGAATAACAATGAGCATATATAAAAAAAACCTTGCAAACATCTCATTCTTTGACAGCAGGAAGCAAGAGGATTATTAGAAATATGAAGGATACCCAATGAGTAATTAGGACGGCCACTTTGCTCCATTTATGTCTTAATACTCTCCAAGTTCACAACGGCCTCTATTAAGATTCAAATGAAAAAATAAACAAGTGATAGAAAGAAAATCTAGATATGCAGGTTAGATTTATTGCTTTATAAAGCAGCTTCTATACAACATTAATGCACAGAGAGTGCTTTAAGTCTAGGCTAATGCTGCACATTTGGTGGTGAATTACAGCAATTTGGGCAATATGAATGGTGGCTGTGGTCATGCAATTTGCACTGGTGCCTTGTTCCTGAGATATGGAAGAGATGATTTTCGAAAGAATGGATTCACATCTACCTTTCCCAGAATACATATGCATTCCACAGAACTCGTAGAGCCTTATAGCTCATTGGTTAGACAACTTACCTTGCAAGCGAGAGACCTGTGTTCAATTTCAGATAGGGCAAAACCTTGGGCAAATTTCCTTAATCCACACACCTGATAATAATCCCTCAAAAAAACCAATAATAGATTGGTCAATCAAACCATGACTGTTTGTGGGACACTGCTGTGCACAATTGGCTGCCGTGTTTTGCCCACCTATATGGGCAATTCACTTTACAGCATATTCTGTGAAGCGCTTTGAGACATCTAGAAGGTGTGAAAAGCGCTATATCAAATGCAAGGATTATTATTATTATTATTATTATAACTTCAGTTTGGCTTCTTCAAATTTCTTTTTATACATTAGGCAACCTGAACATTTTAGACACATTACTTTAAGATCTGAAAGGAGAAATTCTGGGTCTACATTCATTCTAATTTCTTGGTATTTTAGAGAATCCCAAATTTAGAAAATTGTTAAATGTTGTCTTGATTTTTAAGCCGATTTTCTTAAGAACTGAGAAAAACACTTCAAAGTTAAGGCTGAATTCAGGAATTTGACAGATTCTGGACCCTGAAATCCTGCAGGTCAATCTAAAACCAGGTGGAATTTTTCCCCACAGATTGTTCATTGTTTGGGCATGCCTAGAACACCGTGATTCAAAGCAAGAAAGAAACAGTGTTCTGACTATCCTGCTAGAAATAACATGACTCCATTCCCTGCAGTGTACAAACATAATAATAAGGATAACATAATTAAGAACTGCATCAAATAATTTTCATATTGCTTCAAAGATCTTTAACTATCAGATGTTCAGATTAATCATATATTGCTATAGCTCCATGTGCAGGATTTTATTTATCATTGGTTACATTTAAAACTTCTAAGTGTCTAAAGGAATAAAAATCATTTCAGATATTGATTGGCCACACTTTTCTGCAAAACATGCATGGTTGTCTTAAATTCATTGCCAACATTTATTGTGTGTATTTTGTTAGCTCGTATAATTAGGTGAAAGGATAGTACATTATGTGATAATTATTACTGATGATCATTGCCAAAAAGTGCAATCGTCCGGTCTTTAATGATTTGAAGGTTTGAGGGTCATGAATGTTTTGGTCTGAAATCAACCCTGGCCTGTATTCACTGCAGCCTAACTATATTCTGCACCAACAAGGAAAATAGCAGTCATGGCCTTCAGGCAGATACATTTTACTCAGGTTTGTGGGGAGGGAAGATGGGGAAAGAATACACCCTCACATTGAAACAGTCAATCATTAATGGTTGATTTGAATGATAGTTTTCAACCAGCTGATTTATTGCATGCCATATTTTCCACCAAAAAACAAACAATCCTATTAGCAAAGGTTAGTTTTATTTTTTCAGAAGCAAAGAGTAACCTTTTGCAAGTAAGTCCTAAATAATCATTGGCTTTAACCATTTAGCTTCAATGAAAAACTTGATCCACTTTAATTGAATGTCTATTATAATGTGCATGATTGTTTTAGAAAAAGACGTGAATGTAGATGTGAAGTGTATTGTAGACAGTCCCATATTACTCTTCCAGAATTAAATAAAAACACTAAATCAAATATACAAAGAACACTTTTGCTTTTTTGACAACATAAAATTCACAATTTAACTCGTAATTTTGCAAATGTTTCAGAAGTTTTTTTATATTTGCAGATGTTTCTGATGTGTTTCTGCAGCTCAGTTTGCTGAAAGGCAGTAATGCCATCACCAGTTTTGTGCTTATCTACTTTTCACTTTTAAAATATAACAACAACTTAGTCAATTTGAGATATTTCATACAGAAAGATAGGCAATTCACTGTTTTCAATTTGGTTACTTTAGTATACACATTCTTTATTTTCTATTAACCATGATTAGGGTTGCAGTTTTGTCATTGTATTTTTTAATCAAAATTCACAGATTCACATGGTAAATTTAGTTAATGTCATGGATTTGGGGGAAATGTTGCATAAAGTCGATAGATAGGCGACGGAAGCCAGTAAAGGATTTCCTCCAGCTTTCATTTTTCAGTGTACTTCATTAAAATTACGAACACAAAGAAAAGTCGTGGACAAACAGAAAAATCATGCTATTGGTGATGTTTTTACCACCACATGAGAGGAACGTTTGTACATTAAAACATGTGTAAATAAGAAATGATCTTTGAAAGGATCATTCAAAATTACAGAAACATTTGTACACCTTACAATATTCTAGGTAGCTCCCTTCTTTCTAATAGAATCAAATAATAAATTCAAGGTTGATGCTGTATAAAAGCAATCATAGAGGCTTTCCATAAGAGATTCACAGCATAACAAATTGCAACTGGTCTTGTGATGATTTGATACCATGTAACTGGTGCCACAAAGACACTTAGCAACCATAGCAACAGTACTCGTCAGACCATATTGCTGGACTGTGTTGGGCTGTATTGATATAGCACTCTCAATACCGGGCAGCATCTCAGAGCGCAAGACAGTAATTACCTGTTAAGTACTTCAAGACATCTCAAAATACTAAGTTTGTTTCCTTTTACTACTGTTCAATTATCACTCAGACACCAACATACTCCATTTTCCCATTTTGGAAATATGGTGATATTGTCAACCAATCAGGAGTAAATTAAATTATTCAACTCAAATCAGCATAACAGCTAAAAACGAGCCACTTGACCTTTGCCAGTGATTCAGGTATTATTTCCAGCACCATTAAAATGTGCAAAATCTTAGGGAAGACATCCATAAGAACAAAAACTCTAAGTGAAGAAGCTCAACTTGACATTTTAATCAAAAAATTAACGAGAAGTGGGCAATTATAAGTAGCAACATTAACTAGGTACTGTGAAGGCCAAGTAAAAATAGTGAAGCAGGTTTCACAGATAAAAAGAAGCACTGAATACTGCAGGATGTGTCTCATTGATTTTTAACACAATGTTTATGACATGGCAAAAGGATAGGCAATTAATCAATAAGATTGATTCAGAAAATAGAGACCTTTCGTCCCTTTTTGATCTTATCCTTCCAGATCACTCATCTTCCTGTCCACCTATTGCAGCATCAAGCTGCTTTGTTTTCAAATGAGTTCTATGTTGGTCTTAACCATCTTACCTGGCAACTTGTTCCAATAGTTAATTACACACTGAGTAAAGAAATACTTATTCATGTCTGTCTTTAACTTACCCGTTGCAACTGTTAACCTGTGTCCTCTTGTTCTTTCTTGATTTATCCAAAAGTATTATTCCAGATTTACTTTTTAATCCCATTTAAATTTATACAAGACTTCTCATATCAAGGCTGACAATTATAATGAGATGGTAGAATGATACATTGGTGTCCCATTACAATATGGTAGCTGGAACTATACAGTTTCAACCAGCGCTATAATGGGGTGGGATCGCCAGTTAACATTTCCACATTCACAGCAAATTCATGCAGAAAGATAGTTGATTCCACCTGTGCTTCAATACTAGCCAGTATGCAAGAAGTCAAAATGATTGACTTCTAGGGCATCGGGTCACACCTGATGGTCACTTCCAGTGGAACCCTGAAGACTCGGAAATTAAAGAACAAATGGCTGACTCTGTGCTTCAGTGTACCATATCCTCTAAATTTACAACCTAGGAGGTGTGTCAAGAGAATGCAATATTTCCATTGTAAGATAAGGTAAATCAATTAGCAGAGAAGCAGTCCTGAAGCTCAGTGGTTAGAGCACTTGCCTCGCAAGCATGTGGACCTGGGTTCGATTCCTGGGCAGGACAAAATATTGGGCAAGTTTCTTTACTCCACACATCTCATTTACCTTGTAGTAAGTAGGAACATGTTTCTTAGTTGATTGGATGATCACTTTTCCAGGGGTAATAATCCCTTGAAAAAAATAATTTGGCCACTCAATTCGCGTTTCACTTCTATGTATTCTGTGAAGTGCTTTGTGACATCTCAAAGATGTGACATCTCAAAGATGTGATAAGGTGCTATGTGAAATACAAGGTTTATTATTATTAGAAATACTGAGTATAAATAATCACCTTAGGTTACAAACAAAAACAGAAATTGCTGGAAACACGCAGCAAGTCAGGCAGCATCTATGGAAAAAGGAAAGTGAGTCAACGTTTTGAGTCCACAACCTTTCATCAGAACTTCAGACTTCCAGCATCTGCTGTATTTTGTGTTTTGTTTACCTTAGGTTATTCTTTAGGCAAATGAAGGAAGGGCAATGAGTTCTATTGTTCTCTGCATTAAGATTTCTGAAACTTGTAGCCTGTTTCAGCCATCATCCTAACTCTTTGCTCTCCCATACACCAACCCTGCCCCCCAAGCACAGGTCCTGATCCCTGACTGTTCAGCATCTTGAGATGTCCTACGGACATGAAAGACACGTTACAAATCTAATTTTGTTGTGGTTGTTGACTGCTAGACTCACTTTCATGGCAACAAACAATCATATTTTGATTGACAACTGGCTCATCTCAGTAGTTTGTGATATCGATCCAAACCCCTGGCCATGGAATGTACACACGTGGGATAACTCCAATTCTGGAGTCTTGGGTAGCTTCATTTGTGGAGTGGCTCATTATTTGATTTAAATTGCCTTGTAGAGTCAAGCCTGTGGAAAGAGACCTGATTATGGGCATGGATGATATTGCTTCCAACCAAGAGTACTGTAATGCCTCCAGCATGGAACATGGACTAATTGGACAGAGTAATAAAGTACTTTGCTGTGTACAAATGAGCTCTATTTGTTCAACTGAACTGTATCCGGATTCCTTGCAAACATTGTGCATAAATGGGATTGGTGGTCTGCACTGAATAAAGCAGGTAAGGATTTTTGCCTGGGAAACGCATGCAGAATCAAACAAATTGAAATCACTTATAACAACTCAGTGTCATTTTATAATGCAGGTAAAAAAAACAGAAACTGATCTGCCAAACAAAGGCACAAATCACAATTGCTGAAATGTTTTCACAATAACTATACAATTGAAATTTAGGTAGATAATTGGATAGTAAAGGTATGAAGGAGTGTGGGGAAAAAGCAAAGAAATGGGATTACAGTCCACTCTGAGCTGTTGGAAAACAACATGTAAGTGACCTAATGTATGAAATGTATTCCAGTAATCATTCTTGTATTTGATTTAGTGCCTTACCATGTCATCAAGACATCTCAAAGTATTTCATAGAATGTATAGAAAAGTGGACTAACTGTATTTTTGTGGACGAAACACAGCAGTCCATTGAGCGCAGCAATGGCCCACAAACTTTGTATGTGAGCGATCAGTTTTATTTGTTGGCCAGAAACTTGGGGAGATCAAGTTTATAGGGCTGTGAGGAGAGCAGAGGAGTAGGATTGATTTAGACAGCTCTTTGAAAAGATTAAAAAAGCTGGCACAGACAGAATGGGCCAAATGGCCTCCTGTACTGTACAGCTCTATGATTCTATAATTCTATGAACACCAGGAAAAATTCCCTTCTCTTTTTGAATCATGCCATGGGATCTTTGATGTCCTCGTAAAAAGACAAACAAGACTTCAGTGTAATGTTTCCTTCATAGGACGTTATCTCTGTAATGCAACCTCCCACACACCCCCAGCACTACAATAGTGTTGGTGTAAAAACTTTGGAACTTCCTCACTCAACACCTTCATCTCGCCCCCACCTTTCTGATCTTCTGGTTGTGCCTGAAGACCTTTCTCTTTGAGCACACATACAATCACCTTCCCCCTCCCCCTGGCTTGACCTTGAGCTCCGACATTGTGAAGTGCTCTGAGATCCCACCTAAATGGAGGATGCTATACAAAAACAAGTTGCTGTTGTTGTAAACTATGTGTCTTTATGTCCTGGTGATGGCTTGACCCACAACCTTCTGACTCCTGTGAGCGTGCTACCACTGCTCCAGTTTCACAAAAGTATTCTAATACCTTTCCATTTTTCAGGTGAAGCATTTAAATTTATGTCCTGTCCAACTGTTGAGTTGCACATTAAAAATCCTTTTGTCACTAATCAAAAATAAAAGCAACCTTTTCCAGGTGTTTTCACCAAAAAGCTTCCAAGTTATTCTTTCATTCATTTCAAGGCTGGTTCCTGATTGATTTAAATAGCTGTCATGTATGATCAGAATTTTAGTTACAAAATATGTCACCAATTATCTGTAAAATGCTTTGAGATGCATTGACACCATACGAAAATATATTAAAATATTTTTTTTCTTAATTATTCTTTCTTTCATGGTTTTCAACTCTTGGCAATGTTTGGTTGGACTAGGTCTAGTCACTAGCCATTCCTGGAGGCTGGCAAAGGACAGTGCCAGTTTACTTATGCCAAAGTTGCAGTTGTATGTCTGCCAATCTGTTCTTCTTTTAGTTGGGATATCTTCCTGATGTGAAAAGCACCACACAAGTGTATTTCTGTTGTGTTGTTTTTTGTTTGCTCCTATCAACATTATCCACAGTCCAAAATAACTATAAGAAAGAAGAAGAAAGTTAATTGAACTTTTTTAACCATGGAATTTACTAGGATCAAAAGGAGATATAGAAAATAACGGGAACAAAATTAAGAGAGAATATAGAATAGAAAATTCAAAGAAAACTAGCAATAGAGAAAATAAAGGGAATATTTTTCAAATCAATTTTTTATCTCAAATTGTGTTCATAATATACAGGTTAGGTTAAATAATTAATATCAAAGATTTAATATTGCAATGATAAAGTCATTGCGATGTTTCAATATTAATACAGTAATATTAATATTATCATATTGCATTTTCTACGTAGCAATACATGACCTCAAATATACAGAACAGATGAGAAGTGTTGGGATTCTAAAAGTTAAAAGAAATAATTTAATAAGAAAATAGGAAATTATGGGATAATAAACCCATTTATCTATGGCCTGAGGTATTGTGTGCCGATGTTTCTCTAAAATAAAAACAATTAAAAAAAAACCTTTCAGAAACATATTGATGCCCTCAAGAGGATAATAAGGACAACAGTGCTTCAATATCAGAAAATAGGGGAACACGGGGGAAGCTATTCAGCCCATTGAGTATGTGGCATCTATTAATTTTAGATCTGTCAGATCTTTTAATCTCAATGAGTAAGTCTGAAACCAAGGACCCTGATAAAAAAAAATCCTTTTCAGAAATCCCCCATTTTATGTATAAATTGCACAATAGAAGACTTGCACTAGTTTAGAAAAATCACCAATTAACAAAAGTATAAAATTCACAAATCAGTATATTGAGATCAGGGTTAGAGTTAATGGATTCCAAAGTTTTGTAAATCATAGTAGTTTCACGAGTAGCAAAATATATTTGTGAACGTGTATTGTTCTAATAGACATGTATTGTAATGTATTAAAGCGGCTCTAATTGCACCTCACAATGCATATACTGAGCATTCCAAAAAGTGGTACGAATGTAGTGGTTAACTTCTATGGTCAGATCCATCCATTAGTGATTGGTCTATTCTTCATTTACAGGGTATGTTGCACATTAAAACTCTAATTAATTAAGTAAACAAACTGTGAGTCATAGGTAATTATGCAAAAAATAAACCCTCTGGAAGTGCAAATGACCATGAACATCATTGCAGATAGGACAATTATTAGCTTGACTGACTGTGAAATCCAGTCAGGTGAAATTTCATTTATTTAAAATTTGCAAAGGAAGGTGCACAATAATATCTTGTTTGTGGCTGGGTATTAAGAACCAGTGTTATTATTTTATTGTTCAGCTGCTCTGTAGCTTCATGTAAATTTGTTATAATTGTGAATAATACCATGACACAAAATCCTTTAGTGGCTATACCAGGAAACAATACCTTAATAAGACCATAGCCAGTGCATAAGAACAGAGGGTGAAAGTATAACCTGTGTTGTTTTAAATCATAGAGCTTTGAAAAATGTAGCCAATAGATGTCTTCATTATTGATTATTGATTCAATCCACGACTATTTGTGGGACTCTGCTGTATGCAATTGGCTGCCACGTTTCGCCCACAAATATACAGTCAATTCACTTTACAATAAATTCAGTGAAGAGCTTTGGGACGTCTAGAAGACATGAAAAGCGATATATCAAATGCAAGGATTATTATTGTACAATAAGTGTAATCTTCCTCCTCCACCCACTCTCCCATTCTCACACACACAGTTCTGCCTTACTTCATATTGGTAAAACGTAAAATCAACCATCTTAACTGAGATGGTGGCCTGCTAAAATGAATACCCCATTCTTTAACCAGTGGTTAAATGGGCAGTATGGTGGGTTTAATTATTGTGACTATTGAGTCTGTGAGGGCTGAGTCAATCAGAGGAATAATTTGATAAATTCAAATATTAACCGATTGTATTTTTCAGTCATATGTTAATTAACATAAATGTTTTATTTTACATAGTTTTTTTTGTCATTTTCATCTGTAAGAACGTTGGAGAATGTAGAACAAGATACAATTGGCTTCTGAATTCAGTTCCTTTTAACAAATCATGTATGACTTGCATTATCTTGGAATCTGTTCAATATTTATTCTCATGAGTGAATTGAATATGCCTGGATAATATTCATTGACAAGAAAGTTTTGTGAATTTTTCACCTGACTGAATAATGTGATCAGGTGAAACTTCAGAATATCAATCTAACATTGCAATCTATACTATTCAGCTCTGACCAGTTGAATTCCCACAATGGCATTTCCATGATCCCAGCAGCATAAGAACAATTGTGTTCCATAGGATATTTAATTACCTTTTCTGTATGTATCTTTAAACCTTCAATTAAATTGTTAACCTGATATTGTGCAGGTTCTTTCTCAAGGGAGTTAATCTACATAGCACTAACTAGTTTGGATAGAATTCAACACAACATATTCTGTGGTGGGCAGAAAAACAGCACCACAGGATTAATTAGATCTTAAACTAGACATGCTTTTCTATGCCAAGAAACAAAAAACTGTGCTACATTACTTCAATATTCTGGATCAAGCTAACATGTCATCATAGATAACATGTATTCCTGCCTATTGAACTCTCCAAGACACTATCAGCGCTGGGAATTCTATATTTTGTATAGAATGCCAGATCAGTCACTGGGGGCAAGGAATCAGCCCATTTACTCTTGGTTAGCTGTACAAACCGAAGCACTAAAGGAAAGGATGGTCCTAGCTGACCAAGCAGTGGACGAGCTTGTCAGACAGGGAAATCAATGGCGAATTAGCGATTTTAGCTGGTTGGCACTACCACAATACACATTCTGGGATCCTGAAATCTTGGTTCCTGCCAACCTGCACCTAATACTTTCCAGAATTAGGTAACAAGATGTATCCCATCAGGAAGAGAGTGCACATTCCATTCCAAAAATCTATCTCTGGGATTTCCATGTGTAGATGAGATATGTGGAATTCTCAGTTTGGTTTGAAAGCTCTTTAGCATGATGATGAGTTACAGTATGTGAATATGTATCATGTGTCGTGGAGTCCTGCAGCTCAGCGGTTAGAGCACTCCCCTTACAAGCATGAGACCTGTGTTTCAAATCCAGGCAGGTCAGGGCGAAACCTTGGGCAAGTTTCCTTACTCCACACGCTTAATAATAATCCGTCTAAAAAACAATCCTATAATAAATTGGTCATTTCAATCCACGACTGTTTGTGGGACACTGCTGTGAGCAATTGACTACCCCGTTGCGCCCACAAATATACAGTACATTCTGTGAAGCGCTTTGAGAAATCTAGAAGATATGAAAAGTGCTATATCAAATGCAAGGATTATTATTATTATTATAGATACCCAGCTGACCTCCAAAGGTTCATTAACATTAACAAGAATTAACTATCACTTTCTAAACAGGAGGTGTCAATATATACATCAGGACATGAGACAGTCAAGAAATTTGCCTTGTTGATATTAATGTACAAAATCTCAGAGCAAGATACATTGACTAAGTGCTTATATATTCATAAAACTGATGAGAGTAGAAATATAGTTATATTAAAAGGAAAATGGCTTCAATTCCAACCTTGTTCTGACAGGGTATGAAGAAAGATTGTTGTAATTAAGCCCTTGATTGGAAAGTTAAGATTATATTATATATTATTTATGCTCTAAGCATTATTTGACCCTTCCTTCAATGAACGCCTTTGGCTCTGATTTATTTCAGCTTTGTGCCTGTCAATCAGACAGTATGAAATGGTGACTGAATTCCTCACAGCGAAGACAACTGTGTCCCTTGGTTTATAATTTCCGAATAATAATAATCCTTGCATTTGATATAGCACTTTTCACATCTTATCAACGTCCCAAAGCGCTTCACAGAATACACTGTAAAGTGAATTGACTGTATATATTAGTGGGCGAATCGCAGCAGCCAATTGCGCAGAGCAGTATCCCACAAACAGTCATGGATTGAAATGACCAATTTTATTATTGTGTTTTTTTTTAAAGGGATTATTATTAGGCATGTGGAGTAAGGAAACTTGCCCAAGGTTTCGCCCTGACCTGCCTGGATTCGAACACAGGTCTCTCCAGCTTGGTCTCCCCAGCTTGCAAGACAAGTGCTCTAACCACTGAGCCACAGGAGCTCCACCAACACAAATAAAAGTGTCTTGATGCACTATTCTCCAAATCATGACTCACCATATCATGAAATATCTTAAAATGCTTAACAGGATATTTACTGTTAGTGTAGTGACAATAGATTGTGCTCTTTAAAAACTACAAAAATATCCAGGACAAGGCAGATTAGAAAGAAACATATCTCCATTCACAACAAAAATAGTCATCCATGCAAACAATTAATATACAAGCATTCAGTAACAGTTCAGAATACTTTTCAGTACAGATCAAAGAGAAGGTTGCAGGAGTAGAAATATAATGACTTAATTGGTATTCGATTGAACAAACCTCTTGTCACATTTGGTTGCTACCTAAATTATTTGGAACCCGGTCATATACAGATAAATGACAATAAAAATAATCCTTGGAACTGATAAAGTACCGTTCACATTAGGTATGTGTCTCAAAGTGTTTCACAGTATATATAGAGTGCAGCGATTTGGGAGCAGGGAGATTACTATGGGGTTAGGAGATCACAGACGTAAAGTGAGGCGAGGCCATAGCAACAATTCCTTCCAGGGCCTTCAAGAGGAATGGGAAGTTGGAGATGGGGCAGTAGCTGGATACTAGGGATGGGTATTTTCAGGATGGGAGTTATGACAGCTGTTTTTATACGGGTGGGAACAGTGCCAGTGGATAGGGAGGAGTTGATGATGTCAGTTAGGAGGGTGCTAGGAGGTGGAGCTGGAAGATGAGGAGAAAGGTGGAAATGGGGTAGAGGGAGCAGGTGGTGGGTTTCATTTTCCAGATGAGAGCAGAGAGGGTAAAAGGAGAGATAGGATTATGTGTGTAATGGGGAGTGGGTAGGAGATGGATCCCCTCAATTTTAGATTTGAGGAAGTCCAGCATCCCCTCGCAGTTGAAGTTGGAGGAGAGGATGAGTGAGACAAGGGAGGGTGAATGAAAGGACATAGTAAGGGGAGGCAGTTTGGGAGATGATTGGGGCAAGGGAGTCGAGAATGCAGGAGAGGGATTTGTGGAGAAAAGAGTGCGAAGAGGGTAGGTCAGTTAATGTGGGCCAGAGGGGCAGGAGTACAGATGACTCTAGGACAGCACAGAGTGAGATAAAGGAGATTTTTTCCAAGGGTGGTAGGTGATGGTAGAGGATTGAGTAGGGGAGGTGATTGGGGGTGTTAAGGGAAATGAAGTGGTGGTCTGAGATGGCTTTATCTGTGATAGAAATGTCCGAAATAGTGAGGCCCCGGGTGATCACCAGGTCAAGGAGGTGACCATGGATATGGATGGGGGAGTGTATGTGGAGGGAGAGATTAAGGGAGGTGAGGAGGGAAGAGAGGTCACCAGAGGTAGAGCAGGAGAGGGTGATGTGGAGGTCGAAATTGTCTAAAATGAGAAGACCGTAGATGAATCTATGCTCATGGAGTCCTGTAGCTCAGTAGTAGGAGCACTACTTGCAAGCGAAAGACCTGGGTTCAATTCCAGGCAGCGTGAAACCTTGGGCAAGTTTCCTTATTCCACACGCCTAATAATAATCCCTTAAAAAAAACAATAAATTATTGGTCACTTCAATTCATTACTGTTTGTGGGACACTGCTGTACATGATTGGCTGCCACATTTCACCCACAAATATACAGTCAATTCACTTTACAGTATATTCTGTGAAGTGCTTTGAGACATCTAGAAGGCGTGAAAAGCACTATATCAAATGCAAGGATTATTATTATTATTATTATTATAATATAATGTCATCTTATTCGGTACTGCACAGAAAGAGAACTCTATACTCTGCCAAGTAGGGTCCGTTGATATGGAAATTTTCAGATTTATATATATCGATGGGCTCATATCGAGAT
Source organism: Hydrolagus colliei (assembly GCA_035084275.1). Classification (NCBI taxonomy): domain Eukaryota; kingdom Metazoa; phylum Chordata; class Chondrichthyes; order Chimaeriformes; family Chimaeridae; genus Hydrolagus; species Hydrolagus colliei. Next base: position 57,228,636 of record CM068745.1, on the reverse strand, counting down.
ATACTGAAATATCGATATCTTCAGGTTTTTCGTACTGCGCATGTGTGCGCGACGCGCTCATTCAGGGTGCACACGCATTCCAGGTGCGCGCGCATTCGGGGCCTATCTCCTCAGGAGGTAAATATATTTCTCTTTCTGTGTCTCTCACTCTCTCTATCTCTGTGTTTTGCTATCTGTGTCTCTGTGTCTCTCTCACATCCCCCCCATCTCTATCTATCTGTATATTATCACATCCACCCCGTCTCTCCCCCCCCACCCTCCCCAGCCATCTCTCTCCCCCCCACCACCCCAGCCATCTCTCTCCCCCCCACCGCCCCCCAGCCGTCTCTCTCCCCCCCCCCCCCCCACACCCCCCGCTGTCTCTCTCCAGCTGTCTCTTTCCCCCCCAACCCACACCCCCGCCTTCTCTCTCTTCCCCCAACCCCCCTCCAGCTGTCTCTCTGCCCCCCACCCCCCCCCAGCCGTCTCTCTTCCCCCCCCAACCTACCCTCAGCCGTCTCTCTCACCCCCACCCACCCCAGCCATCTCTCTCCCCCCCCCACCTCCCCAGCCGTCTCTCTCCCCCCCCCAGCCGTCTCTCCCCCCTCTCACCCCCCACCCCCAGCCTTCTCTCCCCTCCCCACCCCTTGCATACCTGTATATTGTATTCGAGGACTATGAATACAATTTGGCGGCTTTGCACCTCGGTCTGTGCATTGTGTATAGAGATGAACATTCTGGGTCTTGTAGTTCAGTGTGCGGCATTCCGATTTTTTACCTCGATATATCGATTTTTTGATATATCGATATTTTTAAAATGCCTGTATCGGTGTATCGATATGAAAATTATATCGGGTTTTAGCGATATATCGATATATCGTTGGACCCTACTGCCAAGTAGATATCAGTTCAAACTAGTCTGGACATTTTATCAGTCTTCCAGCTCTTCTAAAATTTTGTGTTCACCATTCTTTATTTTTTCTATAAAAGGCTTTAGCAACAAGAAACCATTCTAATCCGAATCATTAAACACAATCTAATTTAAGTTTTTCTTTAATTCTAAAACAATCACTGGCAACAAGGATTATCTTGCATCTGGTATTCATTTCCTTTCTAATCTCAGATTATACTTATTCTACTTCACTGATTGACAACACTGGGAATGAACCTTGTTATCGAATAAATTTGAAATAAAGTTACAGGAATTTCCTGTGTCTGGCTACAATCTCAACTCTTATTACTCAAAAGTTACATTTTATATTTCTAAGCAATTACGAGACAATTGTAGGGTGCATAAATTGACACCAGTTCATCTGCCATATTTCAACAGGGAGCCAATTTTCCAACTTCCGATATAGCCAGTTCACAGCTGAAGCAATGAAGATGGTTGTTGTGGGAAATGAATTGTCACACATAGTGGAATGGGGTAATGTTACAAGAAATATGTGAGGCTTTATAATTCCTAAAATGATGTTAGAGATAATCCATGATACTAGCTTCCTTTCATCCTAAAAAATTATAGAACATCTTCATCTGTGTTCATAAATGGGAGTTTTGTTACAATTAATAGAAGCCTTTTTCCATGTTGGAAATGGTATTTTAGCCAATACTTTTCTTAGGATCTTAAATTGAGTGTTCTTAAGTGAGATGGAGATGTAAGAAAGAAACATAGAAAGGATGGGACTGGGAAAGGCAATTTGATCCATCAGGTGAATTCCTAGGAATCACAAGTAATCTATCACATTTGAACTCCATTCAATATATTTAAATTCCTTAAGCAACTTGGAAGATTCCATGGAATACTAATTTAACTCTAATCTTCCATGGAAGACTACAAATCCATTGTTATCCTTTAAATGATTAGTATGGTAGAAACATTTTGTTTTGGTGAGCCAGGTTTCTAACATTTGTGAAACCCATCTCCATGCTTTTAGAGTATTCAAATAAAACTGTGATTTAGAAACAGGAGGATTCCAGCTGGACCCACACATGTAATTTCTGATGTTCCTGCAGCTGAGCTGTTAAGAGTGATACAAAATGCCCAGTTGAAAACCTTTAAGGGAAATTTGGTTGATCTATTGTACCTAGCTTCAGAACTGCAGATGCTGAGTAACCCATCTGAAAATCAACTTCACAAAGCAACTTGTCAAGTTAATCATTTCAATTCCGGTTGAAGCAGAAAATCTATATGATGGTGTAGCAGATAAGGGGATTTGGAAGAATGAGCGGAGAATCTGCACAATTGTATTTTGATCAGCTCAAAGCAGGTTTTGAATATTGCTTTATGTGATACTGGTATCCTATTTTTTAGATATTTTCCATGAGAGGGAATACAGAAATAATAATAATCCTTGCATTTGATATTGTGCCTCATCGTGCATTTGAGATGTCTCAAAGCACTTCAAAAAATATACTGCAAAGTGGTTTCACTGTACTTTTGTGAGTGAAATTCAACACACCACCAGCACTGCATTGAAGTGTCACCTCAGACCATATGATTCGTAAACCTGATTTAGGGCTTGAAAAACAAACATTCATTCAGTTATCTAATTATGCAAACATTCATCCTGTATTTTTGTTCTGATCATCAAGGTAAAGATGTCAGGGCTTTGGTGTGAAGCATCCCATTATGTTTAACACCTAGGTCTTCAATTTCCATTTGCCATGAAGTGTAGAGACCTTGATACAACAACCATGAAGTCACATTTGTGTAGTGCCTTTCATATTGGGAGGATGTCTGCACAATGTACATTTCAACTGGAATTTTATCAAGTATAGGCAACACCTTAGCCTTCAATTGTTGAAATCATTACCAAAGTGAATTTCTCATGCCAATATGAATATCAAGAAAGTGCAAATCACTCACAGCAAGATGCAGATGCATTGTACACTGTTCTTTATTCCCAGCCTTTATTCAGTACATTAATTTTGCCTATTTCAATTCATTTTTCTAGAATACCCATCACACCCCTACCAGCTTCCTATTATAGGTTTGAGCTGTTTCTTCAGGGCACTGGGCTCAACCATCCTTCCTAGTAACTTGCCCTATGATTGTTTCCCCTCACCATGAATAATTATTTTTTGGTGACCTTCATAACTTTGCTCTTTATATTTCTATACCTGAATCATTTTGTCCTCCAACTTTGGCATGAAGGTTTAAGAACACCTGCCAGATGGGTATTTGAAATGAATATTCAGGAGAGGCTTGCATTCTTTTTATTGTTCTACTCAAAGAGTTTTGTAATTGAACTGTTGGAAATTTGCATATGATGACCTTTGATAAATGATTTCTGAGAATGAGCACAAAACGTCTTACATTTTTCATGGATATTTGAAAATAATTTATGATCATTTATTTTCCTCTATTGGAAGAGTACTCGTAACAATTCATGGCTGTTTATAGATGTTAGTAATCGAGCCTTCTGAAATTTACATACATCTCTGAATCAAACGACTACCTCAGGAATGGTCATGAATGTCCTTGAACCCAAAAGGTATGAATTGACATAGCATATTCAACAGCATAAAGACTACTGAAACACTGTGATGGATGCTTGTTAAAAATTTGCTTGCAAATATATAAGCTTTCCCTGCATGTTTATTATTCTTAATTCTTAACCTGGGACAAAATGGCGGCGAGAGGGACACACGGGTCTAGAGCTGTCTCTGTGCATTAAGAACATATGGCAGAGATTGCTCGACCTGACCTGACCCACAGCCCACAGCCCATCGACCCGCAGCCCCGGCACCATCCCCAGCCCAAAGACCCACAGCCACAGCCACAGACTTGGCTCCAGCCCCGAGACTCACAGCCCCGGCTCCGGCCACAGTCCCAGGCGTCACCATCACAGACAAGGCCGTTTCTGACCATTTTTTCATTTCCTGCAACACCTCTATCCCTCCCCCCTCCACTTCCAAACCCACCACCATCTTCTACCGGCCCTGGAAGAAGATTCCCCCTCAAACTTTCACCTCTGCCCTAGAAACCTCCGACCTCCTCCCACAATGGCATTATTTTTGTACAGACCCATCCTCCACCTCCACCGCCCTCCACAACACCCTCTCCACTACCCTTGACACCCTGGCCCCCCTCACCTCCAAAACCGTCTCCCATTCCCGATCATCACCGTGGTACACATCTCATCTCCGTTCCCTCAAAAGCCAAGTGAGAGCAGTTGAACGCACCTGGCTCAAATCTGGCCTCACGGTCCACCGGCAAATCTGGCTGGACCGCATCAAATTTTACCGCTCCGCCCTAGCCACCGCCAAATCAGCCTTCTACTCCAGGATAATCCTGGAAGCGAAGGACAACCACCGCGTCCTCTTCGCCACCACCAACCAGCTCCTCCGCCCCCCCCGCCTCACCTCGCAGATCCTCTCCTCAAACGTTCGTTGTGAGGAGATGCTGGATTTCCTCGAATCCAAAATTGAGAAAATCCGCTCTGCGGTTTCCTCCCCCCACCACTCCTCCACCTCAGTGCCCACATCAGCTACCTCAACCCCTACTCACCCCCCATTTCACACTTTCAACCCCACCACCCCGCTTTCAATCACAAAAACAATCACCTCCATGAAACCCACCACGTGCTCATTGGACCCCATCCCCACCCCCCTCCTTCGCACCCAGCTCCATTTGTTAGCCCCACTCATTTCTGACACCATCCACCTTTCCCTCTCCTCAGGAACCGTCCCCACCTCCCTTAAAACAGCCACCATCACCCCTATCCTGAAGAAACCCTCCCTTGATGCGTCGCAACCATCAAGTTATCGTCCCATCTCCAACCTCCCGTTTCTATCCAAGGTCCTTGAAAGAGTGGTTGCCTCCCAGCTCCGCTCTTTCCTTTCAAATCACTCACTTCTTGAACCCCTCCAATCAGGTTTCCGCCCTATCCACAGCACAGAAACTGCCCTGGTCAAGGTCACAAATGACATCCTAACCGCCTATGACCAGGGCTCCCTCTGCCTCCTCATCCTCCTTGACCTGTCTGCTGCGTTCGACACAGTCGATCACACCATCCTCCTTCAACGTCTTTCCTCCCACCTCAACCTTCAAGGCACAGTCCTTGACTGGGTCCACTCAGTGGACCCAGTCAAGGCACAGTCCTTGACTGGGTCCACTCTTATTTGACCCATCGTTTACATTTTGTTTCTTCCAATGGCTTTTGTTCAAACCCCCGCACAGTTTCCCACGGCGTCCCTCAGGGCTCTGTCCTTGGTCCCCTTCTTTTCACCCTTTACACGCTCCCCCTGGGCGACGTCATCCGCAGACATGGAGTAAATTTCCACATGTATGCGGATGACACCCAGTTGTAGCTTTCTGCCTCATCCCTCAACCCCCAGACGATCGATGTTCTGACAGCATGTCTGTCCGACATCGAATCGTGGACGAGGGACAACTTTTTGCAATTGAACGTGAATAAGACCGAGGCCCTCCTGATTGGCTCAAGCCAGCGCCTCCGCACATCGGGCGCTGCCAGCCTCAACATCCAAGGCTGTACTCTCCACCTCACAAAGCCAATCAGGAACCTCGGCATCATGTTCGATCAAAAACTTTCCTTCCTCCCCCACATCCGCGCCTTGACTGGCACCGCCTATTTCCAGCTGCGCAACATTGCCAGGCTCCGCAACTATCTTACCCCCCGCGCTGCCGAAACACTCGTGCACGCGTACATCACCTCACGGCTGGATTACGGAAATTCTCTCCTAATCGGCCTCCCCAGTTCCTCCATTCATAGGCTGCAGGCCATCCAAAACTCTGCAGCCCGTGGAATATCCCGCACCCGCCTCCGTGACCACATAACCCCCACCCTCGCCCGTCTCCACTGGCTCCCCATCCTCCAGAGGATCGAATTTAAGATCCTCGTCCTCACCTACAAGGCCTTGCACGGCCTTGCCCCATCCTACCTAGACGATCTACTCTCCCCCTACACGCCCACCCTGACCCTCCGTTCAATAGGACTTGGCCTGCTCCAAGCCCCCCGCCCGAACCGCCCCACCATCGGAGGCCGGGCCTTCAGTTTCTCTGCTCCCACCTTATGGAATGCCATCCCTCAATCCCTCCGTTTCGCCTCTTCCCTTTCCTCTTTCAAGGCCGATTTGAAGACTTTCCTCTTCGATCGTGCCTTTTGTTCCACCCCGAACTCTTTTACCTCCCCATCGTGTTTCACCCCTTCCCAAACACTCCCCTCCCAGCTCGGGTCACACGCCTCTTGTTTAGCGCCTTGGGACGTCCTCCCGACGTGAAAGGCGCTATATAAATGTAAATTGTTGTTGTTGTTGTTAATTATGTTTATGTTTACAAACATTACAGAATAATTCTATACAAAGCTGAACGAAATTCACTGACATTATTTTTCCTTGCTACTTTCAATCCTGTGATAATTGCAACAACAACAAAACTTACATTTATATAGCGCCTTTCACGTCGAGAGGACATCCCAAGGCGCTGTACAGTCAGGTAGGACAAGAGCAGGGTGGGAAGGATCAGGGCAGGATAAAGCACAGTAGGAAATGTAACTGCATATTAGTTTGCGAAACGTGGCAGCCAAATTGCACACAGCAGTGTCCCACAATCAGTCACGGAAGTGGGACTAGGGGCAAAAGGGGGTAAAGAAGCAAAAGGGGAGACGTCGAGGCAGGGGGAAGAAAGGCAGGAAAGTCGACTGTATACTTGTGGGCGAAACGCAGGTTCCAAATGAAGACCAAATTTAAAATGTTTCTTAAATCTCTGCATGATATTCCATTTTAAGGTGCTTGGTAAGGTTATTTATTCCATGTGATAGTTCTTCGATCACACGGAATACACAAGCACCATTGTGGTGTGGCATATTGGCAGATTTGGAAGTAATCCATTATTTAAGACTTTATTTGGACTAAAGTGTTATTCTAAGTCTGCATATCAGGAAACTATCAAAAGGAATGTGTAATCAAATACCTAAACATCTTCCTTATTATTGGTAGTGTAAACTCACAAAGCAAGGCAGGCAGCACAACTTGCCACACTAATTCTAGAGGTTCCAAGGCTGCTGACATCTTTAAATTCCCTTTGAAACCATTATTGTTTCTGTCATCATCCAAATAGGTAACAATCTAGAGTAAATCAAATCTATTTAGTTTGTTTTCTGATCACAAAATCCGTAAAAAGCTCTGCATTGAAGAATTGGGAATTCATTTTTGTTCAATGCACTGTTGGGCACCTTCTTTCCCTGCTCAATGCTAATGCATCTTTATTTTGGCTGGCACAGAAAAGTAAACTCTGTAAATATTTATTACCAGTGCAGTAAAGTTATGCAAAGGCTGATGGAATAGTTCTGGTTGTGTGAATTGTATTTACCAATGGTTTCTCTTCCAGTCCCTGCACTGTCACCTGTGGCGTCCCCCAGGGCTCTGTCCTTGGCCCCCTACTTTTCAACATCTATATGCTCCCACTTGGTGATATCATCCGCAGACATGGGATTAACTTTCACATGTAGGCGGATGACACCCAACTCTATCTCTCTGCCTCTACCTTCGACTTCAGGACTACCACTATCCTGATCCTGTCTGTCAGACATCAACAACAACAAAATTACATTTATAGAGTGCATTTCGCTTCAGGAAGATGCCCCAAGGCACTGAACGGTCAGGTCGGGACCCGAGCGGGTGTGGGGGGGGGGTCAGGGTAGAGGGAAAGAGAGTAGGAAAGGGGGAGAGTTAGGAGGGGAGTAGAAGACATGGTTGAAGAGGAAAGTCTTGAAACCAACCTTAAAGGAGGAAAGGGAGGAAGCGAGGTGAAGGGATTTGGGGATGGAGTTCCAGAGTGTGGGGGCAGAGAGACTGAAAGCCTGCCCACCGATGGTAGGACGGTTTGGGCAGGGGACATTTTAAACTGTGCCTGACCTGACAGACACACCTGTAGGACTCTCAAATGTAAGTCTATATGTTTTAAACAACAAAAATGACTTCTGATATTCGGAAAAGCAACTTGAAGCTATCATAATAAAAATGTTTCCTGCAAGACCTCAAAAATCGCCGAGCTCTATGCAGTGTATTACTGCAGTGTATCACTGAAACTTGTATAGATTCTCTCAGTGTCATAGCCCATAGGTTTACTCCACCCACAGAATCATAACTTCAGGCCTTTGGCTGTGGTTCAATTTGATCCTCAAAAAAAATCTAAAGTTATTAATTCTTACAACACAATGTACAACTATTATTTCTTCATCACAAACAAATGCAATATAAGTAGAAGATGGAACATGCTTAAGCCAAAGAGAGTGTTGCTTTTTCAATTCTATTTCCTTTCAAGTCAGGTTTAACCCATTTGGTAATAATAGCTCTCTGAGGATCCATTGAAAGTTAATCTAGAAACAGAACCATTTTAAACAGATCCACTGAAAGTTAATCTAGATTCAGAAAAACATACCAGAAACATAGTGCAGCCAAAAAATATAGAAAGCTGAAAGGGTATCAGAGTAAGAGAGGGCAAGGTGACTGAAAATGTTCATTACTTTCCCAGCTAGGCTTCATGACTCTATCATCTATTTTAGCTAAGGACAAGATGTCAAAAATCCTTATGCTAAAATGAGAATGAAGTTAAAATGTTTACAACTACAATAATGTGCTTGTCATCGGTATGGTAGGTGGCATATTTCCTATATTCAAGCTTCCAACTGTTAACATATCTTTTGTGTGTTCATTGGCTTGATAGTACATTTCATATACGTGTGACAGGGAGAGTGCAGAAAACCAGATGGTGTGAGTCCCTCAGGTAAAATGGGAGGAGGAACCCTAACATCTCCACTATCTCTTGTGGCACTTGCCGCCCAAACACCCACTTCATAAACTGCCTAATTTCTTCCACATTAGCTTTGCTTTGCTTGGCTTGGCTTGGGTTGCCTTGCCTTGTCTTGCCTCCTTCCTTCCTTGGATAGAACATATATATTATGGGCAAAACAAATCACAAAATACTGCAGATGCTGAAAATCTGAAACAAAAACAGAAGTCACTGGGAACACTCAGCAGCACATAGACAGCATCTATGGAGAAAGAAAAAGTGAGCCAATGTTTCAAGTCCATGACCCTTTGTCAGGACCCGAAATGTTGACTCTCTTTTCCTTTCTCCATTGATGCTGCCTGACCTGCTGAGGTGTTCCCAGCGACTTCTATTTTTTATATATTTTATGGGATTGGATAGAATACATTGGATAGATTGGATAAATAGATTAGATAGGATATATATATATCTATATACACATATAAAGGAAACTGATACAGAAGAACATCTAATAAGATTAGAGAGTAACAGATGAAAAGAAGAAAGCGCGAACAATAAGAGATAAACAAAAAATAGACCAGATGAAAGAGAAAATAAGCATTAGATCTGGAAGAGAAATTAGATGACCAGCTATATTATGGGCAAATGATCAGCTAGTATGATAGAATGTAAGAACATAAGAAATTCTACACAAAAAATGACCAAGGTCCACCTAGTTCGCCTTTTATTGTGGAGTTATTGTGTGAGAGGCCTAGGTTTGATTCCAGGCAGGGTGAAACCTTGGGCAAATTTCCTTACTCCACACATCTGATAATAATCCCTTGAAAAAAATATTATAATAAATTGGTCATTTCAATCCAAGATTGTTTGTGGGATACTGCTGTGCACAATTGGCTGCTACGTTCGCCCATAACTATACAGTCAATTCACTTTACGGTATATTCTGTGAAGCGCTTTGAAAACATCTAGAAGACATGAAAAGTGCTATATCAAATGCAAGGATTATTATTATATATTTTATGTATATACATGATATATGCATGTGTTGATATACGTATGTTTGCAAATGTGTATATAGATATATAAATATATATAATACTGTATATACAGTATAAGGAAGGGTTTAATCTAATTTTGTTACAACAAATATATTTATCAGTAAATGTATATTTTCAAAACAGGAATGGGAATGGAATATCCATAGCTACAAAGTATTGAACAACAACAATAACAGCAACTTGCATTTATACAGCACCAGGCGGCGTCTCAGAGCGCTTCACTATGGCGGAGTCCATGCTTGAACGGAGAGGGTGGATGAAGGTAGCGCAGTTGATGTAGTTTATATGGATTCTCAAAAGACTTTTGATAAAGTGCCACATAAGAGTATTGCAAGGAAATTAGAAGCTCACAATATTAAAGGGACAGCACTCACCGAGAGACAGAAAGCACAGAGTGATGGTGAACGGTTGTCTTTCTGACTGGAGGGAAGTGTGCAGTGGGGTCCTCCTGGGGTCTGCATTGAGACCACTGCTCTTTTTGATCTTATAAATGACCTGGAGTTTTGTAGCTCAGTGGTTAGAACACTTGCCTTACAAGTGAGACTCCTAGGTTTGATTCCAGGCAGGGTGAAACCTTCAACAAGTTTCTTTCCTCCACATGCCTGATAATAATCCCTCATGAAAAAGAAAACAAAAATAATAATAAATAATAAATTGGTCATTTCAATCCATGACTGTTCCTGGGACACTGCTGTGTGCAATTGGCTGTCACGTTTTGCCACAAATATAGTCAATTCACTTTACAGTATATTCTATGAAGCCTTTGAGAATTCTAAAAGATGTGAAAAGCGCTATATCAAATGCAAGATTATTATTGTTATTATTATCACACATTCCTGGCGGTCCACGCACAGATATTCCGATCAACCTATGTAATATATCCCATAAAATTATTTCATAAAGAAAAGTATCTAATCTGTGTTTGAAAGAATCAACAATTCCTTGTTCAACTGTCTCCTTAGGAACCCTGTTCCACAGAACAGAAGATTGAAGATAAAGGACTGGAGAAAGGCAGGAATAGGATACGCTTTGAACAGTTAAAGTACAATTAAAAAAGCCAATGAAATAAAGAAACAATAAGTGCTAAACGACACTGGGAGTAGAACAAAGTAGTGTATTAAAATTAGTGGATTAGAGTTCTTTGAATTGATAATACAGTATATCCATGCTTTGGATTGAGTATCATCACAGTGTTTTGAGCCACCTTTCAATCTCCCCTAGTACTGTATAATCCACATGTCAGCTATGTGAGGAACTTCGAGATGCCCTCCCAGTGTGAAAAACGCTATGTAAATACAAATTGTAATTGTATCCTTCATTACAGTTGACTTACCTTGTTGAATTTCATTATATCAATAAGTGACAGCATGTATTTTATTAGTTTCAACTAAATCATTGTCAGTTATAAAGTATCTTGTCTTATGTAATTCAATGCAGGCAAAAATGCTTCCTCATCCAAGTGGAGGGGAGCAATCATTTCCTGCACTCTCAGTTACTCATAAAGATAACATTCTCCATAAGTCCTCTACTCTATCTCATGTTCAGTACCATCCTTCTTTGAGAAAATTATTCAGAATCATATGTTTATGTATCTTGATAGCTCCCATTTCTGGAATGAGATGGAATCAAGTGCAGAATACGCTTGCCTGAAAAGTGTTATATCAAATGTAAGCACGATGATATTGTGTAAAACTTTTCTTCATTCTCTTTCAACATCTGGAATGCCTGCCTGATTTGGAGACAGTACAATTGGGTGTGGTGTGATCGACAACATTAATCAGTTTGTTATCACGAACAAATATTTCCTTTCCCATTGCCAGGCAATGCTGCCAGAAGCACCAAATACTCGATATCTAAAATCATTTATTGCCTGTATTGGAAGATCATTTGGTTCTGGGAGTTTAGACTTTGATGATGTGTTCTTCTAAAACTGGGAGAATCTCCTCTTAGTGTTATAAAAATAAAAATAATAATCCTCGCATTTGATTTAGCGCTTTTCACATCTTATTGACATCTCAAAGCGCTTCACAGAATATATTGTAAAGTGAATTGACTGTATATTTGTGGGCGAAACGCACAGCCAGTTGCGCACAGCACTGTCCCACAAACAGTTGTGGATTGAAATGACCAATTTTATTATTGTGGTTTTTTTGGGATGGATTACTATTAGGCTTGTGGAGTAAGGAAACTTGCCCAAAGTTTCGCCTTGACCTAATTGGATTCGAACACAGGTCTCACACTTGTAAGGCAAGTGCTCTAACCACTGAGCTACAGGAGTTCCACTGTTCCTATGGAAATCAGAATTTATATATGGCAGTAGAGTCCATTTATGATTAGCATCTCTTTGTGCTTGTTAATCTGGGTTGATCACTTCATTCTGAAAATGGTGTCTTGCCCACAGTGACTGTTTTGCTACCCCAAGCACAGAAACCAACCCAAACCATTATGTATCAATGTGATGTTGCTTTATCTATATCAGCCATTTTGCAAGAGTGCTGTTGCAACTGTAGAAACAATTTGTCCCAAATTCTGAATAATTCTGTGTTATAGATTTGCATTCAAAACAAATTGAGACATGTCTAAATGATTTAACCTGAGTTCTTAAAATCTGACAGGAAACTTTTTTCTATCAATCTGGGTTCAATGCAAATCCAAGGCTCGAATTGCTTAAAAAAAACATTGTTGTAACTCCCGGAACCACTGATCTCCCACAATATCACTTGAGGGGACAAGTTCTATCTGTGGACACATTTCACCTTCAAAATCTAAAACAGCCCTCAGAGTTATGCTGAAATTTGTTTTCAAAAATAAGTGGAAAGAATGGCATGATAGACAAGGGATAATCCGAGGAATTGTGGGCATGCTGGAGGCCAATTTTATTATTTTATCATAAAGGTCAAGCCATGTGTGTTGAAGCACTGTGTGTATATGTATATACAACAGAAAAGGCATTTCTAAAAAGAAATTGCACATGGAAAAATTTCTTCGGAATAAAAAGTAAAATAACATAACTGCAAAAAGACAGAAAGTGATACTTGTGATGAAAATTGTAATTATTTTGTTGTTTGCAAAATATATTTGAGAAATGGTTGTTCAGTTCCAATAAAAGGTTAACATTCCAAAGGGCATTACTTGGGTCCAACAGCATCAACAAATTGGATTTAGATCATGCTTTTCACCTTGGGAGGACATCCCAAGGTATCAAAATAGTGTTGTAACCCTTGTACCATTTATCTAACTCTGAGAGCAATCATCCTCAGATACCCGATGTTGCTTTCAGTTTTATGAGCACTGAAGTGACTCTTGATTCTGAAGTCTGGGATGGCTGATCAGGTTACTTGATAATGCAGCTGTCTTCACATGGCTGGTCATTGTGATGAATGATTATCTATATATGCTTTATGTAATCGGTCATAGTCATGGTTGGGGGACAGCTTTTCCAACATTGGAGGCAGAAACCATATGCTCTACTAATGTCCGTCGATATTGATTTTTTCCGATACAGATATATCGATGTGCTAATATCGATATATACTGATATCAATATCACCAGGTTTTTTTTTACTCAAGTTTCAAACCTTTACGTATGAATGACTTGGGAGGGTTGTGCGCAAGTCTGATTGTGTTTGGTGGTGGGGGGAAGGGATGAAGGGGGATGCGCACGCATTCAGATACGCGTGCACTATGCCCAGGAGGTTTGCAATGCAGGTGACAAGATCTGTTGAAAGTCTGTTGAACTTTGTTGTTACTGTTTTTGTTGTTTGTTGTTGTTGATAGTGCCCTTTGGCGCGTTAAGAAAATTAAGCTCTTGTGTGCGTTGTGTCGTGAAGTACATTTGAACCTTTGGTTGTATATTTTCTGTATGCTGTAACGTGGCATTTGTTGATGATATACCGATATTTTGTGGATATACCAATATTTTTTTCATACCGAATTTTCCGATGTACCGATATATGCAAATTTCCAATATCGGTATATTGATATGAAAAATTATACCGATATAACCGATATATTGATATATCACTGGACAATATGCTCTACTATTTCCTGTGTCGGTAGGCTTCTGGAGAATGGCACCAAAGCCATTCATGGTGTATTTGTTTTGTGACCCATAATAGTGATCTGTAATTTTTGGAAAGCTTAACAACAGGTCCAATAGAAAATTCCAGAAACATATGTCAAAAATTGCAGGCATATTTGCCAAATTTTGTGGATCATTGGGGGGATATTTGCCAAATTATGCGGGAAATTCCTGGGGACTGGTTGGTGTTATTGAGATATATATTTTACTCCCAATCTACATTTTTTCACTTAATTGATCAAGTCTAAACATAAAGAAATAACAACACAAATCACAAAATACTGGAAATGCTGGAAATCTGCAGTCGCAGAAGACACTGGGAATACTCAGCAAGTCAGGCAGCATCTATGGAGAATGGAAAATTAGTCAACGTTTCAGGTCCACGACCCTTTGGTCAGAACACAAAAAATAACACACATCATATTGTTACAAAAAAATGTATCAATGCTTCTTTCAACCAAAACTGTGTGTTAACTAGGTGGGGGTGAAACACTAGCTCTGACCTGAAGGGTCGAATGGTCCATTTCATTTCCACCCTACATTACATTTGAAAAACTGTGGCCTAGCTGGGCAGCTCAAGGAGATCACCACCGCTTGTCTCTTGGGGCCCACCATTGTGCACAGACGCAGAGAGTGACACAGGCTCACAATCACACATACGCAGACACAGACACCTGCCAATCCTCCGACACCTCCTACTTTCTCCTGGACCGTGACCCCACATCAGAACACCAAGCCATCATCGGAGTCAGGCAGAGGTAGTAGATCTAATTACAGTATTAAGAATTCTTTGTTGGAACACCATATCTTGTGATGAAGACATCTCGAAACACTTTACATGTGTTACTCTGAAATATAATGACTATGCTTTTGTAGGTAATGATTGAGAGATCGCTGGAAAATAGAAAACAAAACAACAACAATTTACATTTATAGAGCGCCTTTCACGTCGGGAGGACGTCCCAAGGCGCTGAACAGGAGGCGTGTGACCTGAGCTGGGAGGGGAGTGTTTGGGAAGGGGTGAAACACGAAGTAGAGGTAAAAGAGTTTGGGGTGGAACAAAAGGAACAAAAAACAAACAGTAGGAGTAAAGAGCAGAATGGACAAACATTGATCGGTAATCCAAAAGGTCAGCTTTGCATTACAGGGATTGGATAGGCTAGCTGTAGAGGAAGGGGTCAAACCAATATGTAGGATACTGTGGCATACATCACTATATTTGTTTTTGGTCAACTGGGTGTTTGACACAAATGGAAACCCACCCTATATATTTACTGTATGATGCAGCACAAGTCCAAGGAGTACTCAGTGTTTAAACAATCACCTCATATATTCCATATGAATTTATTAAAACAATCTCAGGGAGTTTAGGCAGATTCATAATCTAGTGATATATATATTTTGGGGGGCTGTTGCCTGTGTGAGTGTTGTCATAAGGCATATTTATTCTTTAGTTTCAATTAACCAACACATTACTATTAACGTTGTGATGATTGGTCATGTTTAATGCCCTTTCATTTTCGGAAGAGATTGTGATAAATACTTTAAATGCACTAATTGTCTCTGTATACTTTTCAACAATTATGTTTGCCCAAACTGTGGCTTTAAAGATAATTTTTGTGCTTGGGAGATTAATAAAGATAAATTGATTATCCACTGAAGTTTGATGCTGGAGTTTTAGTATTCACCCAATATGTCAATGACCTGGATAAATAACAAAAGAGTTGAGAGGGGAGCAGAAGACACGATTGAAGAGGAGGCTCTTGATAAATAGAAGGAAATGTTATTATGTTTGCGGATGACACTTAGCTATGACCTCTTTTGAAGTACTGTATTCAGTTTGGAGCAATAAATCATTGAAAAGATACTAGCCTTGCTGGGCTGAAAGGACTTAGAGATTCAAGGGGATGAGAGATTGGAGAGATGAGAGTTATTTTTCATACAGAAGAGGAAGTTAAGAATTGATTTCATTTAGTTTACTTTAAAAAAGGAAACAAATTTACAGGCTAGACGAATCCCTTTGTTAGAGGAATCCATTACAAATCTTCAAATCAGAACAGTTAGGACTGAGGTCTGATAGCATTTCTTGTGAGGAATTGTGAGGAGAAAAATGTTTCTCTCATTGTCCTGACCAACAATCTTCCAGATAAAATTAATCATTAATGATAATAATCCTTGCATTATAGCACCTAATTTACTTAATTGGCTGCCATGTTTGTTTTTACAAAATACACAGAAACTACTCTTAAAAGTAAATCTTGCGAAGCACTTCGATACATTTTGATGATACGTAACCAAATGCAAATGTTATTGCTAAAAATACATGGTGACCAAAATGTCACGATAACTACCCTGAAGACCATCCTCTTCGACCATGTCAACCGCCCCACCTCCTGGCTCGGTATTGTGCTCCGCCACTTTGAAGCATTCTGGGATACTACCCTACATGAGAGGCACGATATAAATACAAGTTATTATTGTTATAATCAGTGCATCTAGTTCTCTTCATTAGCATTTCAAGATGAAAAACACACGTTTTTAAATGTCATGTTTAAATACTGAGCTCTATAATATCAATTGCAGGGATTATTATTGTTGCACAATGCAAATAGTATAAACCATAGGTGAACATATTCTCACATGTATCCAAGTGTGACTGAGCATTCATATATACGACACACTGCACATAGAAATATCCATGAGCCTGGAATAGAATACATTCTCTCACTGGAGGGTTGCACTCTGTTTATCTAATTCTAAAGAATATCAGGTCAGTCAGAGAGAGCCAAACCTGGGTACCCAGAGCGTGCATTAGGGGCACTGTTAGAGTTTCACCACTAGAGTTCACTAGCTAAAGTTGCTGTTGCTGACAGTATCAACTGATTTACATTTGTATAGCGCTTTGTGTCTTGGAAGTAGGTCCCAAGGCTGGGACAGTGAGTGTTTTGTACCTGTGCTGGGAGAAGGTGGAGGGCAGGGGGTGAAAGAGAGTGATCAAAACCTTTAGTCCAAGAGGAAAATCTTGAGATGGGCCTTGAAGAAGGCAAGGGAGGATGTGGGGTGAGGTGGTGGGACTGAGTAATGGAGTACCAGAGGGTGGTGGCAGAGCAGCTGATGGCCCACCCCTCAATGCGAGCAAGGTGGGGGAACGGGAAGCAGGCTGCAGCTCACTGAATGGAAGGGACGGGTACTTGGTAGGGGGTTAGGAGGTAGTAGAAGAAGAGGGCAGCAAGTGTATGGAGGGCTTTGAAGGTGAGGAACCAAGATCTTGAACTGTATCGTTCCTTTGGGTGATGAGGAGGTAGTGGAGTCAGGCAACGATGTGGGATGATATGTCATGGAGCCTGGTGTGGGAGAAGACAAGGTTTGCAGATTTCTGGATGATCTGCAGCCTATGCAGGGAGAAGTTGGGGAAGCCTACCGTCAGGGAGTTTGCATACTGAAGCCTGGATGTTATGAATGCGTGTATGAGGGTTTCAGCAGCCTGCAGTGTGAGACAGTGGTAGAGCTGGGGGATGTTTTGGAGGTGGGGGAAGGCAGAACGGGTCATGATATGGATGTGTAGTAGAAAGCATAGTTGATGGTCAAACAAGCTCTAAGGTTCCTGACTTGGATACACACTCCACCTTACCGTGTCTGGTATTTAGTAAGTGCCACTTTCCACTGCTTATTCCAGATACTCATGAGGAGTTTGGGATGCAGAGTTAACATGAACTGAATGGAATGGAAAAAAATCCTTCCATGTTTGCCTGTCATCAGCAGTCTTCACCTCACTTAGGAACGGGACTACCAAGACCACCACAGAGGTTGATTCAAATATTCCATTGCCAAGCACATCACCTTGGACCCAGTTCATCTCCAAGGTGACCCTGCTTACTCCCCACCACCCCCGCCCCCACCCCGCCACCACCCACCACTATCAGCTGAATAGCGAGGAGGTATATATGGGTATAAATATATACCAACCCAATATGGGTAGCCCGATAACTACCAACAAAATTACAAGTTTACCTGTAATCATTTACATTCCTTTTTGATTAAAATTAAAGGTTAATACTGTCTTCAACTTCCATTTACACATGATTTACACAAGATATACATTGCATAGTTCCACATCAAGCCTCAGTTGGTAATTATTTTGCCTCTGAGCCAATAGATTGTGGGCTCAAGCGGCACATTCACATTAGTACTTTGAGTTTCCTGTCAAGGCTGACACACTGAAAAAATGGTGGTGAGGGATGCCATCCTTCTGTTGAGGTATTAAACCATGGTCCTATCTGCTGTTCAGATGGACTTTAAAGATTAATGTTAAAGACGTTTCTTCCGATATCAAAGCCAGCAATCCTCCAGATTAATAGATCAATCACTTCATGGCTACCTTGCTATGTGCAAATGGCTGTCACATTTGCCTCCAACAAACAATCAGTGTTCTTGACAGTAATTACCTATGGAACACTTCAACATGATAAGGTGCTATAAAAATGCAAGTTATTTTTTCTTTGTTACACATGGTTTACACAGCTGAAATGATAGACTCCAAAGACTAGGCAAACAGATTATGGGAAATTGCAAGTGAATGCATCAGAAACAATTTACTCTTGTTGCTACAGACAATTAATCCAATCTTCTCTTTGCTACAGTTTTGTTGTATTAGTTTGTGGCTTCAAACTTTCAAGCCACAAATCCAATTTAAAGCCTCTTAACTGGTCAAATACGATAACATGTTTTTATCTTGGTGGAGTGTTCAATGGTAAATGATAAAAACAGAATGCTAATTTGCCTCTATGTGTACAGGTGGCTTGATAAATAATATATCTCCTGTGCTTGCCATTGCTGAAAATATCAAAATAAATAAATAAAAATCTTGGCAAGGATGCAAGAGACTAGATGAGACATGGCAAGAGAAATAAATAGTGTATATGTACAATCATCACCCTCTGTATTGCTTGGGATAAAATTAATCTTTAACCCCATGATGCAAAGTGATTACATTAATAATTCAATGTTATAGAATTACTACTACATATAATTCAATCTTCATTCACTTCTAATTTTCATGTGCCTGTATTTTGACTCAGTATCCTTTATTTAACATAATTTTCTAAAGGCTATTGCAGCATTGATTTTTTTGCTATCAGTCAGATTGAACTTTTCCTTGATTTTTCTGTGGTACAAAATCTTTACTCATTTCAGGAACTTTATTGCCCAAACAAAATAATTCCAATCTCATAACCTTGATTGGAGATGAAGAAGCCATCATAAAAGCTGACATTGTACAAAATCATTAAAATAATTTATCACATCACAGCACTTCTTTTTGTTTATGTTTAATGTAATTTATCAGTCCATAAAAACATTGAATGAAATGGCTTTCTTCCAGCAATACACTAGAACCATTGACTGCAATCCTATTTAACATATATGACATTTTATAGTTATCAGCATGGAAACTGGAAAAGACTGAAGTGGCTCCACTGTCTTGGTGTCATTTTTCTCTCTAGATACAGCTTCCTCTTTTCGTGTTTGTAAAATATTGAACCTTATCATGGGAATCTGTTGCTTAGACAGGAGTCTATGTTAATGTACTGGTAGACCCCGCTTAACGAAGGGGTTAGGAACTTCAAAACTCCTCGTAAAGTGAGAATTTTGTTAAGTGGGTGGGAGGTCCCTACTGTGTTTCCGTATGTGAAAAAAATCAGTTTAGTTCCCAGCAGTGCCTAGCGCTAACATTTGCGGTGTACCAGTGAAGGCATAAGGTACGTAGATCTGCTATTGTAGGCTGCAACACTTTCATTACAAGATGAAAAGATGAACGATGAAAGAATACAAGATGAAAATGTTTGTTTTGTTTACCTGAACAGTATTTTATTTAGTAAAGTTTTAACAAAATACAGTAACGAAACGAAAGTTCCCGTACTTCCCGTAATAAGAAGAGGTGACGAATAGGGAGGAGGTGTTCCTTTTAACTGTTCATGGAGGAAGGGGAGGGTGGGAGTGGGGGGGGGGGGGGGCGGGAAAGAGGAGGAGGAGGCTGGAGAATCGGAAGAATCTGGTGAGAAAGCAATAGGTTCTGTATAGTCAGCGGACGTACTTGGTACTGGTTCTTTGGACGATGTCGGCTTAAAGAAACTGTCAATAGAAGACTGTCGACAGTTTTTCTTCTTTTCTTCATACAATTCTTGGTAGCGAATAGTTTGCTTGATGCCACGGACAACCTTAATGCTACAATCCAGTTCAGGATCGTTGTCTTTGCAAATATTAATTGCTTCTTCTATTTTCGAAAGAAAAGCTTTCAAAACGTTCAAACTAAGAACCTTAGGCTCCTCACATAAATCATCAGCCTCAGCTGTCTGTTCCTTCGTTAAATCCTGAATTTCTTCAGTCGTAAGCTCCTCTGTCATTGCTGCAAGAACCTCCTCGACTCCTCCCTCATCGATACCATCAATGCCTGCTTCACTTGCCATTGCGACTATATCGGTCCTTATGCTGGATACATCGTTGGGAAAGCCTTGGAAGTCACTCACAACTTCTAGACATAACTTTTGCCAAACACCATTCATTGTGGAATGTTTCACTTCATCCCACGAGTCTGCTATGTTAAATATTGCATCCTTTATAGTGTAACATTTCCATATATCAACGAGCGACAATGCCCCATCCTTCTCAGATTCCCTAATAACATGTTGCATCAGACGGCGTAGATAGTACACTTTAAATATTGCAATGACTCGACTCCTTGGTCCATTGGCTGCAGTATGTTGGTGGAGTTCGGGGGTAAAAAAATAACGTTGATGTTACTACATGCATCTAGTATGGAAACCGAGTGTCCAGAGGCATTATCTAAAATAAGCAAAGCCTTGTTAGCCTGGTTCCTCCCGTTGAGATATCTCCCAACTGCTGGCCCGACATATCTTTTCAGGTAATCATAGCATATACTTCCCATCATTCAGGCCTTGGCATTAGATTTATAAAAAACAGGAAGAGACACTTTTAATGCTCTAGGGTTTTCAGAATGGTAAATGAAACATTGTTTTAATTTAAAATCACCAGATTACCCTTAAGATCAAGAGTTAGGCGATCCTTTGCAGCTTTAAATCCAGGGGCCGATTTCGCTTTTATGGAGATGTAGGTCTTCTCAGGTAACTTCTTCCAATTAAGCCCTGTTTCATCGAAGTTGAAAATTTGTTGCGGTGTATAATCTCCCTCCTTAATGATTTTTCTAAGTTCATCTGGATAATGTTCGGCAGCAGCAACATCCGCACTAGCAGCTTCCCCGCACATCTTGATAGAATGTAGCTTGTATCGCTTTCAAAAACTATCAAGCCACCCATTGCTAGCAGCAAAAGGCTTTTTCCGAGTAGCTTCATGTGGTTGCCTAGCATCCTGCCGCTTAAGGTCCTCCATACTGTACAGGCTTTCTCTTGGATTATACTAGCGGAGAGGGGGCAATGGCGTTCATTCTGGTCTTTGATCCATATATTTAATATCTTCTCCACCTCCTCTATCATCCAATTTCTACCTCTTGTAATATTGCGACAACTTCCAATTGTGACAGATGTCTGTGCCATTTTTTTCACTGCTTCCTTATTCCTGATGATAGTGGCGATGGTCGAATCAGCCAGACCTAAGGCCCACGCGATAACCAACGTCTTTTCTCCTCTTTCTTTCCGATTCACAACATCCATCTTCATTTCCAACTTGATGGACTTCCTTTTCTTCGAGGGTGTTGGCGATGTTACTAATGGGAGTTTAGGTGGCATACTGAAGTAAGTGTAGGTATGTAGCTTCGTCGACTGAAACCGAGCGTGTGTTGTGGGTGCAGCCGGGAGACGAGAAGCACGCGAGATTTAAACTTTCGCTATAGCGAACGCAGCCTTCGCTAAGTGCATAGGAAGTACAAATACAAACCCTCGTGATAGTGAAGTTTCGGTAACCGGGCGTTCAGTTAGTGGGGTCTATCTGTATTTTAAATGGATTTGGATCAGGTCAGTGCTGTATACAAAGAATAATTGTAAGGTAATGTTATAGTTTAGTTGTTCAACTGGTGCAAGATGTCTTTCTTGATTTCTTTGAGATTTTTTAATAGAAAAGTAGATCATCATTGCTACCTAGATTAGTCTTAATTTGAATATCCAGAAAACATCCGAAAGAGTTTTATGTGAAATATAAAATTAAACCGAAAGTCGTGGGAATCCAAGCAAGAATATGAGATTGAACCAGAAATTAGTTTTAACGAATTGGGAAAAATATAGGGAGTCCTTGTGAGAAATACAAGGTCAGATTGAAGTGAAGTGTTGCCCTGTTAGGAGTGGAACCCTTATCAAACCTGAAAATTGTGCTATGTAATGTTCTATTAAAACATAAATTATAATCCTTCATTTGATATAGTGTCTTACCAAGCAGTAGTACCTAATAAAACTTCACACAATTTACTGTGAAGTTCTAGTGACTGTATTTGTGTGTGAACATGGCAGACAATTTGTCCTTAACAATATTTCACAAACAGCCATGAAATGAATGACCATTTTTTTCTATCTGAAAGTCTGTTGACTAGGATAACAGAGAAACTCCCTTCGGTTTTCAAATAGTGTCATGAAATGTTTAATGTCAACCTTAATCATTTCTAAAATCAAGACCCATATTTCACCATGAATTTGACTTGCATGGAATTCCATGCAATACATGTAACATGTAATGTGGAGTCCTGTAGCTCAGTGGTTAGAGCACTTGCCTTGCATGCGAGAGATCAGGGTTCGATTCCCTGCAGGGTGAAACTTTGGGCAAGTTTCCTTCCTCCACAAGTTTCCTTCCTCCTGATAATAACTCCTCAGGAAAAAAACCACAATAATAAAATTGGTCACTTTAATCCACAACTATCTGTGAGACAATGCTGCGCGCACTTGACTGCCACAGTAGGCCCACAAATAATAATAATAATCCTTGCATTAGATATAGTATATAGTATATTATGTGAAGCACTTTGAGACATCTAGAAGATGTGAAAAGCACTATATCAAATGCAAGGTTTATTATAATGTAGTCTTGATTCATAATAATCCAGTTTTTGTTTTATTCTTTTTCTGATCTATCTTCGAACTGCCTTCGAACCTCCAACCTACCTTATCAGTCGATATAAAAAATATCAGGAAAAAAAAACCTAACTTACCCGCTAGACTCCAAACTTCTCTCCAGTTTCCAATTTCTCTTCCAGCCTGCGACCTCCCCTCCAATTCCCTCTTAGCCGTAGACAACCAGTATATGAACACCAGCAGCCAGGAAAAGAAAATTGGTTATTTCAATCCATGACTGTTTGTGGGACAATTAGCTGCCATGTTTTGCCCACATATATACAGTCAATTCACTTTACAGTATATTCTATGAAGAACTTTGTGATAAATAATAAATAAATAATTACTCTTAAAGCCTTTTGTGATATTGATTTTATCATTAGTGGACAAGCTTCAGATACTCTGTCC
This sequence comes from Hydrolagus colliei, assembly GCA_035084275.1. Taxonomy (NCBI): domain Eukaryota; kingdom Metazoa; phylum Chordata; class Chondrichthyes; order Chimaeriformes; family Chimaeridae; genus Hydrolagus; species Hydrolagus colliei. Next base: position 57,205,287 of record CM068745.1, on the reverse strand, counting down.
CCACTCTCCAGCGTCTCTCCACCTCCCTCCATGCCTTCAAATTCCACTTTAAGATTTTTTTCGGTTTTACTTCCAGCTACCTGAATCTGTTCATGAGCTAACCCCACCACCACTTGGGCTTCAGGTTAGTTATGTGAAGTGTTTGAAACAATCTCCCAATATAAATGGCAGTGTATAAATGTAGCGCAAATGTAAAAAGAAGTGTGTGATATATAATCAACCATGTAAGTCAAAACCACTGAATTTGTTCAAAATATTGTTCGATATTGTGAGGGCAGAGTTAATGTAATGGGGGGCAGAGTTTTGATTGGCCAAGTAGTGTTTTAATTATTGCGACGTTACTCAGTTTTTTATATAATTTTTTAAGAGATGATATACAGTGATTCATACATCTGATTGGAATTCTTGAGTTGTTACTGCTTTAACTCTTTTACTGCTGACTTTTAGTTATAGACTAGTGCAGTTGCCTAAAGACCAGCTCTGACCTGCTGACCCCCTATCAATTTGTCCACTCCCTCCATTCACCAGGCTCCGGCCTGCTCCATGTCGTCTGCCCAACCCGCCTTACCAGCCTCTGTGCCCTTACATTTTAGAACTCCATCCCACAATCCCTTTGTATTGCTCCCTCCCTTGCCTCCTTCATGGCCAATCTCAAGACCCTCCTCTTCAACCTTCGTTTGCCCTCCTACCTGTCTGCCCTTCTTCATCCCAACCCTGCACGCCCCACCCACCGCTCTCCTTGCTTGAGTCCCAACCCTCGACTATTCAGCCTCTTGGGACGTCTTCCCAATGTGAAAGGCACTTTATAAATCAAATTTTGTTATGATTGTTGCATAATGATAGTTATGTTACATTGGCTCACCAGATAATTTGATCGCCATCTGTGGTCTTTAGGCATAAAAAATTGGCATTGTGATAACTCTTCATTCACTCTGTTCAGTGACCACTCACCATACACAAAGCTACTCCTGTCTAATTTACAGTGACTTAAATGATAATTGTAGAATAGTTCAACTTTTTAAATTCCAAACTTTAACAAGTGGAAGTGAACTATTTGACTGACTGAAATGCTCTAAGCAATCCATAATTTTGGATTGCTTGAGTTGACCAAATGTTTCAACAAATCAAATTCCCAAAGGCTCATTGACCTTTTTTTCTTTAGACTAGTTTTGCAGGGGTTAAAAATAGAATTGTTGAACTGGTTGAAGTCAGCTTCTGATTAAATGGCTTTAGCCTCAACAAGTTGCCCATATATCTCTCTCTGCAAAGCTTGGAGGCTATTCACTGTGACAAGGGGAGGTGGAGTTAGAAACACACATGAATGAAAGATGTAACAAAAACGCAAAATACTGCAGATGCTAGAAATCTGAAACAAAAACAGAAATCGCTGGGAACAACCAGCAGGTCAGGCAGCATCTATGGAGAAAGGAAAAGTGAGTCAACGTTTTGGGACCATGATCCTTCATCAGGGACCTTTTGTCAGGGTTCTGACAAAGGGTTGTGGACCCGAAATGTTGACTCAAAGAAAATGTAACTGAAATAGTTGGAGTTGTGTAGATGTTCAGCATACATCCCAGGGTAATAAATATTGATTCTACTGTATCTATGCTCTCAGTTTTAAGAACAGCAGTGAGTTGGGCTTTCTCTAATTGGCATGTGTGTTATCACAGGTAACATGCATTTTGATTGTTAATGCTGGATAAAACTGTATACTGATGTGATAATATAATATCAATGTTAATGAAGAGATGTTGCTGTTTGTATGTGAATAAAGACCTTTACTTTGAATCTTTTTGTCAACTTGTATTGAGTAAACTGGGACTCCGGCAAACCTTGGTAGAGTCTAAAATGGCAAAACGGAAATGGCAAATAGTTTGTGAAATATAATCGCTTCAGCAACAAAATTAAAAACCCATGACACTTAACAACAGATGCCTTTCAATCTAGTTTTCTACCCATTGAAATGAATACAATTAATTACTTACTGCTTGAAGAGTTAATATAAAACATGATGAAGTTAACCAATCATATAGCGCCCTCCGTGGTGGGCGGCAGCACGCAGCGCTTAAAGAACATTTCCTTCCTAATTCAGAAACACCATTTGTGGAAAGGCAAAACTAGACTAAGTGCTAAAGTCCAGAAAAAAGTGTGACATTGAAATTTAAAATGGTTGAAAAGGAAATTAGATTTGTCACAAAATAGGACTCTGAGGATAGAAAGGTTGCCTTTTAAAAACCCATTTGTAATAAGAGGAGAAGGAGACTAAGGAAAAGAGCGTTCCACAGCTTTGAAGCCCTTGAAAAGAATGAGTTAATATTCTCTATTATGCTGGTTTAGCAGTAACTTTGTGGTCTCACAATCAGAAGATTGTGATTTCGGTTGTGATCAGAAGGTCACACGGTCTCTGGTGGCAGTTCAGTGCAGTCTGGGGGTTTGTTTCATTGTTGAAGACACTGTCCTTTGTTTTTTTTGGTACATGTTAAAGATCCCATGGCATTATTCAAAAAGAAAAAGTAGTTTGTTTTAGTGTCCTGGCCAACAATCCTACAAATAAAATAAGTCATTTGTTTCTTAGCTGTGATATTGCTGTGCAAAGTTGGGCTGGTATATTTACCTACAAAATACACAGTCACTCCACTTGATAATCAACCCGGTTAAGTGCTTTGGGACATCTTCCATATGTGGAAGGGTGTTCCATGAAATGCAAGGATTATTATTATTGTTATTATTATTTAAGAGTAGGCGGATATTAACTTTTAAACTGAGTGATGAGAATCCAAGATGCAAATAAGTGGGAAGGACAGCAGAGTTTAGGTTGAGAGTATCAGAAGGATGGTGAAATAGAGAAAAGCACTTTGCAACAGAGAGTGATTGCAGTCTACAGAATAGTGAAGGACCATTTATCTGACACAAAGCTTTAACTTGTCCAGGAGATAGTGACTCGTGGTCACAGATTTTAAATAGTTTCAAAACGAAGCAGAGGGGAGCTGAGGAGAAATTTTTTCACTCAGCGGGTTGTTCGAATCTGGAATGCATTGCCTGAAAAGGTGGTGGAAGCCAATTCGATAACAGCTTTTAAAAGAGAATTAGATTTTTATGTAGGGAGAACAGGTCTTTTAGGTTATGGGGGGAGAGCTGAGCAGTGGGATTGAGTTGCTCTTTTCAAAGAACCAGCACAGACTAGATGGGCTGAATGGCCTCCTTTTGTACCATAAACTTCTATGATTCTAACATCCCGTCCAAGAGATAGTGAACAAGATGTGCTGGTAGTGCCTCCACAGATACGGGATTCTGGCTCCTGGTTGAACTTTGAGCATTAAAGAGAACTAAAAGTTTGAGGTGATACATATTTGGCAAGAAAGAGGGAATTGAGCCTCGTAGGAGCAGATTTAGCAATGAGGGAGATGTGAGCATTCTGTTTGAAACAGAGAAGATAGTGAGGCCGAGAATTTCTACAGATGAAGAAGGATTAAAAGTGAAGCCACCAAAGTGGTAGATGTTAGTTAGAGAGATATGAGGAAACAGCCTATCTGAAGAATTGAAAGCAATAAGATTGTCATCACCCATCAAACAACATGGGTGAGATCAGATTTAGTGATTCATCTATTGCACTGAAAGATGAATTAAAGTTGTGTGCACTAAAGCTGTGTTGCATTACTAGAACTGATCTCCTTTCCTTCCACCCTCCCCTACCACAAACCCAGCTTGATTCTGAAATATTGACTGTCCAGCGCCTTGGGCATCATCCAGACGTGAAAGGCACTGTACAAATGTAATTTTGTTATTGTTGTTATCACATTAAACATTTGCAAGCACTGTCCTTTTTTTTATATTAACAAAATTAACATTGACTAAAAGTCTGGTAAAAGCGATAACATTTTGTTTGATTCTGATTTGTAGCACAGATGGTTGAACGTATTTCAAATGTTCGAGGGTGGTAAACTTAAAATGATGCATCCCAAAGAATAATAATAATCCTTTCACATTGAGAGGACATTTCAAAGCATTCACTGTATAGTGCAGTAACCGTGCATTTTGTTGGTGAATGCATCTAAAATAATTGACTTAGTTTGAAGAACAGTAATCTGACAAACACCACTGGCATTTTGGGTCAAACAATGTATTTTATTTTAGCTCATAAGGCTTAACCAATCCTTATACAACATGAAAGTAATAATACTACCAATGTGTAAAATATTAGTTTATTATCATAGGATTACTCCTTTACTAAAATTTAAAACAAAATAGCTAAAATGTTGGATCACCGTGGTGTATGCACCTTGGGATGTCCTCCCAAAGTGAAAGTTGCTATACAAATGTGATTTTATTGTTGTTATATAACTGGGGCAAAGCTGCATTTTTTGAGGTGTTGTTAAACTGAAGGTATCCTGATGTGAAATGCACTACAGTAGAATCAAAAACTATTATTGCTGGGATCACTGTACTGTATTGATAGTCAATTACCGTGTAACAATAATAATAAGCCCTCCATTTGATATAGCACTTTTCACATCTTCCATACACTTCAAAGAGCTTCACAGAATATACCGTAAAGAGAATTGACTGTATATTTGAGGGCGAAACATGGCAGCCAATTGGGCATAGCCAATTCCCACAAACAATCATGGATTGAGTGATCAAATTACAGTATTCTGTTTTTTTTAAGGATTATTATCCTCAGAAAAGTCAGGAAGTCAAGGAAAAGTCAGGAAGTGCCAACTAACCTCTATAAAACTTTGGTTAGGCCTCAGCTGGAGTACTGTGTCCAATTCTGGTCACCACACTACAGAAAGGATGTTAAGGCATTGGAAAAGGTGTAATGAAGGTTTACTAGAATGGTACCAGGATTGAGGGACTTCAGTTATGGGGAAAGGCTAGATAGGCTAGGTTTATTCTCTTTGGAACAGAGAAGGTTGAGAGGTTTATAGAGGTTTTATAGAGAACCTAATAGAGGTTTATAAAATCATGAGGGGATTCGACAGTGTGAATAAGGATAAACTGTTTCCACTGGTGGGCGAATCTGTTACTCATGGTCACAGATTTAAAATCGTTTCAAAACAAAGCAGAGGGAAGCTGAGGAGAAATTTTTTCACTCAGCGGGTTGTTCAAATCTGGAATGCATTGCCTGAAAGATGATGGAGGTTGATTCGATAACAACTTTTAAAAGAGAATTTGATCTTTATTTAGGGAGAACAGGTCTATTAGGTTATGGGGAGAGAGCTGGGCAGTGGGATTGAGTTGCTCTTTTCAAAGAGCCGGCACAGACTAGATGGGCCGAATGACCTCCTTTTGTGCCATAAAATTATATGATTCTATGAAAAGCAATTCACCTATGGACCAACAACTGGTTTCCTACTTACTGCTAGGTAAATAGACATGTATGAGCTAAGGAAACTCGCCCAACATTTATCCCTACTGGGAATAGAACCCAGATCTATCACTTGCGAGGCAAGTGCTCTAACCACTGATTTCATAAGTGGCAGAACTAATGTGAGGCATATCTTCAAAATATTTAATTCTGGCAATTATTAAAACTTATTATTTCAAGAGTGGTTTGGGTAGTATGAAATAGCAAAGTTGGCTACAAGTATTTGACATAGATCTTCAATGCACATCAAAGGTCTTGACCTTTGTGTTCAGTCTCAATTCATATTCCTGTTTCACACTCCACATATTTCTTCTAATTCTCTTTGCAATGGTGTGAAAGATCAGCTTCCAAATTAAAACTGAATTTTGACATTTTCACAATTCTGCACAAACTTTAAATTTAAGTCTTACTCCTTTGAAAAAAATATCCTTTCTTTTGTTTTTCCTCCAAACCATGTTATGATTAATGAGAACCTGCTTTGGAATTATTTTTAAGTGGCAAAATTATTATGCGGCTGAAGTGACTGATTCCCATTCTAAATAATTGTTAACACCAACCAGCTAGGAAGTATGCTTGTGTATTTCTTACCCATTACTCTGTAAATACATAGATACAATAACACCCACCAGTCATTTTTCCTCTTAAATCTAATATTTAATATCTATAAGTTTATTCACTGTTGTATAGAACCGGCACAACATCTATGATCTAGAATTGATAGAATTAACGTTGTCATGGTATTGGCAGCAATAATTCCTGATCTGGTTGTAACTCCATCAGTTACTAACAACATAAAAGTTAACAAGAAGAGAGAGCTTTAATTACATGGATATTATGAGGTCATCTCCTTCATATCTTAATAATTCAGAGGTAGATTTTTACCCTGGAGACAATCTTCCGTAACTATACTTCGAAGAGACATCCCATTAACATCTCCAAAACATTTTATAATTTCCCAGGCAGAATTGATTTACTGGCATAATGCTGGTGTACCTATTTCTCAGCTAGTAACAATCATCTGTTACCCACACTTCATTTATATATAAAAAATGTGCCTATTAATGTTTCTGCTAATGTAAATTCACACAGTTTATAGTCAAGGCTATTCAGTACTTTAGTATTTATAACCTCGGTCACAAAATGTTACAATCATTTGACACACTCACAGTCTGCAAAATGTTAATAAAATCTGCATATGTTTTAATCAAATGCGAACAAATATTTAGCTGTATTGTGCTATAAAATAATCTTAAATACAGTAATTATGTTTGCATCACTAAAAGGGTTTTGAAACATGTATTGTTAGTAAAGGATAACAAAACATTGGAAATTTAAGCAAAATAGAAGGGGTATTAAAGGGATAGTGGCAGCGTTGATAACAACAACAAATTATACTTATAAAGCGCCATTCACGTCGGGAGGACGTCCCAAGGCGCTGCACAGGAGGCGTGTGACCCGAGCTGGGAGGGGAGTGTACGGGAAGGGGTGAAACAAGTAAGGGAGGTCGAAACATTTGTGGTGGAACAAAAGGCACGGTCGAAGAGGAAAGTCTTCAAACCGGCCTTGAAAGAGCAAAGGGAAGAAACGAGACGGAGGGATTGGGGGATGGAATTCCATAGGGTCGGAGCAAAAAAATTGAAGGCTCGGCCTCCGATGGTGGGGCGGTTCGGGCGGGGGGCTTGGAGCAGGTCAAGTCCTACTGAAAGTAGGGTCCGGGTGGGCTTATAGGGGGAGAGTAAATTGGTTAAATAGGGTGGGGCAAGGCCATGTAAGGCCTTGAAGGTGAGGACGAGGATCTTGAACTCGATCCTCTGGAGGATGGGGAGCCAGTGGAGACGGGTGAGGGTGGGCGTTATATGGTCGCGGAGGCGGGTGCAGGATAGTACACGGGCTGCAGAGTTTTGGATGACCTGCAGCCTATGAATGGAGGAACTGGGGAGGCCGACGAGGAGAGAGTTTCCATAGTCCAGCCTTAAGGTGATGTACGCGTGCACGAGTGTTTCGGCAGCGTGGGGGGTAAGATAATTGCGGAGCCTGGCAATGTTGCGCAGGTGGAAGTAAGCGGTGCCGGTCAAGGCGTGGATGTGGGGGAGGAAGGAGAGTTTTTGGTCGAACGTGATGCCGAGGTTCCTGACTGGCTTTGTGAGGTGAAGAGTACAGCCTTGGATGTTGAGGCTGGCAGCGCCCGGTGTGCGGAGGCGTTGGCTTGAGCCGATCAGGAGGGCCTCGGTCTTACACACGTTCAATTGGAGGAAGTTGTCCCTCGTCCAGGACTCAATGTCGGACAGACTGCCTGGGAGATAGAAAACTGAGAGTGACGATGAACGGTTGTTTTTCTGATTGGAGGGAAATGTGCAGTGGTCAGTACTGGGACCACTGCTGTTTTTGTTTCATATAAATGAACTGGACTTGGGTTTGTCACCTCCAGGCTTGACTATGGCAACCCTCCCCTTGTCTGCATCACCAACTCTTCCCTCTATAAGCTGCAGATCATCCAAAACTCTGCAGCTCGTGTCCTCTCCCACAACAGGCTCTGAGACCCCATCACCTCCACCCTTGCCCGGCTCCACTAGCTTACAATTCCTCAGAGGATTGAATCCAAGATCCTTATCCTCACTTTCAAGGCCCACCATAGCCTTGCCTATTCTACATCTCTAACCTGCTGACCCTTATCAACCTGTCCGCTCCCTCTGTTCGGCAGACACCAGCCTGCTCTATTGCCGGCCTGCCTGACCCACCCTACCATTGTTGGCTGGGCTTTCAGCCTCTCTGCCCCTACACTTTGGAACTCCATCTCACAATTCCTTCACCTTGCTCCCTCCCTGGCCTCCTTCAAGACCAGTCTCAAGACCCTTCTCTTCGACCATGACTTCAGTCACCCTCCCACCTTTCTGCCCTCCCTCATTCCAACCATGCATACACCCCCACCCTCACCACACCTCCGCACCCTGCATGCTCTGGTCCTGACCCTTGACTCTTCCGCGCCTTGGGACTTCCTCCCTCCTCTACAAATGTAATTTTTTTGTTGTTGTACAGGGAGTATAATTTCCAAGATTGCAGATGATACAAAGCTGGAAAAAGTAACCCACTGCAAGAGGACATATACAGACTGGCAAAATGGGCAGACATGTGGCAGATTAAGTTTAATGTGGAAGTGAAGCATTTTGGAAGGAAGAATGAGAAGAAGCAGTATAAGCTAGATGGCAAATTCTTAAAGGGGCTGAAGGTACAGCGAGAATGGGATTCATATAAATAAATCTTTAAAGGAAGTGGGCCAAGTAAATGAAGCTGTTAATAAAGCATATGAGATACTAGTCTTGATAAATAGGGCCAAAAGTCAGGAAATTATGATGAACCTTCATAAAACATTGGTTAGGCATCAGCTGGAGTACTGTGTTTAGTTCTAGGCACCATACTTTAGGGAGGATATCAAAGCATTGGAGAGGGTGCATTGGAGATTTACCAGGAAGGTATCAGGTACGAGGGGCTTCAGTTAGCAGGAGGCTAGAGAAGCTAACATTATTCTCCTTGGAGCAGAGAAGGTTAAGAGGAGGCTTAATACAAGTTTACAAAATTATGTGGGGATTCGATAGGGTGAACAAGGAGGAACTATTTCCACTGGTGAATGGGTCATAGCTTGAGAACACTGATTTAAAATAGTTGTTAAAAGAAACAGCAGGGAGGTGAGGAGAATTTTTTTGGGGGATCTGGAATACATTACCTGAATGTTGGTGGAAGCCGATTCAATAACAAGAAAGAGCTAGATAGTTATTTGGGGAGGGCAGATTTGCAGGGCTATCGGGTGTAGGATTGATTTGGACAGCTCTTTTCAAAGAACTGGCAAAGAAAGGATGGGCCAAATGACCTCCTTCTGTGTTTTATAATTTTATGATTCTTTGATGATTCGGATGGGTTAATGCTTACCTAAAAACATTACATTAAGATTTAAAATATCAGGATTAATAAATGTGTTACCTTACTTATTTAAGGAACATCAGTAAAGATTTTGAAATACTCCCTACTAGTGATACTGATTAGCTTCCATCAACTGTTAATCCATCCAGCTCTGACCTCCTCCACTTCCCCGGCCTATCCCTCAGTCTTACTGAACCAGTGCACAACCTCAGCACCAGGTTCATGCCCCCACAGCTGTCCTTCCTTCACCACATCCAGTCTCTGCCCAGGATCGCCCTTCCTTCACCTATGCCACATTGCCGCTTCCAACCAAACTTTACCCAGACATAGCTAAAACACTCATCCATGCATTCATCACCTCCCAACTCAATTTTTCAAATGCCCTTTTTCCAATTCTCCCCAACTCCACTATGTACCAGATACAGCTGATCCCAAACTCCGTTGCCTCCATACTCATCTGCACTAAACTCCGTACATGCCAATGTGAACTATATTGTTGTACGTCATTCACACCAGTTCTAGCAAGGCAGTTCCAGATCTTTAAACTTGTTTCCAAACCTCTTCACATCCGGTACATCTCTGGCATGCTTACTCCCAACCCACAACCCACTGCCTCCATTTGAATGGCTCTGACCTTCTGCATTTCCTTCGTACCCTCCATTCCACCATTGTTAGCCGCACGTTCAGCCACTACATCCCCAAACTCTGGAAAACTCTTCCTTTATCCCTCCGCCCTACCCCTTCCTTCCCTATCTTCAGGTTGCACCTGAAATCCTTCCTGTTTGACTATGCCTACAGTCACCTTCCCCAGCTTGGCACCATGCTCTGCCACTGTCAAGCATTGGAGTCCTGTAGCTCAGTGGTTAGAGCACTCACTTTACAAGCGAGAGACCTGGGTTCAATTTCTGGCAGGGCAAAACCTGTGTCAAGTTTCCTTACTCAACACACCACAAATTGGTCATTTCAAATCATGACTGTTTGTAGGATACTGCTGTACACAATTGGCTGCTGGGTTTACCCATAAAAATAGTCAATTCTCTTTAGAGTACATTCTGTGAAGCGTTTTGAGACATCTAGAAGACGTGAAAAGCACTATATCAAAGCAAGGATTGTTATTGTGGGATGCTACCCTGCATAAGGGGCGCTACATAAATGTGAGAACTCTGCCGCCCACGTTCTCACCCATACCAAACTTTGCTCCCCCATCACCCCAATCTTTGCCAGACTTCACTGGCTCCCTGTCCCAGAGAGGATCGACTTCAAGATCCTCAACCTTCTCTTCAAATCTCTCCACTCCTCTGCACCCCACTACCTCTCTGACCTCCTCTCTCATCAAACCAGCACTCATTGCCTTCGCTCCACTGGGTCTAGCCTCCTCCATATCCCATGAATCCTCGCTCCACCCTCGGCAGCTGTGCCTTCAGCCACTATGCTCCAAGACACTGGAATTCCCTTCCTCACAACCTTCACTTCGCGCCCTCTCTGCTCAGTTTCAGGTCCCAGCTGAAGACCTTTCTCTTCGACCGCGCCTTTGATCACCTTTCTACCCCTGCCCCTGGCTCAATCCCGGGATCCACTATTGTGAAGCGCTCTGAGATGCTGTCCGGCGTGGAGGGCGCTATATAAATCGAAGTTGTTGTTGTTGTTGTTGTTAAAAGATATAAATTGTTTTCTGATTTACAACAACAACTCTGATTTATATAGCGCCCTCCAAGCCGGATGGCGTCTCAGAGCGCTTCACAGCAGAGGATCCCGGGACTGAGCCAGGGGAAGGGCAGGAAGGTGACCAAAAGCTTGGTCGAAGAGAAAGGTCTTCAACTGTGACCTGAAACTGGGAAGAGAGGGAGCGAGGCAAAGCGAGTGAAGAAGGACCAAACATATGATATGATTTAACAGAAATGCAGTTTTTAAGGAATAGCATTTTCAATAATGAGGAAAGTTACACAATGGATTTTAGAAAAGGATAACAACAAATTACATTTATAGAGCGCCTTTCACGTCGGGAAGACATCCCAAGGCGCTGCACAGGAGGCGTGTGACCCGAGCTGAGAGGGGATTGTTTGGGAAGGGATGAAACACGAAGGGGAGGTAAAAGAGTTTGGGGTGGAACAAAAGGCACGATCGAAGAGGAAAGTCTTCAAACCGGCCTTGAAAGAGGAAAGGGAAGAAACGAAACAGAGGGATTGAGGGATGGCATTCCATAGGGTGGGAGCGGAGAAACTGAAGGCCCGGCCTCCGATGGTGGGGCGGTTCGGGCGGGGGGCTTGGAGCAGGCCAAGTCCTGTTGAACGGAGGGTCCGGGTGGGCGTTTAGGGTGAGAGTAGATCGGTTAAATAGGGCGGGGCAAGGCCATGTAAGGATGACCTGCAGCCTGTGAATGGAGGAACTGTGGAGGCCGACGAGGAGAGAATTTCCGTAGTCCAGCCGTGAGGTGATGTATGCATGCATGAGTGTTTCGGCAGCGCGGGGGGTGAGATAGTTGCGGAGCCTGGCAATGTTGCGCAGGTGGAAATAAGCAGTGCCGGTCAAGGCGCAGATGTGGGGGAGGAAGGAAAGTTTTTGATCGAACATGATGCCGAGGTTCCTGATTGGCTTTGTGAGGTAGAGAGTGCAGCCTTGGATGTTGAGGCTGGCAGTGCCCGATGTGCGGAGGCGCTGGCTTGAGCCAATCAAGAGGGCCTCGGTCTTACTCACGTTCAACTGCAAAAAGTTGTCCCTCGTCCAGGACTCGATGTCGGACAGACATGCTGTCAGAACATCGATCGTCTGGGGGTTGAGGGATGAGGCAGAAAGGTACAACTGGGTGTCGTCCGCATACATGTGGAAATTTACCCCATGTTTGCGGATGACGTCGCCCAGAGGGAGCGTGTAAAGGGTGAAAAGGAGGGGGCCTAAAACAGAGCCCTGAGGGACGCCGTGAGAAACTGTGCGGGGGTTTGAAGAAAAACCGTTGGAAGAAACAAAATGTAAACGGTGGGTCAAATAAGAATGGAACCAGTCAAGGACTGTGCCTTGAAGGTTGAGGTGGGAGGAAAGACGTTGAAGGAGGATGGTGTGATCGACTGTGTCGAACGCAGCAGACAGGTCAAGGAGGACGAGGAGGCAGAGGGAGCCCTGGTCACAGGCGGTTACGATGTCATTTGTAACCTTAACCAGGGCAGTTTCTGTGCTGTGGATAGGGCGGAAACCTGATTGGAGGGGTTCAAAAACTGAGTGAGTTGAAAGAGCGGAGCTGGGAGGCAACCGCTCTTTCAAGGACCTTGGATAGAAACGGGAGGTTGGAGATGGGTCGATAACTTGATGGTTGCGACGCATCAAGGGAGGGTTTCTTCAGGATAGGGGTGATGGTGGCTGTTTTAAGGGAGGTAGGGACGGTGCCTGAGGAGAGGGAAAGGTTAATGGTGTCAGAAATGAACGGGGCTAACAAATGGAGCTGGGTGCGGAAGAGGGGGGTGGGGATGGGGTCCAATGAGCACGTGGTGGGTTTCATGGAGGTAATTAATATATAAGCCCCTCCTCACCCCATTCCTATTTTCTTTCTGCTAATGCAAGGCTAGGTGGTGTGTAAGTCCCATGGCCTCTCATGGGTCTTACAGACCATCACGTTTAGGGGACAGTGACTCTAATGAAGGTGTTATGTGGCTGCCAGCTTCACCTCAGTATACCTGCAGATGTCATTAAACATTTCCTGCAGCGTAGTGACACTACATGTTAATGCACCATACGTTTTGTGAGGTTGGATGTGGAGTTACCACAGTATATGCTGTGGAGTGATAAGTAGCAGACAACGCTGTAAGGAAATTGTAAGCAGGGTCTGGCACATCTCCGCAGAGAAGAGCATTCCAAGAAACATCAACAGACTACTAATGCACAACTCTCAGAGCTTCAGACAGTACTGATGCGGCCTGGGAGCAGCTGCAGGGTGTGGGACATACAATCAAGGAAAGATAATAGCTTGTGGCAGACTTCCATATTCACCTCTTTTGTCTTTCATATGGCCTGCTTTTTCTCCTGAAGCTTACTTTGAACAAACATACTGTGTTTATATAACGTCCGGTAGCTTAATGGTTAGAATGCAGGCCTCACAAACTCGCTTCTCTTTTCAAATGGTAGCATGGTATCTTCAAACTGAGACTGAATTGAACAATTCTTTCTCAAAAACAAAATCAATTAAAAATTGGTTTTTCAATCCACAACTGTTTGTGGGATACTGATGTGTGCAATTGGTTGCTGCGTTTCACTCACAAAATATACAGTCACTAACCTTCAGAGTATCTTGAAACATCTCAAAGACACACTACAGTATTATCAATTGCAAGGATTATTATTATTCATTATTTATTTCCTTTGAACAAAATCTGCAAAAAGTACATTGATCTTGTGACCTGGAATTAAGTCTTCAAAATATGCTATCAATTTTCTCCCCCCTTCTCCTGAACTTAGTAACTCATTATGAAATACAGGCATTCATTTTGCCAAGCTAAAGGAGTTAGTTGCGAGAGCGGAAAACAGCCTATGGTAATTTATTCAAATGTCAGTGCCCTAATGACTATTCTCCAGGAGTGGCAAGGGAGGTAAGTGAGATCTCCTTGGAGCTGAATGCATGCCACCTATACATAGAAATTTGCAGGTCTGGAATGGAATATGCACTCTAGCTTGAAGGATTCAACTTGCATATTTAAATCCAGAGAGTATATTAGGCACAGGTTGACACAAGTCAAGGATTGGAAGCCCCAGAATATTTATTGGGGTACTGCTGGAGCCCATAAAACTCCACCCCAGCCAGAGTAGGCAAGAACAAGATCAAAGGTGTATGCCAGTCGGGAGAAAATTAGAATCAACTTGAACACACTAAGCTTAAATATAATGTACGCTCCGGTCCAGCAATGTGATGAATATCACTGCAATCGCCCCAGTACAGTATTCCAAATGTAGTCATATCAAATAACTATGCAGGGGTAAAATTGCCACTTTTTAACTTCTAGTCTGATTTTACTTTTAGTTAGATTCCACAAGACTTTTGATTGCTCTTGTTGATAATATGCTTTTAGTAAATGGTCGAGCATTGGTGAAGCAAATCTCTCCGCATTTCCAATCTAAATAGTGTTAACTTGTACATTACCGGTAATCTACGTTAACATTGAGACGTCCAGAAGATGTGAAAAGCACTATATCAAATGCAAGGATTATTATGCTGGAAATGCTATGTGGTTGACATCCACTGAATAGTCCTTATCTATTCATTAAATTATTTCCTCAAAGGATTTCAATGGATTTATGAGGCACAATCCATTTTTTTCTGGAATCCATGTTGACTGCAGCTGATGAGTTCTATGCTCTTTAAATAAACATTAACAGAATCCAGCAAAATGGTCCAGAATATTTTCTCTACTATTGATATCAGGCTAACTGGGTTTTAATTCCTTTATTCACATTACACATTTTCTCATATCATGATAACATTTGCTCTCCTTCAGTCTTCAGCTGCAAACCTTGAAATTCACTGAACTCCTACAATAATTAGAACCATAGAAATTGACTGCACAGAAGAAGACAATTCAGCCAACCATGACAAATTAATAAGTTTTCCAAAGAATGGAATTGAAAGCATACATTTGGATGTTTCAGAGCTGCTTAAAACTTTCCAGCCATGTCCAAGTCACTATTCAAACTGAAATGGATCTTCTGAACCAGGCCTTCTGAAGAAGCAACTCAGAGGTCAATCTGGAAAGGTTTGGGATGCCAAACAATCCATTTTGCAGCAGTTGCAGGATTCATATCCGGTTAAAGTCAGTTTCAGAGATGTTGTGATTTTTGTCCACAAAATATACAGTCAAATCACTTTAGGGTATATTGCATGAAACACTTTGAGATGTCACAACAATGTGATCAGGTTCTATATGAAACAAACGGATTATTATTCCTATTCTGATTTCTATTTCCATTCTGTCTGCCATATATACTGAAACATGTGACTATTCAAAGGAATTGACTTTCTAAACCTCTACTGATAACATGGAACAAAAATTGATTTTTAAATCGGGGGTGGGAGTAGATCGACTTTTTTCTCCTGGAGGTTGGTTTATGAAATCACCTGTAATCAATGAGACTTTAGATTATCATTTCACTTTAATAGCACTACTTCTGGTGTCTAAGAAATGCATTAGTAAAACAACTTGAAAAACCAACTGAAGAGCATGTAATAATAAAAATAATAATAATCCTTGCATTTGATAAAGCGCTTTTCACATCTTCTGGACATTCCAAAGCGCTTCACAGAATATACTGTAAAGTGAATTGACTGTATATTTGTGGGCGAAACGCACCAGACCATTGTGTACAGCTATGTCCCTCAATCACTAAAATAGGTTATTCAATTTGTAACACGGTCTCATCTCTTTATTTTGACTGTTGAGATAGGTACAGTACATTGCTACTTCATCAACACGAGAAATGATTTCACTTTAACTATATATATAGTCAGTGACAATTTAAGAGTGTATAAAGCTGCGGTCACTATAAGTAAAAAAAAATAATTACTGCGGATGCTGGAAATATGAAACAAAAACAGAAGTCACTGGTAACACTCAGCAAGTCAGGCAGCATCTATGGAGAAAGTAAAGTGAGTCAATGTTCTGGTCCATAATCCTTCATTAGAATTGGGCCATGTTGGGAGGGAGCATGTTTACGCATCTCTACAGTTTGCCAGTGGAGTTAGGTACAATACATTGCTATCTCATCAAAACCAGAAATGGTTTCGCTTTAAATATAGAAAGTCAGCACTTCTGGAAACCGGGGGAGATGGTCATTTCAGGAGAAAACATTGCTGTAAAAGACACGTTCAAATAAACAAAACCTTGAAATTTAGGAAAATTACAGCTCAATAAGATCAGCTCTAATTTACTAGACTCTCTGGAGACTCTACAAAGGCAACAGGCTAAAGCAGCAGAACAGCCTGATTTTTAAAGTAAATTAATCTCTTCTTCTCAAGGTTAACCATGATTTTGTATTCAATTGCATTATTTTGTAAGTGTAAGACAAAACTGTCCTTAGAGATAAAGCAGATTCTAAGAATTATATTATATCCATTAAGGATATTCTTTTTATTTTCTATCACTCCTTGAGGTATATTCTAGCATTGAAATGTATCCTCTATTTTACTGTTTGTTATTGTTACTTCTGTTTGCTGAAGGATCTTGCCCTTCACTGCTTGGTGTTAGCTTTATTAAACATCTACACATTTCATATTACTGTATTAAGGTTTAGGCTTAGGACTGAGGGGTTAAAGAAAGCACTTCATACACTCATAACAATAGTGCCCCGATTAATATATTTTTTGGCTTAAATAAAGCTTACTACAAAATAACAAAAGATAAACTTGAGATAGGACAAACCATAATGCAAATGTAATGCATGGCAGACATCCAAGTGAAATTGTGCTCTGCATCTTGGTCATGGAGAAAAATCTCTTTCCCATTGTGTTATTAATGCATCCGAAGCCAATAAGTTGCATCATTAATTATAATAATTGTCTGTAACTGAAGTTACTAAGCAATGGTATCAAGACGATTTAAGTTTGATTAAATTTTCATGAATTTTCTGGCTTGCCTTGCTTTGTAAAATATGTGGCCATGCAATGTATCTGATAGATTTCTGGAAATTGGCAATAACTGCAGCTCACTTACAACAACAACAAAAACAACAACAAAAGTACATTTATAGTGCGCCTTGCACTTAAAAAAAAGGGAGTTCACCACATAAAGAGATTCAACGAATCTCTGCAGTGTGTTGTGACACTTCCTTGAAGCATGCAGCTGTTTTATTGGAATTTATTTGTGTTTCCTAATCTGACCACTGTTTGATCTGCAGCAAACTGTGTGCATGGTTTACCTTGGTGAATCATTATTTTCGGAGAATGCAATGAGCAAAAAAGCTGTTTTTAAATTTCCACTATGTTGCAGTTTTATATTGTATCTTCAGATCAGGCAGTTGAGGGTGTAAAGACAAGGCAAATCCTTATTCTCATCTGGCAAATGTACATATACTGCAATAATAATAATACTTGCATTTTGATTCAGCACTTTTCACGTCTTATCGACGTCTCAAAACACTTCACAGAATATACTGTAAAATAAATTGACTGTGTATTTGTGGGCGAAATAGCACCTTAGAATTAAGTAATAGTTTTATCAGCATCTGAAAGATAAACACAGATCAAGATTGAAAGTAAATCCAGCAGAGTTTGAATAAGAGGTATAAAATTAAATCATTTAGCTCAGACTACTGAGTCCAGGGAAATTATTTTCTAACTAAAGGTCTGACTTTCCATCATTATATTTGTAGAGTTATGGTGGAATTTGGAGAGTAAAGTACTGTGATCATTCAAAAAACAGCAAAGTGCTGTTAAACAAAATCCACCTTATCACCATAAAAACCTTAATTGGAATTCATTAACAAATACAGTTCATACTACTGTTGCTCTGCTGTAAATCTTGTTGATTTAGACTGCTTTAAAGTCAGTGCTGATTTATGGTTGCTATATGTGGCATAAAGATGCTACAGGCTATTGTAGAAGAGATCATCTTGGCAAATTACATATTAAGTAAGATGGGTACTTGTTCCTTTTGGTGAAATTATATTTTCAGCTATTGCTGCCTGAAGCCATAAATATCTGTCTCTTAGAGACAAGTCAGTTCTGTGTGCAAAGAAGTATAACTCCTTGTATCATCTCTTCCTCTTCAATTAACAGAGAGAGAATCTCTACCCTACACACTTTGCTAGTCTTGAGAAAACTCTACCAAGAAGGAATCAACAACAACAACAACTTTGATTTATAGCACCCTCCATGCTGGACGGCGTCTCAGAGCGCTTCAAACCTACCAGCCCATGCTACTTTTAATAACTTAGTTTCTCTTCATAAGATATAATAATTTGTGACATATACAGAAAACCAGTTCCCATTTGTTAGACATTCCTGGAGGCGAGAGGAGTGCAGTCACTCTTTTTTTCCAACTTCCAAAAGATTGCATTTTGAAGAATTGCTGCTATGAGAAAACAGTAGCTTATCTCCTTCCAAAAAAACAAGGGGGTACAACACAAAGTAACTCTTCAAAATATCTGAATAGCAAACCTCTGATACCATGCCTTTGGGGCCAGTGGCGTTTGTGTTACATTCATCAGAAAGGACTTTTGGATCTCATGAGCAAGTTAAGAATTTCCTGTAAAATGTGTGATGCCAATTGGTTGTTAATCGCTCTGCCATGATCCTAATGGTCACACAGTACCTTGTCAAGTGTTAGACCTGGAACCACATTGAATGTCCGCTACCTTCTCTGAGATGATTAATATGAGGATTCTATCGGTACAAACCTTCCTCATGGTACTCACTTCACGTTCCCTAATCCTGAAGGCCTGCATTTTCGTCTAGTCTTAGTATGAAAAAACATTTTAAATGGTACGGATTTGTAGACAATTCTTAATTCAATCTAATTCAAGACCTGTTTCCAAAGTTCCTAAAAAGAATTGGCTTCCAAATTTAAGATTTTAAGACAAAATAGTCTTACAGAGCGGGATGAGATGCATTTTCCAACTTTATGGTGGTAAAATGGCATTTTCCCTTCTCCCTTGAGAAAGAAAAACATACACTCAGCATTGAGGGTGATAAATTTAACAACAAGCAAAATGTAACCTTCTTATTTTAACATAATGAATATATTAATTGTATTGAATATCAAAACATACGCTGGCTACCAGGCAGGATTCGTTCTGCATTTTACAAATTTCTGGTAATTAACCTTTCTTGCAGCACATTATCCAGCAGTGAGTTTTTACAAAGCTGAAGTAGGAGAAAAATCATCAGATGGGACCAAAGGGCCTTTATTTGATCATCCAAATACCTCATTTCTAGCATCTTATTTGTAAGGTAGAATTGAGCAAAGCTATGGCTGTTATGTTTCAGTGATGTTGTCCTTTACCCTGTGTGGGGGATTATATAAATACGTTGTTATGCATTGCAGAATTATTTCGGACTTATCTGACTCTTCAGTTATACTGCTATAACAGCCCAAATTAATAAATTCTACTACTGAGAATATTATACTTTTATAGGCATTTCAGATGTCAGCATTTGGATGACTGCCTTGGGACATCCTCCCGACATGAAAGGTACATGTAATTTTATTGTTGTTGTTGTCTGATCATTTAAGTGTTACAACAACAACAACAAACAACAACAAACTAAAATTGCATATAACGCCTTTCACGTCGGGATGACGTCCCAAAGCGCTGAACAGTCAGGTCGGGATCCGACCGGGGTGGGGGGAGGGTCAGGGTAGGGGGAAGGGGAAGGAGAGTGAGAGAGGAGGAAGAGTTGGTGGGGCAGCCGAAGGCACGGTCGAAGAGGAAGATCTTGAGGCCGGCCTTGAAGGAGGAAAGGAAGGAAGTAAGGCGGAGGGGCTGCGGGATGGAGTTTCACAGTGTGGGTGCAGAACGGTTGAAAGCCCAGGTGCCAATCGTTGGGTGGTTAGATCAGGCCTGAGTCTGCTGAACGGAGGGTGCGGGCAGGCTGATAGGGGGACAGTAGGTCACAGAGATAGGCAGGGGCAAGGCCGTGAATGGCCTTGAAAGTGAGAACAAGGATCTTGAATTCGATCCTCTGGGGGATAGGGAGCCAGTGGAGACAGGCGAGGGTGGGAGTGATGTGGTCGCGAAGCCTGGTGCGGGAGAGTACACGAGCTGCAGAATTCTGAATGATCTGCAGCCTGTGAAAGGAGGAGCTGGGGAGGCCGACGAGGAGAGAGTTCCTGTAGTCAAGCCTGGAAGTGATAAAGGCATGGATGAGAATTTCGGCGGCATGGGGGGTGAGGTAGAGGCGGAGTCTGGCAATATTACAGAGATGATGGAATGCTGTGCATCATCATGGAGCAGATGTGGGGGAGGAAGGATAGTTTGAGGTCGAACAAGACGCCCAGATTCTTGATTGGCTTTGAGAGAAGGAGAGAGCGGCCTTGAACGCTGATGTTGTCACCGCCTGAGGTGCAGAGACGCTGACGTGAGCCAATCAGGAGGGCCTCCGTCTTGTTGACGTTGAGTTGTAGGACATTTGCCCTCATCCAGGACTCAACGCAAGCGTATAATTTTCACTTTTTTTTTAATAGTTAGCCATGTATGACACATGTGGAAACCCATCATCATGCTGTCCAGATTGACCAAACCAAACTGAAAATTCCATGCATCTTACCTACACATAGAAATGCCAGAGATATTCTTTTGAGACTGTGCACTCCCTGGAGGGATAAACCCTGATTCCGGAATGTATTAGGTGTTAGTTAGCAGGAGGCAAGACTTCGGGTCTTCAAAGTGTGCTTTAGGGGTACTGCTGGAGTCTAACCAGCTAGAACCACATAACTTGTGCTATTGATAACACTGTCTGACAATCTTTCCCTCTGCTTATCAAGCTAGGACCACCCTACGCATTAGAGCTTTGGATTGCAGAGTTAACAGGAGCTGTGTGGGGTTAGCGACTGCCCCCTAGGGATTGGTCTGCCCTTCCAGTTCCTGCTGAATTGCCCTGGCAGTCATCAATAGTGCACAAGAGTGCTGTGGCTCAGGAAATGGACTACTGAGACCACCACAGAAGATTGGCTTGATTCTATAATTCCATTGTCAAATATATCACCTTGGAGTCAGATGAACTCCAAAGAGATCCCACTTAGTTCCGTCCATTCACCTCCTCCCCTCCCTCCAACACAACACCCACCTTCTAGGAGGATAGTCACTCATTGGTCAATTGACAGCTGACAAGCGCAGGTCTGAACCTTCACTAAATGGATGATAGGTACTGGGAAGTTTTTGTGAGATTTTTGGTGGGCAACGCAGCTCAATATGAAATGAAAGGGAGTGGTTGGCGGTATGAATGCATGTTCACAAACTCAGACTCCTGGTAATGCTTTCAAGCAACTGTCGCCCCAAGCCTTCCACATCAGCTATCTGATAGACATCTTCCTTCAGTATGGTAAAAAAAAGTTATAATACAGCTTGTGGCATGTCAGCTAACTTGATGTTTTCATTAAGTCAGATGCCTTTGTAATCATCTTTACCATTGTCGTCCATTTCATTTTAGTATTAAAATTATTCACCTGGATGTTTGTACTAACCAGCCCTTAATTTTTTGACTAAGCATGTACAAAGTGGGGATATGTTATTCCTTGCTGAGAAAAATCTAAGTGTTCAGTATTAAACATCTAATCTAAGTTTTAAAATAAGTAGATACACACACTCTCTTAATAGCCTTTGCAGTATTCTGTCTGATTCATCTTCCCAATGGGTGACATGTGACATAGTGGTATCATTAATATACAATGCTCAGTGAATTCATGAGTGAGAGAATTAATCATGATGGCAAAGAGCTGTTGGCCTAACTTGATTCCTTAAATTAACTTGTATCTACTGAGAAAGTTATTTGCAGTAACTTAACCCCTTGTGGCCTGTCAGCAATATCATTCATTTTGGAAATGTCATACAGAAGCACATTGGTGGTGAGGACTGCATGAAACCATATTAGTCTCCATCCAATTAGTCTCATTAATTCTTAATTAGATTTTTAAAAAAATACATAATTCTTATAATATCGTTGATGTCAAGATGTTTTTTCTATGATCCAAATTGCTTTGTACTATATCTATTCATCAAGACTGACTGAATTACTTATTCAATTTTAAATCATTGTCTGCCTTACACAGAGTATTTCTGAGACAGGTAGGGTGAGTATTATGAGTGTAACCTTCTTAGGTTATAGCTTCTTAATACACTATTCAGAATATGGTGACAGGCAGATTAGTGCTCCTCTTTGTCAGGATTGAGCAAATCCAACCATGAGCTGTCAGTATCTCCAGCAATGAATTTGAAAACATTTAAATTAATTTAATTAATTAAGCAACTTAAAAATTGCATTGAACATAACCAAGTTAAATTAACATTCATGTCTAAATCTAATTCAAACACATTCCCAGCAAAGTGCTGATACACGCTCATTGTAACCAATTTTAGATTTGTGCATTGCTCATTGGTGTATGCTGTTATGTCAGATCTATTTGGGGTTTAGCTATCTACAGTATTTAGTTTGCCCATCTTACTGCAATTTATATGATTTCACTAAAAAATGGTTTGATATAACAAAAATTAAGCAAATGGAAGAATGCAGTACACAAAAAACACCCAATTAGTTAAGTCTTTCATGTCCTGAATGTAACTAACCTTAAATCAGAATTAATTTGCAAGAAAAATCCTTGAGGCAACTAGATAACAACAAAATGTAAATTAGATGTTCTTTGCTTTGCTTCTCAATACACACATACAGATATATTGTGACAGCCTCCTCTTTTGCCACCATTGCAGGCAAACTCGCCTGTGGGTATCTGTATCAGCTCAACCTGCAATTGAATATGAATTTGTTTCATGCAACAAAACCCACAAGGGACTTTTTATTGCATATTTTACAGCACCTTGGAACTTCCTTCCGACGTGAAAGTCACTCTATAAATATAATTTTGCTGTTGTTTATAGATGGGCATCAATAGTATGTCTACACTACCACAGTATAATAAAATTTGTATCATTTGCATTATAACGTTTAGAGTCAAGCAATTTACTGTATCTGGTATGTCTCTCAGCTGCTATACTTCCAGTGTGTCTGGAATAGAACAGTAACATTCATATTTTCAAACATACTGCTTTTTATTTATTAGTAACCTAAATGCTGTAGGTTGTTTGTTCACTTTCTGAAAGCATGACCAAATGTGACACAAACAATCAGATTCTAATACAGTACCCTGATAATATTATTATACTAGCAAGTATTACACTATGTTTCATCCAAGCATTGTGTCATTTGTAAAAATCTTACAAAATATGTTACATTAGAGAACAGAATTTTTTTAAATGATGACACCAAAATATCCATTTTGTTTTGCAATGTATGCCCAAAAGACAAGAAAATGTACTTACAACAATTGATTGACGCTAATTTGAAACAGTTAAGGAATTGCCTGTGAATACGTATTTGAAATACTGTACACTAATCCTGTTTTTGCTATCTAGAATAATGTAATGTGGTAAAATTGTGGTGTATGATAAGTTATACGAGTGTTATTACTGATTATTACCACATTAAATTGAGCCACAAGTTGGGCGTCCCTGGTATATGGAAATGCGGCAGCCAATCGTACACAATCCCACAAACCATCGTGGATTGAAATTACCAATTTTTATAATTTTTGATTTATTATTATTAAGTATGTGGAGTAAGAAAACTTGCACAGGGTTTCACCCTACCTGGAATTGAACACAGGTCTCTCACTTGTAAGGCGAGTGTTCTAATCACTGAGCTACAGGACTCCAAATGGATATGAATAAGTCATGTACACATTTGCACATGGTTAACGTAAACCATCTATTTTACATATAACTTGTGAACCAAACTTGCAAATTGGACCCCATTGTAGGGATCTCTCATATAACACAGATATAGTGGCTTGTTAGATGATAAATAATAATTCTTGCATTTGATGTTCACATTGCAACATCATGATTATACTCCTTGGGAGAAGATAAGCAGGATTTCCTTGGAGCAGAACTGGTACCAGGGTGATATGCTTGGTAACAAAATGTACCCCCAACACATACTCAGAAATTGATTAATCTTGGCAACCTGCAACATCTACTCTCCAACATTTGGTAAGCTATATGCATCCATCCAGGGAAACATGTGCCTTCTATTCCAGACACAGGGAAATTTTCATGATTGGATGCCATACATAGGTGGAACTTTCAGTTTGGTTTCCCACTCAAACATAGTAATAATAATAATCCTTGCATTTGATATAGCGCTCAGAGGAAGGAGAACATTTCTGCCATGGCTTTCTTGAGAACAGCAGTGGACTTTCTGTGAAGCCCATCTTTTTTTTTTATAAAGCCTTCTTTCATTCATTGCATAGACTCAAACATAAAACTGAGCACTTGCACAAGTTAGTAGAAGGTACACAACAGTGAAACCCAACCTCAGAATGCAACCTTGTCTTCAAGAGTTTATGGCAGAAATGAACATAATAATAATAATCCTTGCATTTGATATATCACCTTATCATTGAGACATGTCAAGTTGTTTCACAGAATATACAGTAAAGCAAATTGACTGTATATTTTGTGGGCAAAAATAGTCTGGAAATATGTCCAACTTTTCCAAAGTCCTACTCATCAGCTTCAATCCTCCAGAATATACAAACTACAGTAAAAGCCTGTTTATCCGTGACCCGATCAACCATAACTTCCGTATAACCGGCATTGCAAAAAAAAGGTCCGCATTCGATAAACCGGAATTTATCCAGAAAAATGCATTTTTGGGGTGTTTTGTGTTGCATCACTATTTTGGTATGCTGCTACTAGGTGCCTGATAGTGGCACTAGCTCAGAATGCTGCCGGTACTATAAAGCAATAAACTCTCCGGAGTGTAATCTTTGAGAGGCAGAGAGAGCAGGGTGAGTTGTTTAATTTTTATCATAGATTCATAGAATTTTACGGCACAAAAGGAGGCCATTCGGCCCATCTAGTCTGTGCCGGCTCTTTGAAAAGAGCGATTCAATCCCACTGCCCTGCCCGCTCCCCATAGCCTAATAGACCTGTTCTCCCTAAATAAAGATCTAATTCCCTTTTAAAAGTTGTTATCGAATCAGCCTCCACCACCTTTTCAGGTAATGCATTCCAGATTCGAACAACTCGCTGAGTGAAAAAATTTCTCCTCAGCTCCCCTCTACTTCGCCTTGAAACTATTTTAAATCTGTGACCACGAGTCACAGATTCGCCCACGAGTGGACAAATTTAGATTTAATTTAGCCACAAAATAGTAAAACACACACTTACCCTGAGCAAAGCTTGCAGATCAATGCATATCACAGCTTTTATTTTATTTTTAAAAACCTGCAATGCCCGATCTGGTTTCTATTTTAAAGAGTACAAGTTAGTGCACACACACACAGGCATCTCCAGGCTTTTTGGAAAAAAAGTTAACTGAACAGTGACAGCGGTAGCTGCTTTCCTCTCTTCTGCCCCCAATGAGAACAGTGTCATTCAGACGTATAACTTTTGCAATGGTTTAAAGATCTCTCTGAACTGCCTGGTTGCTGTGTGTAAAAGGATTAGGATTATTATTTATATATTATATTATCATATAAATGATTATTTAGTCTATTATTAATATGCTTTTTTAAAATAAAAAAAATGTTTTAAAAAATTTTTGGTGTTGGGTTTTCAGCCGAATATCCGGCAGGCGCTTTAACTGGCACTGGCCAGGTTCCGGGGGTGCCAGATAAAAGGGCTTTTACTGTATATAGAATATCTGTTCTAGAAGCCAAACATCCCTATTTCACTAGCTCCAGTGACTCCCTATTCTTCCTCAGAAGATCATCGTCCTTACTTTCAAATGCCTTCATAGCTTTGTACAATTCCATCTCTGTGATGCCATGTGACCCAACTGTCCCAGTCACTCTGTATGCTTTGGCAGCTTCTGCCTGCTTCGTTGTCCCATGGGCTGAATTATGCTTGTCCAAGTACATATATCTTCCTTTAGTACTATGACGTCCTACATATAAAGCTTGCTGTGGGGAAACAATCCACACAAACTTATGCATCTCTCCCTCTCTATTTTGCTCCTAGTATAGATTGAGGAGAAATTCCACCTGGGTTACTCTATCTACGTAGCATTTTAGAACATCGATCAATTGACAAATTGTTGAATTCCGTCTTAACTTTGATGTCTGTTTTCCATAGTTAGTAAAAAAAAACACAGAAAGACAAATTCAAAATTAAAGCTAGGCCTATATTTAAACAAATTACAACTACTGGGTACTCTAAAATAGTACAGTACAAAGAGTAGAGTTTCTCACCACAATATTCATGTCCTTCCTCATGTGCTTTCACTGACTTGTATTGATTGTACAACAACAGCAACAAATCGTATTTATATAGCACCTGTCATATCAAAATGATCTCCCAAGGTGGACATCAAGGGTTTGCATCTGAGCTTGGTGTTGGATTTTAGATAAATGTGGACCAAGGGGGTGGAATAAAGAGAAAGGTCATGAGGTGGAACTTAAAGGAAGTGAGAGAAGGGTCAGGGTGATGGGTCTCCAGGATTGTGTTCCAGAGAGTGGGCGATATGCTGAAAGCCTGACCACCGATGGTGGGGTGGGCAGCACAGGGGATGTGAAGCAGATTAGTGCTGTTGGGAAAGCTGACAGCTTGACAGGCTGAGGTTGCAGAGATAGGGTGGGACAAGATGGAGGATGGCTTTTAAGTTAACAGAAAGAGACCATTCAGCCCATGAAACCTATTTCTCCAATGGATTAGATAATGAATGATCTCTTAGTCTAACTCTTCCACACATCCCCATCTACCTCCTTTTAAAATACCCTACTGGATTCTACAATTACAGTCTACTGGTGCAATATATTTTACATTCTCAGAAATCTGTTACAGAAATATTTTCTAATCTAATTTATAACCATTTTATCTTAAATGATAAAATTATGCTCCTTTTCTTTGTTCACTCAACTCATTACTTTTTTTTAAAAAACTCAATCTCTCACATTCCTCAGCTCTAGGAAATATGTTTACCCAGGGTCGCATCACAGCTGAAGCCCTTCATCCTTTACATTTAACTTTCTGATCATAGCTCTACTTGGACATTTTAAAACTCTTTGAAGGATTATAATTTTGAAATTAATTTTGTGACCATCTAATTGAAATGAATCAGTGTTGTCCATTTGCTCTCTCCCTCCCCTCCCACCTACCCTGCCCCTCTCACTTTCTCAGGTCCCAACCTGACTGTTCAGCACCTTGGAACATCCTCCCGATGTGAAAGGCACTCGATAAATGTAATGTTGTTGTTCTTCTTCTCTCTTCTGACATCTTGACCCATTCTGCCCAGTACAGTGCATTTAAAAAATATATATAGTACAAGGTAGGGCCCGTCGATATATCCGTTATATCCGATATAATTTTCATATCAATATGCCGATATCGGAATTTAAAATATATCGATATGTCGAAAAATTCGATACAAAAAAAAAATTGGTACCTTGTCGCCGGCATTGCAACCTCCTGCGCCTAGAGCATGGAATGCGTGCACACATCCGAATGCGCACGCACTGAACTACAAGACCCAGAATGCTCATCTCTACACAATGCACAGACCGAGGTGCAAGCCACCATATTGTATTCATAGTCCTTGAATACAATATACAGCTATACAAAGGGGTGGGGGGAGAGGGACGGAGAGATGGGGGGGTAGAGGGAGGGAGAGACAGGAGGGGAAGAGGAAGGGGAGAGATGGGGGGGCGAGGGAGTGAGAGACGGGGGGGTGGGGGGGTAGAGGGAGGGAGAGACGGGGTGGGGGGGGTAGAGGGAGGGAGAGACCAGACAGAGAGACACAGAGAGAGAAAGAATGAGCGTGAGAGACACAGAGAGATATTTACCTCCTGAGGAGATAGGCCCCGAAGGCACGCGCAACTCCGAATGCGCGCACACCTCCGAATGCGTGCGCATGCGCAGTATAAAAAAACCCTAAATATCGATATATCGTAGAGTCCGTCGATATGGAAATTTTCCAATTTAGATATATCGATGGGCTCATATCGAGATATGCCGAAATATCGATATTTTCGGGTTTTTCGTACTGCACATGAGGTAAATATCTTTCTCTCTCTGTGTCTCTCACTCTCTCCATCTCTGTGTTTTTCTGTCTGTGTCGCTGTGTCTCTCTCACATCCCCCCCATCTCTATCTATCTGTATATTATCACATCCACCCCGTCTCTCCCCCCACCCCACCCCACGCCGTCTCTCTCTCCCTCCCCCCCACAGCTGTCTCTCTCCCCCCACCTCCCCCCCCGCTGTCCCTCTCCCCCCCCCCCCACCCCCCCCCCCCCAGCCGTCTCTCTACCCCTCACCCCCCCCAGCCGTCTCTCTCCCCCCCAACCCCCGCAGCCGTCGTCTCTCTCCCCCTCACCCCCCACCAGCCGTCTCTCCCCCCTCTCACCCCCCACCCCCAGCCTTCTCTCCCCTCCCCACCCCTTGCATATTGTATTCGAGGACTATGAATACAATATGGCGGCTTTGCACCTCGGTCTGTGCATTGTGTATAGAAATGAGCATTCTGGGTCTTGTAGTTCAGTGTGCGCACATTCCGATTTTTTACCTCGATATATCGATTTTTCGATATATCAATATTTTTGAAATGCCTATATTGGCGTATCGATATGAAAATTATATCAGGTTTTAGCAATATATCGATATATCGCCGGACCCTAATATATCAGTATGTATCGATATGAGCCAACCGATATATCCGTATCGGAAATTTCCCATATCGACGGGCCCTAGTACAAGGTGAGCAAAAAGTTGTGATACCGTACAATGTCTATTAAGTCTTAAAGAAATCATGATTATTTTTAATTATAGGATAGCTTTATGACTTTGTGGCCACCACATGTGAAAGTAAACACACCTTATTGACACTGATAGATTTATATTATACGTCAGATCTGCTATATAGCACTATGCATTCTCCAGTAATACCCTACACACTCTAAAGTGAAATTGACAGAAAGTTCAGAGATAACTCTCAGGGAATGATGCAGTGATAATCAAATATGTACTATATTATTGGTAATTTTGCTGGTCAAATGTTCAAGTAATGAGAGCATGCTCACCACAACAGGCAAAATATTTCATAATATTAATCTAGCATCAAAATTTCAGGCAGCTATATTTGTCTTGACATATTATAATCTCACGTACATGTCACATATATTCAAAACATAGAATAAGGTGATTTAGCTGAGTTTTCATTAGAGTCAAATATTGCTTTAGAATACACTTGCAGACCAGCATCTGATCATGACAGATTTATTAAAGACCAGCAATATATTAAGATCAGCTAGTAGTATTTTATCTAAAGTGTAAATTAAAGACATAAATTTTGATTGAACAGAGATCAGACATGTTTTAGCAAACAATAAGCACTTGGGGTTTAATTTCCTTTCGGTAGATTGCTTCATCCTTACCTGGTTAACTATTATAGCTATCAAGCAACCCAAAACGATTTGACATTGTGTTCATTAGGATCTGGGATATGTGATTGTCACAACACAAGATAAACTGTTTTAGTAAGAAGAAATAGAAGCATTGGTTCCTCCATAATTGAATCTGGGAAATGAATCGGTTTTGCTTTGGAGTGACAGTTTCTAGTAGCCACATAATCAACCTCCGGGGAGTGGAATGTGTTCCTTAGTGCTGCACTTTTCGTGAAAAGCATGTGAAAGCATGTGTTTCCAGAGGAAAAGTCTGAGTTTTTGTCATGAACAGCAAACAAACCACATAAATACCTGTCATAAAGGAAAAAGGGCTCCAAGTAAACAGAAATGGAAAATGGAATTTGAGGTGAGTAATTGGAAAGAATAGGTTATAAAATACATTATCCATTACAATGTGTTAACCTAAGGTAAATGTTTAAAACTATCATACAGAACACTATTAAAATTGTTATTAAAATGAAATAAACAATAAAAAAAGGAAAATTACTCATATTCTATAACAGTTCTTGTGCAAAAAACAATTTGATCAAAAATGTTGTCTTTCCCTTTTCATATTGTGTTCTATATTCAGTGCTGCCAGACAAATTATGAATGTTGCATGGTTTGATGGGTTAGCCAGTGGACACTAATCCCCAATGGGGTCCTGCATTCTAAGAGCTCCATTCAATGAACCTACAGTACTTGAATTTGATAGCAGTGGTGTGAGTGATCATGCTATCTGTGTATTAATGGCTAAAGCAAAGTCTTCAAAGAGCTTTATTCTGGAAATAAAGAACCTCAGCCAGAATTAAGCCCATGGCTACCTCCATTGTCTTAATCATTTTGCTATCACTTATATATTAAAGAAAATGTAATAAAATGTGGTCTTTATTTATAGATTGTGACGTTAACACAATATAATTTCAACACAGAAAAGATCAGATTCTGTGTCATTTCATATTCATGCACAATTTCTATAACAAATAGCTGAAAGCTAATACATCATATTAGTCACATAAGCTCAACAAACAACAACTTACATTTATATAGGCAGCCAAGTCTGCTTATGTGTTAAGGGTCAGACAATGAAACTGTATCTAATCATGCTAATTGTTTTCAGCACACCATCCACTGAAACACTGATTGAACAGATAACAGAGAAAAATGGTAAGCTCACCTTTTGAATGACCCATATGTAAAGCAATATAATCTTCTGACCAGTGCCCAATTACTATAAGGCAAATTGTTTCACACAACTATGTGACACCTGCAGCAACAAAAATAATGGTGCTAGATATCATCTATTAAATCAGTAATAAAGATAAAAGGCAACAAGAAACAAATGGCTCCAAGGCCCCTTAATTAGCTAGTTAGACATTCATCATAACTAGGCTAGTCTTAGGCAGGACATCTTGAATCATATTCTCTCCTTTGCCAGCTCCTGCCAATATCTGACAATTGTAGCTCTTCCAATCGGCCACAAATATAGTAAATTCACTTTACAGTAGATACTGTGAAGCGCTTTGAGACGTCTAGAAGACGTGAAAAGCACTATATCAAATGCAAGGATTATTATTACATAAGTCATCAATTTCATTTTCTGCCTTTCACGTCAGCTTTTTTTGTAGTTCAAACCCATTCTATCATTTTCCAAATATAACATTTTTAAGACATAACAGCACAAATATTTCTGACCACTGCAACCTATTTAACACTTTAATGTTGCTGCACACACACCTCACACACAAAAATGGGATTCATAATTTTAATACATAGGTCAGAAGAATTTTTTTAAATCCTGAAGCTTTGGTCTGCTTTTTGTGCCAAGAAAGGAATGCTACTCAACAGACAAACTGGAACACATGCAACAGAACCACTGGACAGAAATCTGCAGGAACTTAAAAGAGGATGTAAATATTCTAACGAGATCTTCACACAGTTGAATGGAAAGTGCTGTGAAAGGAACAGATACTTTATAAACGCTTAAAACAGTCTGGAGATGATAGGGATTTTTCATTTGTCATTAATTTTAATGCTAACTTTCTTCCATGCAGAAAATAACATTTCAGGCATTCATTTGGATATATAGTAGAAGCATTTTGATATACATTTAAAACAGCAGTAAAGCTTTTCTGCTGGTGGGTTTAAAATAGTAATTAAACCAATTATTGCGTGGGTGGATTCAATTAATTTTAACCACAGTACATTTTCCAATTAGTTTCATGGTGTGCACACTTAGAGCAGGACAACACATGAGCCAGGAACAGTAAACTATTACATAGATACAAGGGAATTGTTCCTATTGTGTCATTCACCATACGCTCAAAAGTTTAATGGATAAGCTGCAGGTATTTGGGGACACAAGCAGGGACAATCAGGAGATCATATCTAGCTGTAATGTGCTAGAGATAATCTGTGATGTCCAAAGTTGGATGTCGCACAAAAATGCTTGATTCCCTCCGTCAATATATGACTCTCCTGCCCACCTCTGCCTGCAACACTTTAGATCGATAAATCGCTAGAAGGCTGGTTGTTGGGGAATGTTATACTGTAAATGGCCAACATAATGGCTGCTTACCCCTGTTGAATGTATGCAAATCTTAGAATTGCCAGTATTAGTATAATCCAGGGATACAACATAATGAGATTGTTTATATAATCAATGTTTGATCAAACCAACAATTGATATTGTTGGCTTGATCCTTCCCTAAAATTGTTATTGATCCAAAGTTGTTTTTGCAAGTTATTGTTCTTGATGTTGATCCAATTTTCCCAAACCACCCAAATATAACCATAGATCATTAGACCTAACAAAGCACAAGATAAGCCTGCCTCAGTTCATGAAAAATAATGCTTGGCAGTGGAAATAATCTTTGTTTTCATTTTAGAAGATTTGGGACCAGGACACCAGGAGAAACTCTCTTCTATTTTTGAATAGTGCGACAGCATATTTAAACTCTGCCTGGAAATTAGGCAGATCTCATCCAAAAGACAGTACCTCTGAATGCAGCAAACCAGCACTGCATTGGAGCTTCAGCATAGACTATATAAGCTCCAAGTACCAACCTGGTGCCTGAACCCACAGCATTTTGACTCAGAGACCAAAGTTCTACCAACTGAGCAACGCTCATACATAAACTAAAGAACCTTAAAGCAAATGTGTGTGTAAGGTGATTTAAAAGCACTCTGAGACACCGTCCGGCATGGAGGGTGCTATATAAATCCAAGCTGTTGTTGTTGTTTAAGAAATCTGTTCATATTCACAGTTGTAGGAAATTCTCAAATCTCATATTGTCACCCTGGGTGTCAGGCTGGCTCACATGAAAATAATCTAGCCTCTGTATGGGAAACCTGTTGGGACTTGTTGGAAACTCACATACTCTTCGCTGACACTCCAAATGTAATGCTGGGGCTGTGCTACACTATAGTAGCAGCTACTACCCTTAGGATGAAATTTAAACATTCTCTGTCCTCCACTCATTCTGCATGGTTCGATGAATGATCTACTGTGGTAAACAACTCTAAGATGAAGGGTTCCATATAAACGTTGTTGTTGTTAAGAGGTTAAATCAATCCAGGGAGATGTTAAAGAGCCTATGGCATTATTTAAAATTACTGAGTTTCTCTCAGTATCCTCAGATAAAATTGGTCATGGCTATATGTGGGCATTACTAAGCAAAAAATGGCTGCAGTGTTTGCCTAGAAAATTCACAGCCACTACAATTTACAGCAAATGCTGTAAATCATTTATCAGTCATAACTGACACATTGCATGCCCAATGTCACAATTTTCACTCTAATAATAACTACTTGCATTTAATACACTGTAACTAACACCAATAAACAAAGCATCTCAAAGTCCTGAACAAGTAACTGCTGTAAAATGAAATGACTATTTGTAAGTGAACATGACAATCAGTTTCCATACAGCAATGTCCCACAAACAGCAAAGATGTAAATCATCATTTTTTTCTAAGGAATTGTTGAAAAGGACACTGGAAGAAATCTTCTACTCTTTTCAAATAGGGTAATGGGTATCTTTAACATCCATCTGAACAGTTCGTAAACACTTTCTATTCTTTCATTTAGAATCAGTCTATCAAATAGCTGAAAATAGACAGGTTTTGGTGTAAATACTCCTCTCTCTCCTATTCCAGCCCAATGGTTTATTCCTAAGCCTCGTTCCAAAAACAAGTCACACTATTTTGGATTCTCACTCAGAGATAGTGCTTGATTCTTTTTCACAGCAGACATTTGTGTGCCACTGCACAGAAGACTGGTCCAATTAATCCATTGTGAAAATCATAGTTGGACATATGTTCTGCTTTTCATATTGATAGACAATAAAGGAAGCACCAAGATATATCATTGGGATGGGGCAGTGAAATATTAGTTGGGCCTGAATATTCTATATACACTTCTTGTTTCTCACGCCATCTCATGAAGCTAGTATGGAACTTTGGCGTCTTGTTCAACCCTCAACTATCCTTTCTATGCCATATCCATACCATGATCTGCTCTGTCTTCCCACACCTCAGCAACATTGCCGGGCTCCGCCACTGTTTCAGCATTAGTTCACAGAGTATGGAGGTGTACTCACTAAGATCAGATATTATATGTAAGCAATAGTGATGTATTCTACAAGATTGGATGGTACAATATGTTTACATGCCTGATACTGGAGCAGCTGATTTATTCAGCAGTTTCATTTATTTGTGTAGTTTCTTGCTTATGTTTTGGTTGAGGTCACATTGAAGGATAGAAACCACTGTAATGAAACAAGATTTCTAATCAAAAATTTTAGGAAGGTCAATGAAATACACATACTTTAACCCTTTGTCAATACACCATGCTCATACTGCAATTCAAATTGCTGTCTGTTCACCATGTGGGTCATTTCCAGTTAACATGCTTCCAAACTGTTACATTATTGTGGTTATATTGCATTAAATTCATATCTATCTCCAAGTGTATGGGATTCAATCACTATATTTCCTCAAAATGACAGATTTTATAAACTGCACAGAACTTGAGTGTACTCGGTCTAGCAGAAGAATTGTATGTAGATGTGTGCAGTTAGCTGAACGTGAAGTATTGAATTAGAGCTGGTTGTCTTTAAATTCTGTCTAAAAGAATTCATGTATTTCCAGCTGGACACAGAATATATTTTGAGAGCTGTGTAGTGCAAATTTAATATGAATCTTGGTTAATATTACCTGGACTTTTTTTTCTGTGCTCGATACTAAATATAATTGACCTTATTCATATTATTTGACAGAAACTAATCCAGGCAGGAATTATGTTACGTGCTCCATCATTTTGCACATCTTCCATTCCTTGTACAACTTACACTAATCAACCTCATCAGTGAAATAAAATAGGTATTAAATAGTAGACCACAGATATTCTGTAACTATAATTTGCAAAGCAGACAGAAAATACAGTCTAAGCAGTTCATTAAAATCTGCCTTTAATAATAAGTTTAGGAACGAACAATCCAATACCCATCTTGGGGATAGCTCTACTAAAGGTTCGATATGTGAGCCAGTTTTTTTTTGAACAGAGCCAATCATGGATGCAGGGGTTTCAAATCTGGTGTATCATCAGTGACAATTATCACATTGCACCCTGCAACCCTCACCTACCACCCCCACACTCCCTTTCCGAAATGAAATAAATAATTGATTCAAAGTAATGAAACTAAGATTTGATTTATGATTTGCTTTGCTTTTCTTGGCTGTGCTGTCAGCAGCAGTATCTTGGAGTACCTCAGATCCACTTGGCTCAGAGACCGAACTACCAAGACAACCTCAGAGGGCTGGCTCAATTCCAACATTCTGGAGCCAAATATGTCACCTTTGAACAAGTTCATCTCCAAGGAGACCCCACTTACCTCCTCCCCAAGCAAGATTGTCACTAATCGGTCATTTGACAACTGAAAAGCATGGGTTTCAGCCTTTACCATGTGGATGGCAGATACCAGGAACTCCCTGCAAGCCTCTTGGTGGGAAAAGCAGCTCAGCAGCTTGAGCACACATTCCTTCCCATTGAGTGATGGTTCCGTCAATTGGAGGTGCATAGTTTAAGTAGCAGCTGATTACCTCTATGCAGGCCAATGAAGGTGGATTCCAAGCACTGGATGTACGAATGTGCATTCGTCAACTCGGACTGCAGGTAACGCCTTCCAACAGCTGTTGCTGTAAGCCTCAGAGTCTTCTCATCAGCTTTTTATGGTTGACACCTGCTTTCAGAGGACCCTTATAGGACAGTTTGTGATATGCAAGATATTACAAACTTACATTTGTATAGCACCTTTCAGAACAGGAGGATGTCACAAGGCAGTGAACAGTCAGGGATTTGGGCCCAAGATGGGGGTCGGATTGGGGAGGGCAGAGAGCAGGGAAGGTAGGAGGGTGGCCGAATGCATGGTCGAAGAGGAGATTTTGAGATGCATCTTGAATGAGGTAAGGAAGAAAGCAAGGCAAAGGGAATGTGAAATGGAGTTCCAAACGGTAGGGGCAGAAAGGCTGAAGGGAAGCCATTTTTATCTTATACTGTAATAATATTAATCCTTGCAATTTTATATAGCACTTTTCATATCTTCATCTTAAATCGCTTCACAGAATATATTGTAAAATGAATTGACTGTATATTTGTGGGTGAAACGCGGCAGCCAATTGTGCACAGCAGTGTTCCACACAGTCATGGATTGAGTGATCAAATTATTATTGGCTTTTTGGGGATGGATTATTATTAGGCACGTGGAGTAAGGAAACTTGCCCATGGTTTCGCCCTGACTTGCCTGGATTCAAAACACAAGTCTCACACTTGTAAGGCGAGTGCTCTAACCACTGAGCTCCAGGACTCCACTGAAGTAATGAGGTACAATTCTAATGCTGTGCATCAGGCTTGCTCAGCACCAGCCATTTAATCCTCATGAGAGGGACTTTAGCAAGCAGACATTCCCATTGTGAAGCCAATTCCACCTCCAG
Source organism: Hydrolagus colliei (assembly GCA_035084275.1). NCBI lineage: Eukaryota > Metazoa > Chordata > Chondrichthyes > Chimaeriformes > Chimaeridae > Hydrolagus > Hydrolagus colliei. Next base: position 57,168,888 of record CM068745.1, on the reverse strand, counting down.
CGTGCTTAGCAACAGGTCTGCATAGGTCGGAGCCCTCTGTCCCTATAGCCGCTTACCGTGTTTGCCACAAATCCTCCTCATTGTTGATCCTGGACTTTACAAATAGGTTAGAGGAAACCTTTCCTCTGCAGACCCGGAAGCTTGAATCCATAAAGAAGGAATTTGCTTTTCATATTTTACATTTTATATTATTCTGCACTGCACAGTAATCTTTTGGAGAATTTATTGAGTATTTGTTATATCTGACTGTGTGATTGCCTTGGCAATGTCCGGGAAGTGGTATTGTATCTGTATCTCTTGGGGGCGGGGGAAGGTCTGCACATTATTTGAAACTTTCTATCTTGAAGTAAACGTAGAGCTGGAGAAGATTGATTTTTTTCCATTAACTGTAGATGTCTAAGAAAATTTGGTCTTCCCGTAGAGATTTAAATTTTATACATTTATCCAACTGAGTCTATTTATTTTATCAGACTGGTGGGGACACATGGATTATCGTTATCAGACCAGAAAAGGGAAGAAAGATTGGAATGTTATTAAATAATAATCTCACATTAAGTCAAAAAGGCCAGAGAAAACTCGCTTTCATGTCAGTCAGCATCAAACACTTTGAAACAGGAGCTAAGGTGTGTATTACTTGAAGTTTTGCGAATTTGAACAGTTTTCTTTACTTTCTTCAGTTGACATTGTTTGATCCAAATGACTCCTGATTCAAGCTGTTATTAAATGTAGCTCCCAAGCGTCCCATTATAGTAGTGCTTTTGAGGTTTGACATCCTTGATGTATAGATAGATGAAGTGGCAAGAAGATGTATTCAGTTCTGCACTTTAAAATAATGTCTTGGTTCCCAAGAGCAGATTCTGTTTTTTTGTCTGTAGTTGGTGGCTATTTGATATGGTTCATGAACAATGACATGTTGTGTAGCATTTTATGACTTTTTGGGTTACCAGATGGTCATTTTGTTTTCACACTGCAAGTTTGAAGCAAAACAATTCATCTTTTTGTTGTGTGCTGGTCTCATCGACATAATTACTTTATTGCTGTCCATGCATTTCTTCCTATAAGGCTGTTTATCCAGGCTTTACCCGGTGCAGATGGATGCTAGGGAAGCAAATGCTATCATGAGCAAGTGTTGTTTCATTTGTTCAGATGCATCTGTTGGTGAATTTTCAGATGCTGAGTTTGTTTTAATTTATCTTTGGCCTCCAGGGTTTGCACCATTTCTGGACATCAGCACTGTCTTGTGTTGAATGTGTGAGATTAATTCTGAGACCAATATTAATTATCTCCAGTTTCAAGTTAAAATATGTTGGAAAGTGTCCCTCATTCTGAATTCAAGAACATTTGCTAGCCATAGGGAATTTATGGTGGCATGTTTATTGGCCTCCAGCAATTTATTAATAACTGGGTGAGTGCTTTACCTTTGCATGTCATTCAATTATTGAATCTGCAAGGTCATCATTATATTTATTTTTATTTCCTTAGCCATTCTAATTTAAGTGTTTATATTGGTTTCAAACAGTCCCCCTTCTTTCCCAGTTCATATTGAGTCATTATAGATGCTGGAATGTGTAACATATCTGTCAACATAGACCCGAGGCTGTAGTTTTCTCTCCTGATTCTTTATTTTAAAACAATGGAAACAAGAATGCCCTTTTCTAAGGAATACAATTATTTACCTTGTTTCTTAAAAGCATTTTTTGGAAATACTGTGAATAGCTCCAGCTGTCCATCTGTGTACTTGTGTTCTCAGTAACTACACATAAAGTTTTATTCATCACTGAATGGACTGGTTCAGCATTGTGTTGTGACAGTAATCTTGTTTTACGTCATTGTAAATGGAAAGGGTATCTGTACTAATAGTGCTCAATGCCACTATTAATATAATCACCAATGATAAAGCTAATAGTACTATGGAGCCCATTCAGTATGTCAGTTTATGAGGCACTAATTGGTTTTCAACAATTGTGTTAATAACAACACATTGGAAAAACAGATATAAATAGGTCCTCCGTGCACAGATTCAGCAACCCTGCCAATATGTCTGAGAGCTGTCTCTCAAGTTACCACATGAGATTCAGAAATAGCATGTTAACATTATGGACTAGATTCATAGAAAGTACTGCTCAGAAAAAAGGCAATTTGGCCCATACAGGCTGACCAACGTGTACTGCACATTGTGTATGCACATGTGTATCCATTTGAAATCCAACTCTAATCCTAAATCCCTCAACTTCATTCTCCCACAACCATGGATCCAATCTTGTTTTTCAACACATGTGGTTGCTGCCCCAACAACTGACTGTGACAGAGAATACTTCCACCACATTGTGAAAATGTCTTCCTAATCTCTGTCTGGATATCCCAGTTATAACAGCAACAACAAAATTACACTTGTTTAGTGCTCCCCCTCAAAGACATCATCCGCAGACATGGGGCAATTTCTACATGTGTGCGGATGACACCCAACTCTACCTTTCCGCTTTCACCTTCAACTCCATAACTACCAGTATCTTGACTGCCTGCCTGCCTGACATTGAGTCCTGGACGAGATAAACTTTCTCCAGCTGAATGCCCAAAAGACTGAGGCCCTCCTGGTTGGCTCATGTCAGTGCTTCTGCATCTCAGCCACTGACACCATCAGTATACAACACTGCACTCTCCACCTCTCTAAGCCAGTGAGGAACCTGGGTGTCTTGTTCGACCCTGAACTGTGCTTCCACCCTCACATCCGCGCCATGACCAGTAATGCGTTCCACTACCTTCGCAACATCGCTAGACTCTGCCACTGCATCACACTCAGGCTGCCGAAACCCTAGTCCACGCATTTGTCACATCAACACTCAATTATGGAAACTCCCTCCTCATCGGCTTTCATGGTTCTTCCCTTCACAAGCTGCAGAAGAGGAGGTAAAAGAGTTCGGGGTGAAACAAAAGGCACGATCGAAGAGGAAAGTCTTCAAATCGGCCTTGAAAGAGGAAAGGGAAGAGGTGAAACGGAGGGATTGAGGGATGGCATTCCATAGGGTGGGAGCGGAGAAATTGAAGGCCCGTCCTCCGATGGTGGGGCGGTTCGGGCGGGGGGCTTGGAGTAGGCCAAGTCCTGTTGAACGGAGGGCCCGGGTGGGCGTGTAGGGGGAGAGTAGATCGACTAGGTAGGATGGGGCAAGGCCGTGTAAGGCCTTGTAGGTGAGGACGAGGATCTTAAATTCGATCCTCTGGAGGATGTGGAGCCAGTGGAGACGGGCGAGGGTGGGGGTTATGTGGTCGCGGAGGCGGGTGCGGGATAGTACACGGGCTGCAGAGTTTTGGATGGCCTGCAGCCTATGAATGGAGGAACTGGGGAGGCCGACTAGGAGAGAGTTTCCGTAGTCTAGCCGTGAGGTGATGTACGCGTGCACGAGTGTTTCGGCAGCGCGGGGGGTAAGATAGTTGCGGAGCCTGGCAATGTTGCGCAGGTGGAAATAGGCGGTGCCGGTCAAGGCGCGGATGTGGGGAGGAAGGAAAGTTTTTGATCGAACGTGATGCCGAGGTTCCTGATTGGCTTTGTGAGGTGGAGAGTGCAGCCTTGGATGTTGAGCGCCCGATGTGCGGAGGCGCTGGCTTGAGCCAATCAGGAGGGCCTCGGTCTTACTCACGTTCAATTGCAAAAAGTTGTCCCTCGTCCACGATTCGATGTCGGACAGACATGCTGTCAGATCATCGATCGTCTGGGGGTTGAGGGATGAGGCAGAAAGGTACAACTGGGTGTCATCCGCATACACGTGGAAATTTAGCCCATGTTTGCGGATGACGTCGCCCAGAGGGAGCGTGTAACGGGTGAAAAGAAGGGGACCGAGGACAGAGCCCTGAGGGACGCCGTGGGAAACTGTGCGCGCTGCCATCCCACAGTCCCTTCGCTTCGCTCCCTCCCTCGCTTCCTTCAAAACCGGTCTCAAGACCCTCCTCTTCGACCGTGCCTTTTCCTGCCCTCTCAACTTTCTCCCTCCCTTCCTAACTCTCTCCTGCGCCTCCCACTTGCTCAGGTCCTGACCTGACTGTTCGGTGCCTTGGGACGTCCTCCCGATGTGAAAAGCGTTCTATGAATGTAATTTTGTTGTTATTGAAATGTCAAATGTTGTTTCACGTCAGGAGGACATCCTGAAGCACTGGACAGTCATTATTTCAGACCCAAGAAGGGGTCAGGGACGAGAAGTGTGGAGAGAAAGAGGGGGATTTTTGATGACCAGACAGACCGTCGAAGAGGAGGGTCAGTTAGGATTTTAAAGTATGCTCTCTAGTTCTACATCCCCTGAGCACTGAAAATAATTATTCCCTGTCAATGATATCTAAGCCTTCAATCATCTTATATACCTATCATATCCCCTCTCAGCCATCTGAAATTCAAAGAACAAAGCCCCAGTCTCCTTCCGTACAATTGTATTGCTTCATTCCAGGCAACATTCTAGTGAATATCCCTCTGCGATATAACAGATATTACTTTGTTTTCTGGAAAATCCCATTCTAAATAAGTCATTCAAAAATCTATTTACCCCATTACCTAAGAAAGATTACTCCAATTATTATTGGTACAGAACACCTGAGCACCTGATAATTGCATCTAATGTGACTAATGATTATTTATGAAGAAGTGGAGTGGCCCCTCATTTCTGTCTTTCAGCCTTACCTCAAGTACAACACTATTGCCACCTCCTCTTCACCATTTCCATTGTCACCTCCCCTTCACCATTTCCCTTGCTCAGCATTCAACTATGCCATTGCACACTATATGTTACAACAACAACAACAACTTCGATTTATATAGCACTCTCCACGCCGGACGGCGTCTCAGAGTAGTTCATAATAGCGGATCCCGGGACTGAGCCAGGGGCAGAGGTAGAAAGGTGACCAAAGGCACAGTTGAAGAGAAAGGTCTTTAGCTGGGACCTGAAACTGTGAAAAGAGGGGGCGAGGCAAAGGGAGAGAGGAAGGGAATTCCAGAGCCTCAGGGCATAGTGGCTGAAGGTTGGAGTGGAGGACTCGGGGGACATGGAGGAGGTGAGACCCAGTAGAGCGAAGGCAACGGGTGCTGGTTTGAGGAGAGAGGAGGTCAGAGAGATCGGGTGGTGCAGAGGAGTGGAGGGATTTGAAGACAAGAGTCTCTATGTCACTAGCTTCCAAACTTTGAATAGTGACCTCCCTAACTCAGCAACATTTCCGTTGAGATCCCCACCCCTCCTTCACACTCAGCTCCACACACTCGGATCCTCGGCTTCATTCGGGCTCCACCCCTGACTGCCGGGTCGGCTGGCCCGCGGCCAGATGTGGAGCTGACTAACCGCAAAATAAGTGCTTTGAGACGTCAATAAGATGTGGAAAGTGTTATATAAATGTAAGGATTATTTATTATTATTATTTATAGATATATTCTGATATTACAATATTATTATAATATTATTATTAAGGATTATTATTAATTATTATGTTATTTTATTATTATATTTATTATTATTATTATTACTATAAAATACTGCAGATGCTGGAAATCTGAAACAAAAACAGAAGTTGCTGAGAAAACTCAGCAGATCAGGCAGCATCTATGGAGAAAGGAAAACTAGGTCAACGTTTCGTGTCCACAACCCTTCATCAGAACTGGGGTATATTGGGAGGGAGAAGCTTTTAAGGATTAACAGAGGAGGAGAGGCAGGGCAAGGGAGACAAAGGGGAAAGTGGGGTAGAGGGCAGGAGATGATGGGTTAAAGAGGTGTTAATGTTGTGAAAGAAAAGCGGGGGGGGGTTGCAACAAAATACAGAGAAGAGGTGTTAATAACATTAAAACAAACAAAGAGGGCCTTAAATTGCAAAAGAACAGGCAGAACAGATGGTCACAGAAGAGTGGGGAGGTGAACTGTTATGGCATGAAATTGTTGAAATCAATATTAAGGCCAGAGGACTGTAAGGTCCCTAGCAGATGGATAAGGTGCTATTCCTCGAGCTTGCGTTGCGATTCGTGAATGGAGAGGTCAGACTGCTAGTGGGAAGGAGAGTTAAAATGGCATGAAACCGGTAAATCAAGGTTATATTTCCTGACAGAATGGAGGTGTTCTGCAAATCGGTCACCCAATTTGCGTTTGGTCTCCCCATTGTAGAGGAGACCGCATCGTGAACAGTGGATGCAATATTCCACGTTGGTGGTAGTACATGTAAAATGCTGTCTCACATATAAACTGTGATTGGCGCCTCGGACAGTGGTTTGGGAAGAGGTGAAAGGGCAGGTATTGCACCTCCTACGCTGGCATGGGAAGCTGCCAGGTGAAGGGAAGTGACAGTTAGTTTTGATGGAGGAATGAACCAGTGAGTCACAGAGGGAATAGACCCTTCGGAATGCTGAGAGGGGAGGGGAATATATGCTTTGTGGTGGGGTCATGCTGGAGGTGACGGAAATAGCGGCGGATGATAGGTTATCAACAGATATATTCCACCAACAGATATAAAACCATTAACTTCCACAGCTACCTGGACTACACCTCCTCCCACCCCATTTCCTGCAAAGACACCATTCCCTTTTCCCACTTCCTCCGCCGCCTCTTTTCTGATGCTGGCAACTTTCACGCCAGAGCACTCCAAATGTCCTTTTTTTTCCTTGATCGAGGGTTCCCATCTGCTATGGTAGACTGTGCCCTAGACCGTATTTGCCCCATTTCCCACACCTCTGCCCTTACCCCTCTTCCCAGAACCTTGAAGGATCGCCCTAGTCCTCACTTTCCAAACCCCACCAGCCTCAATATCCAAATGATCATCCTCCGCCATTTCCATCACTTCTGTACATTATTTGGTTTATAATCTGAGGAGGAAAAAAAAGCTAACCAATAGAATGGTAGAAGGAAGGTTCCAGAGATTAAGGGTGAAGGAACTGAAGGGTGGGAGAGGCTGGGAACCCACAGCATGTCCAAATTAATTCAGCAAAAGATTGGAATAGCAAAGTAGGATAGGAGAATATCAGAAGGATAACAAAATGGCAGTGAGTGGAAAGATTTTTAGGTACAAGTTGGTGAAATTGATCTGCTGGGAGCTGGTGAAAGTGGAGCTTGGTGACGATGGGGGTGTGGGAATGGGATGATGTGAATTTGACATCTTTTCAAAATTGTTCATTAAATTTAAGTTTGCCAGCATAATGTTGAAGCTCTTGTGATTTTCTATGATTATAAGAACTTTTATATCACCAATAATCATAAAATTTATTCTGATTAAAATCCCACTTCTATTTAAAACAATATGAAATTAAATTCAATTTAGGACACTTTTGACACATACAAAAGCTTGAAATCATTCAATTATCATAACATTTTTAAAATTCATTTTTGCTAAGAAAATGCTACTTTCTTTCCAAATTGGTCATAATCTTATAAATCTTAAAATGGCTGTCAGCAACATGTTGATTTTTTCAAGATCCAATAACTTTGAAATTGTTTTCAATCATTAACAGCATTTAGACATGATTTCTTAGCACCAAAATCTTTTTTTCAGTAAAAACATTTGATCAGGATGATTAGTCAGAATCAAAGATGACCACCAGTGCCACGATGAGTTACAATGAGTGTTAGTTTGGTAACTTCAAACATAATGGCGTTTTCATCCATTGTCACTTCAAATTCAGAAGATCCAATTTCTGTTAGCTTGATGATGATGTGATAATATTTTAGGTAGATATTAAAATTAACTGTAAACATTTGCAATATTAAGGTAACAATTATGACCTGCATTACTTTAATGATAAAGTGATGAATTTATTCAATAATAAATAAAAATAAGAATAATAATCATCCCTACATATGTCTCATATTTACTTGTAGGATATTCTGTAAAGTGAACCATTTTATGAGCACAATGGAATGTACAGCTCAATGAAGCCACTTGATAATTAAAGAACAGCCAGCAGTGTGATTCTTTTCAACATCCATCATAATGGTTATGTTGGATATCACCTATGCCATCGTTGAACTAGCTGACCAGGGGACTGGCCAATTTGCAGAATACTTGTTTAACTTTGATTATTATTTATTGAGTAAAGTCAATATCCTGTGGTCAGCAACTGCTGCTAATTAGATCCAAACTGTGCGGCTTCACAACATGGAAATGTTGGTTTCTTTGAGTGTGATGACCTGAGAAAAGCAAAATTATTACCATTCTCTCTGATTACACTTTATATTTTTCATTATACAGAAGTAAAAAATTAATAGCCCCACATCTTGCGGTATTAAACATTTCAATTACATCAATAAATAACACTAATAGGGGACAATATTATTAGTTGATCTGGAAGTTCAAAGGATTACCAGTTGCATATCATATCTTGTTAGTCAGCTGGGTAACATATGCAGAAGCCCATCCTTAAGAGTATCCAAACCAAATCGAAAGTATGATCTACGCCAGCTACACATGGAAATTTGAGTTTCTGGAATGGAATACGCTCTCTCTCCTTGGAGAGATTCATCCTGCTTAGCAGATCCAATGAAACTTTGATCATCACCCCCAAAAGAGTATATTTGACAAGCACAGGTTTAATCTTCACTAGATGGGGAGGCAGGTACCCGGAACTTCCTGTGTTGAGCAAGTAGTGTATGACGACTTTGTCGCCATCATCCACAGCTCAGACATACATGCCTATAACAACAACAACAACTTCAATTTATATAGTGTCCTCTACGTCGGATGGTTCAGAGTTTCACAGTAGTGGATCCCGGAACCGAGCCAGGGGCAGGTGTACAAAGGTGACCAAAGGCGTGGTCAAAGAGAAAGGTCTTTAGTTGTGACCTGAAACTGGGAAGAGTGGGGCGAGGCGAAGGGAGTGAGGAAGGGAGTTCCAGAGCCTTGGGGCATCGTGGCTGAAGGCATGGCCGCCGAGGGTGGAGCGGAGGATTTGGTGGTTTGACCACTTGGAGGTATGGATTTTAAGCAGCAACTGCTTATCTCTTTTTCTGCCAGTCAAGATGGAGTCCTGTAGCTAAGTGGTTGGAGCACTCACCTTAAACAACAACAACAACAAAATTACATTTATAGAACGCCTTTTACGTCGGGAGGAAATGCTAGAGCCCTGGATTCAATTCCAGACATGGTCAAGTTTCCTTGCTCTACACTCCTAATAATAATCCCTAAAAAGAAAATCGGTAATTTCAATCCACAACTGTTTATGTGACACTGCTGTGTGCAATTGGTTGTCATGTTTCACCCACATATATACAGTCAATTCACTTTACCGTATATTTTGTGAAGCGCTTTGAGATGTCTAGAAGACATGAAAAGCACTATATCAAATGCTAGGATTATTATTATTATTTTCTAAGTCTTGGATGTATGAAATGTGTGTTTCTGGATGTTTTTTCATTCTATTAGGAAAGCTTTCAATCTCTTCCCACAATAGAAATGCAATCACGTTTTTATATTTCCCATTTAAGATGGAGTCCTGTAGCCCAGTGGTTACAGCACTCACCTTAAAAGCTTGGGCCATGGGAACATCCTCCTGATGTAAAAAGGCGATCTAAACATGTAATTTTGTTGTTGATTTTGTTGTTAAGAACAGTCGCTCTGCCTTCATTATCCTGATAATCTGTTAATTCGGTTCTCATTGATACATGAAGATAAACCAATATAAATGTACTGGTTTAGTTGCATTCAAATTACCAAAAAGTACACGAGGTGAAAAATTCCAGGGAGATTGGAATTTGAAATGAGAGGTAAAGTGTAGACTTTTTATTTATACAGGTAGATCCTGTTTAAAGAAGGGGTTAGGGACTTTAAAACCCTTTGTTAAGCAAAAATTCCATTAAGCAAGAGTTTAACTGCATTACTGTATTTTGGCTCCAGCCAAAACGCCGCCCCAACCCAAGCCTCCCAGCTAAAATCAGTTTAGTTTCTTGTGGTTCCTAGCGCTAACATTTTCGGTACAGGTTGAGCAGCCAAAAATCCGGAATCCGGAATGTGGCAAAAATTGCAAGAATAAAAATGCCAATCCTACCTGCTCCAGGCCAGGTCTTCACAGTCACCGCACTGAAATATCACAACCTGGGCCCAGACATTTCTAGACACGTGACGCGCTTCTGGCGTTACAAAGTCTAGAAATACCCGAACCTGGGCTCGGCTACGGGCCTGAATTCAGGACGTTCAACCTGTACTAGCAAAGGTAGAAATAACTGAGGTTATATCTAAGGTTATATCAAATATTTTATTGTTGTGTTTAAAGTTGTGCAGCCTTCAATAGATAGATATAACTGCTATTGAAGGCTGCACAACTTTAAACACAACAATAAAATATTAAAATGTTAGTAAATACAACAATAACCAATAAAATACACACAGTCCTCGACTTACTATAATTGAAGCCACGAAGCAGTGCAGCGCATACAATATCGGAGGAGCTTAAGCGCAGAATGCTGGCCAACCAGAAAATGCTGCCCACGAGAAGCCCGCGAGATTTAAAGTGTGTGTAAACATTCGTTATAGCGAACGCAGCCTTCGGTAAGCAGATAAGTGGTACAAATAGAAACCCTCGTTATAGTGAACTTTCGTTGACTGGGCATTCGATAATCGGGATCTACCTGTATAGTGTACATCATATGCACTTTTTCAAAGAGGTAAATTTTAAAAACAAGGGTAATTATAGCAGTGTGGGGGGAGGGGTGAGAGGTGGGTTGGGGATTTGGGGGGGGCAGTAGCATTCGGTTAACACAAATCAAGTGTCACAACAGGCCGTAGTAACAGTATCTACTTTTATTAAAGCAATTGTTTACAGTGGGGACTAAAACTTATCAATTATGTGGCATCTCATGGCCAGTTTATGCACATGTGCCTGTTTCAGTATGTCACCCAATTACAATGACTATTGTAGTTCATTCAGAAGGTGTGTCTCTTGTGTCATTTGAAACAATACCATTTTATTAAAGTATATCAGATTGCATACAATGTGAAGGCAATAGAAATACAAACATTATGAATAATTGCATTTACTGGAAATGTAAAAGATAAAAAGCCATTTTCTTCCAATACTTATAGAAGTATTACATGTACTACTTGTATATTACTTATAAATACATGTATATTACATGTATTTGGCCCAGAAATGGGTTTGTGCAAGCGCACCTTTTTATTATTTACTGTTACATAGTTACCAAATGTCTGCAATAATTTGTAGTCTTGGTTATATTTTATTACATTACATACAACCTTAATAAAAGGCTTCCACATGTTTTTTTCTCAGCTGCAACATCTCTGCAAGGTTCCTTTGTTAAATACCACTTCAATACACATAGTGCCGAAAACAGTTCATAATAATATCTGCCAGTTGCATTTGTATTCCCTTATCAGTTCCCTCCCTACTTCACATTAGTTTTTTTTAATGCAGTCTCCTTGGCAACACAGCTTCTTTCTTGCACTTATCAGAAGTGGTCAGGCCATTTCCAGACCTATTCACTGAACATATGTATTAAGCATTCCACAGGTACGTGTCCGTTCATCAAAGGTAATTAAACATTATGCTGTCAAAAGGAATAATAGGGTGTAAGTGCACTAACTCACCAACTCCCCCCCGCCCCCACTGTAAACGTGTTATCACCTGCATTCATGGCCTTTCAGTTACACTGTACTGTTGTGCAGAAGTCAGTGTGTGTGTGGTGGGTGTGCAACCCCAAAGTGTCAATATTTAGGAGTCAGTTTGGAACACACTTTTGGATGGTATAATAATTATCAGCAGTCCTAACCATTCATATGATGTATTTTTACCCAAATATGCCTATACCGTATTGCAATTTAAATGCTATGTAATAACTTTGCTCATTATATTTAGTAGAGAATAGGGTCCGTTGACATGGAAATTTTCCGATTTAGATATATTGATGGGCTCATATCGAGATATACCGAAGTATCGATATTTTGGGTTTTTTTGTACTGCGCAGGTGCGCGTTGCGAGGTGCGCGCGCATTCAGGGCCTATCTCCTCAGGAGGTAAATATCTCTCTCTCTCTCTCTATGTCTCTCACACTCACTCTCCATCTCTGTGTTTTTCTGTCTGTGTCTCTCTCCTCTCTCACCCCCCCCCACCCCCCCACCATCCATCTCTCTCTCTCTCTCTCTCTCTCTCTCTCTCTCTCTATCTCTCCCCCCACCCTGCCGTCTCTCCCCCCACCCTGCCATCTCTCCCCCCACCCCGCCGTCTCTCCCCCCACCCAGCCGTCTCTCTCCCCCCACCCCTAGCATACCTGTATATTGTATTCTAGGACTATGAATACAATATGGCAGCTTTGCACCTTGGTCTGTGCATTGTGTATAGAGATGAGCATTCTGGGTCTTGTAGTTCAGTGTGCGCGCATTCCGATTTTTCCCCTCGATATATAATTTTTTAGATATATCGATATTTTTTAAATGTCTATTTCGGCGTATCGATATAAAAATTATATCAGTTATAACCGATATATCGATATATCGCCGGACCCTAGTAGAGAAAGAATAACACATTGGTGCTATCAATTGCTACGTGCCTATCAACATTTGGTGCAAAGAATACTTGTAGATCATCTAAGTCCTCTTGTACAGATTGAGGCCCTCCCGATTGGCTCGCATCAGCATCCAAGGCTGCATTCTCCATCTCTCAAAGCCAGTCAGGAACCTGGGTGTCTAGTTTGACCATGAACTGTCCTTCCTCCCTCACATCCGCGCCTTCCACCACCTCTGTAACATTGCCAGACATCACCACCGCCTCACCCCTCAGGCTGCCGAAACCCTTGTCCATGCATTTGTCACATCAAGGCTTCACTATGGAAACACCCTCCTTATCAGCCTTCCTGGTTCTTCCCTCCACAAGCTGCAGATCATCCATAACTCTGCAGCTCGTGTCCTCTCCCGCACTAAGATCAGCGACCACATCACTCCCACCCTCGCACAGCTCCATTGGCTCTCCATTCCCCAGAGGATCGAATTCAAAATCCTCGTCCTCACTTTCAAGGCCATTCACAGCCTTGCCCCCTCCTATCTATACAACCTGCTGACTCCCTATCAACCTGCCCACTCACACCGTTTAGCGGGCTCTGGTTTGCTCCATAATCCCTGCCCGATCTGCCTGACCATTGGTAGCCAGGCTTTCAGCCTCTCTGCCCCAACACTCTGTAATTCCATCCTACAGTCCCTTCGCTAGCTTCCTCCCTTGCTCCCTTCAAGGCCGGTCTCAAGACCCTCCTCTTTGATCGTGCCTTCTGCCGCTCTCCCACCTCTCTCCCTCCCCTCCCCCCTACCCTGCCCCTCCCACTTGCTTGGGTCTTGATCCCTGACTTTTCAGCGCCTTGGAACATCCTGCCAATGTGAAAGGCATTCTATAAATGTAATTTTGTTCTTGTTGTTGTTTTCAGATGCATATTAAATGCTACATATGTTTTGCACCATGTGATTCAATGCAATTTTTGGTTTTCTACGCTATCAGTTATCAATTATGGCATGTCGGATTCAACAACAACAAAATTAAACTTGTGTAGTACCTTTCACATCTTGAGGATGTCCCAAGGCATTGGACAGTCAATGTTTGAGATCCGAGCTGCGATTGGGGAGGGTGGAAGGAGAGGAGGGGAATTGGGGTGACCGATGGGACCGTCGCAGAGGAGGGTCTTGATTATTATTACCAATTACCAGATTTCTGCACAAATTAGTAAGTAAAAGTCAGGTTTCACACCCCAATAAGATAATGTATCTGAAAGCAAAGTACTGTATATTAAACTGGAAGTCCACTGTATATAATGTCTTACATTACTTAACATAAATTTGGATAAGCAGAGTCAGGGTATAATTTTTCACTTCTCATATTAACACTTAAGGCATAATATTCATTATCCAATATCAATACCAAGTAGATACTGATGATTTTGTTTTATGTTGGACAGCTTAAAGTGTTCACTTGTAATCTTGATTCAGTATTGTGTATATAGGATTTAAAAAAGCAAATAAAATTTCTTGAAAATATGGTTAAAAGGTTAAAAGGACACAAGACCAAATATATTATTACTATAATATATTGGATTATTACTATAATCATCATTACTGGTGAAATATTTAAATTGGTGGTATGATTACTCTTTTTTCTTCACGGCTAAATAAATATTTCCTAGAAAACTGGCCAGGGAATATTCTTGGTGGTTGCCTGCAGAGTGGTTCAGCACTCATTTTTGGCAGGTTAAAAGGTTTTGAAATGTGACCATGTGAAAAAATCTGTAGTAGGAATCTGAAGCATCATCTCGGATCAGTGTTTAAAGCTGTATAAATGCATGGATTGGGAGGGTTGCCGGGAGATTGATCCAGGACTGTGATAAAATCTGTGAGGTTTAAGGAATTGGTGAAGTTAACTGAATTAAAATCAAACAAATGTTGCATCTTCCAAGTAGAGTTCTGATTAACTCAAATGTTGATTGGTTTCAGTCTGTGATTTTATTTTGGTTCTTGCAGAAGAATATAAACCTTGTTCATGTGAAAAATGATATGAAGTTGGGAAACTTGGCAGTAAATTGTCCCTTGAATTCAGTGCATCAGTTTCATCAGAAAAAATTGTTTCTTTATGTCATTTGCCAGACTCAAAAATATTTTCAGAACGTATTTCACCTTGTAAAATTTAGATCTCTTTTAAATGTAAAAGCATTTTATAACCAAACAAACATGGCAACTATTATTAACTACAAAATTATTTTGGGGGAATTCACAACTCCTACAGTGAAACCTTATGCATGTTTCCCTAATCCCCACACCTCTGCTTACACAGCAATAAGTAGGAACCCAGTTGTTAGTAGATTGCTGGATCGCTTTTCTGGGGGTAATAATCCCTTCTACCCCACAGCCATTCCTTGACCAGGTCCGCTTTTTTCTACCCCTGTCACATTGCCTGCCTCTATCCTTAATTCACAACAAAAGCAGCTCAAATCCTCGTCCACACTTTCGTCACTCTCTGGCTGGTGCAATGCCCTCATTGCTGGTCTCCCCACTTCCACCATACACAAAAACAAATTCAGAACTCCGCCACCCAGATTCTCACCCAAAACTCCACACTAGTCATTGCCAGGCTCCACTGGCTCCTAATTACTGAATGGATCAATTTCAACATCCTCTCACTCATTTTCAAATCTCGTCATGCCCTTGCATCTCCCTACCTATCCAATTTGCTTATCCCCAACTCCCCCCAACTGCTGCCTTTCTCTTCTTTGGTCAGGATCAAGCTTTGTTACTTGTCAAGCTCTCTGTGACACTACGTCGTGTGAATATCACTATATAAATGCGAGTTGTTCTTGCTGTTGTTGCCTCAACAGCGTAATAAGGAACTACATCAAATGCAAAATTATTACTACCAGTTGAACACAGATAAATATGGCCTAGTATATGGTATCTGCTCAAACTCACTCACTAGTTCCCTCTGTACATTTGCAATAGAATACCTCTGTAGAAGAACTAGCCTTGTGTGTCCATGGCAGTAGGAAATAGAGTAATGCTCTCAGAAATCAGTGGCTCATAGACAATTGATAGACTCTGACAGTCTTTTTCCAGCTATTGACTTTTTAAAATATTGCTTGAATTTTTTTCAGTGAAGCTTTTAAAGTCATGCTCCAGACATAATCATATATCAGTCACTGATCTGAAAGGGGAAAGAGTTTTCCATGAGGCACTTTTAAATACCAATATGTTAGAATTTGTTCATATTACAGTTGAAGGTAGCTTCAGTTCAGTCCGCACAGAGAAATATCAATTATTTATCTGTGAATGACATGGAATTCACAGTGTTATAGGAAAAACTACCTGACCCCCAACTATTGCCAGTACTGTGTATTCTGAACATAAATCAATGTTATATTATTTATGTAAACTGAGTTGCTAGTGAGAGCACACATGTTGCTGGTTCACTGCAGAACCTCTATCTCGAGGAACTTAGTAACATAATGGGATCCTTCCTGGCAGCCTTCATTGTGGTTTTGCAAAAGTTATCTGTGACCACAATTATACTTTGCATGTGACACAGCAGAAATATTTTATGAGCCTTAGGAAATGTGTTCCTCTAGTGCAATGGTGAGAGCTGAATTCTTTCATTCTCAAATGACTGTACTAAGTGAAAGTAAAGGCAGAGGAAAAGAGAATTAGACAGGGGCTGAGAGTGTAAATCCAGAGTGCCACCTTTTGGATTGTGTGATCTCCATTAGTGTTACTCCTGTGGAGCTCCTGTGGCTCAGTGGTTAGAGCACTTGTCTTGCAAGCTGGGTAGACCTGTGTTCGAATCCAGGCAGGTCAGGGCGAAACCTTGGGCAAGTTTCCATACTCCACACGCCTAATAATAATCCCTCCAAAAAAAACACAATAATAAAATTGGTCATTTCAATTCACAACTGTTTGTGGGTCACTGCTGTGCGCAATTGGCTGCCGCGATTCGCCCACAAATATATAGTCAATTCACTTTACAGTATATTCTGTGAAGCGCTTTGGGACGTTGATAAAAAAAAATGTGGAAAGCGCTACATCAAATGCAAGGATTATTATTATTATTATTACAACAATTAGAAATTGCATCGAAAGACTTCACAAAAGTGCACATTCAAATGAAGTTACATCTTTAGCACTTGTATTGAGCTTGTCAACACTTGACTAGATGTTGTAATAATTGACAGTAGTGTCACATTCAGGAGTTCCATCTGTTCCAAATAAATTGAACTGCTAAGAGTGTGAATATCATAAGAAGTGGCCTTTTATCTGTTAGAATTTGCAATCAAGCACTCTGAATGTATTTCAAGACTTGGAAAGATTTTCTGTATATGTAGGAAATGATATAATTCAATAGAGGTGATTGTTATATTTCAGACAGGTTGCTTGCTGACTAATAGCAGGGAACAAGCACAAGTTGCAAGCCCTGTGAATGTGCTAGTTGATTGCTGACATGTATAGCTGGTGTACTTGTTTTTTTGTGTGTGGGGGTGCCTGTAATGCATTACAAATTCTCTTCTTCACTAGGAAAGGAAAGCACAAGATGGATGTTGCAATAATGATCACATAAAGCATTATGATCTCTCAATTCTGATCAAAACTTAATTTGTCCAGTAGCAACCTTGAAGCTAAATTGTGTATTTTTGTGCAATGTATCATGTTTTTTTTAAATATTATTGATATGATTTATTTATTATCAGAATATAATAAATTCTGTAAGGTTATCGCAAAATCCACAGAAGTTTATGCTAATAATAAAACATTGGGAAACAAACTAAATACAGCAGCAGATTAAGGAGAAACATAAGGTCTGGGCACAGAGCTAAACTAATATAATGTAAGTTTTTTTTAAAAAAAAGGAGATTAAGAAAGCTTAGCTTCATTGTAAGAACAATTTAGGACAAACTCTTTGTACTAACAAGAGAAGGCAAGCATGGAAGGGCTTAAAGAAAATGACAAACCACCTCATAACATATCATTTGTTCCTTTTCAGAGATGCAACAGGAAATAGCTGATGATTTTTAAAAAATTATGGTTCGGTAAATGGGATAGGGGAACATGTTATTTTGGATGGGATCGAAGAAAAGAACCCCACATTTGCAGGAACTGGGGATGTTGAACAAGACACCAGTATCATCTATGGCAAAACAAATCTAGGTGAAGTTGCCTCCCTGTATCCTCTGGCTATATGAAGCAAAGTTACAAGTTTCTCCTCTGCACCATTACTGTCATTAGATCCTGACCCAATGCCAAAACCTACAAGACAAAAAGCCATTGAACAACTTCAAGTTTGTTGATTTTAGTTATGAAGTGTTTGGAATATCAAATACTGCTAATACAGTACATTCAAATTAATCCTAATTTTGTTTTAGTCAACTGGTTGTCTAACAAATGTGAATACTTATCACCATGCTTAAGAGTATCCAAACCAAACTGAGAATTCCATGGATCCCTATACAGTACATGGAAATTTCTGAGATAGATTGTTGAAATGGAAAGTGCACTCTCTCCCAAAAAGTGAAGCATCTTGCTTACTGTTCTGGAAACTGTAGGCATAGATTTGCAAGACCCAAGGCTTGGGCACCCAATAGTGCTGAAGTCTAATCAACTAAATCCACATAGTTTGCAATTGATACCACTGTATGCCAAGTGTTTCTGTTACTTATAATAATCATCCTTGCATTTGATATAGCGCTTTCCACATCTTATCAACGTCCCAAAGCGCTTCACAGAATGTACTGTACAGTGAATTGACTGTATATATATTTGTGGGCGAATCGCGGCAGCCAATTGCGCACAGCAGTGTCCCACACACAGTCGTGGATTGAAATGACCAATTTTATTATTGTGGTTTTTTTTGGGAAGGGATTATTAGTAGGCATGTGGTGTAAGGAAACTTGCCCAAGGTTTTGCCCTGACCTGCCTGGATTTGAACACAGGTCTCCCCAGCTTGGTCTCCCCAGCTTGGTCTCCCCAGCTTGCAAGACAAGTGCTCTAACCACTGAGCCACAGGAGCTCCACTTCTCCATACTTGTCCAGATATGACCACACTATTAGTCAGGGCTTTAGCTTTCAGGATTAACAGGAGTTGAGTGGGATGACTCCCTGCCCCCAGTGACTGGTCTTCTCTTCCAGGTCCTGCCAATGAGCTAGGTTGGCTGTGCTGTCAACAATGTCCTGGAGCAGTGTGGACCTGCCTGGCTTAGGAACTGGACTATCAAGACCACAACATAGGGCTGTCTTGATTCCGATATTCCATTTCATGTCACCTTGAAGCCAGTTCAGCTCCAAGGAGACGTATTTTACCTCTCCCCACCTTCACTCCCCCAACAGGAGGATAGCACTACTTGGTCATTCAATATCCTACAAGTGTGAATTTAAGCCTCCACCAGGTGGATGATAGGTTTCCAGGTACACCCTGTGAACTTTCAGGTGAGCAACACATCTCAGCATGATATTGCCACCAGTTAATCTAACTAATTAATGGAAATATTTTGGTAATCTTACTGTAAGCACATGTGTGACTTTCGTGAAGTATCTTTTCTAAATTTGTGAAGTCCTGTAGCTCAGTGGTTAGAGCACTCGCCTTACAAGCAAGAGACCTGGGTTCAGTTCCAGGCAGGTTGAAACCTTGGGCAAGTTTCCTTTCTCCACATACCTAATAATAATAATCCCTCAAATAAAATGATAAATTGGTCATTTTAATCCACAAATGTTTGTGGGACACTGCTGTGCACAATTGGCTACCATATTTCGCCCACAAATATGCAGTCAATTCACTTTACAGTATATTCTGTGAAGCGCTTTTTGATGTCTAGAAGACGTAAACTGTTGTATATCAAATGCAAGGATTATTATTATTACAACTTAATTGTTAAAAAAAATGAAAAGAGTAAAGGTCACGTGATTCTTGCATTAATCAGACACATACGCAATACTTCGCTAATTTAATATCCTAGTGGAGATCAAATTGATTCAGATTATGCACTTTTATATTTCAGAATTGATATTCTATGAGAAAGTTGAGTTCACAAATTGTGTGATAACATGATTCCCTTTTCCAATTGTATCAGACAAACCGAAATTGCAGATTAACGCACAATGTAAATAGTACATGGAAGTTTTCCAAATTCAGAACTAATTATTTTACTGTCTCATTTCTCATCCCATCCTTTGTAAAAAAATAAATAATAATTTCATGTGCAGCAACCCAGCTAGAAGTAAAAGTTTCCCATGTGACTAATCTTCTACATGAGCCTGGACTGTGCCTTCTTGTTTCTCAGCTTGTTGGTAGAGCACCAATGCACTGCACCTTGCTCTCATTTCATTAATTTTACAAAAGAATGATTGCTCTGCTTTTCAGCCACAATATCAAGTCATTAAATGTGCTGATGATGGTGCTGTCCTGGGATTCATCAGTTAGAAACCAAAAAGACACATGATTGATAACTCGGTATCCAGATATGATAAATGAAATTGAACATGAGAGAAAGAAAATAAAGAGATGGTCGTTGACTCTTCAAAGCAGGGATATGGCTTAGTTTCTACTGGGATGAAACAGAATGAAGTCAATTTGCTCACCTAATTAGATGTGCTATTAGTCTGGACATCAAATGGAGCATCTATGTGAAAATGGAGATATTAATCTCAGAAACACTTATAATTGTGGAGAAAAGTGAGAGAGCATTGAATTGAATCATTAGTATGTTTTATGCACTGTTAAATAGGATCACAAGATTATATAGGACAGTGAAAATGTATTTGACTGTAGCTCAGTGGTTCAAGTGAGAGACCTGGGTTAGATTCCTGGCAGGGCAAAATGTTGGGCAAGTTTCCTTACTTGTCAGGCCTCTGTTTACCAGCAGTAACTAAGAACTCGCTTGGTAGTTATTTGGTGGATCGCTTTTTCAGGGAAAATATATATTTTTTAATTGTCACTAAATTCACAAATGTTTGCGGGAAAATGTGGGCCGTGTTGTGCCCACAAAATATACAGTCAATTCACTGTACAGTATATTCTGTGGAGTGCTATGAGATATCTAGAAGATGTGATAAGGCACTATATTAAAAATGTAAGGATTATTATTATCATTATTATTATTTTATTATTAGGATTATGTCATCAAGACCATTCCGTTTGGAAAGTTCTGAATCACAGCTAACTAAATTCAATCATATTCTTCAATGCTCACTCCCTCCAAAACAACAACAAAATTACATTTATAGAACGACTTTCACATTGGGAGGACGTCCCAATGCGCTGACAGTTAGGTTGGGACCCGAGCAGCGGGGAAGGGTCAGGGTAGGGGCAGAGGGGGGAAGAGTAGGAAAGGGGGGAGAGTTAGTGGGGCAGCAGAAGACATGGTCGAAGAGGAAGTTCTTGAGACTGGCCTTGAAGGAGGAAAGGGAGGAAGGCGAGGTGAAGGGATTGTGGGATGGAGTTCCAGAGTGTGGGGGCAGAGAGGCTGAAAGGCCAGCCACCATATCGGGAGATGGAGAGTACAACCTTGGATGTTGATGTTGCCAGTGCCTGAGGTACAGAGGCGCTGACGTGAGCCAATCAGGAGGGCCTCAGTCTTGTTGACATTTAGTTGAAGGAAGTTGTCCCTCGTCCAGGACTCAATGTCAGACAGACACGCAGTCAGAACACCAGTAGTCCTGGAGTTGAGGATGGAAGCCTAATAATAATTGGTCGAAAATAAAACCACAATAATAAAAATTGGTCATTTTCAATCCACAACTGTTTGTGGGAGACTGCTGTGCGCAATTGGCTGCCACGTTTCGCCCACAAATATATGGTCAATTCACTTTACAGTATATTCTGTGAAGCGCTTTGAGACATCTAGAAGATGTGAAAAGCGCTGTATCAAATCCACAGATTAGTATTAGAAGCAGAAAGGTACAGTTGGGTGTCACCTACATACATGTGGAAATTTACCCCATGTCTGTGGAGGATGTCACCGAGGGGGAATATATAGCTGTTGCTGTTGCAAAAGCAGTTGCTGTGCATCCAGTTGCTTCTTAGATGGTTTTATTCTATTCACTTGAATAGTTTGCCTTAGTCACAGTAACATATTCCTCAAAACTATTACTCTGTGTGTAATAAAGTGATGTGCCTGAACCGTAGGGCATTATCCCCAAAATAAGCATGGTATAGGTAGTTAGATTTCCACAGAGAGTCCTCACTGAAATCTTCAGACTCAGTTTTGACACCAATATTATTACAGCAAAGCTTTGATAGTGGAATAGGTTAAGATACCATTGTTTCATCTTTGTTTATGTGTAGACCTATCCTAGACTAATGAAATGCAAACCTCCTGACTTTTCAACAGTCAGTTTTATTCATTGTTGCTTTCAATCCAGAACGTATAATTCAGTACTATTAGGCAGGAAATGAGGAGTATCTCTCAGGGAGGCCAACAGGTTGACAATAATAGTTAGAGTGGGAAAAGTGAAATTCATACACATGGGATATGAATCTAAGATATAGTTTGAGGCACGTTATCTGGAAGGAGTGCAGGGAACTTTACTACACACATCACTTGGTCTATACAAAATCTAGGAATGATTGATGCTGACAATAAACAACTAAAAGTGAAACTGTTACTTCCAAGACTCACTATTCATACAATCTGATTACAAATGTCTTATTTTCTCGGGCAGGGCAAAACCTTAGGCAAGTTTCCTTATTCAGCACACCTCTGTTTACCTAACTGCACATTGACTGCTGCATTTTTCCCACAAAAATACGCAGTGAATCCACTTTACAGTATCTTTTGTGAAGCGCTTTCAGATGCCTCAGAGATGTGATAAGGCACTATATCTATTGCAAGGATTATTATTATGGGGCTTGAACACAAAACCTTCCTACTCAGAGACAAGAGTGCTACAAACTTAGCTTCGATGACAAAGTCTTGAAAATAGATGTCTCAGAGAGGATTTTAAAAGGGATTGAGAGTAAACCTAGAAAAGTATATTTGGATGCACCAGGCCAGCAGAACCAAGATGACACAGGTTTAAGGTTGTAGACTGCTAGGATACACACTAGGAAGTGGAAGGTAAGTAGCAGCTGGAACAAATTACAAGGAAAGTTGATTGAGACTAGGACTCATTCTAAAAAAAATAGCTGTATGCATTGATGGAAAGACAGTAGCGTTGGTTTTCTGGAGTTAAATGGGCCAAAAGACCTTCTTTATTGAAACCTCTTGTGTGACCCTAATTCACTGATGATAATGATAATAAGATGTGAAGAGCTATCTGAAAATGTTTGCTTTTCTGTCTTTGTTGGACATATTATTATTATATTCGGTTAATTTGAATGTTGATTGATTTGAACCAGAATAAATTTTCCATGAAGTTTCAAGCATATTGCAACAATTAATAAAGTTCTGTTAAATAAAATAATTTTACTTTTAATAAAAAGTATTTGTTTAAAATTGTGTCAAAAACATCTTAAAACACTCAAGATGTCATAACTGACTAAATCTGAAATCCTCTGTGGAATTGTGTTCAACTGCGTAAAAAAAAGTAAAAAGAATTAAAATCCAATTACTCAGCGCGAGTAAACGTTTATCACATTTCACTCATTATCAAAAATGCTAAAGAGATTTTCCAAAATCAATGACTAAATTACCTGAGTAATGGGCATCCTCTTTGAGGTTTAATTGTTTTTTAATTACTCACATCAGTGGCATATTAAATCTTGTGTTGACCTCGCCTATCAGGCCCTAAGCAGACCCTGCTTGTCGGCCTTCCCAATTCCTCCCTCCATAGACTGCAGATAATCCAGAACTCTGTGGTCCATGTACTCTACCGCTCTGAGCTTCATGACCCCAATCTCCCCCATTCTTGCCCGACTCCATTGGCTCCCCATCACCCAGAGGATTTAATTCAAGATCCTGTCCTCACCTTTAAAGCCCTCCATGGTCTTGCCTCATCCTATTTTTGTGACCTTCCAACCCCCTACCAACCTCCTGCACCTTCCACTCAGCAGTCTGCTCCAGTTCCCAGACCCACCCTCCCCACTATCGGCGGGCGAGCCTTCAGCCACTCTGCCGCTAACCTCTGGAACTCCATCCTGCAGTCCCTCCACCTCGCCCCCTCTCTAGCCTCCTTCAAGTCCCGCCTCAAGAACCTCCTTTTCGATGTCCCATCGGTCAGGCCAAATCCCCCCAAATCTAGAAGATGTGAAAAACACTATATTAAATACAAGGATTATTATTATTATATATAAAAAATCTACAAACAAAAGAATGAAGGAGAATGAGTGAATAGATACTCTTGCTTCCCCGATGATATGGGTATGAATTATTAAATTTATCAATTGAAAATGGGAATCATATAAATGATACCCTACAAGGAATTAATTGAGCCTATGTTCATTATTCAAATACTAACAGTGCAATCAATCAATGGATCCAAAATATGATGTAGATTGGCACACTTATTTATCCTTGGACGGTTTGATTTTTGCATCTTTATACTGATGAATATGAATGTATAATTGATAATCACTGGGAAATCCTACTGATGCTAAAAGTGGTTTTAAAAAATGTAATTTTGTTGTTGTTGCTGCGGAATAGCTTTGTCTGTGTTCTTTACTTTGTTTCCGCCACAGTTTGGCTAAGTGCATGCTCAGTGACGTAAGAAGGCACAGCTCCATAGTCAGCTGGCGTGGCCACTAGGTGTAACTGCAGTGTGTGCTTACATATCTAGGTGATGCTTTATGCCACATCCTCCAACTCCTAATTGCAAGCGAAGTGATTATCAAACTGAACAGACCTCCTTGCAACATTTGAAGTCATGATTTGTGAAGGATAGCACAGTCATGTCATCTAGAACGCTCCTGGTGGGAACTCTCATTTCAGCATCTAGAACATCATGGCCAGACAAACTCAATATTGTGAGAAATGCTGTGCAAAAGCCAGCTAATGCAGTTCATTTCTCCACTGTTTGCTCAACTTTTAGGAAAATTGATGAAGAGGTACAAAACCAGTATTATTGTCAGTGATATCACACAAAGCATTTTCCCACTTAATAGAGTAATTTAGATTTCCTTTTGATACAGTTGACCTCCTGACTTGCAATACCTTTTGCACAAGTTTACCACTGAATAGAAATTGTAAGCCTTAGTGATAAGGTTACTTTGAGCGACATTAGTGATAGTCAACAACAACAACAAATTACACTTATAAAGCGCCGTTCACGTCGGGAGGACGTCCCAAGGCGCTGCACAGGAGGCGTGTGACCCGAGCTGGGAGGGGAGTGTTCGGGAAGGGGTGAAACAAGTAGGGGAGGTCGAAGAATTTGGGGTGGAACAAAAGGCACGGTCGAAGAGGAAAGTCGGCCTTGAAAGAGGAAAGGGAAGAAACGAGACAGAGGGATTGTGGGATGGAATTCCATAGCGTCGGAGCAGAAAAACTGAAAGCCCGGCCTCCGATGGTGGGGCGGTTCGGGCGGGGGGCTTGGAGCAGGCCAAGTCCTGCTGAACGGAGGGTCCGGGTGGGCTTGTAGGGGGAGAGTAGATCGGTTAAATAGGGCGGGGCAAGGCCACAAAATCTAACATAGGAGATACTATATTTTTGACCTGTGATCAGTTTAGTTGCAAATAAAATAATTTTGGATAAGACGAATTGTTTCACCAAAACTAAACAATTCAGCCTCTGCACAGTGTGGTTTCTATGATATTAGTCTTAGTTTCATTTCTGTGCCCTTTACTGTCACCAGCATATGATGTCTCATTAGTTAGCATAAGTCTGGAATCCTGATTGCTCAATTCACTGCAAAAGCAACACAAAAAAAATGTAAAATTAATTGAATTCCAATTACTCCGCACCAATAAACATTTGTCATATTTCACACCAGTTATCAAAAATCCTAGTGAAGCTTTCCAAAATTACTGATTAATGTCCAGTTTATGCTACTGGAGGTAAAGCGATATCACTTCCAGGAATAAGGCGATTAAGAGCTGGGTAGGCTGATTTATATTTCTCCTTCTAATTGTATTGGCTGAGAAAGAAGAGATTCTGCACATTACCAATTAAGTGCAGAACTCCAAAAAATGGGCTTAGCTTTCTAATGAAATTAAAGAGCCAGGTTGAGCAAAAGAAAATGTAAGGGATCATTCTAAACAGTAGTTATTAATGTGCTGCTGAAACTATCTCTTTGAGGTGATCCTAGCTGGCAGTTTCTAGTGCTATTTGCTCAATCCCAATTTCTATTGTAAAATATTATAAAGTGCAGTCCCAACTGGGCCTGAGTAAATAGATATCTTTGCTTTGCAGTTTAATGTTTATAAAATACTTAAATCAATGGCACAATTAATTTTGTCTTAAGGCTGTTGGGTTGTAATTCTGATTGAACCTCATTGTTGCTGAGGCAATAGATTTCACTTTCAACCTAAAAGTGTGTGAAAGCTGACATGCCATGTGTGCTGAAATTAGTACTATTCACACAGTAACTCAAAATGGGAATATTTAAATGATTCAATATTTGTCATTTCTTCTTATTGTGAAACAAATAAATTTTGAAGGGATATAATCTTTTCAGAAAATACATTTTGACACTGCATTGTTTGTTTATACAGAACACGATATAAGTTGTATTGAAATGCATAATCTCATCACTTGCAAGTAACATTATGATAATTTTGTTTGCATTTCTCACTCCCCATTTCATAATGTGGCATTTCATAATGTGTTTAGTGTGATAATGATCACTTACTTTGATTCATAGCTAGTTGCTGAGACGCTCTACCATTTTGACATTTGACCTGCTGATCTCAGATCCAATCTGTCAATAACAAAATATGACTTTTTATGTTTAAAAATAGGTGGAGAGAAAGAATGTAGTATTGTCTGTTACCTGTTCTGCGATGCTGAAATACTATTAATCAGTACAAAAATAGATTTCTGGAAGGGATTCACTCACACTCTACCACTGTGCCAAGCTCTAGGACAGGACTCGGCACAGAACAGGTTAACAGCCAAAATGGAAACATATTCCTTGCAATAAACTAAAAATTAATTTGCACAAATGATCATCAAAATACTACTTCATGAGGCAACAGCACCCCTTTCAACCAAGTCACTTTCTGAGGTCAGTGCATGTTTTCATGCTATACATTTTGTGTAAATTTGTATATGACAGCAGGTGATCAATGAAAAAACAAAAATGAATTGTCCCTTTCCCTCCTACATTGAAAAAATGTCATTCAGTTATTATTTCTGTAACTATTTCAAAATCAGATTCTCTTTCTCGACAGAAAAGTAATAAACCCATTTGATCTCTCAGGCAGAAGGTTGCACAACTATATTTAAGGATTCTATGACATCTTCCTGAAGTGAAAGGCACAATATAAATATATATACACATATTTGCTTTCCTGGTGGCCATTTTGGTCAGTGATGCCATTTTACAATTGATCTGATTCCTGACTGAAATGAGTGAGGTACAGAGAGACAGAAGCAAAAAAAAACGCAGATAAAATACATTAAAGAATAACAATATTCCAGCTTATAGACATCAAATAAAAAGAAAAGTAAAATTGCTGAGAAATGCAGAAAAGAAAATCAAAGAGTAAAAGCTCAAAAGACATAAATCAAAGTGTTCATAAATATTGTATCTAACCTAGTTTTTTCAGTAAATTATGCATTTTGGTGATGACTTTATGTATATTTTTATACACTTACAAAGCCCAATAGTATTCTTTATTTTCCTGGTATCCTTGTATGTGTATTGGAAGACAAAAAAAGTAACAAAAAATGCAAAAAAATAACTGATCTTGGTGTGGGAACATTGAGGTACAATCTGTTCCTTTAAATTTCTCACTTTTGCTTTCAATTGAACTGATTGAAGTGGGCTAGTTCCACTGGCAACTTCCAGTGTCTTGCCCAAATGATAGTTATCTGTGTATGAGCCTCCACATGGAGTATTGGCAAACAATGGGAGTATTTCACCTGTGTGTGCTTCCATCATAGTGAAAAACTTATTTTCTAGGATATTTTAAAGCATAGTGATGCTGATTATTTTGTCATTTCTAAGATTGTAGGCATTGAAGCTGATTACCTGATTGACATGAAACAATTCAATTGAATGTGGAACCATAAGACAAAATAGTTTAGTTCTGACGAAGGGTTACAGACCCGAAACGTTGAATCTTTTTCCCTTCTCCAGCAACTTTTGTTTTTGTTTTGGAACCATAAGAGTTGGTCGATTCCATTTTAGTCATGGCATTGTTTTTTTATTTGTTGAACTATTCGGGCATAATCATACAGCAACACAGGACAAAGAGAACATTCCTGTTATGCCATTTGCCTTTGGACTTTGAGAAGTTTTATTAGTTGTTAAAAGTAGGCCATGTCTGCCTGTTCGGGACATTAAAAGTCCCATGACTCTATTTGAAAAGCACTATATGAAATGCCAGGATTATTAATATTATCCACATGATAAGGCACTGTATGAATACAAGTATTATTATTATCATTATTATGATTGCTAACTGACATTTGTCTTCAAACAAAATCTTTCACCATGTATCAGTACAGATATTTTGATTACTTTTGAATGACATTCAATTAGTAAGATGCACTCCAAGAGAGCTGTTGGAAAGCAGAGAAAAATAAAGCACAGAAGCAGAAATATCTGAATCACCTCAGTCAATTTGATCTGATTCCTGCATGCTCACTATGCCTGATTGGAGTATGGTTTTGCTTGTGATCTGCATTGTTTACCCTGAAAATGTGGAGATAATTTATCACTTTTCATTTGGTTATGGCTATCAATGAGTAATGTAATAGTGTAATTCATGCTCTGGTTTGGTATCCAGTAGGGTCCAGCGATATATCGATATATCGCTAAAACCCGATATAATTTTCATATCGATCCGCCGATATAGGCATTTAAAAAATATTGATATATCGAAAAATCAATATATCGAGGTAAAAAATCGGAATGCCGCACACTGAACTACAAGACCCAGAATGCTCATCTCTATACACAATGCATAGACCGAGGTGCAAAGCCGCCATATTGTATTCATAGTCCTCGAATACAATATACAGGTATGCAAGGGGTGGGGGGGGGAGAGAAGGCTGGGGGTGGGGGGTGAGGGGGAGAGAGACGGCTGGGAGGATGGGGAGAGAGACGGCTGGGGGGGTGGTGAGGGGGAGAGAGACGGCTGGGGTGGGGTGAGGGGGAGAGAGACAGCTGGGGGGGGCAGGGGAGAGGGAGAGAGATGGCTTGGGGGGGGGGTGAGGGGGAGAGAGACGGCTGGGAGGGGGGGGGGGTGAGGGGGGGAGAGAGATGCCGGGGGGGGGGCGGGGGAGGGGGAGAGAGATGGCTGGGGGGGGGGTGAGGGAGGGGGAGAGAGATGCCGGGGGGGGGGAGGGGGAGAGAGATGGTTGAGGGAGGGAGAGACGGCTGGGGGGGGTGAGGGGGAGAGAGATGGCTGGGTAGGGGGTGAGGGGGAGAGAGACCGCTGGGGGGGGGGGGTGAGGGGGAGAGAGACGGCTGGGGGGGGGGGGGGGGTGAGGGGGAGAGAGACGGTTGGGGGAGAGGGGGAGAGAAACGGCTGAGGGGGAGGAGGGGGAGAGAGATGGCTGGGGGGGGTGGGGGGGGAGAGAGATGGCTGGGGGTGGGAGGGAGAGACGGCGAGTGGGGTGTGGGGAGAGACGGGTGGATGTGATAATATACAGATGGATAGAGATGGGGGGGATGTGAGAGACACAGAGACACAGACAAAAAAACACAGAGATGGAGAGAGTGAGAGACACAGAGAGAGAAAGATATTTACCTCCTGAGGAGATAGGTCCCGAATGCGCGCGCACTCGGAACGCGCACACATTCCGAATGCGCGCGCACTCGGTATGCACGCGCTGCGCGTGCATGAGCAGTACGAAAACCCCCCAAAATATCGATATTTCGGTATATCTCGATATGAGCCCATCAATATATCTAAATTGGAAAATTTCCATATCGACGGACCCTAGTATCCAGTGAGGTTTGTTTGCAAAATGAGCAACACTACGATCAGAGCTAATATTGTACATAAGTAATACAGTGACTATAAATTATTCCATGAATTATCTGATCAATGTTGTAACTTATAAGTGATCACATTAAAAACGTTTTTATGCAATTATTACATGGTTTAGAAAAAAAAAAATTCTCTGAAATATCGGGTGAAAACATACAATTTATGATAATTATAATTGGTGATAATGATCACAATGATACAGTATGTGGTTAATTTTGCCTTTTGATTAATAAGCTTCGGCCTTATCACTGCCAGTTTCAGGTGAATGTTATTGATTATATGACACTATTTGAAGTTTCTGCCATGTCCTGGCCAAAATTGCCTTGATTAAAAAAAAAATTCTGAATGGCTATCTGTGGAATTTTGTTGCACTTAAAATGGTTAATGATTTCGCTGCTAAAGCAGATACTACAATTGACAATAATTGTTATAAAGTGCTTTGGGATGTTCTTTATTTATCTCCACAAAAGATTTGCTCAACACTTATCATTAAGATGGTGCCTCTTTCAACTCGATGAGAAAGATAGCCAAATTAATAATGCATCGAGGAAACACTTGTTGGAATGAAGTTGCACAACTGGAGTCATTTCAAAAGATTTTATTTTTAATGCACACTTTGATTTTCCTCAGCTTTTATTAGCAAAATAAATAGTGAAGTGTATTATAGCTTAAGACACTAAGCAAAGGTTGATCCAAAATAAACGCTTCTCAGGACCAAATACCAAACACGTAATTCCCATCAAATTTTGTTTCAAAGTCCAGGGAAAATACAACAAAGGTGAACTCCAAATGTCAAGCTGTCAATCAAGTTTCTAAATCTATAAAAATAATCAAAGTTCTCCTGTTTGCAAACAATAAATCATTTCTTTGAACAGGAAGACCATTCTGAAGATAGCTTTTAAAGGCATTGCATAATATGTATGCTTTAGTATTTGATCAGATATGAAAATCACTGTAGTTTATTTCAACAAGTACATATGTATCTCACGCAGGTTTTGAGGGGATCGATTCTGACATCAAATGGTGTTGTAGCTGGCTTTTAAAGGCATTCAGCATTTTATCTTGATAATACAGTAAAAGCCCATTTAGCCGGCACCCGATCAACCATAACTTACGTATAACCGGCATCATATAAAAAAAAATGTCCTCATTCGATTAACCGGAATTTATCCAGAAAAATGCATTTCAAAAAAGTTTTGTTTAAAAAAAAATCATTTTCGGCTAAATATCTGGCAGGCCAGGTCCCAAGGATGCCGGATAAACATACTTTTACTGTAATTGAAAAAGACCACAAAAATCCCAAAATTTATTTAGACTACAGTGCCATTGTTAATTAGGATTAACTTGCATTATACATAAATTGCAGGGTTAAATAATTCATTTGGAAGTCTCATCATCACCCTACCATTTTTACTAGTGGTGTTGGTTTGATGTTGTTTGGATGTCATGTGAATATCTTATTTAAAATTTAAACATACAAGCTTCTTAAAAATATTAAGTATTCGTACCTTTTGCTTTATATAATGAATTGAATGTGTTATAAGCTACAATGACAAGTCATGACAGAGGTGAAAACTTGCAATTTCATTTGAGAGATTTAGCTCTTGGAGTTAGGCAGTGAGATAAGGTATAAGAAGCACAGATAAAATCACTTAAGTCTCCCACACCACGCTTATATTGACAGAATGCATCTGCTGCAAACTAATTTGGCTATGGCTAGGGAATGGCTTAATACATTAATATGCCAACAAAGTATACTACCTCATACTGCAAGTTCGTGGATTCTGCTGAGAATCACTGAACAGCAATGAGGCATTTCCTCAAAGGGGTCAATGAATCAGAAAAGCTAGTCAACGTTCACTGCTCTGATAGATTTTATACAGGGCCAATTTATCACCAATCTATCTCTGTCACCCACCTGTCTATCAAGTGTCAGATTGGCTCGGTTTGTAACACTCTTATCTTTGGGTTAGAAGGTTGTGGGTTCAAGTCCCATATCAAGATGGGAGGTCAATGTAAGATGACACTTCAGTGCAGTGCTCGGGGAGCTTTCCATTGTCACAGGTGCTGACTTTCAGATAAGATGTTAAGCCATGTTCTCAGTACTTTTCAGAATCCTACAGCATTATTCAAAAAGAGAAGGGATTTTCTCCTAATGTTCTGGCCAACAATCCTACTTTGCGGCTGTTTGTGTCACCCTACTGGGATCAAACTAATTGCTATACCAACAAAAAACAATTGCTACAGTATACAGCAATTACTGTACTTGAAAATCTATTTGCCAACTAACACAATCATCGTCATTCATTTAAACAGGGCTACATAGAGGCCGAATGAGCAAATGTTTAGTCTGAATCTTGACCCATATAGACCAAAGGGTTTCCTTGTATGTGTGATAATAATCTTAGCCAGGGTGTTTCTTGGAATGCTCTTAGTTTGGTGCTAATATTCTTAGTTTAGTAAAAGAAAAAAGCAGTAATTGTTCATGATTCTGATTGGAATTAATGTCTGACAATAAAATAATCCTTGCATTTTATCATACCATAAGAGTGTTGAGGACAATAGGAACTGAAGATCTCAATCAAGAGACTTTTATGATTTGATGATTCAAAGGGTACTTCTGCTAAATCTTTAAAAATATTGAACACAACACAAAGAATATTTTGCATTAACAAAATATAATCACTACAAGCCCAGTATCAAAACAAGGCATTAACATTATCAAAAATAAAAATCAGGGCATGATATTTCAAAATAATGTAATCAACATATGTCTTAATGTACATGTTTTGAGGCATATTTATCTAAAATGGACTTCAGTTCAGGTCAGTTAACACATTGACAATTAAGTAAATAGTCTAAATTCTAATTCTAGCAATTCATAACAAGATTCCTTGGACATGAAGTTGCAAATGGTGACATCTGTTCATAACTCTGCTGTTATGGATCTTCACAATTTAGATCCCAATACTATATTGAATGTAAGTAAGAAGCCACAATTTATAGTATGTTGTCTTGTTAAAACATCTCAGAGGAATTTACAGTATTACTGTCACTGTAATACTGTCTAGTGACTGTATTTGCAATTAGATTAGTTGGTCTATACCTTCTCCAATACTATGATTTTCCTACTGTGGTCAGAATTGTACACAGTACTCCACTGGGATGGAGCAGTGCTATCTGCAAGCTGCCTATCACTTTATGGGATGTATGTTTCTCAATAATACCAAAGGACAGTATCAGAGAATTCAAAATCAATCCCTCACTCACTTGAGTGACAAGTGCTCCTGATAATCCTGATGTTTATGAGTAAGAATTTCTTGGTACACAAAAAAGAGAGGTTCAAACATTCAATAGGAAGCTGGAGGATTTGAGGGATGTTATGTCGAAGATTATGCACAAATACAATGGAGGATGTCACATCCAATGAACCCTGAAACCAACTATCCCAGAAAACCTGACCATCACTGTGATGTTATGTCACAAATGTCTGAGGTGACCACAAATGTTTTAGGAGACAAAGTTAAGTATGATGATATGTCAGATGTCACACAATCTGCTTTCATCTCGTCATTATTGCCATTAATAGGTCAAATAAAACTTCAAGGCATGCTTTACAGAGCACAGTAGGCAAGTCATATTTAGCAGTTTTTCTTTGAACTGTTTTGTGATTAACCATCTGTGAAATTTATTCAATAAAATTGTACTTTTAATACCCCATGTCCACATTAAATTACCAGTTTGTGTTCTTATATTGCTCTCATGCTTTCGTTTGAATTTGATGATCAGACCTTGGAATCATGAGCCAGATTTTCAGACCACAATCTCTGTCAAGTGTAAATGACATTCAACATACAAACATCCAAGATAAAACATACATACTAAGCAGTCAGCTATTAGACTATCTTCTGCTGTCAAATATTCTGGCCAACCCAGTTGTGAGAGAATGGAGAAATTGTGGCTGAAGCAAGTAGAAATGAATTTAGAATTTGGATATTGCACATTAGTGGGTGGATAAGTTTTTGTTTTTGAAAATAAGTGTGTCTGCCCAGATGAAATGTACAGAAGTTAGCATACATGTAAACAATAACCACAATCAAATTGAAGAATACAACAATGCAAAATAAATCTTGTTTGGTTCATTTTGTTGGGTGGATGATGGCAATGTACATACCCTCCTGAAAAAGGCATTTATGCTGATTGCTGTTAGACCAAGGCCATTGTTGGGGAAGCTGATGGCTGAGAGTTAAAGGTGAGATAGGAGGTAAGCATTTTAATCACCTTAGTGGCATCACGGGATGTAATTGACTGGTACATGACACTCCAAATTCTCTTCTAATTCCTCACACAGGTTGTACAGCATCTGCTTGTTAAATCTAAATCTACAGTAACAATATGTGTCAGACCAGTCTAAGAAACTAATTAGTTGTCTGCAGATCCTTAGGGATAGTGTCCTGCAGTTGCATCATGCTGGACAGAAGCATTCAGCCATTTTGAGGTTTATAGTAGCCCTTGTGACAGCTGGGTTTTAAATACTCCACCATTGATTAACAGTGCTAAAAAAAAACAGCTCAAATAATGGTGCAGGGGATGGATTGTTAACATGTCTTAATTGGTTCATAAAGTAGTGTCTCCTCAGCACACTGCCAAAAATGTCAGCAACAACAGCATAACACAAATGTTAAGCTATATCATACACACACTCAATGATATCTCATGGCACATTTAACAAAATTTGGTATAGTTCTTGCAAATATCCAGAGTAGTTCTAGCACAGAGCATCACCTGAGACTTTGACATCCATTCTACGGTACATAGAAGGCTCTAAACATGAGTTGTGTTTTAAAATTGCTGTTTTGACAGCTGAGTTTTATATACTGCACCATTGATTAACTCTGCTAAAGTATCACAGCCAAAATACTGGAGTTTGAGAATGGATCATCTTCCCTTCAATTTGAAGGATAAATATGTTTTTGTTCCACAATGGTTTTGATTGTTGAGCAATGTAATATGCTGCTAAAGTGGTCCATGCTGGCATTGAAAAGGGGTTCCAGGTGGAGTATGTTTTCTCAAGTTGCACCCCTTATTTTAAGTAGGAGATATTTGGATTATGAGAATTCTGACTGAAGATGACTTGAAAATAACTTATCATGCACCTTGCCGGTATGCCAACAGAAGTGGAGGATAGGAATAAGTGAAGTGAACAGAATGCCGGGCTATTTGGCCAATTCATTTATGATCTTGAAACGTTGGCTTTAGCTTTACATTGCTCTTGATAGGCTGTGCTGGGAACATTGGGTGCAATTCTGGTCATTGCAAAACAGTAGAATGCAAAGTTGCATTTGTAATATGTCTTTCAGTTCAAGAGCATGTCCCAGGTCGCTGAACAGTCAGGGAGTAGGACCTGAGTAAGGGGTGGGGTGGAGGTGGTCGTGGCATTGCGATCAGGGAGGTTTGGAGGGCTGAGTGGGAGGATGGAGGTAGGAGGATGGCCGAAGGCATGGTTGAACAGGATGGTCCTGAAACATGACTTGAAGGATGCAGGGGAAGGAGTGAGGCAAAGGGAATGTGGAATGGAGTTCCAGAGATGGAGGCAGAAACGCTGAAGACCCACCCGCCGATGGTGTGGTGGGCCAAGCAGGGGACATGGAGCAGGCTGGAGCCTGCTGAACGGAGGGCGTGAACAGGCTGATAAGGGATTAGTGGGTCAGAGAAGTAAGAAGGTACAAGGCCATGAGGCCTTGAAGATCAGAATTTTGAACTTGATCCTCTGCGGGGTGAAGAGTCAGTAGACCTGGATGAGGTTGGGTGTGATGGGGTCACGGAGTCTGGTGCGGGGAAGAGGACAGGACCTGCAGAGTTCTGGATGATCTGCAGCTCACAATAAAAGGGAATTCACCAGGTCCTGGAGGACAACTGGAGATGAGGAAAGAGGCTCATTCGCAAGTTAAAGGGTAATATGTGAAGAATAATTAGCTAAACAGAAGCGGCTCAGCATTGAAAAATAATTAAATATGATAAGAAATGTAAATAACACTTTTAGATATACCAAGACATCAAGCAAGTGGATAGAGATTCTGGGTAGCAAAGGACAAGTTTAAGATAGACGTCAGATTTGTTTTGCAAAAATGGTAATGAGTTGGTATGATTAACTAAGAGAGGTGCCAGAGGCTATGACATTGGACTCTTAAGAAAAAAAATCACTTGAGTGTTAGAATTAGAATTTCATTAACATTATTAAAAATGTTGAAGTCAATGAGAAGGCACCTTCAACTGTACTCCAAGAGAAGTCAAGCTTGTGCTTTCTTGAAATTTGTGCGCAATTTGGCTGCCGCGTTTCGCCCACTAATATACAGTTACTTTTCCTACTATTCTTCATCCTGCCCTGATCCTTCCCACCCTGCTCTTGTCCTACCTGATTGTTCAGCGCCTTGGGATGTCCTCTCGACGTGAAAGGCGCTATATAAATGTAAGTTTTGTTTGTTGTTTGTTTGTACCACAACCAAAGAATTTTGCCTCCAGACCTTCTCCCTATTTTTTTATTTTCAAACATGCAAGCATTTTTCCTGAAGCAACAGAAAGGTGCTACAATTGCCCCCCGCACTCATGGGTTAGGGAGAGGAAAAGGTTGCATGGCTGACAATTTTGTAACATTTTAAAATAAGAAACTGTGGAATTGGAACATCAAGTTTTATTTTTTGTATCTGGCCTGGTTTGACTTCAACAATTTTGATAACGTTAATGAAACTCTAATTCTAACACTCAACAGACTCATGATTTTTTTTAAAAAACGTGAAGTGATTTTGCTCCTAGCAGTATAAACACACCATTAAATATATGCAATTTCTAATTTCTTGAATACCTAGTCATCTGTGTAATCTTTTTGCATCAATATGGTTCGGTATACATTTCATATGTTGCAACAAATATTTCCAGATACTGAATGTTTGCCCCTGTAAGCACTATGAAAACATTTAAAACTGTTTTGTTCAAATGAGGTTCACTTATACAAAGCCTGTTTATATCCATACAATTGTAGCAAATCTGTTTTTCAGAAACAATTAACATTTTTGTAAAACAATTAACATTTTTGTAAATGTTAATTGTTTCTGAAAAACAGATTTGCTACAATTGTATGGATATAAACAGGCACACATAATATTAATCTTAACATCTGATTTTTATTATTTCTGATAGATTAATAAATTATACAGTCTGCTAAAGTGGCCGCTATTAACCCTTTATGATAATACAGAGATATCTAACTTTAATTGTAAAAAAAAAGTTTACATGAGTGAATAGTTTTAAGTCATATTCAATGACTAGATGGCTCACTAAATCATGTTGAAATTTGAATTGTAATACATCTTCATACCATTAGACAATTAATGTTTTTTAAAAGAAAATTAAAGGCTCCAAACATATTTCACAACAGAAACCTCACAGTATCTCAGCTCTCATTAAGTTTCCCTTGAGATATCATTAGCAAAATATTGTCACTGCATGATAAAGTCACAGTGCTAGCTACTGTGGTTGAGATAAACAAAGAGATAGATATGCTAACATGGGGGAGGAAATCCTTTCATTAGGAAATTTGATGTATGCTTGTCTCTTTTGTTTAACTGAAGAGTTTTCTGAATGTTCATGGCTATGATTTATGGCTACGAGTTTTCTGAATGTTCATGGCTACAATTAAACATTAGGTGAAGAAATCGGTTTTAAATTTATATTTTCACCTGTTTTTAATCTAGCTTGTGCGAAATGACAATCTCATATTTGTCGGCTGCACAGATGAAAATAGCCCCAAATAAAATGACTTGGGTTATTTTCAAACACAGTTCTTGTTAGGTGTAAGTCTATAATACTAAAAATATAGTAAACA
This sequence comes from Hydrolagus colliei, assembly GCA_035084275.1. Taxonomy (NCBI): domain Eukaryota; kingdom Metazoa; phylum Chordata; class Chondrichthyes; order Chimaeriformes; family Chimaeridae; genus Hydrolagus; species Hydrolagus colliei. Next base: position 57,131,510 of record CM068745.1, on the reverse strand, counting down.
TCATACATTTGTATTGGTTTAACAATCTAATTTTTGCTATCTTTATGTTCAGGTTTATGGATCTCCTAACCTGGCAAAAGCACTTTAAACAAATTGGTTTTGAAAGTAGCTGTGTCAAAGCGTCATAGTGACCAACTGCACTTCAGCAGAAAGTTATTAAAAAAAATCTAAATATATGTGGGTCTTGTGAGATATTTTAGGACGCAGCAGGGATCCTTTACAATTTACATTAATAGATGGGTCATATGGGATATTTTAGGACAGAGGAGGAAGACTATACAATTTACATTTGATATCAAGAGGACATCTCAAAGTGGTTGACAAAATCCTATATCTAAAGCCATGCTTCATTTAATAGTCTTTGCATTTGACATAGATCTTTCCATGTCTTCGAGACGTCTCAAAGCACTTCACAGATATACTGTCAAGTGAATTGGTTGTATATATGTGGGCAAATCGCAGCAGCCAAATTGCACACAGCAGTGTCCCACAAATAGTCTGGATTAAAATTACCAATTTGTTTTTTGAGGGATTATTATTAGGTGTATGGAGTAAAGAAACTTGCCCAAAGTTTCACCCTGCCTGGAATTGAACCCAAGCCTCTCTCTTAGTTGGAAATGCTCGTTAAAAAACATCATAGAAGAATACTCCAATTCCCATGATTGCATTTACCAGTAAGGAATACAAAAGTTATCCTGGAAAATAGCTGAATATAAAAATTTATCAGTTTCCCACGTATTTTAACAAGGAACAATTGGTCTCTTCACATTGCCATTTAGTCATAAATTTTTAAGCACAATTCACAATCATTATCCTGAAAAAATACCTATCTGTTTTATTGCCACTTTAAAGGCAATATGATACTATATAGGGAATCCTGATAGATTTACGTGCAACTCTAAATTAATATGTTCCCTCAGGATATGAGTTTTGCTATGTAAGTAACTACAATATTTGTTGCTGTTGATTTGGAACAGATATATAAGGAAACTTGGCAAGAATAACACTGAAAACCTAAAATACATTCAGTTCAGATCAAGCGAGCACCAGCCGTTAAGTATTGAATTTGTTTTTAAATATATCACATGGAACACAGCATCCACTACTGATGGAACTTTTAAATTGTGGTTTTAATCCAATTACTACAAAATCCTCCTATTTTTAAAAGGTGAACATTGTATTAAAGATAAAACCTGTTGCTCTTGATAGTTGAAACAAATGAAAAACTCTAACGATCTTGATGTGCCGGGAAATAAAAATGACACCACACATAGTGGAAGTAAAGTGAGTTATCACTTAATTGGAATGCTGTGCAGTTATTAAGCTCTAAGGAAAGGTACGGCATCTGTGTGGAATCTGTCCTCAATTCATTGTCACCATCAAACACTTTGCAGAGGTAAAAAAGGACTAAACATCAAATAAGGGTAGACAAGCAATTCCTCTCTTCTTTATTACAGGGTTGCATCCCAATCAGACATCAATTCTGGTGTAGTCTCTTTCAATTTTCAGATTCTACCACATAAGCACATTTCAGAGACGATACAAGATTTTAAAGGCAACTAAACAATATAATGATCCAATGCATGTTCAGGGAGATAAAAGATTTGGCCTGTGCCTTCAGTAGAAGAAACAGATTACTATTACTGTAATTTCACATGTAAGCCCTCAGGTGGTATTTTGTTGCCTTTATTGTAAAAGATTATTTATATTGCTCACACAGCTATACAAATCCATGAAAGCAGAGATTAGACATGATCATCTGAGAATTGACAGATTCACAAGAGAAATAGGCACACAGACATTTAGAATGTTGTGCTCATTACAGTGATTAATCGTAGGTAACGAAAATTTACTATTTCTGATGCACTGTATAGGACAACTATGTTTATATGTGATGCACATGATATACACTTAGCTGCCTTCTGATTGCCAGCTTCAGGAAAATGTACGCGTTACTCCTAATCGTTTCCATTGGCCACCGCTATAATCGTAGATATCTCCAACTGAGATGGATAATCAAGTACTGAATCTCAGGTAATAATAATAATGATCCTTGCATCTGATATATTGCTTTTAATGTCTTCTAGACATCTCAAAGCACTTCACAGATATGCTGTAAAGTGAATTGACTGTATCTCAGCACCTTGGGACGTCCTCCCGATATGAAAGGCACTATACAAATGTAATTACCAAATGCAGCAGCCAATTGTGTATAGCAGTGTCCCACAAATAGTCATGGATTGAAGTGACCAATTTATTATTCTTGTTTTTTTTCTTGATGGATTATTATTAGGTGTGTGAAACTTGCCAAAGCTACTTGTAGAAACTCACCTTAAAAAGAGAGGTTGGATAGAGGTTCCTGGAGCTGTTGTTTTTGACCAGTCTTCAGCAGTGGATTTTGTGCGGTGGTGAGGATACCAAACACCCAGTAATAATTTGAGTATAGTACTGGCGGTCAGTTTTCGGTCCTGTAGTCACACTGGGCCCTCTTTTCCCGCCATTTTGAAGATGGTCTGGGCGGGCAGCGGGGAGAAGCAGCGATTATTGGACTATTGTTGGTTGTTATTGTTTTTATTGTTAATATTGTTGATTTTGTTGTTTATTGTTGTTGTTTGATTCTGCCCCTCCCCCTCCCCCTTGCCTTCTTTTCCCCCTTTCTCCATTTCCGCGACTGTTTGTGGGACACTGCTATGCGCAATTTGGCTGCTGCGTTTCACCCACAAATATACAGTCACTTTTCCTATTCTTCTTCATGCTGCCCCAACCCCTCCCCCCCTGCTCTTGTCCCTACCTAACTGTACAGCGCCTTGGGACGTCTTCTCGACATGAAAGGAGCTATATAAATGTACGTTTTGATTGATTGATTGATTGATTGAGTCGACCGATCGATCGATCGATCGATCAATTGGTGGAATGAGTTAGAATTTCAATCTGCTGTTTCACGGTGAGTAAGGGTGGCATGCACATCAACATTTTTCCAGATAGCGAGCTCCACTCTCTAGCTGTACCATCACTGAATAGTATGTGAGGAGAGCAAATCATAAGAAAAGCACTATTGTTCTCACCAGACTGCTGCCATCTTTATCCTATTGCACAGAGGGGCACTAGTTAACAAGAGAAGTGATTTAAAGCTATGTCTAGGTAAAACTTGGCACACATGATATGAATTTGAGAATAATGGATACCTAGGTATAATTACAAAGCAGTTATTTCATCAAAATGTTCAAACGATATCATAAACTGTGGGAACAAAGTTCAGGTGGATTATAACCACCAACCGAAATCCTGAGATGAGTTTTCTCAATTTAAAATGGCTCTAGGGTATCTTTTTGGGTTGTATAATTTATTTTATGCAGCTAACATAGTGATTTCATTCTGTTTTGGGTATTTCTATTATGGCCAGCAGTTTATATTATTACTCATCAACAAATATGCAGCTGAATCAGAGTGACATCCACACCAAAGGTGTAATTCTGAATGATCACGAGACCTTTAGCAACGTCTGATCAACATTATTATCAAGGAATAATAGTTCTGTGTAATATAACGTGATCAGAAATTGACATTCTGGGTAGAAATGAGAAATCAGAAAGGACATTTACTGTTAGATATTTATTTTAGACAACTGAATAATGGAATTGTGGTGAACAAAAAGATCTGCAGAAGAGTCTGGGAGAATTGCAGAAGTATGTTCAGAAATGGGGAAAGGCCAAATCCATGTTGGACTTCAGGAAGGAACTGGAGAAATATATTTAAAATAATTAGCTATAGGGATATGGGGAAATGGCATGGAAATGAAACTAAAAGGATTGCTCTTGAGGAAGCCAGCACAGAAATGTTAGGCTGAATGGCCTTCTTTTGTACCATACATTTCTATTGTTCTATGGTTCATCAAAACTGAAACAAACTTTCAAGATTGAATATACATTATGTTTTTCAGATTTATATTTCTTCTTATTCAGCACAATTTTCTTACTTAATTTACTTGAGACCACAAACACTAGAAATGTGGCATAGGAAATCCAAAGCAGAATCGCTAGCAGTTTTTGAAATGGAATTGGATAGGTACTTGAAAAGAAAACAAAATTGCAGGTCTATGGGGTAACAGCAGATGAGTGGGACAAGTTGGATAGCTTTTTCAAAGAGCTAAGGCAGGCACGATGAACTGAATGGCATCTTTGTGTGTTGTAAGAATCTATGATTCTATGAATTTATTTCATGCTCGTGGCCTTTCTCTTTGACAGTACCTTTGCCATCACCCTCCTACCTGACCCTCCCTTGGCACTCAACCATTCCAAATTCAACCTCCAGCTCTGAAGCTAATAATAATCGTTGCATTTGGTACAGCACCTTACCACATCAGAAGGATATCTCAAAGCACATCACAGAAACCCTTGACAGTCCAGTGTCTTAGGATATCCTCTGGATGTGAAAGGCAACATAAATGCAATTTCTTTTCTTGTAGTTATTTGCTAAATAATATACTGGAATATCTTTATCATTTTATTGTTTTTCATTTTCTCCCCTCAGAAAAAAATGAACTCCCATATAGGCTCTCATACATAGAAAGCACACATACATGATAAAGAATTCAAGGTGGATGTATTTTGTTCATACTCTATCTAAAGAACCACAGATATATAAGTCTTAAAGATATCAAGATGTGTACACAGTTAAAATAGGAGACAGAATTATCAAGCGAACATAATCAGGAATATGTAAACCCCAAGATAGTTACACTGCAGATGTTTCCAGAACTTTATGCAATAAGGCTGCACATTTCCCTAAATATTGCTTGCCACATATAATTTTTAAAAAAAGATTATCTTCTCCCATTCCCGAAGATCCAAGAACTGAGCTTTCCAATTAGTTAAACAAGCTGCAATAAAATTTGCAAGAATTATTTGAAATATATATTTATTTTTTAGGATCTATATTCATATGTGTCTTCCAGAATGTGTGCTGAGAAATTATAACATTTCCCTTTCAAGCTGTTCTAAAGCAGAGAAAGCATCTCCAACACAAATCTTCAGAGACAGTAGCATTCCTGCAGAGTGCCCCGAAGTGCCTTCATTTTCTTAAGTATCTCTAGCATATCTAATTGAATAATATGTTACTCAACAGAGGTCCAAAGACTGCTGCACCACTATTCTACCATCTTGAATTAGACAGCTGGATTTTTAAATTCCTTTTCTACACTTGAGTGGCAATTTAATGGCATTCTTACATCTTCTAAATTAATAATATTCTATGATTGAGACACAAAATACAGCTTGGATTCTTGTTAAATTTTGCAATGCAAAGATTTATTTACTAAGATAAGTTTTGTGCTGCTCTCAACTAGTGTGAATACTGAATGAAAGTTTAGAGACTAATAGATAATAATAATCCTACATTTGCTATTGTGCTTTATCACATTGTTGACATGAAAGGCACTATACAAATGTAATTTTGTTGTTGTTGAAATGTCTCAAAACGCTCCACAGAATATACTGTAAATTGAAATTGACTGTATATTTTGTGGGCAAAATGCAGTAGCCAATTGCATACAGAATATCCCACAAACAGTCGTGGATTGAGTGAACAAGGGAATTATTAATCAAGGAAAGTGATGTGCCACTAGACTAGATGAAGTATGTTTTATATCATCTTTCTGAGCAAGGTCAGCAATCACAAATAATTACTCATTTTCAAATAGGTCTGACACAATACTATGCCTATTGTCCGCCATTGAAGCTGATTGAACCCACATAGTATAACAGCAGTTATTCCACAAATAAACATATCTTCTTGCTCGTGCAAACCACATCAAATTTTATGCATATAGAATGGAGCAAAGGACTGAAATTATAATGGCCCAACATTTTCATTGTACTTCTAAATAATATAATATAATAAATAATAATCTTTGAATTTGATGTAGCGCTTTTTACATCTTCTAGATGTCTCAAAGAGCTTCATAGAATATACTGTAAAGTGAATTGATTGTACATTTGTGGGCGAAATGCAGCAGCCAATTGTGCATAGCAGTGTCCCATAAACAGTCATGAATTGAAATGACCAATTTTACTATTGTGTTTTTATTAGGGTTTATTATTAGGTGTGTGAAGTAAGAAAACTTGCCCAAGGTTTCACCCTGACCTGCCTCGATTCGAACACAGGTCTCACACTTGTAAGGTGAGTGCTCTAATCACTGAGCTACAGGACTCCAAAATGGAAGCCAAAGACAATTAACATGTCATAATAATAATGATTAGTTCTAATTGAAGCTTTCCTTTAACAATGTTCCATCATCTTGAAAACAACCATAAGATTAAAAAAAAGTGTAAATCATGATATTTGTATTACCACACAATGGTGTCCTTATATCAGGAAAGCTATTGAAACAATAATAAGCTTATTTCAGTTGAAATGGGGGTGGGGTAAACAGTATAAACACTCTTTCACATTACAGAACATTCTGTCATTCGTGCAGCTTTCAACAATACAAACAACTATCAAAACACAGATGCTCATTGCCACTGCTTGATCAACCTGGGAAGAACCCTAGAACACGTTGGGAGGGAAACACTCTCAGATTAATATTGCTATATCATGGATGAAAGTTAGGCCAAATGTTAATAGGAAATTTGTGCACAATCCAACACTTGGGAGACATTTACAATGCTATTTACTCACTCAGTGAATGTGATTTTATAAAATTGCATAAATTAACAATTTTCCCACAAAGAAACATTTTGAGTTTGCCTGTTTTGTGGCTTGATATGAGGATATAGCTGGAGGGACCTTTAACAAGACCACTTAATAGTTCTGCTAGGAATGCATAAGGATTGGTAAAATTTCAATGGGGCAGCTTGTGGTAATTCACAGGACCGTCACTATTTAACATACACCCAAGGAATCATGGATGCTCAACATTGCAGTTAAAATTTTACTCTACTGAAAATACATGCTGTATGACAATGAATGACTTGGGGTCAGGAGAAGCAGTATGTGGTGATACAATGCCTAATGCACACCAGGACTTCAGCTTTTGGGATTCAGAAGACGCCTGTATCTCAAAGGTTACACTAATGATAAAATAAGCTTTTTACCCATCATACATATTACGCATCACTATGGGCCTATCCACCATGCATAGCACCTCAAAACAAGATCAGTTTGGGGAAGACATGACTTACCAAAGAAACCTTCAGAAACTGCTTTCCAAATTAAGATTGAATTTTATTTTCCAAATGTCCACAAATTGTTAAAATTAAGACAAATGATCTTAAGTCTAAGATTGTAAACGTCCCTCCAAATGAGGAAGATTGCAGGTGTAAAGAGAAACTCATTGATCTTACTTACAAGCTTGTAGGCTGCTTGATTTTTCAACTCCCCATAGGAAAACAATAACAACTGCAAGGCTAATAGCTGATTGAACCCACATAGTATAACAGCAGTTATTCTACAAATAAACATATCTTCTTGCTCGTGCAAACCACATCAAATTTTATGCATATAGAATGGAGCAAAGGACTTAAATTATAATGGCCCAACATTTTCATTGTACTTCTAAATAATATAATATAATAAATAATAATCTTTGAATTTGATGTAGCGCTTTTTACCTCTTCTAGATGTCTCAAAAAGCTTCATAGAACGTTATTCAGGTTTTTACAATAACAAGATGAATGAGTTAAATCTCTGCGCATCTTCCTCCTGGCCTCAGGCAGAAAGGCACTTTGGAGCATTTTCCAAACAGGTTGGAAAGAAAATGCCGGCCATGTATACCCCCACCATAACGCAGACTTCCAATTAATAATTATAATAATAAAAGCAATCTGACATATGGCAAATAACTCTTTCCCATTTCGCGGCCTAGGTGGCCAAGAGTAGAAATTTCCCACATAGTCTGGGGTTAGAAAAATTATTTCTAAAATTAAACAATTGGAAACAATTTTTCAAGCTGCCACCAAATCAGACCGAACCAAAAGGAAGATAAAAACAAGATAAGCTTGTTTTTCTTGTCCCGACCCCTGACTGTTCAGTGCCTTGGGACGTCCACCCAACGTGAAAGATGCTCTATAAATGTAATTCTGTTGTTGTTGTTTTTGGTTCAAAAATACAACAATAAATATGTATATTATTTGGATAGTAATAAAACTAAATAGATGAAACTTGAAAGATGGACTGACCAGATTTGTGTTGCATCAATATTTTGGAATGCTGCTACTAGGTGCCTGATGGTGGCACTAGCTCAGAATGCTGCTGGTACTGTAAAGCAATGCACTCTCCGGAGTGTACTCTTTGAGAGGCAGAGCGGGGTGAGTTGATTAATTTAGATTTAATTTAGTGACAAAACAGCAAAACGCACACACCCTGAGCAAAGATTACAGATCAATTGGCTTTTCATTGGCTTTTATTTTAATAAAAAAAGACTCATCCCTACATTGCTCGTTTGCATTGCAAGGCTTTTTGGAAAGAAAGTTAACTGAACTGAGCGGCCACCGCTCACTCTCTGCTTTCTCAATAACACAAGCTTTCCGCTCTTCTGCCCCAATGAGAACAGTGTCATTCAGATGTGTAACTTTTGCACTAGTTTAAAGATCTCTCTGAACTGCCTGGTTGCTGTGTGAAAAAGGACTATTATTATTATTTATAGATTATATGATCATATAAATGATTATTTAGTCTATTACTAATATGCTATGTTTTTAAAAATGAAAACTTTTTATGTTGGGTTTTCTGCCGAATATCCGGCAGGCGCTTTAACCGGCACTGGCCAGGTCACGAGGGTGCCGGATAAATGGGCTTCTACTGCATTTTGTTCAGTCCTCAAATCTATGTTACAGTAATGTATGTACTGTAGTGCTGAGTCTTGTTTCAGTGTTGGTATGAAAGCTTAGAAATTTCAAAATGACAATGTCAGTAGTCTCAGGATTAAATAAACTGCACAGTATTTCTTTTCATCAATTTATGAGAAGAACACTAAATAAAAAGCTGTATTTAGAGAATGTCTTTAAAAAGTAAAGCTACAGAAAACCTATATTTAGTAATAGCCTATTTTAATCAATAAATAGTTCATGAATCTCCGATATTGCAGCTTTAGCATGCCCCTAATAGATACTGAAAGTGACAAGGTAGCTGACACCTAATCCTCAGTTTTCAGCAAGTTGTTGATGTGGGGAAGACTGCACTGGTACCACAGTGCTCAAAATAGCACACATCCTAATTTTTGCAAAGCTATCTGCTGCATTTTCTTTTTCACTTTTTTTTCCTGTCATAAATCTAACACTTGCCATGAAAATCATAGTCCATAGCTACACTTCAGATTTCCTTCAAAATAATTTTAACAGTTATTTGAGCAACTGAGAGTCAATTTAGGAAGAAATATTCATTTACATGGTGTCTAATGATAGAACAGCAGTGACAAGATATGTATATTGCTGGTTAAAAGTTGATTTTAAATGATTACTTTTTTATCATGTATGTTTTGCGTTTTCTCACTTTCTTCATTACCAGAAGTGGGGTGCTGCCACAGTCATCAATCAATTGTGGAAATAAAATTGCACATCAAATGGACATTTTCTGTGCAAAATAAGCAGCTATTAAAGAAGTGACCAAAACAGAATATTCCCATTCGAAAAGTATTAGGCAACAATTTCAAGACCTTCATCTTATCATAGAGTTTAACTACATAAAATATCAGTGGGTGGTTAAGAGATACACAAAATGTGCGTTCGTGATCAAAGAACCATTTAATTGCTATGTTGTTTATAATCGTTCCCACATGTATATTATTTGGATAATAATAAGTATCCGGTATGTTATAAATATTAAATATACACACACATACATACATACATACATACATAGAACCAACCAATATGCTGCATTTATTTGCTTTGTTTGCATTTGGAACAACAGACAGGTTAGGTTCATTCATCCAGGTGATACCAATTCTTAGGAAGCATCACGAGTTTACTCATTCCCCAGCCCCAGTTTCCTATTTTAGATGTAAAAGTCACGGCAGAGAATGACCTAGGCAGCCCCGTCAATCTTCCAGATTTTCACTGGCTGTAACCCTAGCATGCAAATAGTTTCTGCCACCTTCAAAAAGGACAGTGGAAGCTGGAAGCAAGAAACAGAAAAGCAAGTTGTAGTTTTCAAGTTAGAAATCTAAAAAAACAATGTCAGAATTGGTAGAAACAATAAAAGAATATAAGAGAAATAAAGTGAAACAAAATTTAAAGAAAGAAAATTATGTGGATATAGTTGAAGGAAAATGGTGAACACAGGTAGTGATTTAAAAAAAAAGAGATTTAAAATGTAACTTTGTAGTTATTTAGTGGGTTAGCTTTAATATTAAAGTAATAAAACTTTCCTGCTATTTAAATTGCTTTATTATTGTCATATATTCTTATATTTAAGTGTCTCAGATATGAGCTGAAAATGGCTACTAACAGTGTTTTTTGACCTTGGAATTTGTGTTCATTCTGACACTCTGAGCATTTGAATCAGATGCTCCTACACATGACAGCACAATGGTCTAATGTATGAATGAGGTATACTTTAAGCTTGTTATTTTCACTAAGGCTATATAATCTATTCCTTCCTGAAAGGCATGGATAGTATAACTAAAAACAGATATTCTGATATTCACAGAACATTATGATTTTCAGTCCTGTTCAGCCTATGAGGATGTTATAATCTGTTAAAAATAACGTCTTATTTTGAAGGTCATTGAGAGATTTCAGAATACTATATTGTATCTGTGGTTATTAACCACCCACCAGAGATTAAATAAGTTGTGAATAACAATAATAATGACAACAAAATTACATTTGTAAAGCACCTTTCATGTTGGGAGAATGTCCATCATATTGAAAATTGTGCAATAAAAGAATGGAGCATAATAGAATTCAGCAAGAAAAGACCATTTACCTAATTGAGCTTATTGGGAAAATATATTTTTGTTCTTCGGTTAAGTGCAAGCCATTCTATCATCTGCAGAATTGTCATGGAAATGATCATAAGGAGTAAGCAAAACATGTCATTATTGTTTTGAACAAAGACAAAGACAGAAGTTAATGGGAAAACTCAGCAGGTCAGGCAGCATCCACGGAGAAAGGAAAGTGAGTCAATGTTTTGGGTCCACGACCCTTCATCAGAATTGGAATGTAATTATTCTGGATAATGATGAATTGATTGTTCATTGGATTTGAAGATCACTGATGACCTCAAGTAACCAAAGTTCTACTGCACATGTTTCTCATGTTTGGCTCACAAACTATATGCATGCAGTCAATACATGCTACAGTATATTCTATGAAGCGCTTTGAAACATGATAAAGCACTATATTTGTATTTACAAAGATTATTATTATTAATTAACATGATTTGGTTAATAATGCTGTCTCTAATCACTATTTATCTGAATTTTTAATTTGTAGATAACTGTGATATTTGAATCATTCTCCATACAATATTCAAAAATACCTTCAAGATCTAATAAAAGATGTACAAAAAGAGGAAAATGTTTCTATTTGTAAATCTTGGAATGCAAGTGAAATCATTAGATTACGACAGAGTGCAAGGAGGTATACATCAATAGTGATATCCTAGAGATAGTTAAAGGCCTGATGGAAAGAATGCTCAAGGCAATTAATAAAAACTCAAGTGAAGATGTTATCGCTATTGTTAACATTACCACTTAGCTTACTGAAGGTATCAGGAGAGTTCAGACAGCAGAGAAAAAGGAATTTCTGAACTATAAGTCATATTTGATGTTATATAGAATGGAGGCACTGTTCATAGAAACAGAAATACAACATCTTAGGAAAAGACAGATCATCTTGAAAATCACAGTGAACAAAAAAGTGTGCATTGTCAGTCCTCCCAAGGGTATCAAGGTAGTAACATCACAAATTCAATTTAAACGTGGTTTCCCAAATCAGTCAGTATTGATGATTCTCTCCTGACAATTCAAGTGGAACTTGCACATTGTTCCATGGCCTGAAGTCAGGCGAACATGCTTGTGCAGCAATTGTAAAATGTCTCCACTTTTGAAACAAGGGCATTTTCGGTTTAAAAAGCCAGTATTTAAGGAGATAAACATTATTATTTATTAGGACTGCTTTGATTGAAAACATAAGCTATCCAGGGTTCATAGAAATCATAACATGTTTACATTGTGAAAGGACACTGTGCCTTTGCTAGTGTGTTCGAATCCAGGCAGGTCAGGGCGAAACCTTGGGCAAGTTTCCTTACTCCACACATCTAATAATAATCCCTCCAAAAAAAACCACAATAATAAAATTGGTCATTTCAATCCACGACTGTGTGTGGGACACTGTTGTGCGCAATTGGCTGCCGTGATTTGCCCACAAATATATACAGTCAATTCACTTTACAGTATATTCTGTGAAGCGCTTTGAGACGTTGATAAGTTGTGGAAAGCGCTATATCAAATGCAAGGTTTATTATATTATTATTATTTCCCAACTTCTGATATTGGAGCATTTCAGGAGTTAGTAAATATAATGAGGTTTATTATACCTTTAAAAATTCTGAGTGCTTTATATACTAGAACGTCTTCTTTCAGACTTGCATCAACCAAAAAGGATCCAGTGTGAAATTCAACAGAGTACTGATAAAAGTGTTCTGAGCATGAGGATGAGAGAGAACAGTATTGAATCATTAGGAAGGAGTGGGAGGGAAACTAGATTAGTATGATTTGTAAGACTAAAATCTGTAAATCAATTTGTGGCAATCAGCCAAGAGAAATATGTTGTGTCTCTAAGTTCCTATAATGCTATTTCAAATCAAATGCCAATACATCGTACTCATATTTTGTCCTAACTGCCAGGTGCTTCAGCTCTATTCCATTGATTTTTTTGTATACACAATATGCATGGGAGTGGCTGTGGTATTTTCACTAGGCAGTACCAGCTGTTGGTTTTCATTTTTTTAAAATTTGACATATAATATTGACAATTATTTTACTTCTTTATGGATTTTTTCATTAACGTGAGAGTTAACACTGTCATGGGTGTCACTTCAATACATGAACCATGTGCACTGATACTAAGGAAGCCCCAACTATGTAAGAGCTGGAAATTAGACAAAGGTTTGCTGAAACTAAAAAAAATGGAATTGGAATACATTTTCTTCAATTGGAGTCTTGTAAGCAAAGGCAGCAGCTAATTTGTACTCACCAATGTGCCACAAACACCCATGAAGTGAATGATTAATTTGATCCAATTAAGAGTTTGTGACCAGGCTATCGGGAAAAACACCCTTTTTGAATGATGCCATGTGATCTTTAACATTCAAACAGGCAAACAGATTTCACTTCTCATCAAGGCACTGCACCTCTGACCATGCAGCATTACTCCAGCAGTGCACTGGAGCATGACCTTAGATTGACTTAAAAATCCTGATATTGACCTGAAAACCACAACCCTCTGACTCAGGCAATTGAGCTTGCCTGATCTCTTAAAAATACTGTGCAGGCAATTTTTTTTAGACATTTGCTTCACAATTCTGGAAAACAGAGAAATATTTAATGAACTTTTTTTTTAAATGAGAATAAAATGGTTTAGTTCACTTTTGAGCCCATTTATTTCATCCTATTTTTTTTTTAAATGTTATCAGCTGGGTATAGGATATACGCAGACTTTTAAAGAGATGGTGATTTATTTACTGAGCACAGTAGGCCTTAATCCCAAGGTGAAACGTACTCATTTCTAATTCAAACCACAATATTTAAGAAATATATTTGCATTCACACTGGTTTGTGCTCATTTTATATTCTCCTTCAACCTAGCCTGCATTTTTAAAAGGTAATTTAAATGAGCATTTTGTTCTTGCATTCAAGAAATGGCAACCAATACCTTAAAACCATTCTATTCCTTACAGTATTAAACTACAGTATTTGGTAGAAGTTTAGAAGTGTGCAGGGAATTCTATCTTGTCAGCAAGATAACAGTCTGATAACATCGGAGGGATACGCCAGCGCCTTGGGAAGTCCTCCCAATGAAAAGTGCTCTACAAATGTAATTTTGTTGTTTGTGGAGGTCAGAACTGCAGGAGAGAAGACATTGACCGGAAGTATGGTTTCCGTCTAGCTGACATTCAGCTGCAGGAAGTTTATCCAGGCCTTGATGTCTGAAAACAACAACTTGATGAGGTGTTTTTTGATGATGTAACAGAGAAGCAGAGGAGAAACTTTTTCACGCAGCAAGTTGTTTGAATTTGGAATACATTGCCTGAAAGGGTGGTGGAGGTCAATTTAAAAGAGATAGATGTTTATTTGGGGAGGAAGGGTTTGTGGGGTTATAGAGGGAGTGCCGGGAAGTAGAATTGACTTTGGATAGCTCTTTTCAAAGAGCCGGCACAGCCTCAATGGGCCGAATGGGCTCCTTTTTGTGCTGTAAAATTCTATGATTGTATAAGAACATAAGAATCAGGAGCAGGAGTAGACCATTCGGTCCCTCGAGCCTGCCCCGCCATTTGATAAGATCATGGCTGATCTTCTGACCTAACTCTAATTACCTGCCCTATCCCCATATCCCCTAATCCCTTTATATTTTAAAAATCTATCAGTCTCAGCCTTGAAAATGTTCAAGGACTGAGCATCTACAGCCTTCTGTGGTAGTGAATTCCATAAATTCACATTCACTACCCTTTGAGTGAATAAATGTTTCCTCAACTGTTCTAAAAGGCTGACCCTTGATTTTAAGATTATGACCCATGGTTATAGATTCTCCCACCAGGGGAAACAGTCTCTCACTGTCTACTTTATCCACCCCTTTAAGATTCTTATATGTTTCAATAAGATCTCCCCCTAATTCTTCTGTACTCTAGTATGATTCTAACTCACACTTATATAGTGCCCTCCATTCAAGGTAGCATCTCAAAGCACTTAACAGTGGTTGTGCCTGGCTCCAAGCTGAGGGGGAGGTGGCTGTAAGCATATTCAAAGAGGAAGGTTTTCATGAGGGACTTAAAAAAGGAGAGGGGGCAAGACAGAGGGATTCAATGAGAGTGTTCCAGAGTGTTTTGGCATAATGGCTGAAAGAGTGAACTCCAATGGTGGGGCAGAAGTTGCGAGAGACAAGCAGGAGGCCAGTGCCAATGGAACAAAGGTGCAGGGTGGTGGATTGTGGAGTGAGAAAATCAAAGAGTTAGGGAAGTGCCACAGTTTCAACACGTGTGAGGATCTTGAAGTCGATCTATTCATTGATGGGGAGCCAGTGGAACCAGGCCAAAACTGATGAGATAATAATAATAAATAATAATAATCCTTGCATTTTATATAGAGCTTTTCACATCTTCTAGACGTCTCAAAGTGCTTCACAGAATATACTGTAAAATAAATTGACTATATTTGTGGGCAAAATGTGGCAGGCAATTGCACACAGCAGTGTCCCACAATGTTGTTGTTTCTTTGGAGGGATTCTTAGTAGGCATGTGGAGTAAGGAAACTTGCCCAAGGTTTAGCCCTGACATACCTGGATTCAAAACACAGCTCTCACGCTCTAACCACTGAGCTACAGAAATGAGTTTGGACCAGGTCAGTATGCAGGCAGCAGAGCTCTAAACGAGCTGGATCTTTAAAATAGTGGAGCCGTGGTGAAGAGTGTGTTTGAATAATCCAGGCGGGAGGTGACAAACGCTTGCACGAAGAATTCAGCTGCATTTGGGGTAAGGTACGGTTGGAGGCAGAGGTGGAAGAAGGTCCTGGTCAAGAACGGGATGTGGTGGAGGAAAGGATAGCTGGGATTGATCTGGACACGTAGATTGCGCACTGGTTTAGTAAATCTGAGAAAAAACCCAGGGAGGTTCAGGAGTTTAAGGAGATGCCGCCCGGCGTGAAGGGCGCTATATAAATCGAAGTTGTTGTTGTTGAATCTGAGGTGGTGAAGACATTGACAAGAGCCAAGGAGTATGGCTTCTGTCTTGTCCACATTCGGCTGCAGGAAGTTTGCAATCATCGAGGCCCTGATGTCTTTCTATTTCTTTGTATCTCGACCAGACAAGCTGATAGAACATCGGCGGACTTGAAGTTGGTACTGGAGCAGACAAAGTAGATTTGTGTGTCATCCTCATATGTTTTGAAGTTTACCCATTGTCTGTGGATGACACACCTAGAGGGAGCAAATAGATAAGGAAAAGGACAATGGTGATACCCTGGGATACCCCGCAGGTGACTGGGTAGGGGCATGGAGAGAAACCATTTGCTGAGATGAAATGGAGATGGTTGGTTAAGTAGGACTCAAATCATGCGAGTGCAGTGCCACCAAGGTCGGTGAGGGAAGAGAGGTGGTGAAGGAGGTGGTGTGGCCAACTTTGTTGAATGTGGCAGAGAGAGCCAGGACGGTGAGAAGGCAGAGGCAGCCCTGGTCACAAACAGAGAGAATGCTGTTTGTGACTTTGACGAGCGTTGTCTTTGTGCTGTGGGCAGGGCGAAAACCAGACTACAGGGGTTCAAGGAGGGAGAAGTGTGACCAAAGTTGACCTGCAACAATGCGGATCAGGACATCAGCAGACCTGGAATCGCAGTTGCTTGAGGAGAATTGAAGACTGAATTCCACAATTTGTTAAATGCCAGAAACTTTTAAAATGTTACGCAGAATATATCTAGATCCAGGGGGAATTTTTTCCAACAGAAAGTTCATCCTTCTAAACAACTTGTTTTCCATATTTGTAGAGCGTCCGATCATCAGCAATGTTTCCAGGGAGTGCCATTCTCGGGCTATTGTTTTTAAATTTCTTTCAGAACATGAGGGAAAACTGCATATTGGAGTGACCTTGGAGTTGAAATGTAACTGTTCAGGAAAGCAATACAGGAATCACATTGGTAATTTGCTGCTTGAAAAAAAGTGTCTTGTGACAAACTGTATCAAAATGGGGAACTTTCATATATTTCTGTGTCAGTTTGGCTCAGATTGGAAGGCTCTCACTCTGGTTAGAAAGATATGGGTCTTACAAAGAATCTTAAGTTCAAGGCCTAGGTTGAACTGACACTGAAGTGGTGGAAAATGCTATATTGTCAGAGGTGCCAGCTTTCAGATGAAATATTAAATTGAAGCCTGTGTACCTATTCAGGTGGAAATTCAAGATCCAATTACATTCCTTAAAATGAGAAGAGTTTTTCTTTTGGTATCCTGGCCAACATCCCCCAATTAAATTGATCCTTAATTTTGTGACTGTTTGTGGGACATTGTCGTGCATAGACTATCTCTCATGTTTATAAATACATAGTAACTATACAGAATTTCTTTGTAAAGAGTTTTAAGATATTACCATGTTATGGGTACTGTGTCAAATTCAAGATTATTACTGTTATGTTGACTGGCAAGCCATCACCCACAAGGCAAACGTAGTGGGAGCTGAGGTCTTACAAATCAGCATGACCTATATGAGTTTGCCTGCAGAAAGCTCAGCTTACATTGCAAGGGAATTTTTCTGGCAACAAAACACCAGTCGGGACTTGACTTCACATAATCTAAATTGACACACCACTGCAATGCTGGGGGGATGAGGAGGGGTGGGGGCTTTTTATTGTCAGTGGTGTTATCCTTTGGATGAGACATTAAACCAAGGTTCTGTCTGTCTGTTTAGGTGGTCATTAAAGATTCCATGGCACTATTTGGAAAGAGAAGGGACTTTCACCCGATGTCTTGTCCAACAATCCATCAAATAATAAAGTATTCATTAATTTCATGCCGATTTGTGGGATATTGATGTGCACGATTGGGCTGCAGTGTCCACCCACAAATACAAAGTCACTCCACTATGCTGTAAATTGTTAATTGCTAAATATTCACTTCCTTCTTTTCCATCAAATAGTTTTTTTTAATCAAATGCAAAGATTAAATTAAAGTAAAGCTACCTATTCTACATTTGCATCTTTCTCAAAATAACAATGAATACACAGAAACAGATATGAGGCAGAACCTCAGATGATAATAGGGTAGCACATCATGTGATGTAAAAGCTCAGTGGAGACACATTAGGCAACTTCTCATTTGGTTGTTATCTTTGAGTCCCTATGACCTATTGTTTATGATAATAAACGATCCATTTGTAAAATGGTGTAAATTTAACATTGTGTGATGAAGCTGTAAATGATGCTAGTGACACCATATAACAATTGTTTATGGCACAATCAAATGTACGTTGCTTTACTGCGTGAGTTGTAAGAGTATAATGAGGAGATAGGGAATCAGGGAGAAACTGGATTATTGATTATCACACACACATCTTTGTCAAATGTTAAAAGTGTTTTATCAGCTCTCTCAACCCGAGCACAAAAATTTCCAATACCCACCATTATTGATTTTCCAGTCGTTCTTCCACTGCACTCACTCTTAAGTGCTTATTGAATCATAAGAAACATATATTCAATTGCAAATGCTCACACTAAAATGGGAATGACTGCTGTGTACAAATGATTTTATAAAATAATTCCGTTCAGTGCAAATGCATCTCGACATGAGAATGAGTCGGACGTCCTCCCAACATGAAAGGCGCTCTATAAATGTAATTTTGTTGTTGAATTCCCAGGGAAAGAAGTCACAATTGCTGGATCTCAGTCATCTCCAGAATAAGAGAGATTATCTCTTAAGTGAAGATGGAAGAGGAAGAACCAAGGGGAGAGCTGGGAAAGATTGAAAATAGGTACCAATCAAAATATGGGACAGATACGAGTGAATGCATCTCCGGCAAAAGATGGGATAGGTAAGTGTTGAAAATAACTGACAGCAGAACTGAGCACTGATGGGTTTAAATCTAACTTTAGCAGAAATAAGAGTGAAGAGGATTGAAGGGATCCTGCAACATTAAAGAATGAAAAGGAAACTCCAGGGAACTGAGTTCTCGGGCATGTTTGAGGTCTGAATTTCTCCATTAGTCCTAAAATGTACACATGTAATGTGAAGTAAAAAATTGAATCTTGTAGCTCAGTGGTTCGAGCACTCGCCTTACAAGCGTGAGACCTGTGTTCGAATCCTGGCAGGTCAGAGCGAAACCTTGGGCAAGTTTCCTTACTCCACATGCCTAATAATAATCCCTCCCAAAAAAAAAACAATAATAAAATTGGTCATTTCAATCTATGACTGTTTGTGGAACACTGCTATACGCAATTGGCTGCCACGTTTCGCCCACAAATATACAGTCAATTAAATGTACAGTATATTCTGTGATGTTCTTTCAGACTTCTAGAATACATCAAAAGTGCTTTATCAAATGCAAGGATGATGATTATTATTATAATGCATAATATAGAGAAGGGGAAAAAATGCATCATGGATATGGTTATTATCACCAGTGACAAATATCACATTTGATTCCTTGTCTCTCCCCCTTCCTGCTTACTCCATATTGTGCTACCCCAAGTTTTAAATAGAGGATGACATACATAAATATGTCGTGTTATCAGAAAGCCTGTCGAAATAAACCAAGCACCAATGTGCAGCAGCAAGTTGATAGAACACACAATGAGAAAGGAATTTATTTTGCATATTTCGCTCATCAATTTTCTATTGATGATAGAAGGAGCAACAGTATGTTGGGCCCCAGAGAGTAACAGCACAATAACGTTTGTGGGTTTTATTTTATTTTAAAATACTGTTAACTAGGGATATGTTTTAGCGATATATCGATATATCGCTAAAACCCGATATAATTTTCATATCGATATGCCGATATAGACATTTTAAAAATATCGATATATCGAGGTAAAAAATCGGGATGCGAGCACAGTGAACTACAAGACCCAGAATGCTCAACTCTATACACAATGCACAGACCGAGGTGCAAAGCCGCCATATTGTATTCACAGTCCTCGAATACAATATACAGGTATGCAAGGGTTGGGGGGTGAGAGAGATGGCTGGGGGGGGGGGGGGGGGGTGATGGGGAGAGGGACAGCTGGGGGGGGGGGTGAGGGGGAGAGAGACGGTTGGGGGGAGGGGGAGAGAGACGGCTGGGGGGAGAGGAGGAGAGAGAGGGCTGGGGGGAGGGGGAGAGAGACGGCTGAGGTGGGGAGAGAGACGGCTGGGGGGGGAGGAGAGGGGGAGAGAGACGGCTGGGGGGAGAAAGACGGCTGGGGGGGTGAGAGAGACGGCTGGGGGGCGAGGGAGAGAGAGACGGCGGGGGGGGGGGAGGGAGAAGGAGACGGCTGGGGGGGGGGTGGGGGAGAGAGACGACAGGGGTGGGGGTTGCAAGAGAGGGACGGCGGCAGGTGGGGGAGAGACGGGGTGGATGTGATAATATACAGATAGATAGAGATGGGGGGGATAGGAAAGAGGGAGAGAGACACAGAGACATACAGACAGAAAAACACAGAGATGGAGAGAGTGAGAGACACAGAGAGAGAAAGATATTTACCTCCTGAGAAGATAGGCCCCGAATGCGCGCGCACCTGGGATGCGCGCACACCCGGGACGCGCGCACTCCGAATGCGCGCACGCATGCGCAGTATGAAAAACCCGAAAATATCGATATTTCGGTATGTCTCGATATGAGCCCATCGATATATTTAATCGGAAAATTTCCATATCGACAGAAGCAAACTTTTACAGTGAAAATTGCCAGATTAAGGTTTGCTATCAGACCAAATACATTGCTGTGTGACAGTTTAATGAGACAAAAAGTTCAAGGTCATTTCCAGTAAACGTTTAGCTCTACATGCGGTTTCTGTAACAAAAACAAAAGTTGCTGGGGAAACTCAGCAGGTCAAGCAGCATCCATGGAGAAAGGGAAAAGAGTCAACATTTCGGGTCTACAACCCTTCGTCTGACATTTAGACGTTTACTCTTTTTCCTTTCTCCATGGATGCTGCTTGACCTGCTGAGTTTCCCCACCAACTTTTGTTTTTGTTTCAGATTCCCAGCATCTGTCGTATTTTGTTTTTGTTTTTGCGTGCGGTTTCTGTGTTTGACACTGAGGCAAAGCATGAACCAAAGGTTGTCCAAAGTAGAAAAAAAGATGCTGTACTCTTCAGATTGTGAAACTAACCATATGGCTTAATGAGGACAATCAAGAATTTAATAATAATAATTCCTTGCATTTGGTATGGATTCTTTCACATCAGGAGAATGTCCCAAAGTGCTTCACATGAGATGCAATGTAATGTACAGCAGAGTGATTATGTGTTTCTCTGGGTAAAAGTGAAGAAATCATCACAGTAAAAGATCCAGCTAGTCAGGAAATATATTTTGTTATGGTTCTGAGTTGCTATTATTGAATCCAGGAAGCAATCCAACAACTTGCCCCTCACACAGGGTACAACCCCAGAGTATTTGATTGGTAACAACTATAGCAAATACAGTAACATGCTTTTTAAGAAAAACTAGGGAGACATAAAATGCTGTGAAACATTGATATTGTACAATTAAACAAAGGCTTCTGAAATTTTGAAATATACTACCCCACAAGTTTCGAATCAAATGTAGTGTCTGAAAGAGGGACGGGTGGCTAAGGAGAAAGGATACAGAAATGCATTTAAAAGATAATGATCTGCCATATATTAATAAAATAGCATAAGCAGGCTTGATGGACCAAATAGCTTTTAGTTACTTTATTTTGTTTGCATAAAGCCATTATTTCAATTGGACTGTGTGTTTGGAATGTAATAACAATATTAATTTAGCACCTTTTCACTTTGGGAGGACATATCAAAGCACTTAGCAGGATTCACTGCAAATTGAAGTCACTGTGCATTTTGTAGGTGAACCCTACATGGGAGTTGAACCCATAAATGTAATATTCAGAGTTGAGAGTGTTACCAACAGAGCCAGACTAATAAGAGTTTAAAAATGAACAGGCTTCAATCAAATCTAGAGATTATCAGAATTTATTTCCCCCTAGCGGGATTGAAATGAAAAGATCAAATGCACTATTGGTGCTTGTAAATTGCTGGAGACAGGGTAATACAGGGCAGAGGAGTTGTATTTTTTTTGAAAGATGGCAATCCAAAATATAATAGTGGGTGTATGGGATAGATAGGTAGGCTTGACTTCTGTTCTCTTACCTTTGTGAATCAGAAGGTTTAGGATAATATTCCCTTATGAAAATAAATGAGTAGGTATAATAATAAAATTTAATCCTTGGCTATACTGTACTATAAATTGTGTAGTCTGTGGAATACATAATCCTTTGGATAAGGAGGCCTAATCTTGTTCCATACTTGTGTACGTTCTTGGTCCATGTGTGTCCTGAGGCTGGTTGTTCTCCTCCAGCTAGATCCAAATGGAGGCTTTTACAACAACAAATTTACATTTGCATAGCCTCTTAAAATAATATAATTAAGAGATGTGTTCAGTAAGCACATAAAGTTTTTTTTTTAAAGTTAATCACTGTTTTAATCAGATTTCATGATCTGTAAAGTATATTCTCTGCTACTCATAAACTCAACACTGGGTGATTTTTATTATAAATGGTAATTAATTTCATAATAACAATACAGTACATCACTGTAGTTAGGTGCTTATTAAATCAACTAACAGTGGTTCCCAACCTCAGGTCCCGACCCAAATCAGGGTCGTGGGATCCTCAGGTAGGGTTACAAAGGGTCATCAGAATTTTATGTTGTTGCTTCTTTTAACTCTGAAAAGTGCCTGAGGCGACACTGCCGAACAATTTGTATGAAAGACCATACTAGCGAGTTGCGCTGAGTCCACAAAAGAGACAGAGATATCATCTTGGCTGAGCCTTGCTTCAATCGCAAAGTTGCCCCCTAAGTATTGGGAGGTCCTATTGGTGGCTGATTTAGGGTCGCAGTAAAAAGAGGTTGGGAACCACTGAACTTGAATAATAGTATTTGTTCATAACAAAAAGACTTTGATTTAATTGAAGTTTACTTGAAACCCTTTTCAATGGAAACATTGTTACGATAAATACATTTCTCTGCATCAGCCTACATCAGTAGGTAATATTCCCACCTCTAAGTCAGAAGCATGTGGGTGTAAGCATCATATGTGGACTTGGAACTCACATAGTCTAAGATGACACTCCTATGCACTGTTATGGGTGTGCTACTTTGTTAAACCAATCTGTCTGTCTTGGTGGACAATAAAGATCCAATTGCACTTTTCAAAAAGAAAAGTGTCTTCCTGTGTCACGGCTAACAATCCCCCAAATAAAATTGTTCATGACTTCATGGCTGTTTGTGGGATATTGATGTGTACAAATTGATTGCGTGTTCATTCACAAAACATAGTCACTACACTTTACAGTATATCATGTGAAGAATGTTGGGACATCTTTCCCCCCATGAAAGGCATTATACCAAATCCCCAAATTATGTTTATTATTAATCAATTATCTCATTGACCAAGATCAGTATACATAATCATGATTTTGAGCTATTTGAGTAAATGGGTTCACAGTGCCTTTCATCTTTTTATGCATGGAAAAATTAAACCTTTTTATAGGTTGATTAACATTTTTACTATAATTAAACTCTATCTTAAAAATCATTGTTTCCCTATGACCTGCTTTATTCTTAATGGAGGAGCAGAAAATTACCATACACCTTAAATCTCCAGTAGGTACACAAGAAATCTGAAATCTCACTTTAATTACAAGATGAGACCAAACTGTGCTGGGGTACCTCAATACCCTAGAGACCCAACCTAAACTTATGTGGCTATAAAAGTACAAAAATAATAAACAAAATGGCAGTCAGAAACTGCAATTGAAAGTGGATGTGGACCTGTGAAATACACAATGTGTTGCACCACCCACCAGCAGCTAAGTTTGGAATGGAACATGTCAGTTTATTGAATAAAGTGTAGATTGTTCTACACATTTATTTGTGTAGTCACATTTATTTGTATAGTTTTGTGGGTATCACAGTCTGGATGGTTACTTTTTCCTAATTCCAACTTTGAGCTGCCAAATAGCAGAAAATAAAAGGTGTTGATGTAAAATATTTCAGATGCAAGTTTAAAGCATCAATAAAGTTTTTAACCACTGATATGTAAAAAAAAACAGAAATTTAAGGCGATTACTGGGGAATCCTGTTATTTTGTGTAGAGAAAGCAACAG
This sequence comes from Hydrolagus colliei, assembly GCA_035084275.1. Taxonomy (NCBI): domain Eukaryota; kingdom Metazoa; phylum Chordata; class Chondrichthyes; order Chimaeriformes; family Chimaeridae; genus Hydrolagus; species Hydrolagus colliei. The sequence goes on along the minus strand of CM068745.1, from coordinate 57,107,468 downwards.
AATGAAACAGGATATGTAAGGTAGTGGATTGAATAGGTTCTGTAGGTAAACTTGGCAGGCATTTATGGTAGTAGATTTCCCATACACCTATGAGGTGAAAGATGAATTCATCTAGAGGACTGTTGGTGCACATATACAAAAAGAAAGTGTCTTTGCACATAATGCAAGCAATCATTAGCAGTAGCACATTTCACAATGTCTATTGTAAATTAGGTTTCATCACATAAAGGAGACATTTACTGGATTCAACAGGTCACAATGCCATATTCAGCTGCACCACTTACTCCAGATTACTGAAGCAAAATAATTGGGAGCTGGTGGTTAGAAAGCTTTTAGAACTTCCAGTTATTGTTGCCCATCTCTCTCCCCACAACCCACCCCACCCCCCATCACCCCACAACATACACACACACTTGCCTTCCTCCTCCATTGTGTTTTTGATATAACTGAGTTGAACACCACATTTTCTCTCAAGTTTCCATCTCATTGTTAGATTATTTTCCTGCTATCCAAGCCTTTTCAAAGAATATGATCAATCATATTACTGCTCAACAGACCACCTTCAGAAATACAGATATGGAGAGATAAGAAGACCTCTTAAATCCTTAATAGTATCTCCATTATGAGAAGACTAGAATTTCAGTAAATCTTGCCTTTTTTGCTTTCTGCACTTTTTCCTCAATGTCAACCTTTAACACTTCCAGCCTGGTGTACCATACATCAAGAAGCTGCTGGTAAGGTGCTGTGCTATGATTATGAAGGCTGTGCACTGGTTCAGTGCATTAGCTTATCATTAGTTTGACTCTCCAAGCTTTGTGACCTCATCTGCCCCATCCTTTGACTCCCCATCATCCAGAGGATCCAATTCAAGATCCTAGTCCTCACATTCAAAGCCCTCCATAGCCTCACTCCACCCTACATCTATGACCTCCTAACCCGCTACCAATCTGCCTGCCCACTCCGCAGGCTCCAGCCTGCTCCATGTTCCTTGACCCATCCACTCCACCATTGGCAGGTGAGCCTTTAGCCACTTTGCCCTCAACCTCTGGAACATAAGAACATAAGAAATAGGAGCAGGAATAGGCCATTCGGCCCATCGAGCCTGCCCAGCCATTCATGGCTGATATTCTCCTCTAACTCCAGCTACCTGCCTTATCCCTACTCCCCTTAATCCCTTTATAAATTAGAAACCTATCTAACTCAGTCTTGAATATGTTCATGGACTGAGCATCCACAGCCCTTTGTGGTAAAGAATTCCATACATGCACCACCATCTGAGTGAAGATGTTTTTTTCTCAACTCAGTGTGACCCATAACTATAAGACTGTGCCCCTGGTTTTAGATTCTCCAACCAGGGGAAACAATCTCCCACTATCTATTTTGTCGTTCCCCTAAATAATCTTATAGGTTTCTATAAGATCCCCTCTAATTCTTCTATATTCCAGAGAATATAGGTCCAAATTAATCAACCTATCGTCATAACTCATCCCCCTCATTCCAGGTACTAACCTAGTAAACCTACGCTGCACTCCCTCCAAGGCAAGTACATCCTTTCTTAAATAAGGACTCCATCCTGCAGTCCCTCCGCCATGCCGCCTCCTTCAAGTGTCACCTCAAGACCCTCCTCTTTGACGGTCCCTTCGGTCACTCCAAATCCCCCCCTTTACCTCCACCCTCCCTGTCCCCAGCTCGGGTCAGAAACAATGACTGTCCAGCAACTTGGGACATCCTCCTGACATGAAAGGTGCTATATAAGTATAATTTTGTTGTTGTTGTTGTAGGAAACCTGAGAATCGGTTCAGAAAAACCCAAGAATAATGGGGTACAGTTGAGCAAACTTTACATCCGTGTAAATGACCACTAGGTGGCAGGGTGCCTTACCCAGCAAATGCGCTCCCTCAGAGAAGATACAACAACAACAAATTACATTTTTACAGAGCTTTTCAAGTTACAAGGTCGTCCCAATGTGCTAGACAATCAAGGGTTGTGCCTGAGCTGGTGTATCTACTTTTGCATTGTATATTGCAGAAATTGTAAACACTAGTGAAGATTCCTTTCTTAATAACAAAAACTTTCTTCAATGTATATTTTCAACGATTGATATCCTCTGAGGGGAGATCAAGTGTGCTTCAACCAAATATTGATATTTTTTCTGCTGCACCAGAGTCCAGCCTGATCAGTAGAAAGTTAACAACATTTTATTAAAATGATTCAGTCAATATTCATTAGCTTGTCAAAAGAATGCCCTTCACGATTGGAAAGGACTTCAGTGGCATGAGTCCAATTTGCATTGGCTGCATTTTAATTGAATCACTCCCAACATTTTCTCTTCTTCAAAATGGTGTTAGGGGTAGGGGTCCTGTATTGTTTGTCCTACCTTAGAGGTCATTCTAATATGAGTTTGTGATAAATTGGTTGCCCAAATAATTACAGTTAGCTGCCAAAACTATATTAGATGCATTCTGTGCTGTGACTCCCAACACCTGGAACTCGAAGGTGTTTGCAATAAATTCTGGGGTATAACACCCCTAGGCCAATCAAAATGTGTAGAAATATTTGCCAAAAATTGCTGGGTGATTTGCAAAATTTTCGTAAAATTGTAGGCTGTTGATTGCTGCTTTTGAGATATATTTTACTGCCACTTTTTTCACTTTATTGATAAAAACTAACCGTAAGGAAATAACACATCAGAAAAAAAACTATTAATCACTTCTAAAAACTGGGTGACCATTTTGGGGTGGGTGGGTATACACAAAGCAAGCCTACAGGAGCTCACCACCTACTGCCTCTCAGGGCTCGCACTGCACATATACACAGAGACTCAGAGATAGACACATAATCAAGGGCAAAGAAAGACACACACAGAGAGACACTCGCAGACATAGAGAGAGATACACACACTCACATGCACAGAGAGACACCGAGAGACTCACACACTCACATACAGTAGAGACATACACTCAAAGACACATAGAGAGACACCACATACATTGAGAGACATATACTATGACATATACATTGGGAGGCACATAATATTAACAATAATAATCCTCGCATTTGATATAGCGCTTTTCACATCTTCTAGACATCTTAAAGCGTTTCACAAAATATACTGTAAAGAAAATTGACTATATATTTGGGGTCGAAACATAGTAGCCAATTACGCACAGCAGTGTCCCACAAATAGTTGTGGATTGAAATGACCAATGTATAATTGTTTATACTCAGAGACTCAGAGTAAGACACACTAACACTCAGAGAGAGAGACACACACATTCTCGAGTGTAGTTGCACTTTTCTATTGGCCCAGGTTATGACAACAGCTCTGATCAAACCATATCATGACTTTGAACTCATATTCTAGGCTGACATTCCAGTCAACGAAGGGAAGTATTGCCTTCTCTGAAATGCCATCTTTCATATAACCAACTAAACCGAGATCCTGTTGACCTTTTCCATTGCATTATTTGAAAAGAGAAGGAAGTTTCTCCCAAAGTCCTGATCAATAATCATCCCGATAAATTTGGTCCTTCATTTATAGTTATGTGTGCATACAGTGACTACCACCTTCCCCTACATATGTATAGTCACTACATTTTTTAGTAAATCCTGTGAAATTTCTTGAAACATTTTCATGGCTATATTTCACATAAGGAATATTTATTAAAATAATTTGTTACATTTTTGCATTTTAGACTTTTAAATGAGTTTATTTTTTTGTTCAAATTGTGAAACACTACAACTAACATGTAATTGAGTTGAATCCTATTTATTGGGAGGCATTGCTGAAATCTGAATGATACCATTTATCAGATTTTCCCATTTAGCAAAACCTATTACATACCCATTTAAATACATTGGGAATCAATAGATGTCTGAGATATAACGGAATGTCCCCTCTAACAACATCTAGATTAACTGGTTTAGCCTTTGTTGCAAGTTCAAGCTGAAACTCATGAAACGTAAATAATTTTTCAGACCTTTGTAATGAGATACTGTGGAAACCACAAATTGAAGTAATGTAGACTTATCTTTGAGCATATATCACTACCAGGAGAAAGCCTAAATGAAAGACTGACTAAATCCCAATATAAATGTCATTCATGGGTAAAATAATGCATTTGTAGCAGTTAATCACTATTCCACATAAATTATAGCAAGCTACAGGTTATATCATGTTGCAGTAGAGATTATTCTTGTAGCATGATTAAAGGTTAACAAAAACTCTGTATATTTTTCCTGGATATTCACAGGGTCTAATGTTAAATATTATATTTTGTGTGCTAAGAGCCTTATTATTCATGTGAATAACTAAATTATAAACTTTTAATGTGACAAAAATTATGGTAATTGTTATAATTTACAGATTTGTTATGATACATTAAATTGATCCATACAATCATAAAGATAGGTTATTAACTGAACCACTCCATGCCCAATTTTAGCAGAGCATTTTGGTCTAAAATTTGATTTCCAAAATATAAATGGCAGCCTTGGAATGTTTGCTTTTCTTATCCTGGAGCCAGCATTCAAATGTCGTTACACAAAATACCAGTTGCATTTAGTTGGCATCCTACGTATGGCTCTATTCAAACTCTGCTCTGTGCAGTTAGGAGCAACAAAGAGCAAATCATTATTCAGGTAGAACCAGGCTGCTGTAAAATTATGAGTTATTGTTGTTGTTCATTTTACAGGATTGCTTGCACAAAGCACAAATTGCAGAGTTATGCACTAAAATTTCCTACTGGTTTGATCAATATTTAAACCATGGTCAGCAGATCTGCAAGATACTGTACTTCAATTGTTTTCTTTTCAAGATGGCAGGATGCACTTTCAAAAATGCTGTAAACCTAAACACTTGGGTTTCTCACATATCACTTGTGGCAGATTTATATTCCAAGAACAGCTATACATTCCAAGAAAGTCTCTTGCCTCATTTATTATTATTATGCAACCTACTTACAAATCACTGGAGCGAACCTTTCATCTTATCTGGCAATAGTCCTGTTAACTTCTTCTGGTTCATTATTTGTCAATCTGTTGATTGTCTTCATACACGTACAGTGATTCCAGCAGTTTGCAAAGCAGCCATAATCTTTGTGTTGGTCATGGGAGATACAGCCATATTGTACACATACCAACACACTAACTATTATGAAGTAACTGTAACTGCTAAAGCAAAGGTTTTGAAGAAATACTATATGTGATTTGGGTCATTTGAAAATACTTTTGCAAATCAATATAGACTTAGAGCAACTTGAGCAACATTGGAGATTTAAAAACATCCAGGGTCTGATCCCCCCACCACACCCAGTTGTGCAATCCATCTTTTAAATTATGGAATTATCCACCTAGAGATAAAGCTAGCTGTGGGAGCAGGATACGTCTTGTGGGAGCTTATTGAAGAACACATGCTGGAGATGTTAAATAAGTAAGGCACATTCCTTCAGAGGCTATGGCAATCATAACAAGATTGCCAGCTCTTTTTGTAACTCGTGATGCGAAGGCTGAATGGTGAAATCAAATTTCCAATTACAAATGACTAAATAAGATGCTACTAACTTCTACTAATAACAAGAAACAACTTTTAATATATGAATGAAACAATTCTCAGTCATGCACCTATCAGGTTGGGTGCTTCCAGTCTTACCATTTCAAAAGGATGTTTATTTTTCAAAAAAGCAGAAGGATCCCTTCGAGGAGTATGTGGGAATTCAAAAGATCATGCCTTGTTTTATCTTGACTAACACCGCAAGCAGCATATTAGATCACCACACATTGAATAGTAGGATATGGGCTGACACTTGTGTTTCATTACACAACTAGCTCTCGATCTCAGATATATCACTATCAGGAGGCATTAGGTGAAAGGCAGGTATTTCCCAAAGGAGGTTAGAGACAATCATGCGAAGGATCTTTTTACTAGTAGTTTTCAAAACGGGCTCTGTGAACTAGATCTGCATAATCCTGTGACAACGGGGTAAAATTTACAGTGTTGTTTAATGTATTTTTTGTGTAGATAAGCAGGGAACATGTTGAGGAACACCACAGACTTTACCTATAGGTAAACGTATGGTCTAACATGCTTCATGTTGTAGGAAGATTTAGGTTTTTACATGATCCATTACATGTCAAATAACTTGATTTTAGCAATGTCATCAAGAGAAGGTGCACACCTTCAAATGAGGGATAACAGTCAGAGGTCAAGTCATCACTTCTACTTCCTAGTATCTGGATCAGAAACAGGCCATGTTTTTTTATTGAAGAAAGATGAGGTATTAAAATAGATTGACTTCATGTGCTCTGTCCAGCCAAACTGTATTGGGTAGAATGGTCCTAGCTGGACAAGCTGTGGGAAACTTGGCAGACAGTTCTCTCAATAGCAAGCTACATGGTTTTAGTTGGTTACATTCCAGCAGTACGTCAACGCACACTCGTGGGTCAGCAAGCCTTGACTGTTGCCAACCTGTACCAGATACTCTTTGGAATTTCGTAAGTAAGGTGCATCCCTCTGGGAGGAAACTGCAGTCAAACCAGTTTACAGATTATTCTGTGAAGTGTTTGTCGTCTCAACAATACGATAACATCTGTATCAAATGTGTGAATTATTATTATATTCCATTCCAGACAAGAGAATTTCCATGTGTAGGTGGCATGCATGGAGCTCTCAATCTGGTCTAGATACACTTAAGCATGTTGATAGATTTCCTCAAGTTCAGATGCCTGAAAAAAAATCTATGTACTTGTTGAAACTAACTCCACAGTAGGAATAGATTTCTGTATGTAATTTGGTAGATGAAGCAATGCTGAAGCTAGTTTAATCTACTGATGTACAGCCTTTAGTGAGGGTGTACAAAAATATAATAAATCAATAACACAACTGGAAATATATGCTTTAAAAATGTTATTTTTTCCCCTAACTAAAAAGTTACCGCACAATAACACAAGATTGAAATGTGTATATTCCTATCGTGATCCTGCAGGAAGATTGCCTGAAACTGTAAACATATTAACTAATAGTTCATTGATCTGTTTGAATTAGATTTGTTTTTGTACACTTTCTTTGCTGCCTCAAGGGCATATTGTAATAAATGTATGCAATAAACAGTTAATCAAGAATAACACAATAAATTATTTTGAAATGAATCACAGGTAGGCAGGCTTATGATTATATGTATAATTATATTAAGCTGCTGCTGTTTTACATGAATTCATAACATCCAGGCTTGACTATGTAAACTCCCTGCTTGTCTGCTTCACCAACTCCTCCCTCCATAGGCTGCAGACCATCCAGAACTCTGCAGTCTGTGTCCTCTCCTGCAACAGGCTCCATGACCACATCACCCCCACCCTCGCCAGACTCTGCTGGTTTCCCATCACACAGAGGATACAGTTTAAGATCCTGGTTCTCACGTTCAAAGCCATCCATGGCCTTGCCCCCCACCCCCACCCCCACCTTAGTGACCTATCCCCTTATCCCCTAACTTGCCCCCGTCCTCCACTTGGTTGCCTCCAGCCTGCTTCACTTCCCCTGCCTCACCAGCCCCATCATTGGCAGCTGTGCCTTCAACCATTCTGCCCCCATCCTCTGGAATTCCATCCCGCAGTCCCTCTGCCTTGCCCTGTGCCTTACCTCCTTCAGGACCCACCACAAGGCCCTGCACTTTGACGATGCTGTCGATCAGACTCCTTCAGCACTTTGGAGCGTCCTCCTGATATGAAAGGCACTCCATAAATGTAATTTTGTTGTTGTTTGTTGTTGTTCCTGCACTGCCCTCCACCCTCTCCAATCCCTCAGCTCGAGTCATGAATACTGTCTTTCCAGCGCCTTGGGATGTCCTCCCCATGTGAAAGGGTCTACACAAATATAATTTTGTTGTTGTAGTTGTTGTGTTCCAATTTTTATATTTGCACACTTGGACTGAAGCATGTTATTGCACAGCCACAATGTTTTGTTGGGTCCTGATCGTAGCTTTAAACTCTACATCTGGACCATCGTCTTGACTAACAAATATCACCTTTTGAATCTGTTTCAAAGTTACTAAGGGTTGATGATTTGGATCAGTCCCAGGTCAGGTTCTCTCTGACAGTTCAGTTATAATCTATTTTTCTTTTAACCACATAGAATCTTAGGCATTTTACTTTTGTTTTCAGTTCAGCATTGATATTGAATTATCGCAGATTGATAGAATGTCATTTTGATTACTTTTGGCAATTATATGCAGTATTTCTGTTTGTCATAGCTATTCTTCTTGAGTTTATTTATCTCAATTTATTGTCGTATTATAGACAGGTTCAGCATAACTTTCTCATTAACCAGTTTTCCGGGGTAGATTACATAACATATTTCATATTCACCAACTTTTCTTGATGAGTTAGGCTGTATATTAGTTGGCTCATCTGTATTGTCCCTTTGGATACCTTAATTATCGCATACTTCTTTGGGAATTGCCCGTAGGATACGTTAGCTGTGCTCCCAGCTGTAATACTTTTTATTGTTTTCAACCATCTTTCCAGTAATCACTTACATGGCTGAATGCTTACATAACCTGTTGTGTAAACAATTACAGTATATCAAGTGGAAGACTGGCTCCCCCAAAGGCCTTAGGTTTATAATAGGAGCTCCTATGGCTCAGTGGTTAGAGCACTTGTCTTGCAAACTGGGGAGACCAAGCTGGGGAGACCTGTGTTCAAATCCAGGCAAGTCAGGGTGAAACCTTGGGCAAATTTCCTTACTCCACATGCCTAATAATAATCCCTCCAAAAAACCACAATAATGAAATTAGTCATTTCAATCCACGACTGTGTGTGGGACACTGCTGTGCGCAATTGGCTGCCACGATTCGCCCACAAATATATACAGTCAATTCACTTTACAGTATATTCTGTGAAGCGCTTTGGGACGTTGATAAGATGTGGAAAGCCCTGTATCAAATACAAAGATTATTATTATTATTATAATAAAAAGAGGGATTACCAATTTATGGGTGATGGGGGAGATGGTGAGGGAGTGGGTGGGGCAAGATTAGGGGCTGGTAAACAGCATGAAATATCCACACCTTAAAAAACTTTGTTGAGCATTGAGAGCTATTAACAGAGTTGCTTCAGAATGATTCAGTGGGACATTCTGGGAATTTTAGGATTTCTCAAACACCTAGTCAACTCTGAGTACATCCATACTTTCTTTATACCTTATAAATGCTATTTAGCTGCTTTGTGTCTTACTGTTGGTGTCTGATTTATTATGGAATTTGCTGCCCAAAAGTGCATTGTCAAAATGTTGTCTGTCCAATATACAACACAACAACAACTTTTATTGATATAGTGCCCTTCATCTTCGAGCACACAAGAGCAACATGGTTGATGCCAAGCCAAAGCAATATGGGGCTTTGAAAATCATCAGGTGTGATTTGAAGATGGGAGCATGACTGAAGGATTGAAGCAAAGAATTCCAGTGAATTGGGGTGCAGTTGCATTATATAGAGCAGAGGAGATGAGGTAAATATTTTTGGGAGAAATGTTGTCTCTTGAATATTTGAGCTACATGCAATAAGCAGGAAATCATATACTTTAATCTCTCGATCAGGTCAAGACTAACTGTACTCATTGTAGCTATGCTTGCACCAAATATGCCAATATGGATTGTAGATTGACACAGAGATAGACACAGAAACAGGCATTTCATCTGCATCTATTCTCATGTGGGAGGACATTGTTGTTTTATTAATGCAGTATATCACATATAATTTATTGGTATATAATATACTATTATATTATATAACAATAAATTACATATAGTATACTATATATCATTATATACTATATACTAGGGTCCGACGATATATCGATATATCGGTTATATTCGATATAATTTTCACATCGATATGCTGATATAGGCATTTTCAAAATATCGATATATCGAAAAAGTCGATATATCGAAAAAATCGGAATGCGCATGCATTGAACTAGAAGACCCAGAATACTCATCTCTATACACAATGCACAGACTGAGATGCAAGCCACCATATTGTATTCATAGTCCTCGAATACAATATACAGGTCTGCAAGGGGTGGGGGGGGGGGGGGGGTAGAGAGACGGCGGGGGGTGGGGAGAGAGGGACGGCGGCGGTGGGGGGGGAGAGAGAGGGACGGTGGCGGTGGGGGGGGAGAGAGAGGGACGGCGGCGTGGGGGAGAGAGGGACGGCAGCGGGAGGGGTAGGGGGAGAGAGGGACGGCGGTGGGGGAGGGGAGAGAGAGGGACGGCAGCGGGGGGGAGAGAGGGACGGCAGTGGGAGGGGTAGGGGGAGAGAGGGACGGCGGTGGGGAGTTGGGGGGAGAGGGGGATGGCGGCGAGGGGGGTGGGGGAGAGAGGGACAGCGGCGGCGGGGGGGGAGAGACGGATGGCGGAGGGGGGACAGACGGGGGGGGGTGGAGACGGGGTGGATGTGATAATATACAGATAGATAGAGATGGGGGGGATGTGAGAGAGGAGAGAGACACAGACAGAAAAACACAGAGATGGAGAGAGTGAGTGTGAGAGACACAGAAAGAGAGAGATATTTACTTCCTGAGGAGATTGGCCACGAATGCGAGTGCACCTCGCGACGCACGCACATGTGCAGTACGAAAACCCCGAAAATATCGATATATCGGTATATCTCGATATGAGCCCATCGATATATCTAAATCGGAAAATTTCCATATCGATGGACCCTACTATATACTATTACATACTATAATAGTTAGCTGGCAGCATCCCAGCATCAGGGTAAGAAGATAATGAGTTCAAACCCCACATAAAGACTTTAGCTCAAATAAAGACTGATTTAAGAATTTTTCACAATTCTTCTTGTTTCTAAATTGAAGATAAAATAGTCTTACAAAAGAAACTAGGTGGAATTTCTGGTCATCTATGTGATATCAACTTAGTGTTTGATCTGCTTCTGTAAAATTCCTATTATGAGTTGCAAACAGAAAACTTTGATCATTGGACTTAATCTTTGACCGCAAAAAAAATTAAACAATTGATAGAAATCTTATCAATAAATGATAAGCTTAGCGGAGTTTCCACTTAAACAAATCACTACAAAAAGGCAATGCACAATTGACAATGGGTGTCAGACTGGCTCAGTTGACAGTACTCTTGTCCATAAGTCAAAAGGTTGTAGATTCATGTTAATTCTTGCTACATATTAAGGATTTGAACTCATATAATCCAGGATGACATTCCAATGCAGTGCTTGGGGTGAGCTGTATTTTTCGAGTGGAGTTGTTAAACCTCGATTCCATCTGCCTGTACAGGTGGACTTTGAGTGTCACTATTCAAAAAAGGAAGTGAGTTTCTCTGTGTGTCTGGACAACAATCCCCCAAAAGACATTGAATATTAACTTTGTGTCTGTTTGTGGGACATTGTTTCTTTCGGTCAGCCATGTGTCTGACATATGGAGAAACCCATCACCATGCTTAAGAGTATCCAAACCTAACTGAGCATTCCATGCATCACAACTACACAATATGTTGCATTGAATCAATCCTGAAACAAACAAACTAATTGATGGTGGCAAGGATGGACTTTGATGGACATGGTATCATTGTACTCTGCATTCAATTTCAATGACATGTACACTTATTTGTGTAGCTAAGTTGCTATCTTGATATATATATGGCTAACAGAGAAATTATCTATTTTAAATTGGTTAAATGTAACAGAATTCTTTAGAATTAGAAGCAGGAGTAGGCCATTTAGCCCCTCGAGCCTGCCCCGCCATTCAATAAGATCATGGGTGATCTATTCTAACTCTTACCTGCCTTAGCCCCATATCCCTTAATCCCTTTATCCACAAGAAATCTATCATTCTCAGTCTTGAATATGTTCAATGACTGAGCATCTACAGCCCTTTGGGTTAGAGAATTTATTGACATAAATTCACTGCCCTCTGAGTGAAGAAGTATTTTCTCAACTTGGTGCGAATGGCAGTTCTAATGTACAGTAGTTTTATTGGTTCCTAATTACTTAATTGAGGGCATTTGTAATTTCTTCTGAACACTGGCGTTTACACATAGTTACACAACACAACCCATAAATTAAACCCTGCAAATGTATAAACTGGTATATTGGCTAATTCTGTCACATACTCCATTGCTAGTATTCAACTTAGGGTTAACTCCCATATAATGCAGTGAAACAGCTGCATTTTCCCAGTGGTAGATTCCAAATGCATGTGAACCTAATTTACTGGTGTGAACAATTGGTTGGAACAGCAGTTCATTACAACCTTTGTGCAATCGGCCACACTAAATTGTGAATTAATGGATACTTTTCCCACATGACACTCAGTTCTGAAACAACAACAACAAATTTGCATTTACATAGTGCCTTCACATCAGGAGAAACCCAATTCATGATTTGTTTTTGAAAAAAAAGCAGAGCACATTTCCATTTCTGTAATTTTAATATCCCACATGTCACTCCATCTGTGCACTTAGTATCTACGATCTTAGGGACAGATGTAGCTGAATGCAATTTATGATCTTTACACATAGCTTCTAATTGTCAAAATCGTACATCGAACATGTCTGGCAACTTACTCAGTGCTCGTCTCGTTCCTCTAATTGTATGTTTCCTATTCCACGTTTCCCCTTTGGCACAAGATAACTCTGGTACTTCTCAAACTTTTATCATTGTCATGTATTCTATCTGATCCTGGCTGCACATCAAATATGTCATGGACATCTTCAAGAGTACAGTGTAATAGCATGTCACACTTTCTACCTTAGCTGTTATATCTGAGGCAATCAGAACATTTCTAAACCATTAAATCCCCTTTCTTCCTTCTAAATCCAAGAAAATTTGGGTCAGTATCTGTGTCAATCTGAGGATATGATGGAAAATACTGGATCACCATTTCCTCAGTCTTTGTTTTAAATTTGATGGTGCTGCATTGAAAGCTAATGGGACTTTATTTTATTTCTTTTCGCTCATCTATTGTGGTTACCCAATCTCAAAGCTTGTGAAGATTGTTGTTAGACACGTAATCTACCTCAACACTGTAAGGATTACAGAGAACGGGGAATGTATCCCTTAAATCAACTTAAGTATTTTATGTACAACAAAAACAAAACTAAATTATATATGTATAGTGCTGCCAGCCGCTGGCAGCAACAACCTCCATGATTGCTCACTCAACCTCACGAAGCCAGTCAGGCATCTTGTTCGATCCTCAACTGTCTTTCCTCCCACACATCCAAGCAATGACTCGCTCTGCGTCTCCTCATCTCCAGAATATTGCCAGACTCCGCCACTACCTTACCCCCAAGGCCACTGGAACCCTCATTCATGCCTTTATTACATCCCGGCTCAACTATGCAAATGCCCTGCTTGTCGGCCTTCCCGATTCCTCCCTCCACAGGTTGCAGATGATCCAGAACTCTGTGTCTCTTGACCTCTATCACTCCAAGCTCCATGAACCCATCTCCTCCATCCTCACCCAACTCCATTGGCTCCCCATCATCCAGAGGATCCATTTCAAGATCCTGGTCCTCACATTTAAAACCCTCCATAACGTCATCCCACCCTACATCCGTGACCTTCTAACCCCCTACCAACCTGCTCACACCTCCGCTCAGCAGGCTCAGGTATGCTCCACGTCCCGCGCCTCACCCACCCCACCATTGGCGGGCGAGCCTTTAGCCACTCTGCCCCCAACTTCTGGAACTCCATCCCACAGTCCCTCCATCTCATTCCCTCCCTAGCCTCCTTCAAGTCCCACCTCAAGACTCTGCTCCTCGATGGTCCCATCGGCAACTCCTAATACCCACCTTCCCTCCCTCCCACCTGTCCCCAGCTCAGATACATGTCCACCCTTGACTCCAGGACTACTGGCGTTCTGACTGCATGTCTGTCCGACACTGAGTCCTGGACAAGGGGCAAATTTCCTACAGCTCAATGTCAACAAGTCAGATGCCCTCCTGATTGGCTTACTTCTGCTACTTCTCCTACTTTGTGCACCTTACCCTTTACACCCCCAGTCTTTCCCTCAAAATCCTCCTTGTCTACTGTTCCTCAAAGCCATCCTCCACCTTCCTCTCAGACATATCCACCCTCCCATCTTCCCTTTCCCTCTTCTCTGAACACCTCTGCATCTTAAACAAAAACAAACGTTGCTGGGGAAACTCAGCAGGTTCAAACAGTATCCATGGAGAAAAGAAAAAAGAGTAAACGTTTCGGGTCTACAACCCTTCGTCAGGACTGGGCCCTCTTTTTGTTTCAGATTCTCCGTATCTGTAGTATTTTGTGTTTTGTTTACCTCTACATCTTACCCCTGGAAAAAATCTCCTCCTTCTCCCTCTCCAAGTTATCTGAACTCCTGTCTCTAAGGCCCTCACAGACCAATCGACCCTCTTCACTCTCTTTTCCCCACAACTCCCTCTCCTCCATACTTGACTTCCTTGCACCCTCACTTTCTGAAATGCTTTATACACTGTTAATTCCCCTAGTAAGTCAGCCATCTCTAATCCCTCAAGGCACAACTGAGAGCTACCGAACTCGCCTGGATCAAATCCTTTCTAATGGTCCATCGGCAGATTTGGCTAAATCATACTATGACCTACCACTTCGCCCTTGCCTCCGCTAAGTCCTACTTCTACTCCAAGTTAATCTTGGAGGCCAAGGATAGCCCTAGGCTTCTCTTCTCCACCACTAACCGTCTCCTCCATCCATCTTCCCACACCTCACCAAACCTCTCCTCTGATTCCAACTGCGAGGAAATGCTGGACATCCTCAAATCCAAAATTGAGGGGATTCATTCAGCCATCTCTACCCCATCCAATAATAATGATAATCCTTGCATTTGATATCACGCCTTATCATGGCTTCAAGGTCTCAAAGAGCTTCACAGAATATATTGTATATTGAATTGACTGTATATTGTGTGGATGAATTGAGACTTCAGAAGCAGAGTTATGTGATCTGGAAGTGCAGAAACTCCACTTGGATACAAATCACTTCCAGAATTCCTATAGAATGATGTGAATTCAAACATTATTCACAATTAGGGAATCTCATGAAGAAATACCAAATTTAGACCTGACAGCTTTATAGGCATTAACAAGCAGCATGTGATAAATACAACAACAAAATCAGATTTGTGTAGTGCCATTCACGTCAAGGTGCTAGACAGATGATAGATGGGGCGAGGTGGAGGGAATGCGGGATAGAGCTCCAGAGGGGGGGTGCAGAATGGCTGAAAACCTGCCCGCCAATGATATTAGGTGTAGATATCATTGATGCCTGGGTACGTTGGGAGTGGAGTGAGTATCTACTTTATGTTTGGACAAAGCAGCCAAATTTGCACACCAAAATGTCCCACAATAGTTAGGAAGTGAATGCCCAATTTCATTTTGGGGATTGTTGGCTAGGATACCAGGAGAGAAACTCCCTTTTCTTTTCAAATAATACTTTAACATCCACCTGAACAAGCAGTTGCCATCTCAGTTTAAATCTCATATGAAGGACAACACTCCGACAATGCAGCACACCCCCAACATAGGAGGGTCAGTTTAGACTATATGAGTTCCAAATCCTGTCATTGAAGCTTGAATAAATTTCTGACTCAGAGGCAAGAGTATGATCAACAAAGACAGGCTGATGCACAAAAACAGTCACTACATTTGACAGAAAAGCTCTGAAATGTTTTGAAACCGTCTAAATCACAAGGTGCTGCATCAAATTTCAGTATTATTATTAGCTTTTAAAACATAATTTTCCATGTATTAAAAAAATCTTGAAACTGAGCAAAATCCCTCTTCATTTTGCTTTAAAAATATATTTTTTTTTATTTGTTCTGCCTGTTTTCATTTTTGAAAAAAAAATCAAATAGTATAATAATATAAGCTACATACACATAATACACATCAAATAATAAAGGTTATTTCATGGTCCACAAAGATTTCCTTCATTTTATCAGCTGCTTTGCGTAGCTTAGATTCCAGTATTATTCAAGCATTGAACATACCACCCATGTACCTGATCAACCACAAACTTCACATTCTACCAGCTGAACTAATTTATCAGATGAGGAGCAAAGCCCAGTATGACTCTAATGACACTTTCTGACTCACTGAGGCAGCTCTAGTTGCTTTTGCCCTGCAGGAGACTGTTCAACAGAGAGAGAACAAAACAAATAGTTACAACTGATCATGACTGTATTTTGCTGTGCCCTGAATTAACAACTGACACGTAAAAAGTGAAAAGTTTCAAATGGCATATTGATCATATGCCGAGTGAAAATTAGATCCCTTAGGAACCCCAAATCAATATTGATCAATGATTTCAATTATTTAATTAATGTCCTTAATTAATCATGTAAATACAGGATTATGATGAAGAACCACGATTTAGCAGTGTTCCTGCTTTGGCGTTAAAGAAAACAACGATGTGAAGCTTATTACAATAAAATATACAATTATATTTGAGTTGTACCTTTCACATCAGGAAGATGTCCCGTCAGGTATTTGGATCCAAGCTGTGAATAGAGTTCTTAGTCAAATGACCTTAACTGCCTACAATGTATTCTTTTGTGGGTGTGACAATATTCTTTCCTGCATTTTAAATGTCTTTATGTATAAAAATGGTCAGAATTATCTTTTAGACTTATTATTCATTTTACAAACTGAAATATTAAATTATTCAAACATGATAGTTAGCTCTTATGTAAAACATAAATAATCAGGTGAATCTTGATTTTTAATTTATTGACATCTAATTTGTAGAAGCATCATCTAAGCGTGGCACCAGTGAGAGCGAGAGCCATAACCAAGATATCCGCAAGATTCAAAACTTTCATTTATTTTGATACCAGCAGATAATTTATAATTTATGAATCCCCGCAAATTAGATCCACAGGTGGGCTTCAGTGGATAAATGTACCATGCGTTGCGTGCAACACTGTACCATACCGACTAACAGGTTCCAGGTTCAGGCTGTGGTCCGTGCTTAAGTCAGCTATGAGGGTACCATCCGCAATCATAGCAGAGAAAAAAAAAAGCATGGTTCCAACTTCTGATCACCACCCAGTGACTTATTTTGAAAGAGAACTGAAGCTTTCTCAGTATCCTAGCCAAAAACAACAACAACAACAACAACAAAATTACATTTATAGTGCCCCTTTCACGTCGGGAGGATGTCCCAAGACGCTGGGACAATCCCACAGGCAGATTTATCATTCATCTCCTGTGCATATGTGGGACATACAGTGTGCCAAGTGTCTGCACACTCAACTACAAATACACAGTCACTACAATGAACCGTATACATTCACTACACTGAGCTCCATCAAATGCAAGGATAATTGTTCTTAATAAAGGTTCATACTCAGGAAGATTACCACACCACTAACCTACTGACTATCAGGCTCACAAGAAGGGTAACCCTTAGGTAAAGTCCCGGAGACTTGTTGGTGCTCATGGTATGTAAGTCCCTATCTTCAGGAGTGGAAGGGAGAAAAATGAAGGGTAGTAAATCAATAATATCAATCAAACAAATGTGCAGTGTGAAATATCTTCCAACAATTGGACAATTATTGCATGTAACAGTCAATACTGAGGAATAGTAAATCAGAAAAAGAATAGTTCTGTTTTGCATTCAAAATAGTTTTACAAACTATTGAAAAATCAATTGTTGAGGATCGATGATTATTAGAAACCATTCACCACTTTTTTGGTATTTCTGTTGTCAATGCATGTACTGTATAATCTTTCATCAAGTCTGACCCTGTGCCTCTGTATATAAAGGCTCATCCTTGGAAACTAGTGCTGTTGAAAGATTGTTTCTTTGTGTATTCTTATGAACTCACCTTACCTAAATAATAAAGCCATTCACTCATAAGTAGAACATAATCGCTTTGGGAAAAAATCTTTTACTTTGAGTGTTGCTGTGCACATTTATACTTGGAACATTGAATGCATGCTAATAATAATAACCAATAATAATAATCCTTGCTTCCTAATTTCACTCTTAAATGGCCGAGACTACGCTCCCTTGTTTTGCATCCCCCCACCAGAGAAAATAGTATACACACTATCAAATTTCTTTATCATCCTAAAAAACTATCAAATCACCCCTCAATCTTCTAAACTCAACAGCAACTTGGATTTATATAGCTCCCTCCACACCAGACGGCGTATCAGAACGCTTCACAATAGCAGAGCCTGAGCCGAAAACAAGTTTATGCAGCCTTTCCTCATAACTTAACCCTCTTAGGCCTGGTAACATTCTGGTGAACCTCCGCTGCACCCACTCCAGGAAGAAGGGGTTTTCAACCAGGAAGAAATCTTTTTTCAATGTTGGAGTTAAATTCAATATGTTAACCACCTATATAAGTAAAACAATTATATAAAGTTGGTTTTCTATACTCGTAACTGAAATGCTGGCAAAGTTACAGGATCAGTGTGGGACGATAGGCTGGAAACATCAACATCAACCATGCCTTTCATTTATATAGCACTTTTCATGTAGGAGAACATCACGGGGGTTTTTACGAAGTATGAGTGATAGCCTGTACGGGGAGGGATGTATGGAAGGGGACGAGGAATAGGTTTTTAAGCAGCTTTGAAAGCAAAGAAGGGTTAAAGGGAGGGATTTGGAAAGGGTGTGGTGGGAGTGCAATGTATTGTTCTGGATGATGTGACCTTCCTTATACATCACTATTAGAATACATCTGTTAAACTCCAGCAATATCCACACACTTTGATGTCAGTCTTGGCTCTTGGAAACCTGTACCTAATATGTTCTGGAAATGAATAAGAAGGGAATGTCCTCCAAGGAGACAACAACATGAAAATTAAAAGAATAGATTATTTTCTAGAGGTGGAAAAGTTAGATAGTGTTAGTGTTCAAAGGGATTTGGGTGTCCTTGTACACCAGTCCCAAAAAGTTAGTTTGCAGGTGCAGCAAGCAACTAAGAAGGCGAACGGCTTGCTAGCGTTCATTTCGAAAGGTTTAGAGTATAAGAGTAGGGAAGTCTTGCTGCAACATACAAGGCTCTGGTGAGACCGCACCTATTGTGTGCAGTTTTGGTCTCCTTATTTAAAAAAGGACATACTTGCCTTAGAGGGGGTGCAGCGTAGATTCACTAGGTTAGTTCCTGGGATGAGGGGACTGACCTATGAGGATAGGTTGAATAAACTAGGGCTGTATTCTCTAGAGTACAGAAGAATTAGGGGGCATCTTATTGAAACATATAAGATTCTTAAAGAGACTGATAGATTTTTGAAAAATAGGGGGATTAGGGGATATGGAGATAGGGCAGGTAATCAGAGTAAGGTGAGAAGATCAGCCATGATCTTATTGAATAGCGGAGCAGGCTCGAAGGGCCAAATGGCCTACTCCTGCTCCTAATTCTTATGTTCTTAAAATTACATTTATAGAGCGCCTTTCACATCGGGAGGACGTCCAAAGGCATTGAACATTCAGGACGAGATCCAAGCACAGGAGAGGGGCAGGGCACAGTAGGTCAGAGGGGAAGGAAGGGAGAGAGTTGGCAGAAGGCACGATTGAAGAGGTGCATCTTGAGACCAGCCTTGAAGGAGGAAGTGAGGTGAAGGGACTGTGGGATGGAAGAGAGTATACAATCCATTCTGGACACGGTAAAATGTTCATGCATTGGTGGCATACATACATGGGGTACACGGTTTAGTGAAAGGTGCACTATGAATGTAATTTTATTGTTGTAGTTTCAATAACCCTACACATGCTTATGGGTGTCTATAAGTGTCAGATACCCAACTAACCATACAATTGTGGACATCTGCACCGCATCCCCAGAAGAAATGTTGTTTGGCCACCATCTCCTCTCAGTCAACATAATAATAATAAATAATAATAATAATCCTTGTGTTTGGTATAGTGGCTTTCACGTCAGGCAGACGTCTCAAAGTGTATCACAGGATATACTGTAAAGTGTAGTGCTGAACTGGAGTTTGGGCTCTGTCTCTGGAAGGATGCTGCCTCCTTATTTACTTCCAGAAAGTGGATGATGACACCTGACAATCAAAGCTATATACATTTTATACATTTATACATACATTTATACAAAAGGGAACATTCCAGATACAGGTACCTGAAAAAGGTAGAAACATGTGTTCTGCTATACCAAATAATTGTTACCTAACAAACAGCAAGGCACAGGTCTGCAAAGACAAATATATGTTTGTAGAGCCTGCAATTTTATACACTTCACAATGTAAAACCCATTTTGTCAGCATGCTGAATGTAGAAGCCATGTCCATACTAACCTATCATATCTATTCTACCCTATGTATTTTAGCATGGCATCAGCATTTCTGTGTTCAATTAGATGCAAACTGAAACAAACATTAAAAAACAATTGTAGATTCAAGAAGCATTACTACAAAGATGTTGGCAACTAGAAGTGCAAACAAAATTTACAAAACTTCTAAACCAATTCAGTATAAAGTTAGATTCTGCACAGCATGCATGCACAGTTTGGCATCTGCAAATGCTGTGTGTTAGATTTTGCAAGTCTCATTTAACCACAAGTCTAAAGTGAAGCGATCTGCCCTCCTTTGGATTTCAGTTTCAAATAGCAGATTTACAGAAGTATTGCACAAAAGGGAACAATTACAACCAATTAACAAGCTCAATTGGCTTTTCAAAGAAAGATTCACAAACTTTACAATGTTATAACCCTTTTAGCCAAGTATTTAATACCAATAACGGACTCAGCATCCTTGAACTTTAAAGAACAATTAAGTAGTGCAACTCTAAACAAGTTAATTTAGGGAGCAATGTTTGATCACTAAATAAATGTTTATCAAAATAGAGAATGGTTTAGTTCTTTTCTGCAATTGGTGCAGAATCAATCATTCATCATCACTTTATACTATGGATCAAATAATGAAGGAAATTATCCAGGTATTTCTATCATCCCCTATTGCACACACCTGCCATCTCAGATGTTTCACGGTTTGGATTCTCAAAGAAGGTTACAAATCAGCACTATAACTACAGGTATCCCTCCCCAACAGCAAGGGATACATTCCTGAAAACCTCCGCGGTTAGTAAAACCGTGCTTGGAAAATGCAGGGCCCTATGGGAAACATGGGGATAGGGGGAGTAAGTTTGCTTGTCCTTGAACTAAACACAAAAAAATTCATATTATTTACCTAAATCCTAATGATGATGATAATGGGGGAGGTGGTTATTGCGTGCTGTTACATGGAAGAGGGGCCCTGTGCACCCTCTTCCTCTGCCTCCTCCTCCAGATCATAAATCACTGACAAGTGCGAGAGGGGTGGATGTGGAGAAGGTGGTGTGATGGGTGACATCGAGGGTAGTGGATGTGGAGAAGGTGGTGTGGTGGATGACACCGAGGTGGGGTGGATGCGGAGAAGCGACATCGTAGCTGGTTGATGCAACTGGGTCCTAGCGCCAAATGCTAGTGTTAGTGTTAAAACCCGTGGATACGCAAAAACCATTGCCATGGTTGGCAAGGATGGTCGCAGCAAGCCAACCATGGTTATGTGAAATTTGTGGTAAAAAATCCCGCAGTTGGGGTGGGGTACCTGATTTTACCCCTCCCCTTAGACGAGAACAATCTCCAGTTGTTCATTTCACTTACACCAAGTCATATCATTGTAAAGGGCAATGCTCTAAAAAACTGTGATGATGCTAGTCACTTTAAACCTTCCTTGATTTGGAATTATCTGTGCTTTTAGTTTATTGTCCTTTTACCTCTGAGACCCGGGTAGGAATCCAATCCAGATTAATGGGATGAAAGTTTTCTCTCATTGCTAGCTTTAAAGTGGCCTATACAAAATCAATTTGGGAAGTCTCAGCTCACTGCCTATAACTCAAAACTAAATTGATAATTGCACAAACGCCATGGAAATGGCTGATATATGAAATGGGAAAATTCCCATAGTTTCAGTAATGAATGTTCTTTTAAGCTTGATGAGCTACATATAGCTGCTCCATTGAGTCACAGGCTTTGCCTAGCCATTTTGCTGAAACTGGGTTTCCAACTTACAAAGAGACATTCACCAAAAATATAAATTAAAAAATATTGCGAAGCTTGTAGCTGAATCAAAACCTGAAAATAATCATCGCTGCCAATATATGACCTTTAATTCCACTCCAGTTCATCAACTTTCAGATAACATAACAACAACAACAACAACAATTTACATTTATATAGCGCCTTTCACGTCGGGAGGACGTCCCAAGGCGCTAAACAAGAGGCGTGTGACCCAAGCTGGGAGGGGAGTGTTTGGGAAGGGGTGAAACACGAAGGGGAGGTAAAAGAGTTCGGGGTGAAACAAAAGGCACGATCGAAGAGGAAAGTCTTCAAACCGGCCTTGAAAGAGGAAAGGGAAGAGGCGAAACGGAGGGATTGAGGGATGGCATTCCATAGGGTGGGAGCGAAGAAACTGAAGGCCCGGCCTCCGATGGTGGGGCGGTTCGGGCGGGGAGCTTGGAGCAGGCCAAGTCCTGTTGAACGGAGGGTCCGGGTGGGCGTGTAGGGGGAGAGTAGATCGGTAGGATGGGGCAAGGCCGTGTAAGGCCTTGTAGGTGAGGACGAGGATCTTAAATTCGATCCTCTGGAGGATGGGGAGCCAGTGGAGACGGGCGAGGGTGGGGGTTATGTGATCATGGAGGCGGGTGCGGGATAGTACACGGGCTGCAGAGTTTTGGATGACCTGCAGCCTGTGAATGGAGGAACTGGGGAGGCCGACTAGGAGAGAGTTTCCGTAGTCCAGCCGTGAGGTGATGTACGCGTGCACGAGTGTTTCGGCAGCGCGGGGGGTGAGATAGTTGCGGAGCCTGGCAATATTGCGCAGATGGAAATAGGCTGTGCCGGTCAAGGCGCGGTTGTGGGGGAGGAAGGAAAGTTTTTGATCGAACATGATGCCGAGGTTCCTGATTGGCTTTGTGAGGTGGAGAGTGCAGCCTTGGATGTTGAGGCTGGCAGCGCCTGATGTGCGGAGGCGCTGGCTTGAGCCAATCAGGAGGGCCTCGGTCTTACTCACGTTCAATTGCAAAAAGTTGTCCCTCGTCCACGATTCGATGTCGGACAGACATGCTGTCAGAACATCGATCGTCTGGGGGTTGAGGGATGAGGCAGAAAGGTACAACTGGGTGTCATCCGCATACATGTGGAAATTTACCCCATGTTTGCGGATGACGTCGCCCAGAGGGAGTGTGTAAAGGATGAAAAGAAGGGGACCAAGGACAGAGCCTTGAGGGACGCCGTGGGAAACTGTGCGGGGGTTTGATGAAAAGCCATTGGAAGAAACAAAATGTAAACGATGGGTCAAATAAGAGTGTAACCAGTCAAGGACTGTGCCTTGAAGGTTGAGGTGGGAGGAAAGACGTTGAAGGAGGATGGTGTGATCGACTGTGTCGAACGCAGCAGACAGGTCAAGGAGGACGAGGAGGCAGAGGGAGCCCTGGTCACAGGCGGTTAGGATGTCATTTGTGACCTTGACCAGGGCAGTTTCTGTGCTGTGGATAGGGCGGAAACCTGATTGGAGGGGTTCAAAAAGTGAATGAGTTGAAAGGAAAGAGCGGAGCTGGGAGGCAACCACTCTTTCAAGGACCTTGGATAGAAACGGGAGGTTGGAGATGGGTCCATAACTTGATGGTTGCGACGCATCAAGGGAGGGTTTCTTCAGGATAGGGGTGATGGTGGCTGTTTTAAGGGAGGTAGGGACAGTTCCTGAGGAGAGGGAAAGGTTAATGGTGTCAGAAATGAGTGGGGCTAACAAATGGAGCTGGGTGCGGAGGAGGGGGGTGGGGATGGGGTCCAATGAGCACAGCCTATAGCTTTCAATCCTATAGTGCACTGATTGAATCCTTAACTCTCATTCTTGTTTGAAACAGTCATTTACGACAAAATCTCTTCTTTTGTTTCTTCAGTTCCACATAGATTTTTCCATCTGTTCAGTGATAAATCCCATCTTTCAATTATGCTATTTTGTTCTTTTCTACTTAATTTAGAATACTGAAACCATTCTACAAACAAATGAATTAAAAAAATATTGAATATCAATATAAAATGTGACTTAATTATTCAGGGTTTTGTGCCTTCCCGAGGGTATGATCATTGTCACTCAAAACAAATCAAGTAAACTTGAGGTGGGAAAAAATCATTTTTGTAATGAAATATTATTTACCATATTAAATGTGATAATATGTAAAAAGTTTTCCAATAAAAGAAGCCTTTCGAGACTGTAACAACATTTGGTGTGACAAAACTTTTTATTAGAGAGGGAATTACATTATAACAGTTCATTATGAGAGTTTTTCACTGTAATTCAATGGTTTTTCTTACAAAATCCCCAGAGAAGTGAGCACTGCTGTGTCAAAATTCCACTTGTAAGACTGTGTTTCTCTTTACCCATCAGGAGATGTCTAGTGATGCACTTGGATGCAATATATACGGAGAAGATATTCCTGTAATCAGCTTGTATCTCATCTTGTGTTGCATTCACTCTGATAATTTGAAATAGAGAATGCAATACTCCAAAGAAAATGCAACATACCCAGACAGATTCTATTACACAATGGTACACTGGAATGGTCACTGCTGTGTCTTTTGTTGCTTCTGCTTTAGTTATTCTTTTCAGCACCATAAAAATATACAACAATATTCAAATTCTAGCCCCAAATTAATTTCTGCCATACTTCGGGTACAGAATCAGCATTCCAGGGCAGCACAGAAATTGAGTAATGTTGCATGATGCAGAACACATTTTTTTCATTTAGAAACATAGGCGTGCAAGACAGCAAAGTTGAAACGAGTGAGCGAGAAAAGATACGTAAGGAAGTAAAGGTAACGTGATACCTGAATTATGTTATATGATTCTGTTGAATAAAGTTGCAGACTGCAGAAGGAAAGAGGTGGAGAATTGTATATATTATCAGCATAGGTCATTGGGTAGCACTATGACCTCTGAATCAAAAGGATATTGGTTCAAGTTCCATATTGGAACTGAAATTAATAAAGTCTACTCTGACACTTGAATGCTGTGTATGTGGTTCAGACATCCTCCCAATAGGGAAGGCGCTCTATTCAATGTAAGGGTTATAATTATTTAAATCTGTTAGTTCTATATCATATCCACAAGTGTAAGAGATGTGCTCAGAGAATGGTAGCTGTAATTGTGAATTATGAGAGTCTTGAATTAACTCAGATTTCACAGAGTTACAGTTGTTCAGATGAAAATAAATGTTTAGCTTGAAAAGGAAGCCGGGATTCTGAGAAACAACTTCAGTAATGGAATAGATAAGAAGCATAGAATATTACAGCACAAAAAAGGCCATTTCACCTATCATGAGTGTGCCGGCTTCACCCAATCATTCCTACTCCCCCGCTCTTTCCCCATATATTTTGTTTTAAACTTTCTCTTCAAGTATCAATCCAATACCCTTTTGAAAGTTGCTTCTACCACCCTTTCAGGCAATGCAGTGCAGACTGTAACAACTCTCTTGATAAAAACAAAATTCTCACCTCCCCTCTGGTTCTTTGTCAATTATCTTGATTCTATGTCTCTTGGTTAGCGAACCCACCTGTCAGTGGAAATAGTTGTTATCTGTTTACCATATCAAAAGCCCTCATAATTTGGGACAGTTCTATTAAATCTCCCTATGAACCCTATCGTTTCCAAGGAGAACAATCCCAGCTTCTTGAGTCTCTCCACTATCCCTGGAAAGTCCCTCAACCCTGGTACTATTCTGGTAAATCTCCTGCACCCTCTCCGCGGATTTGGTATACCTTCTAAAGTGTTGTGCAATTTAAAATCAGAGAAGATAGCATGATCAACAGTGGGTCAAAAATAGGTTAAAAAAGCTTGAATCATAATCTGAATTTACAAAGGATTCCTGAATATTGAATCCTGACAGTATTTAGATTCTGGCCGACAACCTACAAGAAACACAAACTACTTCCAGATGTATTGAATCAGTGTGGTCAGCAACAGGTCAGCATAATGTATATCTGGTTACATCTGGTTGGGATTCGATATTTATGAAACCTTTGTGAATCTAGGTGCAAATCCCAAAGTTTCCATCCCTATATAAATAGATGAAGATGAATTAAAACTGGAGGCACCAAAGATAATGCTGGTTGCACTTGAAGAGAAATTAAGTAATAATGTTTTTGAACAGTTGAAAGCACCAAGATTTTCACTGCTCAATTCAAGCACATGGAGGAGATCAAAATATAGTGATCCACCCATTGCACTGTGAGAGGAATAAAGATTGTATGTACTGAGGGCATATGATCTGCAATAAATTGATCAGCATAGACTGGAATCATCAATAAGGGTGCATAGGGTTAGAGATTTAGAGATGCATGAGGATGCCATGGAAATGGTGAAAAAATTGTGAGTGGGAACACAGCCCTGAGGAACCCTTGAGCTGTTAGAAAAAGGATGGCTCGTCAATTCCAGCACACACAGAGCAATTTAAAGGGAAACAAGATAACACCAAGCAGAATATTGCTGGAAGATCATATGATAGTAGAGGTTTCTAGACTAAACAGTTTCCAAGGTGATGCTAAATGAATCAGTAAAGTGTTGGTGAACACAGTTCTGTAGATGTGTAACATAGGCACTTGTCAGAAGCAACCTAACAGAATCCATACCAATGAACTGTTTATAGCTGTTCTTAATTTTATCCATGTATGGCTCTAATACTTTAGCACACCAGCACAAAAACGTTTGGGTCAAAATTCCATTCAGTGTTTACTCGGATTGAAGGCCAATGTCACCAAAGTCACCCATTGCACTGAACTGAAGTTTTAAACCCAGTGCCTTGGGACATCCTCCTGATGTGAAAGGCGCTATAATTTTGTTGATGTTGTAAACCATTAACTCTAGGCCCAGTTAGTCCAGCAAGAAAAAAGTTTTGTTTAAAAAAAAATCTGTCCCTTGTGTCCAGCTATTGTCAGTTTTTAAAATTAAAATATAATAATACACTCCAGAAACAATAAAATGCCATGCCACCTGTATTGTAAAAGGTGGAAATATCAATAATGAAATCAAATGGGTATGAAATTGAAGGGAACAGAAACAATTCTTCATGTGGAAGAAAATGGATTGTGTCATATTTCACATTGCAATATGAAGCTGCTTTAGAATTTTTCCCATGGTGTTTTGATGTGGGCTGATGTTCAATAATCAAAATAATTCAGTCTACTTTTGTACTCATAATTGGGTTGCTGAGGTTGCTCTAGACATTTTGTAATGAAATTAATGAAGCATGAAGTATATCAAAGCTAGGTGAGTTGTGCTGCTACAATCAGAAGGTTTTGCAATCAGAAGACACATGCTAATTTGCAAATGAGGAAACATCTTTTCCTGAGCATTTCTTGGCCTGATTACAATTTCTTAGACCTGATAGAACTGAGAAGCTAAGGCGGTGGTGGTGAGGGGGGCTGGTGTTGGGATCAGGAAGCATGGAGGGTGGAGAAAGTGGAGGTAAGAGTGTGGCCAAAGGTCTAAGAGAGGGCCTTGAGTCATGCCTTGAGGGAGGCAAAGAAGGGAGTGAGACAAAGGGATATTCAGATGGAGTGCCAGAGATTATGGGCAGAAAGGCTGAAGGCCTAACCACGATGGTAGGCCGGAGCCTGGTGAGCGCAGGGAGTAAACTAGTTGATAAGGGGTTAGTAGGTCAGTGAGGTAGTAGATGGCAAGGCCATGGAGGGCCTTAAAGATAAGAACGAGAATTTTGAACCCAATCTTCTCAGGGATGGAGAGCCAGTGGGATGGGGAGCTAGTGGAGCTGGGCCAGGTTGGGTGTGATGCGGTCATAGAGCCTGGTGCAAGAGAGGACATGAGCTGCAGAGTTCTGAATGATCTGCAGCTTGTGGAGGGAAGAGTTGGGAAGGCAGACAAGCAGGAAATTGGTATAGTTAAGCCTGGTTATAATGAAGGCATGCATGAGGGTGGGTCGAAACAGTGGTGGTTGAGGTAGTGGCGGAGTCGGGAAATGTTGCAGAGGTGGGTGAAGGCAGGGTGGGTCATGGCTTGGATGTGGGGGTAGAAAGTAATGTTGAGGGTCGAACAAGCTGCCTAGGTTCCTGATTGGCTGAGGGGTTCATAAAGGGAGTGGCAGGATAGGAAGCAGTGAAGTTGAGAAGCGACAACTCTTTTAAGGGCCTTCAAAGGGATTTGAATGCATCCCACCTACACATAGTAATCCCAGAGCTAGATTGTTAGAAATATAATACACACCTTCTCTCTCTCTGGAGGGGTGCATCCTGCTTACCTAAATCCGGAAAGTATTCGGTACAGATTGGCAAAAGCCAGGGCTTGGGGATCCCAAATGTGCTTTAGGGAACAGTTAAAACCAGTTTGCTATTGATACAACTGTCCGGCAAGCTTTCCTCCTGCTTGTCTAGCTAGGACCACCCCATCCAAGCAGCTAGGAATTATATTATGTCAATAGCTCTCTTTGCCTTCTTTTTATTGATACATTTAAACTTGCTGTCACTATTATCAAAGAGATCAAACAGCCATGCATTTCCAAACATATATCCAGAATTATACACCTCATATGTGCCAAATGTATTGCATGTTATCTACTACTAGTCATACAATTAAAGAATCACTGTGACCCATTGTGTGGTATGGTGTAGATCACAGGTCACATGATTGGTTCAGATAAAGAAGTCCCCTCAGTCCATTTGAACCCATCGATCCATAATACCCTTCCTAATGTTTACCCATCAAAGCATCATGCTATTTTGAAAATGCTTTTGAGTCTTTGTGACATTTCCCAAGTCAGGCTCAATATTATAAAGCAGTGGTCACTGTCCCCTTGTGGATCAACTACTCACACTCCCTGAATAGTGTTTGGGTCATTGACTGGAACTAAGTCAAGAAGGAACTGCCCCTTGTGGGCTCCCTGACACACTGAGTCACAAAGCAGTCATGCACTACATTGACAAGCTCAGAGTCCTTCCCACTTGGGCATTCACAGTTTATGTTGGGCTGACTGAAGTCCCCCATCAATACATTTTTCTCACATTACTGTATTCCTAATTTTATCATAAGAAGACAGATTTGAACTGATCAGTATCAATATGTAAACAGGAAATGGTTAATGTCTAGGTAAAGAGATTAAACAATGGCATGAGCAACAATCAACAGGATCATGATATGCAATTGAATGAAAAATAGAATAACTTTTCAAATAAGGTATTTTTTTAAATTGCATCATTTTCTAAAACGAAGGGCAAAGTACTGCAGATGCTAAACACAGAGGTTGCTGTGAACACTCAGCAGGTCAGGTAGCATCTATGGAGAGAGGAAAACAAATATACAATTCACTTTACAGTATATTCTGTGAAGCGCTTTGAGACGTTTGGAAGATGCAAATGCAAGTATTATTATTATTAAAATTAGTTAACTTTTCAGGTAAATTACCTATGGCAGAACTGGGGAATGCTGAAGTGAGCAGTTTAAAAGGAACAGCAGAGAAGGGGGAATGAAATAATAATTTATTGTATTGAGTTTACAAGGAGCGTGATGTGAAGTAGTTATTGACTGAAATTTCATTATGGGGAAAAAAATGGAGGACAGTAGATGATGAGATCAGAGGTATTGATGTTGCAAGATAAAAGAACACAACAGTGGGCGATTACAGAAAGAAATGCTGTATCTGAGACCCAGCGGATGTGTGAATGGTTATAGAAGAGGATGAGATGGCAGGCAAGGTTGAGAAAAGATGGGAGCTGTGTTTAAGGTCTGAAGTGATTCAAATCAATGTAAGGTGCCTAGGATATAAATCAGGTGCTGTTCCTTGATTTTCCTCTGTGCTTTGTTGAAACAGTGTAGGAAGCCATGGACAGAGAGCTTACAGTGGGAGTGAGAAGTAGAATTAAAGTGGTAAGCTACCGGAAACTCAGGGTTGCATTGGCGGACGGAATGGAGGTGTTTGCCAAAGTGACCACCCAATCTGCGTTTGGTGTCCCTGATGTAGAGGGGATATTGTGAGCAGAAAATGCAGTGTATAATAATAATAATCCTTGCATTTGATATCGCGCATTTCACATATTCTAAACGTCTCAAAGCGCTTCACAGAATGTACTGTAAAGTGAATTGACTGTATATATGTGGGCGAAATGCATTAGCCAATTGCACGCAGCAGTGTCCCACAAACAGTTGTGGGTTGAAATAACCAATTTTTTTTTCATCAGGGGCGTGTCAAGTAAGGAAACTTTCCCAAGGTATGGCACTACAGGGAATCAAACCCAGGTCTCTCGCTTGTAAGGCAAGTGCTCTAACCACTGAGTTACAGCACTCCTAGTATACTAAATTAGTGGAGGTACATGTAAATCGTTGTCTCACCTGGAATAGTGCTTGGGGCCCTTGACAAAAATGCACAGAATATTCCAAATATTGAATAGCTAAATATTTGCAAATCACTGACAACAAGCATTCAATGCAATGGCATGAAAACTTTATCAACCAAGGGTCTTATCTATGGAATTTGGGAAATTCTCATTCCAAAACACATTTCAGTGAGTAACTAGTTCATGTTACAATTCTAGTGAACTCAATGCAATTAGAATTTTAGTCATGGAATTGCAAAATTGAGCACTTTAGTTCTTTTTGGCAATGTATAAGATCAATGTTCCAATAACGTAGAAATTGCACTGTTTTAGAAATATACTGCCTTACATTTATGAGCATAAAAATTAATACAGAGGTAATAGCTAAAATTTCCAGCCAGCTATAATGTTTCCTTTCTATTGGCATCCATTATAGTTTTGCTATGAATGTTAATTTTTTCTGTTCTCTCCTGGATTGTGGCTCTGTGATTGGCAGGAGCCAAGAGCGATTGCATGTGCGCAAACTACGAATTCCTGAAATTGACCTTCATAGTAAAGACATAAATGTCTTCATAATGAATGGTCCTGTGAAGTGTGAACACATCTAATGAGCAGACTTCCTTGGTGAATTTTCATTTAAAAACAATAAATTTGTGACAAATCTGGGGCAGTACAACTCCATCAAAACCAGCTAATTGGGAACAACATGGGGCATTTATCACCTACCTAGGGTATTCGACAGATATGAACAAGTTCATGAAAATTTGTAAGGATTATTTTCCAAAGTAGAAAAGCAAGACTATAATTGAATGGTTTTCATAAGCAAGGGAATAGAAAAGTTAGCCAGTATTTTATTCCTGAACACTTACTCATTGACAAATCTGCCCAAAAGAATAATTTGTGGAAATACAACTTGGCCCAGTGCTTTTGCTGAGAAATCACTGCCTGGGCTAATACCTAAACAATGACTGTCAGTGTCCATTGAATTGTACACCATCCCCATTGAATCGTACACCATACCCATTAACTGACTTCAGGAAAGTTACAGATAAAATGAAAAATATGTTTACCTGTATGCACAGTGATACAAATCATAAAGTTTATCGAATCACATCACCGAGTGATTTGCTATAGTTCCTTGATGGAAATGCGATGTGGCTCCAATGCCTCCCTGAACACAAATGGTTTTAGAAACCATTTTCAATGGCAATACAGCCCCCCTCAAGTCACGTCACTCAAGCCAAAGTTCAACTTGTGGAGTTAAAATGAATACAGGTACATTTAAAAGTATTATGTGACAGAGACCCCAGGAAATCCACTAGGGGGAGTTGTCAGTCCAGGTCAAAAAGTCAAAACTAATTTATCTTAACAGATTGGGCAACATCTTTGAATGTGGCATATTCCCCTTTAGTACTTTTTTCTGATGTCAATGTGATTCAGTGACCAGTAAATGAAGTGTGGACTTCAAGCAATATGTTCAGTAGAACAAAGTTGCTACTATTTTTCATGTTGTTTTCCAATTTGTTTCAAAATAGTTCATGGAGTTGCACTCGATTTAGAATGGAAAGTCACCCCTTCAGATCAACAGACTTTGTATTCTTTCATTTTATTGATTAAGATGACATCTGCTGTGCTTAAAGATTTACATTTAATAAGCAAATGCTGTGTGATTTGTGTGACAAGTGAAAGATAATTTCTAGCGTCACACTTGCTGTGATTATGACCTGCCAGTGTCAGTGAAGGTGACTTCCGTACTTGCCTTCTTTGCCAATGGAAATATTTAGACCACGGCAGCAACAAGAATAATAATTTGTCAGTCAACATTGTTTAAAATGATTTGTAACTTTTTGCTAAACAAATGGTCCCTCACTATTATCAACTTCCTAATGGAGCTATTCTTTCCATACTTTGCCTTCACTAAGAATTTAACAACATTCCCATCTTTGAGATTGTGATTACAATCCATAACAGATAATATTCCTGCCCCTCATCCTCTTCTATAACCATTCACACATTCCTTCTCCTTTCCAAATCTCTAAAATGACATTAGAAGGTACTGCTTGAGAAAGCCCATAGTCACTATCCTATGCTGTACCAAACCCATCATTTCAAACCACAGAAATGCTAACTCATGATAAACTTCACCCCCATACCATCCTATCTCATCGGAAAGCAAACATGAAGCAAACACTGTAGAATATTCATCCATGTCCAAATTGATTTCCTCTGGTTAAAAAATGAGAGGATCCACTTTGCTGCCTCTGCCATTTTCCCTTTCTTCTGACCTCCACTTACCTCTACCTCCACATGTTTGGCTCAGTCTCACCTTCATTCTTTACTTCCCTCATTTCCAGCATGAAACCTATCATGTGCTCCCATCCCCATCCCTCTCCTGATCTCCTAGATTCACTGCCTTGCCAGCCATTGTGAGCAAATATCATGAACCATGTCACCATTCCTCTCCTCAAAACCTTCCCTCGATACTTCCATATTCTCAAATTATTAACCCCTCTCCAACCTGCCTTTCAGTTCCATGGTACAGGAATGAAACATTGCTTCCCAGCTTTGCCCTTCATTTCCCATCACTGTCTGCATGAACCCCTTCAATCAGATTCATGCTAGTCTGCAGTACACAGACATCCCTGATCAAAGTCAAGGGGAACAACATTCTCTCCTCTTGTGACCGATGTTCTCTCGGCCTCCTCATTCTCCTCGATCTTTCTGTTGCCTTTGACCAATCTATCATTTTAGATGACCTCTCCTCTTACCTTTCTCAGCGTTTCCACTTTGTCTCTTTGAATAGCTTCTCTTCCCATCCCCACATGGTCACATACTGGTTACTCAAGGCTCCATCCTCAGTCCTTTTCTTTTGAATGTCTACAGCTTCCACTCAAGGACATCCACAGATGTGGAGTTGACTTCCACATCCTCAAATAATGCCCAACCTTTACCTCTCTGTCTCCAATCTTTTCAGCTTCCCAGCTTTGCTTTTTCCTCTCCTCCTACTCCCTTCATGAGTCTTTCCAATCCAGTTTCTGTGCTGCTCACAGCAAGCAAACTGCTTTGGTCAAGGTCACAAACAACATCCTGTCCATCTGTGACAAGGGCTCCCCCTGCCTCCTCATGCTCCTCAACCTCTCTGCTGCCTACAACATGGTGGATCACTCAATCCTCTTCCATCGCCTCTTCTCTCATCTCAACCTTCAAGGTTCTATCTTTGACTGGTTCAGGGCTTATCTCCCACACCCTCTTCAATTTGTCTCTGCTATTGGTTTTTCTTCCAGCTCCCGCACCATCTTGTGTGATGTTCCTTAGGGCTCTGACCTCAGTCCCCTCCTCTTCAACCTCTACATGCTCCCCCTTGGTGTTAATAAACCACTCTTGTTATTGTTCCTACAATTCATGGCCCAGTTTATCTTCTAACATTGGTAACCTCATCCATAGACATGGGGTAAATTTCCACATGTACACGGATGACACCCAAATCTATCTTCAAAACATAAAATACTACAGATGCTGGGAATCTGAAACAAAAACAAAAGCTGCTGGGGAAATTCAGCAGGTCGGGCAGCATCCATGGAGAAAGGAAAAAGAGTCAATGTTTCGGGTCTACAACCCTTCGTCAGAACTGGGGCTTGTTTGGAAGGAAAGGTTTCTTAAGGACGTTAAAAGGCAGGACATGGAAGACAAAGGAGACAAAGAAGACAAAGGAAAAGGTAAAAAAAAAAGAGTGTGTTAACTGATGGGTTGAATATGTGTTAATGACCTCAGGGGGAGAAACAGAAGGGGGTGGATTTAAACAAAACTGGGGAGAAGAGGTATTTAGTGGTGATAGAATAAACAAAGCACCAGAGAGGCAAGCGGTGTCTGGAGTTATGATTGTGATGGGGGGGAATCTCCTATGGCCTAAAATGGCTGAAATCAATGTTGAGGCCAGACGGCTGTAGTGTCCCCAGTAGATAGATGAGGTGCTGTTCCTCAAGCTTTCGCTGTGGGTCACTGGAACAGCGCAGGAGATCATGGATCGAAAGATCAGCCTCTGAATGTGAGCGCAAGTTGAAATGGAGGGAGACTGGAAGATCAGGGTTGACCTTCCATACAGAGCAAATCTATCTTGTTGCCTCTACACAGCCTCTACACTCGATTCCAGGACAACTGGCGTCCTGACAAACTGCCTATCAGACATCGTCCTGGATAAGAGACAACTTTATACAGCGGAACATAAACAAGACCGAGGCCCTCCTGTTTCACTCACGCCAGCATCTCCGCACCTCAGGCCTTGGCAGCATTAGCATTCACGGATGCACACTCCACCTCAACAGGCCAGTCAGAAATCTGGGTGTCTTGTTCAACCCTCAACTATCCTTTCTTCCCCCATATCCATGCCATGACCAGCACTACCTTCCACCAACCCTGCATTATTGCCTAACTCTGCCACTGCCTCACCCCTCAACAAGCCAACAACAACAAAATTACACTTGTATAGCACCTTTCACATCAGGAGGATGCCCAAGGTGCTGGACAGACATTGTTTCAGACCCGAGCTGGGGTCAGGAATGGGGAGGATGGAAGCAAATGGGGAGATTTGGGGTGACCAATGGGACTGTCGAAGAGGAGGGTCTTGAGGCGGGACTTGAAGGAGGCCAGGGTGGGGGTGAGGTGGAGGGACTGCGGGCTGGAGTTCCAGAGGTTGGGGTAAAGTGGCTGAAGGCTCATTTGCCAATGGTGGGACGGATGGATCAGGGAACATGGAGCAGGCCAGAGCCTGCTGAGTGGAGGGGATGAATAGGTTGGTAGGGGTTAGGAAGTCACAGATGTAGGGTGGGGTGAGGTCGTGGAGGGCTTTGAATGTGTGGACCAGAACCTTGAATTAGATCCCCTGGATGATGGCCAAAACCCACATACACACATTTGTCACCTCAAGCTCGACTATAGAAACTCTTCCTTGTCAGCATTCCAAACTCTTCCCTCCACATGTCCCTTCACACACCAGGCCCTGTGACTCCATCAACCCCATCCTTTCCCAGCTCCATTGGCTCCCCATCCATCAGAGGATAGAATTCACGATCCTTGTCTTCCCTCTCAAGGACCCTCATGACCTTGCTCCTCGTACCCTTCTGATCTGCTGACCCGCTATCAACCCTCCATTTAGCTGGCTCTAGTCTGCTCCATGTCTCCCACCCAACCCACCCTACCATTGGCGGCCAGGCTTTCAGCCTCTCTGTCCTCACTCTCTGGAGCTCCATCGCACAATCCCTTCACCTTGCTCCCTCTCTTGCTTCCTTCAAGGCCCAACTCATGACCCTCCTTTTTGACTGTGCCTTCAGCTTACCTCTCTGCCCTCTCTCATCCCAACTCTGTACCTCCCCTCCCCGATGCTTGGGTCCTGACCCCTGACTGTTCAGTGCCTTGGGATGTGCTCCTGACATGAAAAGCTCTTTACAAATGTAGAACTTACCTGCTTATCTTTCCTTCAATCTCAGAAACATTGCTCGCCTCTAGCACTACATCTCCCCTTGGGCTACTGGGACCGTCATCCACAACTTCATCACATCCATACTTGAGCACATCAATGCTCTGCTCAGTGGGCAACAGTCTGCTTCACGTCCCCTCCCCTACCCACATGACCATCAGTCATCACCACTCTCTAGAACTCCATCTTAAGAGTTCCTCCAACTCACTCCCTCCCTCTTGACTTTCAAAGCATGTCACTAAATGTACCTCTGTCACTGCACATTTTTCTTCCCGTACTCTCACTCGGGTTCCTAGCTACCAGTATGCATGCAATTTGAGACATCCTCCTGATGTGAATGATGCTATATAAATATAAATGTAAATTGTATCAACAGTATTTAAATCTGGTTTCCTGCAATCCACAGCCAATATTGGCACTGCCTTCAAAATCGCTAAATGTGCAATTGTTACTAAATTTTGAGATATTGTTAATAATGACAAAGCTTGCAGGATGCTACAGGAGATATTGACATGTTCATGGAGAGGGCAGAATTGTGGAAAATAGAGGCCAATGAAGAAAGATGTAAAGTAATACATTTTGAGGAACAGAATAGGAAGCAGAATTATACCTAGGATGGAAGAATTATCATTGGAATGGAGGAACAGAATGATCTTGGGATACAAAAACATAGTTTGTTAAAAAGTGGGAGTGCAGGTTGAAAAGGCCAGGACAAAGGCAAATGGAATTCTGAATTTGATATGCGGTGTTTTAAGGTCTGGCTCAATTGATATCATTCTCGTCACTATGTCAAAGGTTGTGTGTTCCGACCAAACAATCCAAGCTGAAATTGTAATGTACATTGTTTTAATAAAGCTGTTGCCTTGTAGAGCCATCTAATCAGAGGTCCCATCTGCATTAATATAAACTTTTTTTCTGCCCTTCCCCACCACCATCCTTAGCTAACCCTCCCTCTCCCTACCCCAACTCAGGTTCCCGGTCAGCGGTGGGAAGGAGTTTGAGGTATTGTCCCAACTTGAAATTTACATTGAAATGTCAATGTAAATTGGAACTGTAACTTCCTGGTCTGAACACTTTACTTCTAAAATGAGGCAATGATATAACTACAATGGTGTAGGTGGTGCGATCACTCCGGGGACAATTATGGGGGATTATGGCAGCATTATAACTTGTGGTCTCTCCCCCATTTTAGTGCAGCCATATTATGCGTGAGCTTCGCTGGGAGAAAGAGAAAATGAGGAGACAGCGACGGTAACCAAATTTTAGTTTTCAGAATTGGGAAGAGGGAAGTCTCCAATGTATTTTTACCAGACATCCCCTACTCCTCTTGCTCTGCACTACGGAAATGGGGAGAAATATTCCCATTGGGGAAACAAAAGACTAGCAGATGCCTGCTGGATAATCATCAGTTACATAGTAACTCTATCAGATAGGAATACAACATTGGTCTATCTATGTGTCAATAGACACATCTATCCCATCATCAAACTAATCACACTCTTTCTATTAAATGGGATCCTACTGATACAGATTTCTTATCACAGTACCTACTGATATCTTGGCCTTCTCTCCAAAATTCATGATTCTTTTGCCATGGGATTTTTTCTAGTTCACAGCTCTTCAGGCTCAAATACTTTATCTTTTGTTTACCTGTGATTTTTGTTCTCATAAACTTATTCAAACTAAAAGTGTTTATTTGTCAAAAGGTTCATTCTCACTTTCACCAAAACTACTGTTGTTTTTTCCTCATCTATTTATATTAATGTGTTATATTTTCTACTCAGGGCTGACCTCAATGCAGCACTTTCATAGCCTCACTGAACTAATTTAAATACTATATTTAAATCTAATTTGTACCTACAATCTAAATCACCAAAAGTGCTTGGACAGAAAGTGTGCTGACCTTGGAAATAGAATCATCAAAATTGTTGATAGACATGAAATGTATTAAGCATCAACAACAAAATTACATTTATAGTTTGCCTCTCATGTCAGTAGGACATCCCAAGGAGGACAACAACAACAACAACAACAACTTTGATTTATATAGCGCCCTCCACGCCGGACGGCATCTCAGAGCACTTTGAACAGTCAGGGGTTGGGACCTGAGAATGAGGAATGGTGCCGGGGAGGGGAGGGAGAGAGGTGGGAGGGTGGCAGAAGGCAAGATCGAAAAGGAACGTCTTGAGACTAGCCTTGAAGTAGACAAGGGAGGAAGACAGGCAAAGGGACTGTGGGATGGAGTCCATCAAGCAGGGTGTGTGTAATAGTCATATTATAATGCAAAGAAAAGAAGATACACAGTCAATTCACTTTACAGTATATTGTGTGAAGTGCTTTGAAACGTTTAGAAGACGTGAAAAGCGCTGTATCAAATTCAAGGGTTATTATTATTATCAAATGTCCTCGATCTTTGTTATTCATTATTTGTTGATACACTTGAAAGTTTATACCCTTGAAAGCACCTTTCAAGTTGGGATGACATCCCAAACTGAAGCATTCTTTTTTTGTGAATACTAACTTATGAATGAAAGAGATGGAACCACCAATTCCTTTTAGTTGAACAGTGAAATCCTTTTTCTTGTTCTCAGTTCTTTAATTTGTCAAAAAGCTAGAAAATCTTATTAACTGCCTTACACAATGCCAAATTGTTGGCCTGAATGTTCAGATAAATGAAAACTTGATTTAAAGTATTAAATATAATGTTGTAACTGGAAATTTTAAAAATATTATTTTGAAATGCTTTCATGATTAAGTCAATATAACCTTTGTGAAATCTTACATATAAATATCAGCTTTGCCTTCATTTGTCATCCACCTTGTCTACTTCTCTCTTTATAGTACATTAATTGGTGATTTTCTGTATTTTTTCGTTAATTAATGACATAATTGAGGGTATCCATAATTCCCGAGAGTGTTTACATATGAATAGTACAATCTGCAAATTGCATCATATTGTCCAAATTTTCCTTGTACAATTTTAATAGTCGAGTCAAAAAAATAATTGATTGGGAAGTGGATCATTTACCATTGAAGCCATGTGATGTCAAGGAAAAAAGACTGACAATTTGTGCAGTCAATGCACAGAGATGAAGACCTCTCCTTGTTCAATGTTGTGTGGGATGGTAGTATTGCTATTCTTTGAAGTACTGGACTGTTAGAATCCTCATTATCATCTTGCTTTAGATAATCCTATCTACCTGCAGTCTGTGAAGATACAGAATAACATCACCATCCAAATGCAATGGATTCTTTGCCCCCTTCAAGTATAACAAAACAAAGAATTTCTGTAGAACTTTTACTTTATATATGTTTTTCATTTGTTCAAAAAGGAAAAACATATGAAATGCTGCTTTTATGTTGTTGTACTAAAGCAGGTTACCAAGACACCTTGTTTTTATATTGTTGAAGTAATCAATTTATACAGAAAGTAAAAAAAAGTTACAACAACAACAAACAACAAAATTACATTTTTAGAGCGCCTTTCACGTCCCAAGGCGTCCCAATCTCAGCAATTTTCAAGACAAATGTGAGATCTACAAGATATTTACAACTTGTACTTTTCTGCAAGTGTTTCTTACAGAAGAACTATAACTAAAATTTAGTTTTAGTTGAGGCTATTTAAAGGCATATTCAGTATTTCCATCTTGTAAACTCGTTTTGTCTTAAAATATAAGATCACATAGAATTGTAAGAAATTCTTCAACTCAGTCTCAATTTTAAGGTAATTTATTTTACGGGCAAGCTCATGATCATGAACAAGTTCATAAACAAGTTCATGATCATGAAAAAATAATTGCGTTATTTTCCTTAACAAAAGTTAAGGAAAATAATGTAATTTAGATATATATTTTATTAATATTTCAGTTCTAAACAAAAGCTTTACATTGTATGGTGTATAATAATTAGATTTTTTTGTTAAATTGTATTTTCAAGATGGTTAATGGGTGTTTATAAAATACACATTTACATTAGTATAGCACCTTTCACATCAGAAGGGTGTCCCAGACACTGTCCTGGCTTGGCACTTGAGTCTCTGTGCAAATTTCCAGTGTTTTTTTACACTTTCATTTAAAATACTGCGATAACATAACATGCATAAAAATTACATACAACATTACACTTAATCAACATGTGAAAGTAAAATTTCATAACCTCAACCACTCTTCCTGGCCAATATCAATCGACAAGACATG
The DNA here is from genome assembly GCA_035084275.1 of Hydrolagus colliei. Taxonomy (NCBI): domain Eukaryota; kingdom Metazoa; phylum Chordata; class Chondrichthyes; order Chimaeriformes; family Chimaeridae; genus Hydrolagus; species Hydrolagus colliei. Next base: position 57,067,442 of record CM068745.1, on the reverse strand, counting down.
TACCACAATCGGGTTATGTTAGGTCTATACAGTTCCCGCTTTGAAATTGGTACAATATTAAAATATAATATTAAAGTATCACTATGAGTGCCCCACGCCCGACCCATCCACCACTTTAACAAATAAGGGCAATGTCTCCTGCATTTGCATTTATACTATAAGTATAATATTACGCTTTCACACATATGTGCTTGCCCGCCACGATTGAGGTTAATTTGTGGCGTCCCATTGAGTAGTGGGGGTTGGTGCGACTAGCCTTGCAAGCAAGAGGATCTGGATTTGATTCCTGGGTGGGGCAAAACGTCAGGCAAATTTCCTTGTTCCATATGCCTCAGTTTACCTAGCAGGAAGTAGAAAACCAGTTGTTCGTCGATTGGCAGATTATTTTGCTGGAGTAATAATCCCCACCCAAAAAAAAATTGGTCACTCAATCCATGGCTATCCGTAGGACACTGCTGTACGCTATTGAACACACAGTCAATTCAGTAAATAATACATTGTGTGCAGCACTTATCAACCAAAAGAAGCGCTTATCAATTAATTGCTAGGATGACTATTATAATTGCTCAAAAGGACAAATCAAAAATCATATCTTGCAAAAATGCTCTAATTCAAAGTAAATGACAATATGCTGCAGAAATAAGGAAAGGCACAAAGAGATAGCAGCTGAAGTGCCACATCAACCATCCCCCTCCTTGCACCACCCACACAAATAACACTAAAACAGGGCAGGGCATGTGTATGAGTGAGTGGGAATACAGCAGGCAGCGAGTGGGTGAGGGAAACAAATGTGAATCAGTAAGACACTGACAAATAAGACCTAAATGACAGAAAAGAGAGTGATTGTCACACACAAGATACATGCTATAGTAGGAGATGGGACTGACTGAGTGTCAAAGAAGGAAGAGAGGTGAATCTTCTCTAAAGAGCAAGTGAATGTGAGATACACAGAATAAGACTAAAAAGTGATAGACTGAGTAATTGGAGACAACAAACAAACAGGTTAAAAATAAAGTGGGGGAGGACAGAAGACTCATTCACTAAAGTTGGTTCCACTCACTACCACCAATTGATCCTCCTGACCTTCAGTTTCTGGTAGTTCCTCCTTCATACTTTCTAGTGTATGATAAAAGTACAAAAATAATAATATTTTTATTTGATGTAAGGCTATTCACATCAGGAAGACCTCTCAAAATCCTTCACAAGATTCCCTCTGAAGTGTAGAGACTGGATTTTTTCTGGGCAAATGTGGCAGACATTTGTGCACAGTAATAATCTACAAACAGCCATGAAATGAGTGACCATAGAAAAACAAAATATAAACATGAAATATAATTCTGTTACTTTGAACTGTTTATGAGAAAGAGACAAACAATGAAGATTGCCTAGATACAAATGAGAAACATGTACAATAGCAGCTGCAATTAAATAGAATTGTGAGAAAGAAAAATATCTGGGTCTAGCTTTGCTCTATTTAGGTAACAATATTGCCAGACTCTGCCACTACCTCACCCCCCCATGCCGCCAAAACTCTCATCCACACCTTTATCACTTCCAAGCTCGACAGGAACTCTCTCCTCGTCAGCCTCCCCAGCTCCTCCCTTCACAGGCTGCAGATTATTCAGAATTCTGCAGCTCATGTATTCTCCCGTACCAGGCTTTACGACCACATCACTCCCATCCTCACCCATCTCCACTGGCTCCCCGCCACCCAGAGGATCAAATTCAAGATCATTGTCCTCACTTTCAAGGCCATTCACGGCCTTGCCCCCGCCTATCTCTCTGACCTGCTGTCTCCCTGTCAGCCTGCCCATGCCCTCCGTTCAGCAGACTCAGGCCTGCTCCGCGTCCGCCGCCCTAACCGCCCAACTATCGGCGGCTGAGCTTTCAGCCTCTCTACTCCCACTCTGTGGAACTGCATCCCTCTGCCTTGTTTCCTCCCTTTCCTCTTTGAAGGCTGGTCTCAAGGCCTTCCTCTTCGATCGCGCCTTTGGCTGCCCACTAACTCTTCCCTTCTCCCACTCTCCTTCCCATTCCCCCGCCCCCCCCCATCCCCCACCCATCCCCGGGTCCCAACCTGACAGTTCAGCGCTTTAGGACGTCCTCCCGACGTGAAAGGCGCTTCCTGAGTGCAATTTTGTTATTGTTGTTATTGCATTTATATAATGTCTTTCAGTTTGAGATGACATTGCATGGTGCCGAACACTGAAGGATTTGCATCCAAACTGAGGGTTGGAATCCAAAAAAGCAGGTGGAAGAATGAATGAAGGCACAGTCAAAGAGGAAAGTCTTGAGACTAGGGTCCATCGATATAGAAATTTTCCGATATCAATTTATCGGTGGGCTCATATCGATATATCAATATTTGCAGTTTTTTTAATACTGCGCATGTGCACGCATTTGGAGGCGCGTGCACATTTGAAGGCCCGCGCGCATTCGGAGGTGCGCGCTCGCATTCTGGTGTGTGCGCGTATTCGATGCTCCCATTTAATGACCACTCAGGTAGGTTGAGTGCAGCAGTATTCTGATCTCCATCTGACCCCTTGATTCCATTGCTGCCATTTAGCTCAACCATAATTGTTTATTTCCTGAGCAAATACCAAATGCCACATTATCCCAAATAAATACCACGTTTATTATGATAATCGACAAAAGCAAGGAGGATTGCAGAGAGGCATAGCATATGAAAACATCAAGACTCCAGGACACAGCAGAGCAATGCAACATAAGTTTAATCCTTTACACCACATTTTCAGATGCCCAGCTGTGAAGAGGCATTAAACTGGGGTCGTGTCTCTTAACAAGAGATAAATAAAATCGGAGGGAATATTCAGCCTTGGGCTGCTTTTGCACATCTTCTGGCAACTATTGTACGTCAAGATTGGCAGAGGCCTGGGAGCAGGTTAGCTCCCCAGCCTCTTGTCTTGTCAGTGTGTGGCCTGAGACACCAGGGGACTCTGAAAATAAAAGGATTCAATATCTTCACAGAAAGGAGAGAAAACAGAATATCAGTGGGATTCTTCTCTTGAGTTAACTGCCCTGCGGTATATGCGCTGAAGCAACAATTACATCTGACAATCTTCAGTGTCAGAAACAATATGTGAGAAAGTGAAAAAAATGAACCTATTTTCTTTGCCCTGGATCAGATCATTTGCAGACTGATGAAGTGTTAGACAGACTGGTGGTGCTGAAGCTTCACTACTCAAACTCAAGAGGGACACAAGTGAAAGGCGAATCTAGGCCAAACAGGTCTTATAAAGCATGAAAGTAAGACAAATAGAACAAAAGTCCAGGAAAGAGAGAATGGGAAAGTGTTTCTTTTTTTGATATAATTACAGTCATACGAAATTGGATACAAGAACAACAAATTGCACTTATATAGTGCTTTTCCTGCTGGGAGGATATCCCTAGATGCTGGACAGTAAAGGATTTGCATCCAAGCAGGGGGTTGGAATCAAGAGAGATGGATGAATGGAAGTGTGGTGGTGAAAAGATAACCAAATGTCGAAGAGGAAGCTTGAGAAGGGCCTTGAAGGAGGCAAGGGAGTGGATGAAGTGGAGGAGCTCGAGGATGGAGTTCCAGAAGTTGGGGTAAGCTTGGATAAAGGCCCAATTGTTGATGGTGGCTCCAAGTGGAAGGAGCAGACAGGTTGATAATGTTTCAATCAATCAAGCAACCAAGCAAGCAAGTAAACTGATTTCAGGTTAAGGAGTCATCTTTTCTTATTGCCCAGGTCTATAAATCCGAGGGATATGTTAATGATCAATCATAAAAATTTAAATTAACAAAATTATTTATGAGTGGAAACAACAAATGAAAGCTTTTGTCAGTAACTGAATGTAAATCCTGCTAAAATATGGCAATATGGAGTCCCGTAGCATAGTGGTTAGTGTGCTCACCCCACAAGAGTGGTGCTGGGTTTGATTCTGCGATGGGGCAAAACATTAAATAAGTTTCCTTCCTTCACACCACTCTGTCCATTGGCAGATTGTTTTCTGTAGGTAATAATTCCATCAGCATTGAATCCATATCTTTGTGGAACATTGCTGTGCAAAATTGACTGCCACATTCATCCACTAAAATATACAGTCAATCTACTTTACAATAAATCCTGTGAAATGCTTTGAGATGACCTAACAAATTGATAAGATTCTATATAAAATGCAAGGTTTATTATTATAATACTACTTGAGCTCCTGAGTGATTTACTTCCAAGAATGTGGAAGTAGGGTTCCCACAGGTTACCTACACAGTTTCTGGCAGATGTTTGCTGTTCACGACTTCCTGTTACAAGGATGTATATTACCCTCCACTTAGATCACCAACTTCTACTGCATTTGTACATACGTTTGCTGACAAATTGCTGCGCAGTTGAAACGAGCGATGAGGCATCACAAATCAGCTGGGTCCTGACACCACTTGGAAGAGGTGAGTCCACAAGCTGTGCAATTCATTCCCATGCAGTATAATCCTGCAAGGTGTGAATCCCATGGGGTTCACTTTGCTGTGAGCCATCCAATGCTCTCAGGATGCCTTGGAACATTAAATAGAGTGTGTGTTGTTGCTCAAGAACCAATTGCCAGACCAGCCTTTTAATATCATTAATGAATTATGTCCACTTTTTTGCCCCTAACTTAAGGCAATGTAGATCAGCAAATGTTATCAAACTTCATGTCTACACCTCACTTAATTCCCAAAAGTATAAATGCAACATTTATGTCAATCTGTGATTAATTGTGGCCGTATTTATTCTGTGGATTACATATTTAACATATTACATATTTAACAGAAACGGGCTTCAAACTGCCCAAATTCATTTCACAAAAGGCCATTACAGTCAGTGGGCAGTTTCATCCTATCAGGCAGGATGTGGTTTGAACCGTAGGTAGAAAATATAAAATTCAATATAAAATTAGAATAGAGAATGTGAAAAAAGTGAGAATATTTGAAAAACTAAGATTGTGAGTCAGCCGGTTGACACTGGAATATTAAAGCTGTTCCTGACATTTAAGAAACATTATAACTGTAAAATTACTGATTTAGATTCATTGTGTATCAACTGAAAACATAAGAAATTTGACCAGACAGTGAAAACTGGAATTCTGCACTACCTACTAGCGGTTTAAGGGTTAATTCAAAATAATGTGCATGAAGGAAATTTCATATGTCGGAAATTTCTTCCTGAAGTCTTCCTCAAATGTCTGGGTAGCTTCTGATTAGGGCAAGAATTAAGTAGGATAATACACTTGGAAAATAAAGGACACATCCTCTGTTATCTCAGTTTAACAGAGATTGAAACAACACCTCAGCACAAGTGGATAGAAGCAGACTAACAAATGATATTGTTAATTTCTCATAGTGGAAATGCAAACATGGTGGTCTGAGGAACTTACATGATTAATTAAAATCTATAAAATTAAGAAAAATATTGTAATTGTGTTTGAATTATTTCTAAAAGGGATGAGATAATTCAGGACAATGATATCAGGTTACAAGTCACATGCTTTGTTTAAGGTATTTAGGACAAGAGCACAGAAGAGGTAGACAGTTAATGCTACAATTAAATCCACACAGATATAAGAGAAATAATTGAGTGCGTAGATAATGATGCAGCAAGTCAGTAACAAAAGGAGAGGAAGTATGTGAAGTGGGAGTTTTTTTAAATCTTTCTAGTGGATTGGAAAGGTGAGGTTTACAATCATCCACCTGTATTTCCACAAAGCGAAGAGGGTAGAACAGCCATGGCAGCTTAATCACTGCATGTTGAGGATTATTACCTTGAATACAAACAGAAATAAATCTCCTATTAGAAGAGCAAAGATTTTTAACAAGCTCTGAGCATTATGGTTGAATACAGCCCTATACCAAAGAGGGCATAGAGCTATGTTCAGTCATAATGAGAGTTTTGCTCTGTGCCACTGTTGTTCACCTTGTTTAAATGGAATGGAGATTTATAATAGCAATTATAAAAAATGGCAAATATTGTAACAACAAAATTATGACCACACGATTAATATAATAAGAAAGATAATAGGACAATGGAGTGTGCTAGCTAATAGATGGGCACATTGATTTTAATTGTGGATAAATACAGAAAATATGTATTGGATCAAGAAACTGGTACACAATACACAATGAATTGGTGCCTATTAGTGAGTGACAATACCTGTGGAAAAGGAAAAGCAGATGATTTGATTATGTCCCATTGATGGAAAGGAATCTGTGCGAGTAGTTAGTATGAGCAAAGCTAATTGTGTATTGGAATGCATCTTGAGGAAGTGTAGCTAGAAGTCAAAACAAATTATTTAAATTCAACATAAATGGTTGGTACTATCACAAAGAACTGGCTCCAAGGTGACGTGCTTCAATTCATTCAATGGAATATATTTCAATGGAATGTTAGAATCGAATGAATCCTCTGTGGCTGTCTCGGTACTCCGATTTGTGAGCCAGGCAAGTACGCAGTGTTTCAGGACCCTGCTGATGATAGACACTCCAGTCTGGCTCAATACCAGGACTTGGAAGGGCAGACCACTCACTGGGAGAAGAGATTTTTCCCACTTGGCTCCTGTTAACCCTGCAGGCCAAAGCACAAACGGGTAATGTGGTTCTAGTTGGAAAAGCAGTGGGAAGCTTGCCAGACAATGTTCTCAATAGCAACCTATGCAGTTTTAGCTGGTTTAATTCCAGCAGTACCCCTACGCACAGTCTGGGGACCCCAAGTCTTCAGTCTTGCCAACCTGCAAAATGGTAAAGGCCAACAATTAATATTGGATGTGAGATAACAAAAAAAGGGAGTATATTAGCTGATGAATGGCACATTAGTTTTAATAATACATTGAGCAAGAAACAGGTATAATACATACAATGACTTGGTGTCTGGTTTCAGTTGAGCAAATAGCAGAAAACTTGCCAGGCAGTGCTTTCAATTGCACACTATGTGGTTTCAGCCGATTAAATTCCAGCAGTACCCCAGTGCAAAGTCTGAGGTCCACAGCCCTTGGTTTTTGCCAACTTGCACCTAATGCTCTCCAGAATTAGATAAGATGACGCATCCCTCCAGAGAGATAGTGTGCATTCAATTTGAGATATAGGGAAATTTTCACTTATAGGTGGCATAAAGATGGAGAACACTCAGTCTGGTTTGGACACTCTTAACTATGGTGATGTGTTTACACATGGATCAACAGTAACAAATTACATTTATACGGGGCCTTTCGTGTCAGAAGGATATTCCAAGACAATGGACAGTTAAGAGTTTTCATCTGAGGTAGGGGTTGGGATCAAGCGGGATGGAGGGTATAGGGCGGGGTAGGAAGATCGAAGGCATGGTAAAAAAAAATGGTGAGGGGAGTTCAGAAATGTGGCAGACCAACAAAATGGACTGCCACATTGAAACAATGTAGTTAAGTCTAAGTTATGATTGAAATTTTAAAAGATTGACAACTTGTCAGCCTCTGGGGGTATATTTGCATCTGTGAAAGGAAATGGGGGAGTACTTGTTAACAGATCCCAAGGTATAGCAGTTTACAGATGAGTGAATTTGTCTGCATTGCTCCAAGGTGTAAACATGGGATTAAAACATATGACAGTAAGCATAGGAATGGATATTCGTATGCTGTATGGAATAGGATGCACTGCTGGGATCAGGCAAGTTATATCTGCACAATGCAACTGATGAGAGTTGAATAATGTAGATAGCAATATCAGATTGATATCCTGGAGCTTTGCTTGATTATATTAGGGATTCAGGAAGAAATTTCATGGAACTTTATACTCTTAGATGTTGTTGCCTACGGTTATTCACTTCAGGAGATTAAGTAAATGGGCAGACTCTATGATTGTATAAATTGCTTATAATCTGTTGGAAGAAACAAACATCATGAGCTGAATGTTTTTTTCTCATACCAGGATTTTTTTCTTTTCTATTCATTCTTTTCTTACCCTGACCGGCACTGCCTACTTCCACCTGCGCAACATTGCCAGGCTCCGCAATTATCTCACCCCCCACGCTGCCGAAACACTCGTGCACGCGTATATCACTACAAGGCTGGACTACGGAAACTCTCTCCTCGTCGGCCTCCCCAGTTCCTCCATTCACAGGCTGCAGGTCATCCAAAACTCTGCAGCCCATGTATTATCCCGCACCCGCCTCTGCGACCATATAACCCCCACCCTCGCCCGTCTCCACTGGCTCCCCATCCTCCAGAGGATCGAGTTCAAGATCCTCGTCCTCACCTTCAAGGCCTTACATGGCCTTGCCCCACCCTATTTAACCAATTTACTCTCCCCCTACAAGCCCACCCGGACCCTCCGTTCAGTAGGACTTGGCCTGCTCCAAGCCCCCCGCCCGAACCGCCCCACCATCGGAGGCCGGGCCTTCAGTTTTTCTGCTCCGACCCTATGGAATTCCATCCCCCAATCCCTCCGTCTTGTTTCTTCCCTTTCCTCTTTCAAGGCCGGTTTGAAGACTTTCCTCTTCGACCGTGCCTTTTGTTCCACCCCGAATTCTTCGACCTACTCTACTTGTTTCACCCCTTCCCGTACACTCCCCTCCCAGCTAGGGTCACACGCCTCCTGTGCAGCGCCTTGGGACGTCCACCTGACATGAAAGGTGCTTTATAAGTGTAATTTGTTGTTGTTGTTGTTGATATATCCATATTTTTGCATGTCTAAACAACTTTTCTCTTGCAAATGTTTCCTTTATTTATGTGTTTTCTTTTCCTTTTCTGATTCATTTTTTCTCTTTCAGCCGGATAATCCTTCATGCTCCAAAATCTGTTTTGTATACCTGCAATGACATTCCACTTCTTTTTTTGTTGTTTATTTAACAAAGTCACTACAGACAAAACTTCAATCAGGGGGAAACATGAAACAAAGATTGACACAAGATGAAAACTACAATTCACATATCTATTATTTCTATATTTACAGGAATCACAACACCAACTGACAAGTATAATTTCTAGACATTCATTTCAACCTTTCTGGATAGTATTATTCTCATGACTGACCACTGATATGATATTCAAAATGCCAAGAAGTAGGTAAACTTCCAAAGCAAATTTCCATATGGCACATAAATAAAACATCAAAACACACACACAAAAGATTTAATTTCTGGGGACAATCGTAACTTCACTTTCTCTGAGATTTCAAGCTCAGGAAAATTACTGATAATCATCATTGAGCTTCAAGAGTTCTTAGGTTAACCAATGCCTTTGTTCTTTGCTGAGAAAAAATAGTTTGACAAGCCAATTTCAGTCGAAAAAGTGGAGATTAAAGCTGTCATTCATAAAAGCTAGAACTATAATTTTCTCAAAGCTTATTTCCTGTCACTGAATGTGATACAAGACTATCATAATTAATGTATATAGTACTAAAGACATAATTACCATTATTTCCATGACTGTACCTACTTCCAGGAAGTATCTTTATTGCAATAGCATTTTTCAACACTTCATATTTTGCTTCTATGAAGAGAACCAGAATCAAACTTTAGTTCTACAATTGTTATTCATCAAAGAGAACAAAAACTGTTTGGTCAGGTTAAGCAACCTTCTGATGCATTTAGTTCTCCTGCAATGAGTAATAGAATGGGATGATTTTTCATACAGTGCTACTTACTCAGTTGTTTGACATTCTAAGAGAGGAAACAAGACACATAATACATTGGAAACTTTCATTTAAACAAATGTACTTGAATGCTTTACTTGTGAAAGATTGAAGGCCATTTTGAAAACTCGTCTACTGTATTGCCAATGAGTGAAAAATAAAAAGTCTCAACATTTTTCCTTTTTATTGTTCCATCACAAATTTGACATAATTGAATCAAAAAATTTCCACTCAATCTGGGACATTTATAAAAAACCTATGTATTGCTTCATCACAGATTTGACATCTTTGAATCAAAAAATGTCCACTCAATCTGGGACACAATTAAAAAAAAAATCTATGTAAGATCAAGGCCTTCAAAAGAGTGTTGGCTTCTGGATCACTTTCTTACAGGCATTCCTCCATTTTGCTTCTAGTGATTTATGTCATTCCGTTTTGAATCATAAAGGGCAAGCTAATCCATCTACAGCTTTCAGATTTAGGTCTGTCACCTTTTTTAAAGAAATATGGGAACCATATTTCCTTGTTCCCATCCGGTCTGTTGCAAACTCCTGAATGTTAATTGACTCCTTCAAAATATCTGTCACTAAGTCTCAAATCTCCTTCTTTGTCTCTCTAAATACCGTTGAGTACAATTCCCATGTCCTAGATTAATCTAGAAAGCAGTTTAATGCTTTCACTGGAAGATGATAGGGTTAGAACAATATATTACACAGAGAGACAGAGGGCCAGAGAGCTATATCTTCATCTGCGCTTCTTTTGTGATCTTGTGATTTGATTCTGAAAATTCACCTTTAAAATTCCATTTTGTTCATTCATAGGATAATAATAATAATCCTTGCATGTGATATAGCATTTTTCACATCTTCTAGATGCGCTTCACAGAATATATTCAGAATATACTGTGAATTGACTGTGAATTTTGAGCGAAACGCGGCAGCCAATTGTGCACAGCAGTACCCACAAACAGTCGTGGATTGAAATGACCATTTTATTATTGTATTATTTTAGGGATTATTATTAGGTGTGAATTACTCAGCATTGCTAATCTTGTTATATTAATAATAATAATCCTTGCATTTGATATAGTTGTTTTCACATACATCTGAAAGTGTATTCTATACATCTGAAAGTGCTTCACAGAATATATTGTAAAAATAAATTGATTGTATATTTGTGAGCGAAACTGGATGCTGGATTCCTCAAGTCTAATATCGAGGGAATCCGTGCAGCTGCCTCTACCCTCCCAACCATCAATCCCTCCGCATCTACCCCCACCTTCGACCGTCTACCCATTCCTCCTTCCACATTTTCAAACCTGTCTCCCACTCCTCCCTCATCACCATCATATTGACAATGCATCACACCATCTGGTTCCCTTCCAGTGCCTTGGGGCATCCTCCCGATGTGAAAGGCGCTATATAAATGTAATTTTGTTGCTGAAACAGAGGTTCCACTTTCCAGTTCTGACGAAGGGTCATGGATCCGAAACGTTGACTCACTTTCCTTTCTCCATGGATACTGCCTGACCTGCCGAGTTTTCCCAGCAACTTCTGTTTTTGTTTCAGATTTCCAGCATCTGTAGTATTTTTTGTTTAATTTTGTTGCTGTTGACCCCATCCCTTGGGAAAGGCCTTGAGAAAGGTGCTATATAAGTGTAATTTTCTTGTTGTTGTTGTTCTATCCTTGACTGGTTCAGGTCTTATGTTTCACACCATCTCCAATTTGTCTCCGCTAATGGTTTCTCTTTCAGCCATCATCCTGTGTGGCATATCCCAGGGCCATGTCCTTGGCCCTCTCCTTTCCAACATCTAAATGCTTCCCGTTGGTGACATCATGGGTCAATTTCTATGCATACGCGGATAATACCCAACTCTATGTCTGCCTCCACCCTTGATTTCAGGACAACTGTTGTCAGGGATCAAGTCCTGGATGAGAGACAACTTTCTGCAGCTGAACGTCAGCAATACTGAGGCCCTCCTGATTGGCTGGCACCAGCAACTCTGCACCTCAGGCTTTGACAGCATCTGCATCTGAGGATGCACACTACAAGTCAGTCAGGAACCTGGGCACTGTCCTTTCTGGATTGAAGTGACCAATTTATTATTGTTTTTATCAGTGTATTACTTTGGATGATATTTGAAACAGAGGTTCCACTTTCTTGTTCAAGTGGACGATAGAAATCCCTTGGGATTATTTGAAAAGAGAAAATATTTTTTTTCCAGTACCCTTGCCAAGAATCACCCAAATAAAAAAAAACACTCCTTGACTGTTTGTGGGACACTGGGACAATGTATTGGGCGAAACATTATTTACATTACGTGATTTACATTATATTCCATGAAACTACTTTGAGACATCTCAACAGCATAATAAGACAACGTATCAAATGCAAGCATTATTACTATTATTGTTATACAATACAGAAAATGAACAGCATTCTCTTATGGTACAAAGTACATGTATTCAGTTATAAAACATACATTCTGTGAGCTGTGTGATTACACTTATACTGTATAAGGATTGCTGACAAAATCATAACTTAGTTATATTTCCCTTGGTACCAACTTTGACAATTTGTTTTTATAATGAGAAAATACAAATCAGACAGAATTGAATAGATGCAATAGATCAATTGAATGAGAACATCTAATGTATCAAAGATGATGTTTAAAAGTCCCTCATACCTGTTTAGAAGTCTTTTGTAGTCAACTTATGCCTGTGATTGGTTTAAAAAGCTAATATAATCTTAAACTATTTTCCCTCATGGTTACGATTTGACAAAAAAATTGCTTTTGGAGACAAGAGTAAATCATGTGGACCCATCTCTAGAAATAAAGTGAGAATTATTTTTGTCTTAAGGCTTAGAAGCTGTCAGGAATATAGACCAAAAATTCATCACATATAGAAATCTGCCTCAAATACTATCTAAAACCAAATGAAACATTTCAGGCATTTCTGCATCTTCTGAAAATTGACCCCATATATCCTGACTTTAGCAGATCTTGTCCAAATCTAAATAGATCAAGCAGATTGAATCTGGATTTGCTCAATCTACTGTTTCTGATTTGAATTCCACAGAGATGCTCTGAGCTTACCCTTTGGATATCCAATTATTTCTGTCTGTAAATTAGTCAATATTTGACCAACTTCTGAAACCACTTGTAATTAAAAGGTTTGTCAAACAGCAGTAAGCCAGTGAGGATACCTCATCTCTGTATGGTTTGATAGAATAGATTTTTTTCATGTAAGAAAATGCAATAGGTAGTTGCTGTCCCATGCTGAAATGGCACATGTGTGCCTCTCAAACCTATCAGTAAAATCATTATTCACATTTTTAATTATACATTGGGGTGAACATCATAACCTGTGATGTGTTAATTAACTGGTGATGATTATGACATTGTTGAAAATTATGCCTTGTCAATGTATTATAAAAACTGCTCTCTGGTGGACACGCTGACCCACCCACCCATTACTCACCCGATCACAAAATTTAGCTACCATTGGATTTTCTGGCTTGCAAATTGAAGTGCTAGTTAGTAATATCTGAAAAGTAACTCTAAAGTTTTTTTTAATTGAATTGATATTCCCATAACTGCCACTTCAATGCCACGATCCTTGACTGACAAGTACAACAAGGACCATGGACTGATGTATTGCCTGAGCAATGTGACTGTAATGGTGGGGATCACATCAACAGAGCAGTCAATAAATTAAGGCACTAACAGGACATAACTTGGAATAACACAATGATTAGCACCAGTGATCATTATTACCAATGTTAATTAACACTTCACAGGCTGCGTTTGTGACCCCATTAGAAATGGTATTAATATAAGTGGATATTTATCAATATAAATTTGAAAATATAGATTCAAATATGTGGTTGGATAAAAAGAAAATCACAAAAAGTATAAACACTCTATTTCCACAAACTATGGAGGGCTGCTTATCACATTTGATAAACATCTCCACAAATGAAACTGACAGGATAACTCCTGAGTAACAAAGTCACAAGTGAATTATGGTTAGCAACATAAGCAGAGCAATTCCTCATATCTTATTGTGGTTGGCTATGATGCATTCAATTCAGTCATGCATTTAAAACATCATTTTTATTTTCCCTGAATAAATAGAAAATAATCGGTGCGTGACAGTGACTACAAGAGAAGTATCTCATCATGGGATTCAGAGTATATCGTAAATCAGAACTACTTTTAGTAACAAGCAAACTTTCATCAATTTGAATGTTATATAACATGTCAGGCAAACCCTGTGCAATATCATTTACCAATCTCAACATGCAGGGTTCAAATATAAATAGGCCCCAAATTCCTTTGTTTACTAATTTGAGCAAAATGGTGACCCTCCCGTACAAGCAGAAGCAGTCTGTCAAATGGTTTTGCTAAATAAATATTTAGTCAAGCTTCTGAAATGGTTTCTCTCACAACACAAAGTAAATTGCCTTTTTTTAAAAAGTCAATTGAGTTTGTTGAAGTTCTTAAAGAGAAATCTATGCGAATGTCCTGAGCTAAGGAGACACATCAAAAGTGTATACTTAAGTAAAAAGAATGAAGCCAATGAATTGAGACTAGGAGATTATCGTGTACTGCTGAACAGATGCAGGCACTTAACATGGTACATATATAATAGGATTTCTCATACAAGCACATAACTAAAGATTTGTTACAGCTAGCGAACAGTTCATAATAATCACGCTAGGAGAGATTTCAGAGTACAGAATTTGGGTTTTGGAGAGCATGGATGGAACAGTCATTATCTATTATATTCTCGTAGAGCAGGAGAAGGAGATGTATTAATAATAATAAATAATAATCCTACATTTCACTTTGAGAGCATGTCTCAAACCTCTTCATAGGATTTACTACAAAATGTAATAAGAACATTAAGAAATGCTAGACAAACCCACCCTCACCCCCAAGATCCATCCAGTTAGCCTTCCACCTTCCTGGTGGTTGCATGCACATATACCCCGAACTACCTTTGTACTATATCTCATAATTTTATTTCTTAAAAGAAAATGATCTATTCTGTGTTTCAAAGAATGAACATTTTTTGCTTCAACTGTCTCCCTAGAGAACCTGCTCCACAGGTTTACTGTATGCTCACTGCATAGATTTGTTCTAAATTTTCTAGTGATTTATGTCATTCCGTTTTGAATCATAAAGGGCAAGCTAATCCATCTACAGCTTTCAGATTTAGGTCTGTCACCTTTTTTAAAGAAATATGGGAACCATATTTCCTTGTTCCCATCCGGTCTGTTGCAAACTCCTGAATGTTAATTGACTCCTTCAAAATATCTGTCACTAAGTCTCAAATCTCCTTCTTTGTCTCTCTAAATACCGTTGAGTACAATTCCCATGTCCTAGATTAATCTAGAAAGCAGTTTAATGCTTTCACTGGAAGATGATAGGGTTAGAACAATATATTACACAGAGAGACAGAGGGCCAGAGAGCTATATCTTCATCTGCGCTTCTTTTGTGATCTTGTGATTTGATTCTGAAAATTCACCTTTAAAATTCCATTTTGTTCATTCATAGGATAATAATAATAATCCTTGCATGTGATATAGCATTTTTCACATCTTCTAGATGCGCTTCACAGAATATATTCAGAATATACTGTGAATTGACTGTGAATTTTGAGCGAAACGCGGCAGCCAATTGTGCACAGCAGTACCCACAAACAGTCGTGGATTGAAATGACCATTTTATTATTGTATTATTTTAGGGATTATTATTAGGTGTGAATTACTCAGCATTGCTAATCTTGTTATATTAATAATAATAATCCTTGCATTTGATATAGTTGTTTTCACATACATCTGAAAGTGTATTCTATACATCTGAAAGTGCTTCACAGAATATATTGTAAAAATAAATTGATTGTATATTTGTGAGCGAAACTGGATGCTGGATTCCTCAAGTCTAATATCGAGGGAATCCGTGCAGCTGCCTCTACCCTCCCAACCATCAATCCCTCCGCATCTACCCCCACCTTCGACCGTCTACCCATTCCTCCTTCCACATTTTCAAACCTGTCTCCCACTCCTCCCTCATCACCATCATATTGACAATGCATCACACCATCTGGTTCCCTTCCAGTGCCTTGGGGCATCCTCCCGATGTGAAAGGCGCTATATAAATGTAATTTTGTTGCTGAAACAGAGGTTCCACTTTCCAGTTCTGACGAAGGGTCATGGATCCGAAACGTTGACTCACTTTCCTTTCTCCATGGATACTGCCTGACCTGCCGAGTTTTCCCAGCAACTTCTGTTTTTGTTTCAGATTTCCAGCATCTGTAGTATTTTTTGTTTAATTTTGTTGCTGTTGACCCCATCCCTTGGGAAAGGCCTTGAGAAAGGTGCTATATAAGTGTAATTTTCTTGTTGTTGTTGTTCTATCCTTGACTGGTTCAGGTCTTATGTTTCACACCATCTCCAATTTGTCTCCGCTAATGGTTTCTCTTTCAGCCATCATCCTGTGTGGCATATCCCAGGGCCATGTCCTTGGCCCTCTCCTTTCCAACATCTAAATGCTTCCCGTTGGTGACATCATGGGTCAATTTCTATGCATACGCGGATAATACCCAACTCTATGTCTGCCTCCACCCTTGATTTCAGGACAACTGTTGTCAGGGATCAAGTCCTGGATGAGAGACAACTTTCTGCAGCTGAACGTCAGCAATACTGAGGCCCTCCTGATTGGCTGGCACCAGCAACTCTGCACCTCAGGCTTTGACAGCATCTGCATCTGAGGATGCACACTACAAGTCAGTCAGGAACCTGGGCACTGTCCTTTCTGGATTGAAGTGACCAATTTATTATTGTTTTTATCAGTGTATTACTTTGGATGATATTTGAAACAGAGGTTCCACTTTCTTGTTCAAGTGGACGATAGAAATCCCTTGGGATTATTTGAAAAGAGAAAATATTTTTTTTCCAGTACCCTTGCCAAGAATCACCCAAATAAAAAAAAACACTCCTTGACTGTTTGTGGGACACTGGGACAATGTATTGGGCGAAACATTATTTACATTACGTGATTTACATTATATTCCATGAAACTACTTTGAGACATCTCAACAGCATAATAAGACAACGTATCAAATGCAAGCATTATTACTATTATTGTTATACAATACAGAAAATGAACAGCATTCTCTTATGGTACAAAGTACATGTATTCAGTTATAAAACATACATTCTGTGAGCTGTGTGATTACACTTATACTGTATAAGGATTGCTGACAAAATCATAACTTAGTTATATTTCCCTTGGTACCAACTTTGACAATTTGTTTTTATAATGAGAAAATACAAATCAGACAGAATTGAATAGATGCAATAGATCAATTGAATGAGAACATCTAATGTATCAAAGATGATGTTTAAAAGTCCCTCATACCTGTTTAGAAGTCTTTTGTAGTCAACTTATGCCTGTGATTGGTTTAAAAAGCTAATATAATCTTAAACTATTTTCCCTCATGGTTACGATTTGACAAAAAAATTGCTTTTGGAGACAAGAGTAAATCATGTGGACCCATCTCTAGAAATAAAGTGAGAATTATTTTTGTCTTAAGGCTTAGAAGCTGTCAGGAATATAGACCAAAAATTCATCACATATAGAAATCTGCCTCAAATACTATCTAAAACCAAATGAAACATTTCAGGCATTTCTGCATCTTCTGAAAATTGACCCCATATATCCTGACTTTAGCAGATCTTGTCCAAATCTAAATAGATCAAGCAGATTGAATCTGGATTTGCTCAATCTACTGTTTCTGATTTGAATTCCACAGAGATGCTCTGAGCTTACCCTTTGGATATCCAATTATTTCTGTCTGTAAATTAGTCAATATTTGACCAACTTCTGAAACCACTTGTAATTAAAAGGTTTGTCAAACAGCAGTAAGCCAGTGAGGATACCTCATCTCTGTATGGTTTGATAGAATAGATTTTTTTCATGTAAGAAAATGCAATAGGTAGTTGCTGTCCCATGCTGAAATGGCACATGTGTGCCTCTCAAACCTATCAGTAAAATCATTATTCACATTTTTAATTATACATTGGGGTGAACATCATAACCTGTGATGTGTTAATTAACTGGTGATGATTATGACATTGTTGAAAATTATGCCTTGTCAATGTATTATAAAAACTGCTCTCTGGTGGACACGCTGACCCACCCACCCATTACTCACCCGATCACAAAATTTAGCTACCATTGGATTTTCTGGCTTGCAAATTGAAGTGCTAGTTAGTAATATCTGAAAAGTAACTCTAAAGTTTTTTTTAATTGAATTGATATTCCCATAACTGCCACTTCAATGCCACGATCCTTGACTGACAAGTACAACAAGGACCATGGACTGATGTATTGCCTGAGCAATGTGACTGTAATGGTGGGGATCACATCAACAGAGCAGTCAATAAATTAAGGCACTAACAGGACATAACTTGGAATAACACAATGATTAGCACCAGTGATCATTATTACCAATGTTAATTAACACTTCACAGGCTGCGTTTGTGACCCCATTAGAAATGGTATTAATATAAGTGGATATTTATCAATATAAATTTGAAAATATAGATTCAAATATGTGGTTGGATAAAAAGAAAATCACAAAAAGTATAAACACTCTATTTCCACAAACTATGGAGGGCTGCTTATCACATTTGATAAACATCTCCACAAATGAAACTGACAGGATAACTCCTGAGTAACAAAGTCACAAGTGAATTATGGTTAGCAACATAAGCAGAGCAATTCCTCATATCTTATTGTGGTTGGCTATGATGCATTCAATTCAGTCATGCATTTAAAACATCATTTTTATTTTCCCTGAATAAATAGAAAATAATCGGTGCGTGACAGTGACTACAAGAGAAGTATCTCATCATGGGATTCAGAGTATATCGTAAATCAGAACTACTTTTAGTAACAAGCAAACTTTCATCAATTTGAATGTTATATAACATGTCAGGCAAACCCTGTGCAATATCATTTACCAATCTCAACATGCAGGGTTCAAATATAAATAGGCCCCAAATTCCTTTGTTTACTAATTTGAGCAAAATGGTGACCCTCCCGTACAAGCAGAAGCAGTCTGTCAAATGGTTTTGCTAAATAAATATTTAGTCAAGCTTCTGAAATGGTTTCTCTCACAACACAAAGTAAATTGCCTTTTTTTAAAAAGTCAATTGAGTTTGTTGAAGTTCTTAAAGAGAAATCTATGCGAATGTCCTGAGCTAAGGAGACACATCAAAAGTGTATACTTAAGTAAAAAGAATGAAGCCAATGAATTGAGACTAGGAGATTATCGTGTACTGCTGAACAGATGCAGGCACTTAACATGGTACATATATAATAGGATTTCTCATACAAGCACATAACTAAAGATTTGTTACAGCTAGCGAACAGTTCATAATAATCACGCTAGGAGAGATTTCAGAGTACAGAATTTGGGTTTTGGAGAGCATGGATGGAACAGTCATTATCTATTATATTCTCGTAGAGCAGGAGAAGGAGATGTATTAATAATAATAAATAATAATCCTACATTTCACTTTGAGAGCATGTCTCAAACCTCTTCATAGGATTTACTACAAAATGTAATAAGAACATTAAGAAATGCTAGACAAACCCACCCTCACCCCCAAGATCCATCCAGTTAGCCTTCCACCTTCCTGGTGGTTGCATGCACATATACCCCGAACTACCTTTGTACTATATCTCATAATTTTATTTCTTAAAAGAAAATGATCTATTCTGTGTTTCAAAGAATGAACATTTTTTGCTTCAACTGTCTCCCTAGAGAACCTGCTCCACAGGTTTACTGTATGCTCACTGCATAGATTTGTTCTAAATTTACGCCCCCCCCCCCCCCCCCCCCCCCCCTTCAATTGCAGGCCATGTCCTCTGGTTTTACTATTCGGGACAAGTTGAAACATGATCCATATTGTCTAGATCCTTTAGAATCTTAAAAGCCAGCATGAACATGCACAATGTACTTAGTCGCGCTTCATAGTTGAGTCCCTCCATTCTCTCAACCATTTTGGTTGTTTTCCTTTGTATCTTTTCGATTTCTCCAATATTCTTTTTGTAATGCGGCGACCAGAAATGTACACATTACTCGAGATGTGGTCTCACTAATGATTTATACTGTGGCAAGATTACCCCACTATTTTGGCTTGTTATTGATCTTTTGATACATCTGGTTTGCTTTACTCACTGCCGCATATAGCATTGTTAGGAGAGCTTAAATTTATTGTCAATCAGGACTCCCAGATCGCTTTTATTTTCCATACATATTATTTTCCTTGTGTTCAAATATTAGTAATTTTTTGTCCCCATGTACTTTACATTTCTCCACACTGAATTTCATCTGCCATCGATCTGCTCAATTTCCAAGTATAGTAAAAGCCCATTTATCCGTGACCCGAACAACCGGATTGCGTGACCCCCTCCCGGGGCAATTCCCCATTCTAGCAATGCTCACTTTGCATGCGCACTTATTAAACTTACGAACTCTGGGTTTTTAACCGAGTGTGCTGGAATCTTTATTAGAAAGTAACCATACAATATTATGTTACTATTTAGTATGTTATTAATATGGTATGTATTAAAATAAGTAAATTTTTTGTGTTGGGTTTTCGGCAACTTGCCGCCCGATTATCCAACACAGTCAATTAGTCAACCCCCGGAGAGTGCCAGATAAACGGCCTTTTACTGTAGGTTAAAATCCTCCTGTAACCTATCTTGTTTAGCTTTGCATTCTACCACCTTTGTTATCTTGGTGTAATCTGCAAACATAACTACTGTCCTTGCAACTCAAAAGAACGTAAGAACATAAGAATTAGGAGCAGGAGTAGGCCATTCAGCCCTTTGACCCTGCTCTGCCATTCAACAAGATCATGGCTGATCTTCTCACCTAACTCTAATTACCTGCCCTATCTCCATATCCCCTAATCCCTCTATTTTTCAAAAATCCACCAGTCTCAGCCTTGAAAATGTTCAAGGACTGAGCATCTACAGCCTTCTGGGGTAGTGAATTCCATAAATTCACTACCCTCTGAGTGAAGAAATGTTTCCTCAACTCTGTTCTAAAAGGCTGACCCTTAATTTTAAGACTATGAACCCTGGTTATAGATTCTCCTACCAGGGGAAAAAGTCTGTCAGTGCCTACTTTATCTAGCCCTTTAAGAATCTTATATGTTTCAATAAGATCCTCCCTAATTCTTCTGTACTCTAGAGAATACAGCCTTAGTTTATTCAACCTATCCTCATAGGTCAGTCTCCTCATCACAGGAACTAACCTAGTGAATCTACGCTGCACCCCCTCTAAGGCAAGTATGTCCTTTTTTAAATAAGGAGACCAAAACTGCACACAATACTCTAGGTGCGGTCTCACCAGAGCCTTGCACGTTGCAGCAAGACTTCCCTACTCTTACACTTTTGTAAAGCCATGTTGACTCTGCCTAATCTTTTTATGGTCTTCAAGGTATCCCATAACTACGTATTTTATTAAGGACTCAAGAATTTTCCCTACATTTGACATCAGACTAACTGGTCTGTTGGTCTCCTTATTTAAAAAAGGTCTGTATAGTTTCCCATATTTTCTCTCTTACCCTTCTTAAATAGTGGAGTTACGTTTGCAATCTTCCTATCAATGGGGACTTTTCCAGTATCCACAGAATTTTGGAAGATTATAGACATGCCATCCACTATCTCAGTAGCCACCTCCTTTAAAACTCTAGGATGCAGGCCATCCGGTCCAGGGGATTTATCAGTTTTAAGACATGACAATTTACCTAGAACCATCTCTTTACTAATATTAATCTCCCTAAGTTGCTTGCTAGCATTGTTTTCTTGGTTCCCCTCTATTTTTGTTATGTTTCCAGTGTCTTCTACGGTGAAGACGGTAGAAAAATACTTGTTTAATGACTCCGCCGTGTCTTTGTCCCCTATTATAATTCCTCCCGTCTCTGCCTGTAATGGACCCACATTCACCCTCGCTAGCCTTTTCCTCTTTATATATTTATAAAAAGTCTTGCAGTCTGTTTTTATGTTCTTTGCTAGTTTACCCTAATAATCTGTTTTCTCTCTTTTGATCAATTTTTTGGTCCTCCTCTGTTGTTCCCTAAAGTTCTCCCAATCCTCGGGTTTACTACTCATCTTCGCTGTTTTATAGGCTTTTTCTTTTGATTTGATACTTTCCCTAACTGCTCTAGTTAGCCAAGGCTGAACCACCTTTCCCATGGCATTCTTATTCCTCAAAGGAATATGTGCTCGTTGGGAATTTTGCACTATCTCCTTGAATGTTTGCCATTGCTGGTCTACTGTCAAATCTTTAAGTCTAGTCTCCCAGTTTATTCTGGCTAAATCCTCTCTCATACCAGCAAAGTTGGCTCTATTTAAATTGAAGATTTTTGCTTCAGACTCCTAGTTCCAGGAGCAATAATTGTGTATTTTGTAGGCAAAATGTAGATGGTAGATTGCATTAGAGGCTAAGCAAGCAACAACAAATACCACTCCAGTGCAGAAAATTTATTTGTGGTAGACAATAGATGTGAAAGGCTCTTGTAATGTTATTGAATCCACAAAATGCACTGTAGATTCACTGTAGATTGCAAACTTTACAAGTCAACGTCTTTCAAACTCTCTTTCAAATCTGCAAGTAACTCCTCCCAGAATCCCTTTATATTTGCACCAATTATGTAATTAAAGCAAATATTCAACAGCTCTTAGCATACACTTTTCCCATAGAGCCTTGCATTTGGGCCCCTTTTTTGCATGTAGTGTTCAATTGTTTGGATCCCTGATTCTATCAGTTAGGTGTGGTTCGAGGCAGCATCTGCTGTCATCAGTATTGGCTCTTCATTTTCAATGAAATTATCAGAAAAGTGATTTGGAATTAGATCCATCCTTTCAGAACACCAACCCAACCATCTTCCCATTACAGCATCAATCTGATCTTTGAAATTAGTTAATTGTCCTGGTTTCAATGACTTTGCATTGTAAATCAGATGTTCATTACTTTCTTTGTAAAGAAATACCTCCTAGTGTCTGTCCTAACATTGTCGTACATAACTATAAACATGCTATGATGCATTGGCATATCTGAAAGTATTGTTCTGTGTTTACTTTTTCTATCTCATTTTGCATACTTCTATAATAAATTATCTTGGAGTTCCCTCTTTAAGGCTGGAGAATTCTAAAGCCTTTTCTCGTATTTCATCCCTCTATTTGTGGAACAGCTTCATTGCTCTCCTCTGCACTGCCTTTCAGTGCAGAGGATTACGTGCTATTAAGAGCTGATGCTAAAACCTGCTCAGACCATTTTACCAATGAGGCTTCTGAGGCAGCCAGTTGAGGTGGAGGGTGGGGATAGTACAAGAGCAAACCTGAGAAGTGTTTCTTCTCTGGGGAGATACTGGGTGAAGCACCTCTTACAGTAAAAATACTGAGAGCTCTGGGATGCTATCCTGCGTGAGCGGTGTTATATAAATGCAGGTTGTTGTTGTTGAGATCAGAAATTCATCAGTATAGAGGATCATACCACTGAATGAAGCTGTACATCATTGTACAAATTAAATTACCCACATATCATAATTCAATATAGATGAGACAGTATTCATTATTTAGCAAAACAACACAATAATTTTTTACGATTTCATCCTTTTTAAAGCTGTGTTTTTTTACATCCTATGGGAAAAGTAGAAAGGAAAACATTTAAAGTTACACTGGATCAGACAGCAGCCATTTGGTAATTAAATAAAGGAAAAAAAGATCAAAACGGAAAAGAGAGATCAGAGGCTGGAGCACTGCTACCTCCAAGATACAATTGTATGCAGCATCAATCATTTAGTTTATGAGTTAGTGAATACGTTACAAATGCTTTCAGTGCCAAAACACAGTTTCTTGCAAAACAAAGCAATTTAAATGTATTAGTTTGGGGATCCTATTTACATGATGATCTTTGCTTTATTTTGGAATCCATCCAGTGTTAATTACCCTGTAGTACAAAATGCATAGCAAATGTGCACCTGGTGTATGATCTGTGCATTTATAACAGAGCTGAAATTCACCAATCATGTCTGGAATTTCAGTTGTGCATGAATCAAAATCACTGCGGTGAAAATAGGCAACTGAATGACACTAGAGACTGCTTTTGAAGTGTACTACCTCTATTCATGAACCAAAGACTTTTGTTTCTTTTAATGCAAATACATAGATGTGGTTTATTAATTACTACTGTATAGACAGAATATTTCAAAAGAATTTGGCATTCAGAAAACATATTGACTTTGTGCATCATTCTGTAGAAGAATTTTGAAAATTTATTTTTGCAAAGCAAATCAAGATGTTAAGTGGATATTTTTTTTAAAAAGTGTTTCCTCATTCTCTATATTTTCAGCCAAGATGTGAGGAATTTGCAGAAATCAGAATCATGCAAAAAAAGAAACCATTTGGGAAACAGCTACTGTAAGCTATGTGATAACAGATGCTAATGCATGCCAAACGTGGATAACAGATGCTAATGCATGCTAATGACCTGCACCACCATTTTTAAAAGCCATAGCTGATGAATTACATGCAAACTAGTAAACAAACTATCCCAGGAGAAGAAAAGTATAGTATCTGAATTTCAAATAAGAATATCGTTACTTTTATCAGTGATTGCTAACAAGCAATGCAATGGAGCATATCGATATATGTTATAATAAAATAGCTACTGAATGATAATGAATAGTGACTTTAAACGTGATTTTAACAGAGTTCTTATGAACTCCATTCAGCTTTTGGCTGATCTTATTCCAAGGTAATGGATGTAAACATATGAAAGCAAGCAAGGTCATAAATAAACAGTACTTCACTGAAGCATAGTTTCATAGCTAGACCACTGTGCAACACTTCAGGAAGCACCATATTTTACTATCAATGTTTGAGCTATCTGTTCATCAGTGGAGACAGAAATTATAATACAGCGCACCGCCAATCTTGCTGCAGTTACATATAAACAGTATCATTCCTGGGAGACAGTGGGGAAAACTGACAGACTCTCTCTAAACAACAGCAGGAAAGTATAAATTATATTGCAATTAAATCACAGGCTGGTTTCCAATACAAATGGGGCATCATGGCTCGGAATATTATATGATGTTCATCTATTTGTTTATATATTCAATTCTTTATCTACATTTCTTAACTTTAGGATGCTTAAAAATAATATAATTCATTGGAGCTCATGTCAGTGACTTATTTAGAAAATAGGTAGACGCAAGACCAGATTAGAACATCTAATCTACACCACCCAAGGTTTTAAAATAGCAGTTGCTTGCATTGTTGTCACACAGATTACAAAAGTTCACATAGCTTGTGAGATTTTAAGGAATAAGGATGCATATGATACATGCAAATCACAGGATATGTAAGATGCATTAGAACTGCATGTTAGAAATAAAAATACTTTTGAAAAATTAAACTCTTCGATCTTAGGCAACTGGTAGAGCAACAAAACATCATTGCTCAGTGATCTGTCTCATGCTGTGTACCTATAAAACGTGAAGGTTTTAGGGAATTCAAAATGACTATGTAGTAAACTGAATAATTATTGTATCTATTTTAAAATTGTTTTCATCAGTTTACACTTACAATTTTTGAATATATTTGTTGGAAGGCTCAACAAATCATATTCAACAGTAGGGGAAAAACATCATCCCTTCAAGCTCATAAAAGTACTCAACAGATTATTAAAGTGGAAGATGTGTAA